>CP131460.1:5215000-6415000 GCA_030664755.1 Microcos paniculata | reverse complement strand
TCGTGTCGCAGGAAACACGATTATTAATCATGTCGTGTTAACACGAATGGCATCTAAATCTTATTTCGTTCACGTCTATGTTCGTGTTGTTAATTTTCATGTCCACATTCTGCAATTCCTTTGCAAGCTCTTTTATCAAAAAAAAAAAAAAGTTCCTTTACAAGCTCAGTTGAACCCTTCAAAACGTGAGCTCTTTCATGCAAACAAACCAATCCAAGAGCTACAAGATATGCAACAGGGAAGCGGGTTCAAAGATACAGGCTGCTATGTGCTAGCCATTAATCCAAAAAAATCAATGTCGAGACGGTAAGATCAACGGTTGGTCAGCTGAGAGAGACTTCCATTTGCTTGTAGAATCATTCAATCAGTCTTATTTAGCCTTCAAAACTACTAGAACAGTATGTTTTTTTCTCCCAAAGAAAACCCGGCTATATGCTCTGCCTTCCTATTGAAAGGTACAGAAACAGACTCCAAAGGGGCTAACGGGAGCTGGTTGCATGGCTGAAGGCTTACGTAGTAAACTGCAGGAGTTTCTGGCAGGTCACCTGCCCACAAAACAGCAAGAGGATGAGGAAACTTCTAAAGCTGAGTGACATAGCTAGGCACTTTATCAAGCACCAACTCAAAAATGACGAAAACTGAAAACACTCTCCTCTGTTATGATGATCGGCTACCATCAGATCCTCTCAGGACAAAGTTGGGGAAGGAAAGATTGCATCCCTGAAATTGCCTGAGATGAGCTTCTTTGTAAATTCTCTTACCTTTAGTCTTTCACCCCAGCTGAAGATATATCAAAGGATGTATGGCAATACACCATAACCACTATAATGCAAATCCATGTCCCTAAGGTTCATTTTCCTTGAATGTTTCTGTTGAGGCTTGGTAAGTGAGAAAACAACTTTCTTTTTTATTAAGCAAGAACATCTTATTGACGTACTCACACCTATACTCTCACATACTTTAGTCACGTATCTATTTGGTACTCACTTGTTAAATCTTATCATTATATAAGTTAGTTATGAACTCGATAAGGACTAAAATCATTCTAAAGAATGTTGCAGTTGCAGGAGCTTAAAGATGACAAGAACGGGCAATAGTTTGTAAAAGAAACTATAAATTACAAAAGATGAAGATTACACACGAGGAAAAAAAATGCAAAATACTGTTCTTTGTCTCTGAGTTCTTGCAATTACTTCTCTTCAACTTCTCATTTTCGCCTCTCCCTCTTCCGCTAAGCACTCCTTTGGGTTTAGAACTCACACTTTCTTGGGATCCCATGTTAATGCACAGGGTCTCAGAACTTTGTACCTCAGTCACCATTGAAATGTATTCAGCAATGCTCTCTATCTGCTTGGACATTTCAAGTTTTCTTTCAGACATAGAAATATTGTCAGGAAATGTCAATTGGCTATTTTCCGAAAAACACATGAGATTTCAGAATTCTCATCCTCGCCCTTTGATGAAACTAGTTTAGTCATGTCATTTGCCTCGGTTATGTGTATTTCATCAAGTTTTCTTTTCTTGAAAGGATTGTTGTTTGGAACCTTTAGTGTAATGTCCTGTAAAACCACATTCTCCTTTGCAGAATGAGTTTGTACTGGAAAAGCTAATTTCTCCAACCCAAAATCTTGGAAATAGTTCCTTTTGGTTGAAACTGTATCTTGCCTTACTGTACCTGCTACCACAAAATCATACCATAGCAAAATACATGAATAAAAAAAAAAATTTCTACCATATATGCAAAAATATACGCATGAGCGCGTACATGATTGATTCAGCATGTAGATTTATTCAGCAAATTCATCATTGTTCAATCACAACAGGCTGTTGAATACTATCAGTATCAATGGATATTGAAACATTGATAGACATATCAAATAAGATATCGCAATACATTGACGATGACCAGTACATAAATAATTTTCATACTAAAAAAAAACTTGCCTGTCTTATTCTTTTCTCTGGTTTTATGCGAAGAAAATACCATGACACAACTATCTTGACTGGAGATCTCAGCAGTTTCCAGTGACTGAAGTCTAGCAGATGTTTCAAATGTGGTAGACTCTAGATGATTCCCAGATCTTGGCATACAGGCAAAGGCTTCCATGTTAGAGGGGTCTAAGTTTCCTTCAGCAATTGCAATGGCTACTGATGGAGGGATTTCTCTATACCATTTGTACTTGGTCAAGGAAAAAACTTGCATTAAACATATTATTACATGTTTGTTACCCAGATCTAGTCTTACGGAAGTGCTAAATTTAGAGAGGTAAGCAGAACTGGATGTCATTGAGATGGATGAAGGTTTTATATTTACAATCTTTAAGATCTAAGATAACCCTGCTCCAAGGTATGTATCTGAGGCAAACCATAGCAGACAACACCTAACATTTTTCAACAATTCTATCTGGACATTAAGTTGATGCGTGAATAAGAAGGAAAAGTGGTGTAAGGATTAAAATTATGTAGGATTTTGTTAAAATTACTTTGTTTTAATTTTTACGGCTCTATTCTACTATTAAGCATATTTTAGGACATTTCATTTCAACTATATTAATTAGATTTTTTTTTCTTTTCCATGTTAACTTTGTTCTAAGGTTTATGGAGCCATCTATAAGTGGCCATCTTAGGTCAGTTTCTAACAGTTTTAAATTATTTATTATTAAAATTTGAGTATTGAATAGGTTAATTTAACCTCTTAATTAATGGTTCAATCTCTTCCTGTGATCTCTGTTTTCTGCACTTTTTCCCTCCCTTTTCTGTATTATTAAGTTAACATGTTACTTACAAATCAGTGAAAATTTGAAAATAAAAGGAAGAAACAAAAATGAAAGAAAGGATACGGGCCAAGGAAATCAAGCCTTTCGTCTAGAGCTTGCAGAAGCTGCTGTGTAAGAGGTTTCATGTGTCTCAGCCCCTTGATTTCAGCATCATATCTACAAAAGGAAGTGGAAAGCAACAGTGTAAGTTTATTGAAATCTACCAATGGGTCACTGAAGAATTCTATTTCCAGCATACAAACATTGTGGCATGCTGAAAAACTGCAACTGCTTCTTTGAAAGATTTAGAGTAATCTTCAGGCATTTGACTTCCCTTCTCAATCTTCAAAACTGATAAAACCTGTAACCATATCAGCAAAATGAGAAAAATCTTAAATAATGATGCTATGACAAGATGGATTTTATACATCATCTAGATTTTTAATGATGCTATAGCTGTCAATAGGAACAGCAATTTCAGATGCTGTTGGAAATGGGAACAATAAACAACAATTTCAATGAGATGCAAATGACCTGCCAGCTTAATGCACTAGAGACAAAAAGATAGGTTTTTTCCATTTAATTCTAGATCACTAACCTTTTCCACATGAAAAGTCATTAGAGTGAATGGTCAATTACTTTCATTCTATTTCCTAATTTCTCTTGTTAATGCTTCCAAACATAAAATGAGCATGAAGATCATTGAAACGTTACCACACAGTTCATTATCTAGAGCTAGGTAGCAGACAAATATGTCAATGTATATGATGCGTTAACTCAAAAGATAATACCATGGTAGCATTAGTATTCTTCAAAGAGCTATCTATTTAAATGAGTGGATATGCTAGTGGAATTTCATAAAGAACCGGCTGTTAGAGATTATGCGCCCTTCATGCCTAACAAATTAGTTGCAACTTTCACCAAAGCTTAGAGATGTTGACTGAATACATTCGAACACAATTGTTAATTTTCTATTAACCAAGAGTCAAATCAATATTGTTGAAGCCATCAGCATACTTCGTAGATTGTAGCACACATTATTTTAGTAAACAAATTTCTTGGCACTTAAAATTCACCCATGTGAAATGTTGTCAAGAAAAAAAGAATCTTCCTCCACCACCCCCCTCTCCCCTCCCTCCCAAAACATATATTCTGGTTTTGCCTCATTTAGCATGATTTAAATTCCATGAGAAATCAGTTCATTTCAAAAGAGCATGTCAAATAAAAAGCCCATCAGAATGCTCATTAGAACAGTATGTGTTGGTAAAAAGTATGTCTATATTTTCTCTACATATGTTCTTGGAGAAGGCTTCAAAAGGCAAGAAATATAGTCAATTTATATTCCATATGAAGAAGCAAAAGGAAATACTTACACGGTCTAAGTTCCGGTATTTGGAGACCAAGGAATGAGCCTTTACAATCCCAATTCCAGGAACAGATGGAAGGAAATCACATCCAGCCAAGACACACATACCTATAAATTGTCATTACACAAGCTAAATTTTAGTCAAAAATGCATATAGTAGAGTCAAACAGAGGACTTCTGCTTATATTAGAAAATAATGATAAAATAGATCTTTCTAGTTTCATATATGTATAGAAAACTTCAGAAATGATAGTTAACCAAAGGGAAGTTTAATCAGTACAACAGATTAAAAGAATCAGGCTTGTCACTATCAAGGTATTCAGAGCTCATCTATCAGTAAAGGTATCTGAGGTCCTTGCTTGTTTACATATGCAATTCAAGTCTGATTCTTGGAAAGCTGTTTTGTGGACAACCCACGCTTTTGACCAACATTTAACCTTCAAAAACATAGCTTGGAGGTGTCAAAATGAAACTTACCTGTGAACAGTTCTTTATCAAAATTTCTGAAGGAAGGTTTACTAGTTACAGAATCAAAAATTTTATCCAGAACTAGTTCTTCTCCATTTCCATATCGGTCCATTTTAAAAGTGATCTGTTAACAGAAAAATGCATCAAACCATGATAAAGCAATAATTCTGATAGTCTACAAAGAAAACAGAAGTCATCAGGAGAGCAGAAGACCTCCATCAGCACACCATATCACAGTTTTGAAGAAGTTCTTACAGCTGGACAACCATATGCTATTAGGTCACTATCTTCGGTAATCACTGCCGCAACTCCCCCTTTTTCAGCCTCAAGGGTGGACAAGTACGCTAGCTGTGCATCAGCCTCATACGGTGCTACCACAAATTCAATGTTCTCTGATCTCAAAATCTGAAAAGTGCCAACAAAAGTGTGGAATGGATTTTAATTGGAACAGGAACTAGAATTACTCTAAATTTACATGATGAGTGAAACATAAAAAACCATAGAAAAATATGGAAATACTGAGGCACTGCTCACAGTCTGATAAATAATATACCTGAATCAGTTGATGTGCCATGGCTGGAGTGATACTCACTGCTCTCTAAATCATGAAAAGAAAAAGAAAGAAAGAAATGTTGACACAATTATATATATGATTATAGATAGAAAATCCAGACAGATGATAGAATTCTTAAGTATCCCCAGATGAAAAATCATGCAGAAGTTAAGCAGACAACAATAGGAGAAATATTGGTCAAGTACTTTCAGTACCCAAAATTAAATTCATGCTTATGGACAATCTTGGAGGGGTCTCAACATGTGAATTAAACTTGGACAGTTAGAAATCCAGAGTAGCATTCAACACTACAGAGGTGAACTAATTCAATCCAAGAGCAGAACTAATAGTTCATCCAATACTTTTCAAGGAGAAATTAATGAACAATACTACGATTCCATTCCCATTCAATTGAAAGCAAAAACATATACTAAAAGAAAGTGTCACTTTACAAAAGAAATATGAACAGCAGCCATTGCTAACATCAAATAAATAAGTTATAAATCAACAATGCACATGTGCAAAATGCTAATTGAACAGTTCAAACATTAAATTAAAGGAACAAGATAGTTAGTTGAAACCTGGAAAAGCTCAATAGCACCTTTAACATCCCCCTCCTTTAGCTTCGCCATTGCCAGTTCCCGGTTGTCTTTCCTTCTCCTTGAATCAGAGAAACAAAGTCAACAACAATAAATAAATAAATAAATATATATATATGTGTGTATATATACATATATACATATATACATATATATATTTATATATATTTATATATATAAAGAAAGGGAAACTGTCTAAATCATGCTACTCTAATCTCCAAGAACTTCAAATAGCTATCCCCTATAATGCTAGCTTTAAGAAAATTTTGGTTTGAAGTAGAAAAAGCATTATTAAAGGAGAAACCTGTATCTTTCATTTTCAGTGGCAGCCTTGCAGGGGATATTCGCGCCATCAAAAACAACAACTGGAACTATCTTATGGAAACGAAGAAGATTGATTCTGTGCATAAAATAATCTATGTATCGCGATTTCTTCTCACTCTTTGAGTTCAAACAAATCTCCATGCTACATGAATAGGCTGCAGTTTTTCAACAAATAAACCAATTCAGCCTATTCATCTCATTTCCTCTAACCCAAAAAAAAAAAAAAAGTTGAACTGAATAATTAACAAATACCTCCTTTATGTAACCATGAATAAGCATCAATGCCCACCTGTAAAAATTGCAACAAACAAATTAAAAGAAAATAAAGAGAGCTAGCTCTAGCTAGAAGAGGAAGAAGAAGAAAGAATGAAATGTTATACCCTTTTGCCGGCGTACTTCTTGATGTGAATGGGTTCAATGAAGGGTTTCATGAATTTGAGCAGATCTTTGATTCCCATTTAGTCAATTTGCCAATTATTTTATGGGTTTTAGGGTTCTTTGATTTTCTTTGTGAATCTTCTAATTTTGGTCTTTGGAAGGTGTTGGGGGCCTTGCTTATGTCCCCGTCTTTTGGTTAGAAAATTTACATTGGGACATGGTACGAGGAGAGAAAATGGCGGGAAGATGAGGCAAATGTCAAAATTTTGGATGGAATTTTGCGGCTGAACATCGTCACGTAACTGTCATGGAATGTGTTTTACAGGCAAGTCAGTGTCTGCCACGTTTCCGACCAACAACCAAACAAAACGAGGGTGTCCGAGAATAATCCTGAATTTACTGACTTGCCCTTCAAAAGTTAAACAAATCCAAATATACTATTTTGTTTTATGAAATTTTAAATAGTACTATAATCTATGTTTTACAATCCAAAGTAAAGAAGATGAAGAATAAAAATTTTAATTTAGTTCTATTCATTAATCAATATAATTATTGCCACATTCTTGATGCAAAAGAGAATGAATTCAAAGCCAGAAAACCTTTTTTATGAAAATTCTACATTTCAAAAGGATTAGTAGTGCATAGATTAGTTTGGAAGAATTTGAAGAAACAAACCAAACAGCATGGTATTGCCCAATCGCTGCCATTATATTAGTGAAGTGTTTCAATAACATTTTGGATAACTTTATTTGAGGTAGAAAGAAGGTTATCAACACAGTAAGTTTATTAAGCAATTCTCTATATTATCCGGATCAGATCAACCATAATCTATCAAATACATTGGTGATCTTGTTATATACGTATTTAGGGTAAGGGATTTTCTACAAGGATGTGTTATATACTCATATTAGTTTTTTACTTTACAGAAAGAGTATTCATTTGGATGTGCAGGTTGAGAGTTTCTGTAATATGTAACATTCATCAAGGGGTTGGTCTCAAGTATAGGGGAATGTAGTTTGTTTGGTTAGGTGCTACATCCCAAACTAAGAATGCACTTGAACATCTCATCCACTTCTTTGTCATACAAGGGAAATGCCAGTCAATCACATCTTTCAAGCTCTCAGTCTTGTTAACCCATTCTAGGCCTTTCTCTGTGTAGGTTTGGGAGTTAAAATTCGTGGTGAAGAATCGATCAGCTTCTAGTCTCCTGATCACATCATTGTTAATTAGCGTAATAAGGTAATCCAACAATAAGAATGATTAATTTCAGCTC
Source organism: Microcos paniculata (assembly GCA_030664755.1). NCBI lineage: Eukaryota > Viridiplantae > Streptophyta > Magnoliopsida > Malvales > Malvaceae > Microcos > Microcos paniculata. Next base: position 6,407,283 of record CP131460.1, on the reverse strand, counting down.
ATTTTGTTGTTGGAGTTTGGGACATTAAGCATACCTTGATGAATGAGTAGAAAGATGAAGAAGGCCGTTTCACTTATGGCGAAGCCCTTGATCTTTTTCTAGGCATGAAGGCCAACAAGTAGGTCTAGCTTCTTAACATCTTCTCCATACACCTCACTAAGAGCTTCTATGACTTCATTATCATCTGTCAAATTTTCCCATTTGCTGATTGGAATCATCAGCAAGTTCCTTTGGAACTGATTGTACCGAGCAACTCCCCTTTCCCTATCTCTATAAACTAAACAACCAAATAATATTTTAGGATTACAAATTTAATCATGAGGCAAATATGAAGAAAGATCGAAATATTCTAAAGATGTCAATAAAAGCAAAGAGAAATTACTTAGGATGAAAAGTAAACTACTTTATAATGCAGCCATATCAACTGGATGTAGTATTCCTTCCCATTAATATCATGAGGAGCAAGGTTCCTCATCCATGATGGATAGTTCCATAATGTGACTGCTTCACATGCTTGATGACCTATCGATACCAACATTTATTCCATGTCGATTTTTGACAGTCTTCTTTCACCTTCTTTTCTAGCCAATTCCATTATAGGCACCCTATACATCAAATTGATATTCATATCAATTATCTTGCAGAATAGAAAATCATTGCCTAAGTAGGAAAATGACTAGAAGATAGGAAATGGGAAATACTCTTCTGATGCAGGGGGCATTCATATTCTGAACTAGTTGACTTGATGTCCCTTAGGATGAATTTGTCAGGTAAGAGTGAATAAATTTTGTAGACACTAGAAAACTCTTCTCTAACAGAGTATGGCACTCCATGATCTTTAGATCTTTAGGCTTCTTAAGACCAACCAGCCCACTTAGTATAGCTCCAAATCTGTGCCCAAACAAATCTTTAAGTTTCTTCCCAAGAAAACCGTACCTGCATAATAACCAATAAGCAACTCAACAGCATAGTTTGCCTTGAAACAAATATATATTTAAATATATATATATATATATATATATATATTAAGGTGGTATCTTCTTTTCTAGGGGTAGCCTTGATGAAAAGCAGAGTCTTCTTTATGTATTGCTATTTGGTTATTCTCATCAATTAGTACTTAATAACTTATCTCTTACCAGTTAATTCTTATCCCTGCAAGAAGAGTATCAGTCTTCAAGAGCTCTACTGTCCAATCAATGGTGTGGATTTTGGCAATGATAGCTAAAATCACCAATTTGGCATATCGAAAAAGCTTCTCGTCATCGAGATTAGGGTAATGTACCTTGAGAAGGAAGAAATAAAGAAACTTAGTAATGCATCATGTACATAGACGCGTTGATGTGCAAAAATATTACTACTATGTAATAAGATCATTTTTGTGAAAAAAGTGAAGCATCTAACTGTATTGCTGAACTTATAGAAGTTGATGCTAATTAAGGTGTAGGGAGTGTTATAAATGTATCTTGAAGAAGTCTATGAGATCTATTCATGTAATTTAAACAATAGTAAGTAAAGTAACTACGGATTGCATTTTGTAGAAGACTTACTTTTAGTATACCGCACACGGCATTGTGCTCTTAAACAAATAAGGCTTTGAGGAGGGAAAAGCCTGCCTAGCAGTTCCTTACATCACCTGAAATTGGAATATCATGCTGCAGGAGGCCATCTCTTGCTATTTTTAGCTTTCCATCTTTGAATGCTCTTACCTTTCTCATGTCGCCATCGTTGTTCCCATAAATTACATTTCCATCCTTACTTAAGATAGAAGACGTTAACTTTTTTTCAAATGTTCAAGGTACTATGGGCTAACAACTTGGTTTGAGGACACCAAAATGGAAAGCCTATAATGCATTAATCTGGTTTCCAATGTGGAAGTAGTTGAATTCATAATTTTACATATAGATAAGATGTTATAAAAGATACCATTTGTTAAGCCACGTGGCAACCACCGCGCTACCTCGAAGTATGTGCCAGCTGGTCACTTACCATAAGCACCATAAGGCATGAAATGGATACCATCGCTGCAAAACAAGTAAGACTTTGATTAAAAATCATTTAATAAAATAATAAACTTTAAAAGAAATTACCAGTGGACTGGTTTAAAGGAATACCTACGCAGCAGAAACACTAAGCCTAAGCCACCGACGCGTCCTAGTGAGCCTCTGATCTATCTGCTGACCCGTATGCGGATCTGCATCCATCCACATTGGATACAGGTGAGTGATAGAGGTTTAATGAATCTCCATCGGAATTACGAAAAACAGGGGTAATCCAAATATAATAATAATAAATTAAATAAACTTATTTTCAAAATCTTTTTTATAATTCTCCAAGTGAGAATTAGATTTAAAATCTTTAAAAATAAAATATACTAAACGGGCTGTCATCTAATACACTGAAGGCATGACTGGCCGGTCGTATGCCTTACTACACTGAGGGCTATCTCTTTTCTTTTTAAATCCATTCCATATTCTTCTCTTTCTCTAGCTCGTTCCCTCGGTGGTGCCCTTTGCTATGGTGGAACAAAGCGACCTGGAGTGCTAGTGAGCTTCCCTACGCGCCTCTCCCAGGGTCGCGACTCACCGTGCTCCTTAATAGGCCGTCCACGGCTGAGTATCATGCATGCTCTCAACTCGGTCCACGCTCCCGCATATTGGAGCACCGAGGGATCCCACTTAGTCGCTCATCTCGCATCCCATCCATATATTTATCATTTATATATATATATATATATGTAAAGCATTTAAACACACACAAGCTTTTATATTTTTAAAATCATCCCTCCCTCTAAGTGGGTGTATTACAAAATAAAAAGGGTGTGGTGGATTAGCCTTATCCCAAAACATTTGTAAAATCTCTGCAAAACAATTTATCTTTTGAAAACATTTTACCCTAGTGGCTAGGCATTGAAATCTAAGCCACTTACAGTATTGGGAGGTTCATATACTCCTAAGCACTTCATGTAACTTTAACCTTCGGAGCATTACCGCACTCGATTCAACCAGAGCCCTAATACATGGAAATACGCATTAGCATTCATAATTAAATTTATGAATGCACCTATGAGGCTCTAGCATGACCTACGAGGGTATTTGGAAGTGTTTCAGGGCTTAGAAAAGAGTCCGAGAGGTTCCGGGGTGAAAATCGAACACTTGATGAAAATTACAAAAATGCCCTTAGGGCCCATGGCCAGCCCAAGCGGGCTAGGCCCGGTCGTAGTCTGGGCCAAGCAGGCCATCCCACACGGACTGGGCCACGCCTGGCCTAAGTCCTGTGTTGGGGAAGTGGGCTGTCGCCCACACCCGCACGGGATAGGCCAAGTCCCGCGCCGGACTTGGCCAAATGGTCATTCCCGTGCGGTAGTGACTCAGCTCCTGCGGGGGAGCCGCTTGCCAGCCTTGAGATCCGAGGCTTTTCCTCGGTTCCTAAGTCCCTCGGTCCATGGCTCGGCACAAAAATTGAGACGGAAGTTCCTCTCGCTTCCCATGGCAAGTTTACCAAAGCAGAAACGAGAATCACAAGCTCAAAGTTCCTAGATCTCAAATCTAATCTAGAAATTTAACTAAAAAGCTAAACTATTTTTGAGCTTGGATCTCTCCTACATCAATGCATGGAAATGTGTGAAAACTTAATAAAATGTAGATTAAGGCGAGTAGAATAACATACCAAGATCTCGTCTTGATCCTGCGGTCGGTTTGTCTAGATCGGCCAAAAGTCCAAAATTGCTCCCAGAGAGCAAATGAGAGGAGAGAAGAGAGGGAGAAGAGAAAATGAGAGGGAAAGAGGTAATCTCCCCCTATTTATAGGTAAGCCTGACACTGGGTCTACTCGAACCCCGGGCCAGACTTTTTCCTTTCTTTGTAATCTCTCATAATTTCGATCATTGGCCCGATCCACGACCAATTCACCAATGGGCGTCCAATCCATTGGCTATGGACTTAAAGAAGTCCACTTTGGTGTTTCCATGCATGGTCACCTGTCTCATCTTCCAACTCCGTCTTATCTTAAGCTTGACTTCTCTTCTTAATTAGACACATGTGGACTGACTTATTGTCCACTTAATACGCTGTCTTATACTATTCCGTTTGTACAGAAGAGTCATATTAGGTCCGGGTGTGTCACCATTCTTGTTTATTTTCACAATAAACGTCTCATTTATACATATATATTGTAACCTGCAATGGCTAATTTCAGGTTTTAGGAGACACCCCTTTCGAATCATAATTTAGTCTATGTGAAATTTCATCAGGTTCTGCTACTTTCTATCCATCCATTTTATCCAATAATTAATCTATGTTACATGTAAATTTGTCCGAGAATAATGAAGAATGCTAGCTTCGAAAGCACAAGAATGGTTTCAGCAGCATGCTTATGTATCAGAGATTCAAATGTGTTCTGGCTAGAAATAGAGGAAAAGTAAAAAGAAATAATTGAAGCCTTACAACTTTGCAGTCAAACACTTTATGCTTATAACATTCCATTTCCTCTATTTTCTCTGCATATGAGGTGTGAGGATAAGGTGTTGTTATTGTTAAAACATGCCACTTATTTCTAAGGTTAGATTAAGCCACATGGAAGTCATGTTATAATCAGCATTTAAGAGAACATAAGCAATGTAAAACTTTTTAGCAACAAAAAGAATTGCTAGTCATTGATCACTCACCACCAAGAAGTCCTTGTATTCAGAAAGCCAAACTTCTTATCATCAGGTTATCCGGTTGAGACCCTCTTGGACTTAAAGAACTTGAATGACTTCAGTGGACACCCACCTGTAATTTCCTCTGAAGCTCTAAGTTCCACCTACAAAATAAATGTGCCTTTATTAATAAGTCAACTTGTCCACAGGTTTAGATATCTTTCCTTTTCCACAATTTTACTAGAACTATCCATTAGTGATAAGCTTGTTTGAAAATATTCTGCTCATTTCAATCTAAGCAAGGCATGGTAATTCTACTTTCAGATAGAACAACCTTTCAAACTAGTCAAGTTGACTAGTCAAGTTGACTAGCAAGTTCAAACCAAACTTTTTAGTGCCCTGTGTTAGTTCAATATAAACTAAGCAAAGTTCACCTGTTGAGTGTCCTCTAAACGATCAATCCAGTCATGAATCATGAATTGTATCCAGGAGCAAGCTATCATGTTGAATTGCTCCCCAGCGTCTATGAACTTTTTTGTAGCCAAAAGCCTTGTGGCCACAACTAAAGGATGAGAATCCAACAACTGCATAGGTAAATAGCAAAATATTCATCAAAAGCAGTTTAATTTTGAAGCAAATAAAACATAATTAAATTAGACCCTGATTAGCTAATTTGATGCTGATTAAATTAGATATTATGGGTCTAGTCAAATAATTATATATGAAAGGTAGAAAAGGGACGTATCCATACCCCATAGTTGGAAGTTGCTGGAGGCATGTTTCGACCAAAAAGGGTTCCCTGGCTTCCTCCCATCTACAACAGATTTTATCGTTGGTGCAAGTGCCTTCTAATCCCCAAGTAGCCTAGCCCCAGCAAAACGAGTAGCCTATGCCACACCTTAAGGTTGTCCATGAAATGTATTACCTGATGACCATATTTCAAAACCCCCATATTAGTGAAGAACTCTGCTATTTGCCTGCAACTCATGTATACGCAGGCATCTCATACTCATTTCAGACACAAATTTGTAAGCATAGATAGATCATTTATCTTTTCTTGTGTCCAAGGTAAGAATGTAGAATGTTCAAATACTATTTCGTGTGAGTAAAGCAGCAAAAAGTGAAAAAAATGAAATCAAGGGTTAATTGCAGAACTAACATAGAACAATAAAGTATCCAGGAGAGTCATCTTGGCAACAATATGTTGAAGCTGAGGATGAACAAAGGAGAAAGAGTATAAAGAGGTTCCCATCATTTTTTTGTATGGAAGATATATAGTTATTTTTTGTTCTTCAATGAAGAAAAAGTAAAGAGTTCAATTCCATTGCATTGGTCTTTTATAGTAATGAGCTAGCTTAGAGAATTTTAGAGAGAGGTAGGAAGTGACAGGCAGAAAAGTAGTGTCCAAGTGAACATGCGTGGGGTAGCCTCATAATAAGAAAGTGTATACAAGATGAAAACCATTTTTTGCCAAATGCAAATGCCTGACTCCTACCTACATTATTAAAGTGTACAAAGCCGTAGGCCCCCAACTTTTGGGTCGTTTGCACAGTGAATGCCACTTTTTCAAATTAGCCCCGTTTGTGATCATTTGAAGGGGATGAGATGTGGTCCTCTCTTGATATTTGTCATTGATCTTCTCATTTTTAAGTTTTACCCAAATTCTCTTTAGTACTACTAGTTATATAAGGGATTTACAAATTAACCAGGTTTAGGCTCGGCCGCTCGACTTACCAAATGGATATCCTACCCCCGAAAACTTCTGTTTTCATAGTTCTTAAAATTAAAATACTTATATCTTACTCTATCATGCTATTTACTTGTGGATAAATATGTATTATTTCAAAACTAAATAATAGGAGTCAATAGTCTTTTTCTAAAAATGTGATTGCCATCTCACTACAACATTTTCACCCTATGGCTACATATATTTAGCAGCACTTGTAATTTTGCATCTACAAAAACTTTAGATGCATATAAATTGTAAGTTTTAGATGCATTTCTAATTTGCAACTATTAAAATCCACGACTTTGGTTTACTGCTTTTATATTTTTTTAATTTGTTAATTGAAAAAAACAAAAGCGCTATCTTTGAAAATAAAGATGATCTTCTTTCTTTTGGTAAAGTAAAAAAATTAAAACTTTACGCCATTCTAGGCTTAGAAAATGCTCTCTCTCTTAAAAAAAATCTCTCACAAATTATCAAACTTAAAATTCCTCCAAAAATTAATGAAAATCTCTCTATTTTCTCTCAAAATTTCCTTTGAAGTGAAAATTCAATTGCTACAACAACCGCCATGGTAGAAGATTCAAGCTTTGAAGAGGACTAGCTGGCTCGATCACCTCTATTTTTTGGCATATTTCTCCTCTCGTTTTCGATATCTTTTTCGGTTTTTTACGCTCCCTATCTCAACTCTCTTTCACGAATGAAACCAGCTCCTCAAAACACCCTGCCACAGTCTCCTTGCAAGCTTTGATTCCGACAATAGGACCATTTCATGACCTTTATTTTAAGGTATATTGCTCCTCTATTTGAACTTTCTCAATCTACCGTTTCGATCTTGAATCCAACGCCTAGGATTAAGAACCCCAATTTCAGAAACCAAGAACCCTAGTGCTCTCTGTTTTTATTTCTAAGAACCCTAGCTTTCGCCCAATTCTCTCCAAACCCTAAGCTGATTGCTTCCTTTTTATATTCCGCTATTCTATTCTTTCATCTTATGGTTCATCTCCCTCCTTTCTTAGATTGGCGTTTTCCTTTTTTTTTCTCAAAATAATTCTTGTAAAAATTAAGTGTCTCCTAATGCCTATTGTTTTCTTACTGGTGCAGGTGTTCCAATGAGAAGGTGAATCTCCAATTGCCAGAGCAAACGCAAGCTGTGAATTTTTCCAAAACCATGGTGAAGCTTGAGTATGGCATCCAATGATATTTCGACAACCATGGTGATTTCATTATTCCTTTGTAACCAAATTGAAATGTTATTGCACTGATTATTTTGTCTCATGCTTTCTTGTGTGATTGAATGTGTCTACTCTTGAAACCTGTTGTCTTTGTGTGTATGCATATATATACGGCATTTTGAGTTGGTGGTGAATTGTAAAGCAAAAGTGACATTCTGTGACTTGTGCAGTAGGAATGTAGATATGGTTTGTGTGAATTTTCTGACTTAATTGTTTGTGGGATTAAAGGAGAAGATGCAAAGTTTGAATCTGGACTTGGATTCCTAAAAGGAGAAGATTAAGAAGAATCAAGAGAAGATTAAGCTTAACAAGCAGTTGCAGTATCCGTACTTGGTCGGCAACATACTAAATATGATTGAGAAAAGTTAATATCTGAGTATGCATATAGGTCAACAACGTTGTTGAGGTAAATTCTCTGTGGCTATTTTTTTTCTCAAAACCCTTTGAGTTTCTGAGCTATATTTGTGTATAAACCAGCCCACAAAAAGCATTGGAAAGGTGAACCTACTGAATGATGAGCCATTGTTGATGCAATTATATGGTGAACGATCTGGTGGATAATTTAATACTTACTTTCTGTTTCTGTCAAATATTGGAGATGAGGCAGAAGAGGATAGTGCCAATATTGATATTGACTCCCAGAGGAAGGGTAGTTTTGTGTCGAAAACGTCTACTCGTCACATGAGGGCAGCATTATTTCTTACCTGCTACTAGCAAGGCACATTGTCTCTTTAGTATCTCAAAGATAATTAGTAAATGACAGATGCTCCCCTGGTGATCTTTTAATTAAGCTTTGGTACTGCTCAAATTGATGAGCTATTTATACTGGCTATAGTGGTAATCGTGCGCTGAACTTTAAGAAGTTCTGGTTACAAGGATAGACATTGTTTATTTAAGGAATTATCAAATTAATTGATTACTTCTATCTTTTCCTAAGAATTAACTCTGTTAACTTTCTTTTCCTTTATGCTATTTTGTCTCTTTTTTTCCAAAGGCCATCACGTCAGCCTTACTATTCAATAGTTCATTATTGTGGCTTTTTTCTAATAAATAAATAAAATCTTACCATTGTCTATGTCTCTGTGTTGAGTACCTTTTCTTGTTTGGTTTTATTCTTCTTGCTAATTTAGCAATAAAACAATAAATGCTACTCTTCTATCATATTGGATAGAATACTAAATATTTTTATAGTTTCTTATATTAGATTTGTTTCATTTAAAAGACATTGAATTGAATTAATTGATTACTTCTGTCACGCCCCGACCCGCCCCCGGGTCAGCCACGTAGCAACCGCCGCGCTGCCACGAAGTACATGCTGGCCAGTCACACACCTGAGGCACCGCAAGGCATAAATGGGCATCATCGCTGTCAAATAAAACTAAAACTTTAATTAGAAAATATTTAATAAAATAATTAACTTTAAAAATAATGCCAGTGGACTATTTGAGAGAATACCTACACAACGGAAACTTCTAAGCCTAAACCACCAACGCCTCCTAGTGAGCCTCATTTCTTTAGCTGACTCCGATCGCGAATCTGCAACCATCCACATTGGATACAGGTGAGTGACAGAGGTTCTAAGAATCTCCATCTGGGTTAGAGCAGATAAGGGAAATCCAAAAAAATAAAATAAAATAAAATAATAATAAAACAAATATTTTTCTTTTAAAAAATTCTTTTCTGGTTCTCCTGTTGAGAACCCTCTTTTAAAAATACTTTAAATAAATAAATATATATATACTTAAAATGGGCTGGCATCTCTATCATACTGGAGGCGCGACCCGTCGGTCGTTTTATGCCTCACTACACCGAGGGCTATCTATTTTCTTTCTGGAAATATTTTCTCTTTCTCTTTCTCATTCTTTAGCCCTTTCCCTCGGTGGTGCCTCACTGTGGTGGAACACAGTGAACTGGAGCCCTGGCAAGTTTCCCTACGCGCCTCTCCCAACCAGGGTCGACTCATCGTGCCCCTCGATAGGCGGTCCACTGTTGAGTATCATGCATGCTCTCAACTCGGTCCACACTCCCGCAAATTGGAGCTCTGAGGAACCCTCTCAAACACTCATCTCCCAAGGGCATCGTACCCTCAATAATCATAATAATAATAATATTTCAATATATACATACATATAACATCACATATTTAAAATATATAAACACACACACACGTAAGTGTGTACATTTCTTTTTAAAACGTCCCACTCACTGTGTGGGTATATCACAAGCAGGTGTGTGTATGTGGATTTCCCGTATCCCAAAACCTTTTTGGAAAATATTCATGTTTTAAAATCATTTTTAAAATCCTTTCCCCCAGTGGCTACACAAAGAAGTCTAGACCACTCACAGTGATGGGAGAATTGTATACTCCCAAGCGCTCCATGTAGCTTAACCTCCGGAGTATCGCCGCATTAGATTCAACTGAAGCCCTAGTACACGGAAATAAAAATTAGCATTCATAATTAAATTTATGAATGCACCTAAGAGGCTCTAATATGACCTAAGATGATGTTTGGATGTGGTTTGGAAGACTTGGAAGTGTTTCGAATCGATTTGGGGTCAATTGGGATTTCGGGACGTAAAATGACCGTTTTGCCCCTAAAGGGCAAGAACGGCGCCGAATCTAGAGTGAACCGGCGCCTGTTCTCTTCGACCCAAGGTCGGTCGCCGGACAAGCAGAAACAGCGCCAGTTCTGTTCTGGGTTCAACCCGAGAATTTCTTCAATTTTTCTCTAAATTCGAAAACCGATGCAATCGTCCACCCATTTAGCTACAACTTGAGATGCATGCACCTTAACGCATCCACTACACGTTTACTAGAAGAAAAACGAGAAACACAAGCTCAAAGTTCCTAGATCTGAAATCTAAACTTAAAATCTAACTAAAAGCTGAACCTAACTTTAAGCTTGGATCTCTCCTAAACGATGCATGGAAAAGCGTGCAAACTTAATGGAACGTAGATTGAGGAGTTAGGAATAACTCACCAAGATCTCGCCTCGAACTGCCAATTGTCCAAAATGCCTCCGTTTGGCTCTAGAGAGAAAAAGAAAAGAAAATAAAAGAAAAAGAAAAAGAGAAATGAAGAAAAGCTTTGGCTCACCCCTATTTATAGAGGAGCCCGACACCGGGTCTACTCGGGCCCCGGGTCAAACTTTTCCCCTTTTTCAACTTTCTTTCATTTTCACCCATTGGCTAAATCGTTTGCTTTCTTGTGCCAATGGGGCCTATAATAAATTTCTAGGGACTTATTTGGAGGTCTTTTTGGCATTTACTAATTTCCATGCACGGTTAATTACATTATCTTTCAACTCCGTCTTATCCTAAGCTTATCTTCTCTTCTGACTTGACATAGCTGGACCGGCTTATTGTTCAATTATTACGTCATTTTGCACTATTCCGTTCGTACGAAAAGGTCGTGCTAGGTCCAGGTGTGTCAACTTCTATCTTTTCATGATGGTATTCTTTTAGTGTCTTCTATTGGATGTATAATATCAGTCAAATAACTAATGATCTTATCTTTAGAACATATGAAAAAATTTTCTATTATATTTAACTTTTTATGTCTGAAATCTGCTCGTTAATCTTTATGCATATTGCTGTATCTTTCAGCATACAGAGGCTGTTCTCTCAGATAGGTAAAGTTCTTAATATGATATTATCTGTTAATTATTCCTCTATCCTTGTGGAGAGTTGGTTATATAAAAATTTTAAATTTCTAGAGGAGGTTGGAATCAATGCCAAGTACTTTTATGGTAGAGAATGCTTTACAAAAGTCAATGACTTCTTTTTGAAATTATTTGATCTTTCTCTGTCTCATTTCATATCTGGTAAACACATTATATTTGCATATGCTGAAGTAGGAAGACGACCATGCTTTAGTCGAAGATTCAAGATGTGCATCTGCTCACAGAAAATGTATGAAAATGAGAATGATTAAAAATGACTGTTTAATTTGAAACATATGCATCTAGTTTAGAACTTTATTCCCCTCTCTTGCTATGGTTGCACATATTTTCATAAGTTTTCATTTGGAGGTTGGATGCTACTATCCTGGATCTTGTTGCTGATGGTAGTGAAGGTTTAGAGAAACAAATATGGTTAATGCATAACAGCTAGCGAAAAGGTAATTTTTAGTGTTAATCATTTTCTGCTTGTTCTGGATGTTCACTTCCCTATAGTTTCAACTTTCATGCTTATTACTACATCCCTGGCATTTGGCTTCAGTCTGCTTTGTTGCTTTTATATCCACTGGTCATTGTGGAGCAATGTTGGAGCATGATTTCATCTACGTTTTCATTATAGATAAGTTACTATTTGTATTATGTCTTTTATGTATGGTTTTCCTGGTTGCAAATATGCTACTTTCATGGCTTAAAGAGTTTTTACTGATCTTATCAACTAGCTTTCCAACTAATATATGCCAGGCATCTCTTGTTCTTCGTAGGGAACATTAATATATGTCAGATAACTTTATTAGCATTTTCTATAGTTTCTTTCCTAAAGAAGGTGGTCTTGCTCAGTAACTTACCTTATGGCTGGGACTTTAGACTCACTTTTTTGTTGTTAGCAGGTTGGTCTTTATTTATATAAATTCTCTTTTCTGATTTACTGATATGTTAATATGTTGGCAAATTCCAATCAGTTGTTATTACTTCTGGCACATTTAATTTTTACAGGTTGTATTTTCAACCAATTAATGTTTTCTTTGTTCTTGTAGTGATCAACTTCCTGTTAGTAGCAAATTTGATATGAGAAGTGATCTTGGTATTGTGAGGAATTATGGAAAACTTTTACTGGAGATGGTCTGTATTGTCCCTGATGGATGGAATTGTATGTTTCTTTTTCAATTATTCATGGATGGAATGCTATCGAATGTGCAGAGACTTAGGAATCTTTCAATCTTTTATATGGTTTCCACCATCTTTTCTTTTATTTCTCTGTATATCAAAGTGGTTAACTTTGAAGCAGATGTATGCACAGATATTTTGATGACAAGAACTATTTTCTACTCATGTAAATAAAATTAGAAATGTTTAAATCCAGGTTTATTTTATTTTGTTTTTAAATTTGATGGATGTTATTATACGACTCTTTTGGCTGCAAATTTGGGTTGCTACTATAGGTTTTAGAAGTGCATCCATTTAGGAAATAGCTGCAAATAATTAATGCAGTAAAAGCCATTAAAAAGTGTAGCTATACTTTTCCATGCACTGACTAAGGCTGCACTAGGAAAAATGCAGCCTTTAATTAAAGGATGCATTTATTTTACCTATTGATGCACTTATTTTTGCATCCATAGATAGAAAATGTTGTAATGTCTCCATTGCTTTATTATTTTCATTCGAACACTAGTAGATGAAAGTGGAAAAAGCTTCTTGACTAATCAAATTTCATCCCACCAATTCGATCACAGGTTTAATTACAAAATTTGAAAGTAATTACTATGAAGGATAAATTCTAGATTTTAGGTATATTTTGTGATAAGATTTTAGTTGTTGAAATTCTATCATGTCGGATTGATCAATTAATGGGATAAAATTTGTTGCATCATATAATATTGTTCATGAAAACAATACAATAATGTACTCGTGTTGTCTGAAGCAATAGTTAAAGAACTGAAGGCCATCCGGAAATATGTGATGTCACTATTAAATAGTGAGAAGCTTGAATGGCATAGAATTTTGGCCAAAACCGCAAACGAGAGACAACTACCCATGGTTCATGGATAATAATTTGTTGATATTAGAGAGTCGAAAAGAATACAAACCATCAAATTCAATTATCCAAATGCAAATGCTTGTTTCTAGACAACTCTTCTTCCACCGTTGCAAGTTGATTTGGTTTTTTTGCAAGAGCTATTTAACGCCAAGCTTTCCCAAGTCAAAGGACTATTAACTAATGGACAAGACATATATGCTTTTTCATATGTGTTTTTATATTAGTAGCCAATAAGATATTGCTAAGTGCCCTTTTAAAGCATTAAATATCTAACTATTATTTTTTTAAAAAAATATTAAATCATATGAAAATATACGTGGTGATATCTTATTGACTACTATATGAAAAGCACCTAACGAAAAACATTTAATTCCTATCCATTAACTCATAGTACATGTTTACTTCGTAATCAGTTGGAACTTTTTTTTGTGTGAATTAAACATTCATATTTGTTTAATGGTTTACGGTCAATCTTACTCAAGTTGAATTAGTTTGTGTGGGGATAAAACTCTTCCAAGGATGATTTTCTCCATTCACGAATAATTGCTTGAAATTTGGAGGTAGTAGTAAAGACCCAGTGTGCACTTAACTTGCACCATTTTTTAAAATTGATCTAATGCGTTTATATTTATTTATCAAACTAAATATTGTGGCAAAAAAATCAAATTAAATATTTAATAATCAATATCAATATATCTATAATCTATGTCTATAATATCTATAATATATATAAAAACAGCTCCTATTTGAAGTAAATAGGGGTAGTTTAGGGATACAATAAATATGTTAGTAAATATATGAAAAACCAACATAATAACCAACAAATTTACATAATAGTTTTAATTTACATTAAATTACTACTAATAAGATGGAAGATAAAAAGATAGTAACTAACATAATAGGCAATAAATTTACATAAATTACTTTAAACAATATAACAAAAAACTATGAAAACCAAAAGCCATCCCAGCATTCCACCTTTACTAAAGAAAAAAATTAAATTAGCAACACATTTCAACCACTATAAAAAGAGATTTCAAAAATAATTTTTTCACAAAACAATAGGTTTGTAAATTCTAATTTGCACTTTATATTTCTTACACTATTTTCCTATGTATTTCTAACTTTTTTCCCTTTTTTGTTTTATAGGTTGTACTTGCAAATTAAACATTGAACAATGGCTTCTATAACTTTTTTTCCCCGTTTTGTTTTATAGGTTGCTCCTATTTGGATATAAAACCAGCTCCTATTTGGAGTAAATAGGGGTAGTTTAGGGATACAATAAATATGTTAGTAAATATATGAAAAACCAACATAATAGCCAATAAATTTACATAATAGCTTTAATTTACATTAAATTACTACTAATAAGATGGAAGATAAAAAGATCGTAACTAACATAATAGGCAATAAATTTACATAAATTACTTTAAACAATCTAATAGAAAACTATGAAAACCAAAAACCATCCCAGCATTCCATCACTGAAAAAAAAAATTAAATTAGCAACACATTTCAACCACTATAAAAAGAGATTTCCAAAATAATTTTCTCACAAAATAGTAGGTTTGTAGATTCCAATTTCCACTTTATATTTCTTACACTATTTTCTTATGCATTTCTAACTTTTTTTTTCCATGTTTTGTTTTATAAGTTGTGCTTGCAAATTAAACATTGAACAATGGCTTCTATAACTTTTTTTTCCTATTTTGTTTTATAGGTTGCTCCTATTTGGAGTAAATAGAGGTAGTTTAGGGATACAATAAATGTGTTAGTAAATATATGAAAAACCAACATAATAGCCAATAAATTTACATAATAGCTTTAATTTGTTGTGGAAAGTATGTTAATAATAATTGAGACAAGAAGCAAGAATAAGAAATAATGAGAATTAAAGGAACAAGCGAGAGAGAGAGAGAGAGAGAGAGAGAGAGAGAGAGAGAGAGAGAGAGAGAGAGAGAGAGAGAGAGAGAGAGAGAGAGAGAGAGAGAGAGAGAGAGAGAGAGAGAGAGAGATAGAATAGAAATCAAGAGAAGGGGTGTATAGTATTCATCGGTGTGTACTTTCAAATGACCATGGAAACATATATATACGTCTCCAAAATAGTAACTCAAGCAAAGGTTATAATCTGAATAAAAAATGAATGTTATGAGTTACATAATCAATGTTTAATTGAATATGTGGCATTTGCGTTCATTTTCCATAACACTCTCCCTTGGATGAAACACCATTTTAGGACACATACTGCCTCATTAAAAACCTTATGTCGGAAAAACCTAGTGGGACAAAAACTGATCATAAAGGGAAAAGAGTACAATACAATTAAGTCCATCTAATATGTCTTCAGGACAATATGTGCTTGTCTTCAAGACAATCTATTTATCTTTAGGACAATATAGGTGGGCCTACTTCAGTGGCCTAATTGGACATGCTATTACTGCTTCATTAAAAACCTTAAGTCAAAAAAACCCAGTGGGACAAAAACCAGACAGAAGGAAAAAAGAGTATAGTGCACTTATGTTCATAATCACTCCCTTTGAAATAAAACAAACTGCCACTTTTAGAGCATCTAAAGATTTTCACTTCTGGGGAATTCAATCTTGCATCTTACTGACTCGCCGCATACCAATGACATAAACTAATTTCTCAAATGTTGATGTTGGCAAAGATTTGGTAAATAAATCTGCAAGATTATCGCGGAGCGAATCTGTTTGACATCAACTTGTTGACTTTCCTGGAGTTCATAAGTATAGAAAAATTTCGACGAGATGTGCTTGGTCCTATCACCTTTAATATATCCTTCCCTGACTTATGCAACATAAGCAGCATTATCCTCATAAATTGTAGTGGGAGAATCTATCATCAGTTTGAATCCACTAGCATTATGAATGTGTGATATCATAGACCTTAACCAAACACACTCTTTTTCGGCATCATAGAAGGAAATAATTTCAAAGTGGTTGGAAGATGTAGCAACTAGTGTTTGCTTAGTGGAACGCCAAGAAATGGCCATGTCATTATAGCAAAATAGATAACCGGTTTGTGAGCAAGCTTTATGCGGATCAGATTTATATCTTGCATCAGCATAGCCTACTAAACCAGAGTTAGTAGTTTTCTTAGAATAGAATAACCCCAAATCAATAGTTCCTCGGAGATAACGGAAGTATGTTTAATCCCATTCCAATGTTTCCGGGTTGGTTCAGAATTGAAACGTGCCAACAAATTTACCATAAAAGCAATATCTGGTCTTGTGACTATGCCAAGTACATTAGAGCCCCGATTGCATTGAGGTATGGTACTTCCGGACCAAGTATATCCTCATCAAGTTCTTTAGGATGGAACGGGTCTTTTTGGGGTTCAAGAGATCTTACAACCATAGGGGTGCTCAATGGATGAGCCTTGTCCATGTTAAAACGTCTAAACAATCTTTCAGTGTACGCTGACTGATGAACAAGTATTCAATTCTTTTTGTGCTCAAGCTCTAGACTAAGGCATAGTTTGGTTTTACCTAAATCTTTAACCTCAAACTCCTTTTTCAAATATTTAGCAATTTCATATAACTCTTTAGGAATCCTAATTAAATTCATATTGTCAACATAAACTACTATAATAGCAAACCCGGTTTTAAATCTTTTAATAAACACACATCGGCAGATGGGATCATTTATGTACCCTTCCTTAGTTAGGTATTCACTTAAACGTTGGTACCACATGCGCAGGATTGCTTTAACCCATACAAAGATCTTTGCAACTTTATTGAGAATAAGTTGCGGGAAGTGTATGCTCAGGCATTTTGAAACCTTCGAGAATTTTCATATAGATGTCAGAATCTAATGAACCATATAAGTATGCCGTCACAACGTCCATAAGACGCATTTCAAAATTTTCTTGGGCAACCCAACTTATAAGGAAACGAAAGGTAACTATATCCACTACTAGTGAATATGTTTCATCATAATCTATCCTAGGCATCTGTGAGAAACCTTGGGCTATGAGTCGAGCTTTATACCCCACGATGTCGTTTTTCTCATTTCGTTTTTGGACAAAGACCCATTTGTATCCAACAGGCTTTACATTGTCGGTGGTTTTAGTAACAAGCCCAAAAACATTACGTTTGGCAAGGAAAGTCAATTCATCCTGGATTGCTTCCTCCCATTTGGGCCAATCTTGCCTATGACAGCATTCGATTATAGACCGAGGTTCATAGTCATCATTCATAATGTCATAAGCAACTGAGAGAACAAATGCATCATCGATAATTATCTCATTCTGATCCCATATCTCATTACAATAACTGATGGAAATTTCAGTATTCCTAAAGTTGGTGATCTTTTCATGGGTTTGTACCACTTCAGGGGCAATATGCTCTTTTTGAATATTATCTTGTGCCACTTCAGAGGCAACTTGTTTTCCTCGAGAAAGATTAATATGCTCATCTGGAGCAGATTCTAAATTCCACCCTTTTTTTTAAGGAACGGTGTCTTTTGATCCCATTGGTCTACCATGCTTCAGGCGCAAGCCATTTAGATCCATTTCAGTTGGTTCTACAGGAACATTCACAGTTGGAATATGGGACTTTGTAACCTTAGTAGTCTTATTAAATACATCAAGCATTTGATTTGAAATAGCTTGTAAATGGATCAATCGTTGCACCTCATTTTCACATTCAGGTGTTCTTGGGTCTAAATGAGACAAACTTTTCTCATTCCATGAGAATATCTTGACCTTTTTCTGTGTTCCATCTGTGGAAGCCTTTGGTGTTCTGAGTGATGGGAATACTATCTCATCAAAATGAAAATCCGTAAATCTAGCGGTAAATAAATCACCCGTCAATGGTTCAAGGAACCAAATAATAGACGATGAATCAAACCCAATGTAAATACCCAAATGGCATTGGGGACCCATTTTAGTCCTTTGCGGTGATACTACGGCACTTGTACTGTGCAACCAAAGGTGCGAAGATGTGAAATGTCTGGGTCTTGGCCCAAGACTAACTGAAAAGAGGAATATAAGTGAAAAGTAGTGGGGCGTAATTTAATCAAAGTTGCTGCATGTAAAACAGCATGACCCCACGCTGAGGATAGGAGTTTTGTCCTTATCAATAGAGTTTGAGCAATAATCTAAATGCCCTTAATCATGGATTCTGCTAATCCATTCTGAGTATTAACATGTGGGATCGAATGTTCAACTTCAATTCCTAATGAAGCGCAATAAGCATCAAAACTTCAATCCCTAATGAAGCGCAATAAGCATCCAAACTCTTTGATGTGAACTCACCAGCATTATACATTCTTTTGCTTTTAATTAGATAATCTGGGAAATGAGCTTGAAGCTTTATTATCTGTGCAAGCAAACGTGCAAAGGCGACGTTGCGTGTTGATAATAGGCAAACACGAGACCATCTACAAGATGCATCCACTAATACCATAAAATATCTAAATGGTCCACTTGCAGGCTGAATCGGCTCACATATATCACCCTGGACTTTCTACAAGAATAAAAGGGATTCATAATCAACCTTTATCGTGAAAGGTTTAGTAATGAGCTTTCCTTGTGAACAAGATTCACAAATGTAATCCTTGGACAACAACACCTTTGTATCTTTTAAAGGGTGTCCTTGCATATTTTTAATGATTCTTCGCATCATTGTAGCACTTGGATGACCAAGGTGATCATGCCAAAGTCCGAATACATCAGGGTTCACTAATTTCCAGGGCATTGTGGCATATGATTCTATAGCTCATATTAGGACACAATATTATCCCATAATAGAAGCTTCTAGCTTCTCATGGATGGTCTTTTGGCCCATCTTGTAAGAAGTGATGCAAAGAAATTCCTTGTTTTGCTCATTAACTGTTTCTAGATGGTATCCATTACGGCGTACATCTTTGTAGTTAAGTAGATTTTTTTTTATCTATCGCTTAACAATGCATCTTCAGGATACAATTTTGTGCCATTTGGCAGAATAACTGTGGCATTTCTATAGCCATCTATAATATTAATAGGACCAGAGATTGTCTGAACATTTGCCTTGCGCAATGTCACATTTGAAAAAAAGTGTTTACCACAAAGTATAGTATGCATAGTGGCACTACCAAGAAAACATATATCTTCATTTTTCTCAATGTGTCCCATTTGCATTTATGTTGACAACTTCATGTGTCAAGTTCCATAAAATTTAACAAATTAATAATACGATTCAAAATATAAACCAACAAACATAGAATAAAACTCATGATTTTATTGATGACCATATTTATTTAATATCATCTTTGGTAACATAATTATCCATGGGTATGACAAAACATAGATGAAAACCCTCAGGATCTATTTCAGGGGACTTGTTATTTTCATCAACGTCATCAAAAGAAATCGGAAACCTCAAAAGGTTTTGCATTGCCAAAAAATGAGAGTTTTCATTGACCAAAACCTTATTGACTTCAGCATCAGTCACAGCTAGGTCATTTGCAGTGACATGGGTTTCAACATGCTTGCCTTTATCCTTCTGGGATGCTTAGTATAGATCAACCAAATGTTTGGTGATACGACAGGTACGTGACTAGTGACCAGTCATTCCACAACGATGACAGGTACTATCATCATGCTTCTTCATAGGCTTTTTACTGTTAGGGTTGTGCTGGGAGTTGTTTATATTACTATTAGATCTCCTACCACCCTTACAGGAAAAGTTCCCATGCCTACGCTCATGGCATCTAAAACGGCCAACATTTTTAATTGACCCGGCATTTGCTTCAGGAAGTGCCTTAAAGCCAGTAGGTCTTAAACCATGATTTTTAAGCAGCAACTCATTTGCTTGTTCTGCAGTCAATATGACAGAGATCAATTCAAAATATGTCTTAAATTGGCGTTGTCGGTATTGCTGATGCAGTACAATATTCGAAGCATAAAAGTGGAGAATGTTTTCTTTAAAAGCTCAGCCTTAGTAAGCTTGGCACCACAAAGTTCAAGCCATGAAACAATATCATACAATGCCGAATTATAATCGGACACGGACTTGAAATCCTACAACCTCAAATGTTGCCAATCATATTGTGTATGAGGGAGGATAACAATTTTGGTGTGATCACACCTCTTTTTTAATCTTGTCCACAAGATCAAGGGATCTCGGACAGATAGATATTGACTTTTTAGGCTATCACTTAGATGCCGCCAGATAAAAATCAACGCATTTGCCTTATCTTTGTCATTAGCATTTCCATCTTCACCAATGGTAGCTGCAAGACCTTGGCCTTGGAGATGCAGTTTAGTATCGAGACACCATGACAAGTAGTTATTGCCACTCACATCCAAAATTTGGAATTTGGACTTTTCAATATTTGCCATAATTCTGGAAAGAATGGTCTCAATTAGATTGACAACTTTTGGTGTCAAAGATGATTAGAAGTGAATCTTTACATAATGAAAATTCAAATTATCTCTTGTAAAGAAAAGGTTAAATAAATAAATTTTGTATGGAAATATAGATCAAACCTTAAGAACTTACCAAACTTCAAACTTGCTTCAGTTTAGAACACTCGTGCTGATAACGTGTTGTGGAAAGTATGTTAATAATAATTGAGACAAGAAGCAAGAACATGAAATAATGAGAATTAAAGGAACAAGAGAGAGAGAGACAGAATAGAAATCAAGAGAAGGGGTGTATAGTATTCATCGGTGTGTACTTCAAATGACCATGGAAACATATATATATATATATATATATATCTCCAAAATAGTAACTCAAGCAAAAGTTATAATCTGAATAAAAAATGAATGTTATAAGTTACATAATCAATGTTTAATTGAATATGTGGAGTTTGCGTTCATGTTCCATAACATAATTTACATTAAATTACTACTAATAAGATGGAAGATAAAAAGATAGTAACTAACATAATAGGAAATAAATTTACATAAATTACTTTAAACACTATAACAGAAAACTATGAAAACCAAAAGCCATCCCAGCATTCCACCACTGAAAAAAAAAATTAAATTAGCAACACATTTCAACCACTATAAAAAGAGATTTCCAAAATAATTTTCTCACAAAATAGTAGGTTTGTAAATTCCAATTTCTACTTTATTTTTCTTACACTATTTTCCTTTGTATTTCTAACTTTTTTTTCCGGTTTTGTTTTATAGGTTGCTCCTATTTGGATATAAAACCAGCTCCTATTTGAAGTAAATAGGGGTAGTTTAGGGATAAAATAAATATGTTAGTAAATATATGAAAAACCAACATAATAGCCAATAAATTTACATAATAGCTTTAATTTACATTAAATTACTACTAATAACATGGAAGATAAAAAGATAGTAACTAACATAATAGGCAATAAATTTACATAAATTACTTTAAACAATATTATAGAAAACTATGAAAACCAAAAGCCATCCCAGCATTCCACCACTGAAAAAAAAATTAAATTAGCAACACATTTCAACTACTATAAAAATAGATTTTCAAAATAATTTTCTCACAAAACAATAGGTTTTAAATTCCAATTTCCACTTTATATTTCTTACACTATTTTCCTATGTATTTCTAACCTTTTTTTCCCTGTTTTGTTTTATAAGTTGTGCTTGCAAATTAAACATTGAACAATGGCTTCTATAACTTTTTTTTTCCCTGTTTTGTTTTATAGGTTGCTCCTATTTGGATATAAAGGCTAAATGCTCAATTTGGGGTTCAACCTTTGCGATTTTACTCGATTTGGGGCCTAACTTTTCAATTTGGTCAATTTGGGGCCCAACGTTTTAAAATCGGTTCAATTAGGGCCTATCATCAATTTAAACGGCGAGTGTGTTACATGTGCCAGTTTAGGTGCATTAAAGTCACTTTTTTTATAAAACTCGATAAGATTGGGTCCTTTTTTGTAATTTTTGGAAAAAAACTCTACCATTTTCCTTTTGATTCTCGATTTTGAAGCTCCAGTGGGATTTATCTCGATCCCAACGGTAAAAAGAGAGATCTTGGTTCGTAAAATAACATATATGAAAATCAACTTCATCCAACGGTGGAAATGACCCGATTGAAATTTGGAAACTACGATTTTTATAAAGATTTTTGAAAAATTTCAAGCTAATTTTAAGAAATCTAAGATTTAATTCACATTCGGGAAGTCCAAAAGAAACTATTTGCAAAGTTTGGGCTTGATCAAAATCGTTATTGGCGGTCAACGATAGTCAACGACGGTCAACAACTACGGTCAAAGGCAGTCAAAGGTAGAGACTTTGCCGGATTCTGGGTTTTCTTTTATTTGCTGGGTTTTTTAAGTTTAGAGAGAGAAAACATATGTGGTATTTTAGAGATAGTGTCAAAATTTTTGTCATTCCAAAAAAAGGGCCTAACCTTTTTGAGTTTGTCAAATAATGGTTTAACCTTTGCTGATGCCGTTAACTTTAACGGCGATTACAACACTTCACACAATTTCAAAATTGACGGCGGGCCTTTAATTGAGCCGATTTTGAAACGTTGGACCCCAAATTGACCAAATTGAAAAGTTGGGCCCCAAATCGAGTAAAATCAAAAAGGTTGGGCCCCAAATTGAGCATTTAGCCGGATATAAAACCAACTCCTATTTGGAGTAAATAGGGGTAGTTTAGGGATAGAATAAATATGTTAGTGAATATATGAAAAACCAACATTAGCCAATAAATTTACATAATAGCTTTAATTTACTTTAAATTACTACTAATAACATGGAAGATAAAAAGATAGTAACTAACATAATAGGCAATAAATTTACATAAATTACTTTAAACAATATAACAGAAAACTATGAAAACCAAAAGCCGTCCCAGCATTCCACCACTGAAAAAAATAAATAAATTAGCAACACATTTTAACCACCATAAAAAGAGATTTCCAAAATAGTTTTCTCACAAAACAGTAGCTTGTAAATTCCAATTTCCACTTTATATTTCTTACACTATTTTCCCTATATATTTCTAACTTTTTTTCCCTGTTTTGTTTTATAGGTTGTGCTTGCAAATTAAACATTGAACAATGGGGCTTCTATAACTTTTTTTTCCCTATTTTGTTTTATAGATTGCTCCTATTTGGATATAAAACCATTTCTTATTCGGAGTAAATATGTCACACCTCGACCTAAAGGCTCGGTCATGTGACAACCTCTGTACCACCTCAAGATGCGTGCCTCGAAAGGCGGGCTATCCAAGATGGTACAAGGCATAAATAAGGGGTACTTGAGCAATAATTGAAAATATATAAGAAAATAATATAGAAAATATTGTAAGATATCTATATAATGAAAGTGGCATGTTTTACGATGGAAATATGCAGCGGAAAGATAAGATATAATAATATATAAATAATACTATTCCGAAGCTAGGAGTCACAAGGGATCTAGGTGGAACCTACAAAATCGTGTCTACTGGTGATATACCAGGATCACTGTCCAGCAGGATACCTGTCGTCCGTAGCTTGATGACATACAAAAATAGGTGAATGGTGTGAGTATAAATATATATGTACCCAGTGAGGGACCTGGTTATAATGACTGATCACTTTAGGCTGGAGATATGAAATAATCCAAAACTCATTTAATAAACCATTTTGTGAAATCATATGAAATCCTAAGTCAAAACAAATAACAAATCTTGTAAATGGGCTGGCATCTGAAATCATCCCAAAGGCACACCAGTGCACTTGGGTGCCCCGCTGGACTGTCAAGGGCTTTAACTTATATATCAAAATAATCTTTCTTTATTCTTAGGCCTGTTCCTTTCATGTTGCCATCCCTGTGGGTGGAGTACAGCTACACTCGAGCCCTAGCGAGCTTCCTTGTGCACCTCTCCCATGGTTTCGCACTCATGGTGCCCCTCAAAAGATGGTCCACAGCTACTTGGTCGGTGGCATGCCTCTCACTCGGTCCACACACTCTCTCTAATCGGGGCACCGAGGACCTCTCAATCGCTCAACTCCCATAGGTCAAAACAACAATAAAACATAATAATATCATTTCATATATTCTTTTAAAAACCCACCCTTAAATCCATTTCTAAATTCGTGTGTGAGGGTGGACAATCCATATCCCAAAACATTGTAACCATTTTATAAAGCAGTTCTTAAAGCAATTAGAAAACAGTTGACCCTCAGTGGTCAACCACTATAATCCAAGCCACTCACAAGTAAGGGAGGTTTGTATACTCCCGAATAATCCCCTCGAATGCCCTAGCTCGAACGCTACCGATTGATCTCGTACAATCATGTACCTAAATAATCAAATTGAAGTCTAATTTGATTAATAAAGGCATTCCACTAACAATTAGACATCAAAGCATGACCTAATTAGGGTTTTTAGAGTCTCGGAACTAAATTGTACAAGTTCGAAAGTCAACTATGGTCAATTGGGGTCTAGTGAGGTCAAATGACCATTTTACCCTTACTATAGTGCAAGTTCGGTGCTGGTCTTGCTCACTCCCATGTGGGAGTGAGCTAGATTAGGGAATTCCCCCAATTTTTGTGAGTCTGGCACCGGACACAAGCAAGTCCGGCGCCAGACATGCCTTTGTTTTGGCCGAGAATCGGCCTTCCATCTTCCCAAGCTCGGTTTGAGTTCAATTCAACACCAATCAACCCCAAATTCAAAACATAAGCACTTCAACACTTAAACTAAGATCCTATAGCTTCAAAAACTAAATCAAAAGGTGGATCATTCAAGAATCTCGAATCAAAAGTCTAAGGGTGCAAGTGGTTCTTGAGCAAAACGGATTTTGATTTTTAATTCAACATAACTCTTAGTTCAATCAATGAAATTCAGTAAATAAGCAGTCAAATTGAAGTTTAAAGAGTCTAGAACAACATATCAAGAAAGCAGCCAAAGCCTATCGCTAGATTGAAAGATATAGCTCGAAGAACAAAATATCTCCAAGTTGCCAACTTTGAAGATTTGAAGAATTCTTGGTAAATTTGATGTTGTTGATCTTCAAGGAAGCTAAATAAGTTGTTGGTGATGATTAATGAAGTGTTTGAAGGTGATTTGAAGTGTAGGAATTGGTGAAAATTTAAGAAAGATTAGAGAGAAGTGAAAAAGAAGAGAAAAGAGCCAAAATGGGGGGTCGGGCAACTGACCTCCCATTTAAATTTAACGGGTCCGACGCCTGATCCGACCCTATCCGGCACAAGAGTCAATGTAAAAACAGTTGACTTTTGTCAATTTACCTAATTGCCTCGATTTCTGGACCCCTAATGCAACCAAGCGAGTCTGGACTAAAATTTAGGGTTTCTAAGCTCAAAATTAAGCTAAAGGAAGTTCAAAATGTGCAAAGCAAGTTCCAATTCATCACTTGGCTTTACAACTATGTACAATTTCACAACTTGACACGTACGGACTAGGTTCGGGCATGTCAACTCTCCCCTCTTAATAAAATTTCATCCCCGAAATTACATTAAACTAATTTTCAAACAGGTGGGGAAAGTCACGTCGCATGTCATTCTCAGGCTCCCAAGTTTGCTCCTCGATTTACGAGCTGCTCCATAATACTCACACCAAAGGAACAGGTTTGTTCCTTAAGGATCGAGTATGGCTACAGGTCAAACCTTGAAGTTCAGACTTTTCTTCAGCTTCACAGGTGAAGTCTGAAGGACATGTGATAGATCAGGTACATACTTCCGAAGCATGGATACATGGAAAACATCATGTATTCTGGCCATGTCAGGTTTCAATTCCAGACGATATGCCACTGGTCCAATCCATTCAGTGATAAGGAAGGGGCCTATGTACCTCGGGTTTAGTATTTCCCGCCTTACGAAATCTGATGATGCCCTTCCAAGGAGAGACCTTTAAAAAGACTTATCTCCTTCATGGAATTCCAAAGGTGTCCTCCTCCATTGTACATACTTCTGATCTTGATCCTGGGCTGTCTTAAGTTACTTTCGAATGAATTTCACCTTCTTAGTGGTGAAATTCAGTCTCTGCCTTGTCAAAGATTCGATTTGCTCCCATTTCATCCTAGTACAATAGGGTTCTACATTTATTCCCATATAGAGCTTCGTACGGAGCCATACCAATACTAGATTAATAGCTTTTGTTGTATGCAAACTCTGTTAAAGATAGGTAGGTGTCCCATCCACCAGTAAACTCGAGCACACATACTCGCAGCATTTCTTCCAATATCTGAATGGTGCACTCCGACTGACCACTGGTTTGTGGGTGGAAGGCTGTACTAAAGCAGAGTGGAGTTCCCATTACTTGCTAAAAATAGCTTTAGAACTGTGAAGTGAACCTCGGATCACAATCTGAAACTATAGAAGCTGGAACTCCATAGAGTCTAACCACTTTTTCATGTAAAGCTGTGCCAATTGGTTCACACTCCATCTCATGCTCACTGGTAAGAAGTGTGTCGATTTGGTGAGTCAGTCCACGATCACCCATATGACATCAAGTCCACGTCTGATGCGCAGAAAACCAGTCACAAAGTCCATGGTGATGTGTTCCCACTTCCATTCAAGAATCTGTAGAGATTGAAATGTCTTGAAAGGTTTCTGACGTTCTACTTTCACGTGCTGACATGTCAGGCATCTAGCCACGAACTCACCAACATAGCAAATGGTGAAGAATGAGCTTGCTGAAGAATGGTGCCGTTCAAGTCAAGGTCATTCGGCACGCAAATTCGGCTACTGAATAGCAGAACTCCATCTTTTCAAACCAAAAATTTAGATTGTTCGCCCAACTGCAACTTCTGAAGCTCTTGCTGCAATCTCAGATCGGAAGTCTGGAGATCACGAATCCAATCATCTAGCACCAGCCTAGCTAGAATCTGGGCAATTAGTGCCCCATTGTGGAAGTCATAGGCCAATCTGGCTCCAGTTGACCTAAGTTCCACTAACTTTGGCAGGTGGACATCTCTAATTGTCGCCAAAGGAGTAATTGCATTCCGGCTCAAAGCATCTGTAACCACATTTGCTTTGCCAGGATGGTAGTCGATGATAAGATCGTAATCTTTAATGAGATCTAGCCATCACTTTTGCTTCATGTTTAGATCACGTTGATTCATGAAGTGTTTAGGCTCTTGTGATCGGTGTAGATGCCACAAGTTTCACCATATAAGTGGTGGAGCCAAATCTTCAAAGTGAAAACAATGGCTGCAAGCTCCAGGTCATGCACTGGATACTTCTCCTTGTTCGGTTTCAATTGAGGAGAAGCGTAGGCAATTACCTTTTCATCTTGCATCAACACACATCTAAGTCCCTGATATGAAGCATCAGTGTACACAGTGAACTCTTTGTCACTCAGTGGTAGGGTAAGTACAGGTGCTGATGTCAACTTATCCTTCAGCTTCTGAAAACTGTCTTCGCAAGCATCTAACCAAAGAAACTTGACGTCCTTGCGAGTCAGTTTTGTTAAAGGTGCAGCAATCGCGGAGAATCCATCCATAAATCTTCGGTAATATCCAGCTAACCCCAAGATGCTTCAAATTTCAGTGGGACTTATGGCCAGTTGGTGATTGCCTCGATCTTGCTGGAATCCACAAATATACCTTCCTTAGTTAGAACATGACCAAAGAATCCAACTTGCTGCAACCAAAGCTGGTATTTAGAGAGCTTGGCATACAACTGGTGCCCTCGAAGAGTTTGTAGTACTATGCGAAGATGGTTGGCATGCTCTCACCGATTTCTTGAATAAACCAATATATCATCAATGAAGACGATGACGAATCAGTCTAGATATAGATGGAACACTTAGTTCATCAAGTCCATGAATGCCACTCGAGCGTTGGTAAGTCCAAACGACATCACACATAACTCGTAATATCCATATCTGGTATGAAAGGCAGATTTGTAAATATCTTCCTCTCGTATATTCAATTGTTGATAGCCTAATTGTAAGTCAATCTTGGAGAATACTTCGGCACCTTGAAGCTGATCAAACAAATCATCAATGCAAGGCAATGGATATCTGTTCTTCACTGTCACTGCATTCAGCTTGCGGCAGTCAATGCAAAGTCGTATTGAACCATCTTTCTTCTTTACAAACAATACTGGGGCTCCCCAAGGTAAAGTACTCGACCGAATGAATCTTTTTCCAACAATTCGACGAGCTGTTTCTTCAACTCAACAAGTTTAGTGGGTGCCATATGGTATGGAGCCATGGGAATTGGATCCGTACCGAGATAGACTTTGATAGGGAAGTCAAAGTCCCTCTCGGGTGGTAAACCAAGTAATTCATCGGGCAAGACATCTGAAAACTCACTCATTATCGGAATATCTTCAATATTAGGCTCTTCCACTGAAGTGTCTACTACATGAGCTAACACGGCTTTGCACCCTCTTTTTAGCAACTTACTTGCTTGAATGGCGGAGATGATATTCGATATGCCTCTGCGCTCGTTGTAGAAGTCAATCATGCTGCCATCAGGTTAAGGGATTCTCACTAAATGATGCTCGCAGTAGATCTGAGCACGATATCTCCTTAGCCAATCCATTCCCAAGATGGCATCGAAGTCGGACATTTGCAGAGGAATCAAGTTCGCCTCGAAAACAAGGTTTTCCAACTTCACTGCACCCCTTTGATATACCGTATTCCGAACCATTCTTTCACCCAAAGGCGTATTCACCAACAACTAGTATCCTAGGGGTGATTATGGTCTATCCGCATGTACAGCGAACTTGGTATTCATATAAGACAAAGTAGCTCCAGTGTCCATAATCACATAAGCCGATTGATTGAAAATAACTACCTCGCCTAACGTCCAAAAATTTTCTAAAGTGGTTACTTTCACTCTACGATTAGCTGCGAACATGATGATCTCTTCATGTGCAAAAAATAACTATTCATTAATATTTAAATATATACTTGCTGTTAACCACGTCTGGACGGGCATCAGCATCCTCTTGCGACATGGCATAAACCTGGGTTTGCTGCTGCTGCTGCTGTTAGGGTTGCCTCTGAGGTACTGAACTACTACTAGCACCAGAATGCTGCTGAGAGAAAGAGGGAGTTGCATAGGAGTGGCGCGCCGGCTGAAAAGGATGGAATCCTCCATAACTGCTCGGTCCTGTCGAAAGCTGACTAAAACTCCATCTAGGTGATGCAAAGGCGGTAAATGGACATGCACGTGCTATATGGCCTACACCGCTGCATTGATAACATCTGATCCCACTTTTGCACTGTTCGAAATGGTGTCGTTTACAGTGCGGACACCGTGATGTGGATCTCGTCTCTTCTTCCCAAACCATCCCTTGATCATGGAAAGAAATCCGAACTTATCTTTCTTGCGACCACCAGAGTAAGAAGGTGGCGGAGGAAGTAACATCTGCGGTGCCGGGAACTCAGTAGAACTACCTCTGGATGCCCCACTATAAGAGCCTGTGCCATTCGACTTCTTCGATGCAAGGTTTGAAGATACATCGGCGGATCGCTGTCTACTTGCGATCGAACCTCCTAGCTAATGCTGGGCAATCATAGCCTCGACCCACAGGGCATTATGCCGATGCTGTTCAAAAGTGGCTCCGGGACTGGGTGTCATGAGCTGTATAATCTCCCACTGAAAGCCGTTGATAAACTAAAGATAGAAGGCATCCTCGATGATGGACGAAAGATGATATGAAAGTCTCCGTAACTCTATCTTATAACTCTTGACCGGCATCTCACCCTACTGCGGCAGGAGAAACTCGTTGTATCTCCTCATCATCATCTCCTCCAACATGAACCTCCGTCGAAACTCGGTGACAAATGTCTCGCAGGTAACTGGTCAAGTGGCTCGACTCTCGAGGTTGGCCACCAATTCAGTGGCTGCCCCTAAAGGTATCTGGTAACCACATTCACTTGTTCCTTGGAAGTCCTCCCCAAACCCTCTATATTCTTGGTAACAAAATGCAGCCAATCCCAAACTATATCGGTAGATGTGTCGAAGAGTTTTGGAGTGTCTAGTCCCTTCATGATGCTAAGAAACCTCACCAGACGAGTCTCTGAAGTAGTGGCACCTTCAGAAGTGCTCACCATACTGCCAGGCCGAAAGTGCGATGGGACCATAAATAGAGGCGGTGGCTGATACGGATGGGCAGACTAATCAGCATGCTACTAGGAGGATTGTGGTACATCGGGGGTGTAATGCGGCCATGTCAATGTCACCGTCGGCGAAGACGGATGTACAGGTGGTGTAGTGTTGGCAAGCAGATAAGCACCACTGGGCATATGCGTGGAAAAGAACCTATTAGCCCAACTATCGAACATCCGTTCATGGTCAGCGGGCATGTATTGCACCAGCTTGGCAGTAGCCGGAAGTGGGGGAGGTGGAACCTCAGGATGAAAACCGTGCTACTGGGTCTTATTTCTAGGTACGTCCGGGATTGTTGTAGTCTTCGGATCTCTTTGGTACCAAAGTGTCAGCGGTATCCTTTCGTCTATGGGGCATGGTATGGTGCTACATAAAATCTAGGTCAGTAATCATAAATATCTCTACACTAACCGTACCCTATACCTCTATCCCAAAAAAATCAGAAATTTCAAAACTATGTGAACTCCCCAGCTTGGTATAATATAGATATCACGCATATTTTAAAATTTGTTCTAATACCAATCAAATTGTCATGCCCTGGCCTGAGGGCTCGGCCACGTGACAACTGCTGTACCACTTGAAAATGCATGCCTCGAAAGGCGAGCTATCCAAGATGGTACAAGGCATAAATAAGGGGTACTTGAGCAATAATTGAAAATGTTTAAGAAAATAATATAGAAAATATCGTAAGATATTTATATAATAAAAGTGGCACGTTTGATGGTGCAAATATGCAGCAGAAAGATAAGACATAATAATATATAAATAATACTATTCCGAAGCCAGGATACATAAGGGATCTAGGTGGAACCTACAAAATCATGTCTGTTGGCGATATACTAGGATCACTATCCAGCGGGACGCCTGTCGTCTATAGCCCGATGACCTACAAAAATAGGTGAATGGTGTGAGTACAAATACATATGTACCCAGTGAGGGACCTGGTTATAATGACTGATCATCTCAGGCTGGGGATATGAAATAATCCAAAACTCATTTAATAAACCATTTTATGAAATCATATAAAATCCCAAGCCAAAACAAATAAAACATAATAATATAATTTCACTTGGTCCACACGTTCCCTCTAATTAGAGCACCGAGGACCTCTCAATCGCTCAACTCCTATAGGTCATAACATTAATAAAATATAATAATATAATCTCATATATTCTCTTAAAAACCCACCCTTAAATTCATTTCAAAACTCGGGTGTAAGGGTGGACAATCCATATCCCAAAACATTATAAACATTTTATAAAGCAGTTCTTAAAGCAATTAGAAAACGGTTGATCCTCAGTGGTCAACCACTATAATCCAACCCAAGTAAGGGAGGTTTGTATACTCCCGAATAATCCCCTCGAATGCCCTAGCTCGAACACTACTGATCGGTCTCGTACAATCACATACCTAAATAATCAAATCGAAGTCTAATTTGATTAATTAAGGCATTCGACTAACAATTAAACATCAAAGCATGACCTAATTAGGTTTCTAGATTCTCGTAACTAAATTGGACAAGTCCAGAAGTCAACTATGGTCAATAAGGGTCTAGGGAGGTGAAATGACCATTTTACCCCTGCTACAGTGCAAGTCCAGCCAAATTATTGAATTCCCCTAATTTTGGTGAGCCCGATGCCAGACACAAGCACGTCCGACGCCGGACATGCCTCTGTTTTGGCCCAGAATCGACCTTCCATTTTCCCAAGCTCGATTTGAGTTCAATTCAACACAAATCAACACGAAATTCAAAACATAAGCACTTCAACACTTAAACTAAGATCCTATAGCTTCAAAACCCAAATTAAACAATGGATCATGCAAGAATTTCGAATCAAAAGTCTAAGGGTGTAAGTGGTTCTTGAGCAAAACGGATTTTGATCTACAATTCAACATAACTCTCAACTCAATCAACGAAATTCAGCGAATAAGTAGTCAAATTGAAGCTTAAAGAGTTTAGAACACATACCAAGAAGTTAGCCAAAGCCTATGGCCGGATTGAAAGATATAGCTCAAAGAACAAAATGTCTCCAAGTTGCCAACTTTGAAGATTTGAAGAATTCAAGTAAAGCTAAAGAAGTTGTTGATGATGATTAATGAAGTATTGGAATTGGTGGAAATTTGAGAGAGTTTGGAGAGAAGTGAAAAAGAAGAGAAAAGAGCCAAAATGAGGGGTCAGGCAACCGACCTCCCATTTAAATTTAACTGGTCTGGCACCGGATCCAACCCTGTCCGGAGTTGGAGTCAATACAAAAATAGTTGACTTTTGTCAACTTTGCCTAATTGCTCAATTTCCGAACCCCTAGTGCAACCAATTGAGCCCAGACTACAATTTAGGGTTTCTAAGCTGAAAATTGAGCTAAAGGAAGTTCAAAATGTGCAAAGCAAGTTCCAATTCATCACTTGGCTTTACAACTATATACAATTTCATAACTTGACACGTGCGGACTAGGTCCGGGCATGTCAAAATAGGGGTAGTCTAGGAATACAATAAATATGTTAGTAAATATATGAAAAACCAACATAATAGCCAATAAATTTACATAATAGCTTTAATATACATTAAATTACTACTAATAAGATGGAAGATAAAAAGATGGTAACTAACCTAATGGGCAATAAATTTACATAATTTACTTTAAACAACTATGAAAACCAAAAGCCATCCCAGCATTCCACCACTGAAAAAAAAATATTAAATTAGCAACACATTTCAACCACTATAAAAAGAGATTTCCAAAATAATTTTCTCACAAAACAGTAGGTTTGTAAATTCCAATTTCCACTTTATATTTCTTACACTATTTTCCTATGTATTTCTAACTTTTTTTCCCAGTTTTGTTTTATAGGTTGTGCTTGCAAATTAAGTATTGAACTATGGCTTTTATAACTTTTTTCCCCTGTTTTGTTTTATAGGTTATGCTTGCAAATTAAACATTGAACAATGGCTTCAATAAGCATAGACTTCAACGAAACATCAAGAAGATGGCTACAACTTTGAGCGTAAGTATGCCAAAATATGATGCAAAACAAGATTTGTGGGGCAACCATCAAGTGAAGGTTGCGATGCAAATGGATAGAAAGCAAGACATAAGATTGACATATTTTGGATGTGCTACTGCAACCAACATGAAGCAAAACAATTGGCTGCAAAACAAGCACTTCGAGAATTGAAAAATACCCATGGAGTTAGAGTGCACGATGTGAACTCCAACATGGTGGCAGACCTTTTAGCTAAAATGCAAGATGATATGCACATTAAACAAGCACAATAAGAACAAGTAGCAATCGAGTCAATGGTAATAAGTGAAAGAATTGCCAATGCAAAGAAATTTGTTGAAAAGATCAAGATAACTCGATATAGCAAGAAGAAATTGCTTATGATGTTGGATAATATGAGCGCTCCTCGCTAAATGGTATGCTACCTTCTTTTAAATTGGGGTTCTCAACTGGTTCTTAAGGGATGATTTAGAGTTTATGTTTAACTTGAACGTACAAATAATAAGTTTATGCTTCTGTTTTTAAATATATTCTTAGGTTTTTCTTCTTTTTGCTTTTTAAGCAACCAAGAGTTCAAATTTTCATATACATCAACTGTTTTAGCCCCAAATATAAATCTAATTAGCCATTTCTCTCCTTGCTAATTTCCAAATGAATATCATTTCTACTCCAATAGGGTAAGATTTACCTCTTTTTTTAAAAAAAAAAACAACTTCGTTACTATTATATATCCTTTCTCCTTCTTGCATTGTCTGTGGTAGTAATATTTAACTTCCTTCATATGTAAGTAGGTCTTTCGATAACTTTGAGGATTTGCCCAATGATGTTCAACAGACAACGTTGCTGAGAACTCAGCCAAGGACTTGGCAAGTCCAGTATTGAGGTCTGCGGATATCTATTCCCTCATTTTTCTATGTTCTTGATTCTTGGTTCTCCTTATATGGTTTACATATAAATTACTTTTTTGATATTCTTAATTGTAGCTCAAAAAAATTCATTCGAATGGAGGTGGAAAGTAGATTGACATCTATTGTCGATCTAGATGCTTATATTCACAGAGTTTATGGAATGTCACAAAAAGATAAGGGTGTGCTATAATTTTATCAAGAATGAATGCATCCAATTGCGTTATTTGTTCTCGGCTTGCAAGACTTCTGCTTCAAGGGAAATTTCTACTGAGGATTGTGTTCACTTCAACAGGGATGTCAATTTGGCAGCAAACTTTGTCAGTACGCCTATGGTATTTGTTTGATCTCTTTTTATGAAGATTCGGGAGCTGATTATTTGAAGGAGCTTTTAATTGCACTCAAAGAGAAAAAAGTCGAGAATTCAGAAATTTAACAATGAGTGTTGTAATGTAAGAGGAAACGCCCTTTTCAATGTTAAGATATAGACTTTGCAAGAAACGAGGTGGGCAACATTGGCACAATAGAGATCCTGTTCCTGGGGGTCATTATGAAAATGAAATAACATGTATTGAGTGTGCTATTCGGGTTGAGCTATACAAGCTTATAAATCATATCATATGAAGATTTATTTATCTATTCAATTATATAATTATTGTTCCTTTTAATGGCTTCTCATATGAATAATATTTTCCCATTTTCCTTTTATATATATTGATTTCTAATATCCATTTATGCATTGCCCCATTTTATTTAATTAATTTAATTATTTTTTTATATATAAAAAAATAAAGAAGCAAAAGTGTAAGCTATCTGCTGTGAAAAATTTTATTTAAAAAATAGCCAAAGGATAAATGATTTTAAATTGGCATTATCAACAGTCTTATTATTGAACGATTCAAATTTCAAGAGTCATTTGGTATTTTTTTTTCCTTTGCCAACAATATTGCTAATTTGGTTTATAAGGTTCAGAGTGTCAATCACCTATAGAAAGACACACGTGTAATGCCAGGAATATAGGAATAACGGTAGCTCAATGCAAGCACAAACTTTATTTTCCTTTCTTCTGCATATGAAGTACCCTTTAAATTATTTGTTAGTATATTGTAATAATAAAGACATTCGACGTTATATATATCAGCATACATTGCATTTATACTTTTTAAATAAATTAAATTTATAACTGTCCACAAATATTAAAAATTGTGAACCATTTATTTAAAACGAAATTGAATTCTTTCCACATTCACGTCCTACCCTTTACAATCTCCAACTCAATAGCATGTTAAACTTTTTATTCTGAACTCTCTTTTCGCACTCAATTTGATTGAAAAAAGGGAAATAGTTGTTTTTCTTCTTTTTATTTTGAGCAACTAAGAGTTCAAATTTTCAGATGCATCAACTGTTTTAGCTCCCCAAAAAAAATCTAATCAGCCTTTGTCTAAGGCTAACGAGGATCTCTCTATATGGATCAGTCTGATGAGGTAAACCAAATTAGACGTGCACAATCAACTTCAGTCGGATTAAATCAAAGAATATCTCATAGTTATAAAGGTAAGGATTATAGTATGGTTGCATTTTATGTTAATGTGATACTTACAAAGAAAATCACACAATAGTTTGGATAAATTACACAACCCGTGTATTATCTAACTATATAATTTGGTCCTTTTTATAGTTTATGATGGCATCCGATTGGGTTTTTGTTTAAATTCTACTCCCAGTATCAACCTTCTCATTGAAACATCATATTTTCAATCTGTTCGTGTGTGGTATTTTATCGGGTTATGTATTGTGCCTGAAGAAACTCAAGAAAATAATTCTATCTTAGCTAAATCGAATTCAACATGTTGAATATTATGAAAATAGATGAATGTTGATGTGAGAAAGAAGAGAAAAATGGAGAGAAAAGTTGTGTATATTCATTGAAGAGAAAAATTCTATACAAAGTGTTCTATACAAGGATTTTTATATAATGGCAAAAGCGTAATACTAGATAACTATAAGGGCAAGAGATAAATAAATATTTGACTTTTATCACCCCCCCTCACACTCAACAGGGGAAAGAAGTGACAATATGGAGTTCGGAAAGAAGTTCACGAAAACGATTAGGGGGATGAGATTTGGTGAAGAGGTCAGCAATCTGAGCAGTAAAAGAAATAGATTCAAGATGTAGGGTGCCGAAGATAAGATGCTGATGAATAAAGTGACAATCGATCTCAATATGTTTGGTGCGCTAATGAAAAACATCATTATGAGCAATCTGAATAGCACTTCGATTGTCACAAAATAAAGTGGTGCTGTGGAGAAGGAAACACTAAGGACTTGAAGAAGCCACCTCAGCCACCAGAGTTCTGAGTAAGTGTCTGCAAGAGCACAGTATTCAGCTTCAGTGCTAGATCGGACGGTAACTGTTTGTTTCTTACTTTGCCATGAAATAAGTGAATCTTCCAGGAAGAAGCAATAACCAATAGTGGAGTGTTGATCAATGGGATCACTGGCCCAATCAGCATCAGAGTATGCTTTCAATGTTAGAGATGAGTCAGATAAGTAATGAAAACCATGGAAGAGAGTGCTTTTGACATAGCGAAGAATGTGAAGAACAGCAGTGTAATGAGTGGTCCGAGGAGCAGCCATGTACTGACTAACTACATGGACATCATGAGCTATGTTAGGGCGAGTCACAATGAGATAGATGAGGCTACCAACCAACTATTAATAAAGAGTAGGATCATCTAAAGGTTTGCCATCTGATGGTGTGAATTTTTTATTTGCTTCAAGAGGAGTTGAAGTAATTTTGGTGTCTGTAAGCTCTGTGCGAAATAAAAGATCAGTAGCATATTTAGCTTGAGAGAGAAAATAACTAGCAGCACTATAGGTGACCTCTAAACGAAGAAAATAAGTAAGATGGCCAAGATCTTTCATCTTAAATTGCTAACTAAGGTATCATTTAAGGTCAGCAATTCTTTCAGGATCACTCCCAGTTATGATCATATCATCAACATAAAGTAGTAAGAAGATAGAGCCACTATGTGACTGGTAAATGAAGAGAGCATGATCATAAGAACATGAGTGAAAACCGAATTAGGTAACAATAGTATTAAACTTAGCAAACCATGCACGTGGAGCTTGTTTAAGACCATACAAAGCTCGACGAAAATGATAGACTTTGTTAGGTGGATGAATATAGCCAGGAGGAGGTTGCATATAAACCCTTTTAGTGAGATCACCATCGAGAAAGGCATTTTTAACATCCGTATGAAAAAGATTCCATCGTCTAACGGCAGCCATTGCAAGCAAACTGCGAAGAGAAGTAATACGTGCAACATGTGCAAATGTTTCTCCATAATCAATTCCATATTCTTGAGTAAAACCCTTGGCTACTAACCAAGCTTTGTAGCATTCAACAGAGTCATCAGAATGAGTTTTGATTTTATAAACCCATTTACAGCCAACAGCTGACTTGTCAAGAGGTAAGTAAACTAAATCCTAAGTGTGTGTCTTTTCTAAGGCTTGCAATTCTTCTGCCATTGCTTGCTGCCAGAGAGGATTATACTTTGCTACTCAAAAAGTATTAGGTTCATGTAAAGAAGCAATATCAGAATAACAATGATAATCACGAAGATGGGATGAAGGTTGGCTTACCCTAGTGGAATGCCGTAAATGTACGAAATCTGGTGAAGGGAGGATAGACTTAGAAAGAGATGGGATACTTTGTGTAGGGCCATCAGATGAGGCAGATTCATTGGGTGAGATCACAGCAAGACCACTTGATGAACTAGTGAAAGAATCACTGCAAGGAGAAGAATCTAAAGATTCACTTGGAAACAGATCAATTGAAGGATCAGTAAAATATGAAGAGTCAGAAGTGGAGAGTTGAAATTTAGATAGAGAAGAAAACATCTTATGCTCCCAAAAGGTGACATGGCATGAGACACGGAGTTGTTTTGAGATAGGTCCTAACAACGATAACCTTTTATGTTCAATTCCATAACCTAAGAAACAACATAAACGAGCTCTAGGTTCAAGTTTGTTATGCTCATAAGGTTGAAGCTGAACAAAGCAAGCACAACCAAAGACACGCAGCAATTTCTAGTTAGGCAAAGAACCATAGAGTCGTTCATAAGGAGACATAGTACCAATAATGGGTGTAGGAATACGATTAATGGTATAGATAGCTGTGAATGCAGATCTTCCCAAAAACATTCAGGACAGGTAGAAGAAATGAGCAGAGCATAGACAGTATCAAGGATATGTCTGTGTTTACGCTCAGCACATCCATTTTGCTGAGAACTTCCTGGGCAAGATCGCTGAATCATAGTGGCCTGAGAAAGAAAGTGAACAAGATTAGTTTCTTTGTATTCCATGGCATTATCAGTACGAAATATTTTGATATTGCAAGAAAATTGGGTTTTCACCATATGGACAAAGCCAGAGATAATGGTAGGGATTTCAGATCAAGTTTTCATCAAATAAATCTAAGTATAACGAGAAAAATCATCTACAAAGATAACGAAATACTTGGAACCTCTCATAGTTTCACAGGGTGAAGGACCCCACACATCAAAATGTACTAAGTCAAAAAGAGCACAAGAAGTAGTTTCATTCAATTTGAAAGGAAAAGCATGATGTTTAGCAAATTTACAAGAAGTATGATCAACAATTTCTTCTCTAACATATCCTAAATTTCCAGTAGAGACTAATGACTTTAGTCTTGGAAGAGAAACGTGACCAAGATGAGAATGCCACAATTCAAAAGAGACAGAAGCAACAAAATGGGCCAAATATTTCTGTGGAATGTTCAAGGACACTAGTTCAAACAAACATCCCACTTTACGGCCTGTCCTAAGAATCTTTCCCGTTTGAGGATCCTGCACATGACAACCATTGTTGGAAAATATAACATCAAGATTAAGCTTAGTTAGTTGACCAATAGAAATGAGGTTCAAAGATAGTTTTGGAATGTGATAAACATCAGAAAATTTCAAACTAGAATTAGACACATTGCCAACGTGGTCAATAGACATAGTGGAATTATTTACAGTTTGTATAGCAGGAATATGATAGGCTTTAGTTTTGGTGACAAAAACATTATTGTTAGGAGTCATATGATGCAACAAGCTGAGTCATAATACCATTGAACATGAATTCCTATGGCGGTAGAAAAGAAAGAGGATGAACCTGTTTTATTAATCGATTATTTCACACTGCTTTCTAGATCAGACATAGAGACAGTCCAGGAACGAGACTCCTCAATGGCAGAGGCAACAACAGTGACTGAATTGGAGCCTTGAAAATTATTCCTTGGAGTTTGAGGATTTGATCCTGAAGTCTTCCTTGATTGTAGAGGATAACACATAAATAACATGGTCCGATTTCTTGCAATATCTACATATCTTCTTTGAAAAAGAAGATGAGTAAGAGTCAGTAGAGGATGATGTGACTAAAGAGGATGAAGGTGACGAGACTATAGCAACTAAATTGTTTGTAGATATTGTGGAATGTTTAGACTTCAAGGTATTCAATCTAGTATCCTTAGACAGAATCTCAAAAATAACTGTATCAAGAGAAGAAGGAGGATCTTTATGAAGTTAGGAACTACTAACAAACTTAAATTCATCAGTGAGAGCCATACTAAACTAATAAACTTGAAATACCTCCTTTCCTTTAGCATATTTCTCAGCATCTCCAATGCAATCCCATGAAGGCTTCCTTAAAGCCATTTGACTCCAAATAGACTGCATTTGAGATAGAAATTCATAAATAGACTGACCAAGTTGCTATTTAAAATGAGGGCTAAAGGTCCAAACTAGGCCTAAACATTTGCGGGATAATATGATTTAGGCCTAAACGAATAAATTGAAACAATTAAGGATTAAATCTTATCGAATTTTACAATTTAGGCCTAAATCGGATGGAAACCTGGTCGTAAATTGCACGCGCCGTTAAATAGCATGAGCTATGATAAAAGGTTAAAAAGGTTGGCCACCTGTGTAATTAATTCGTTTCAAAACAAGGTGAAATAATATTCAATTTTCCAAAATAAAATTACAACAATTTTTGTTCTTCTCTCTTTCTTCTCTCTGTAAATTCTTGCTCCGTCTCTCTAACTGAGCTCTCTCCCTTCTTTTGTTAAAAGGAAAATTAAATCCTGACTGAAATCATGGCCGTTCGCTTCCATTCATCATAAATAAAACCTTGAATTTTTTGTTTTTTCTTGCTCCTCTCAACCCATGGTCATACTTGGCACATGGAAACCGGGTATTGATTGTTGCACTTGGGTGGGTGTAAACTACTTGAATGATCAGGTCACCAGCATTTCAATTTATGGGCAGGTGGATGAACCGAATAGTTTCTTATCTGGCACAATCTCTCTGTCCTTTTTAAAAGTCCAAAATCTAGACTGTATCTATTTCCTAAATCTAAGAAACAAAATGGGTAAGTTTCCGAAAATGATGAGTTGTTCTTGTTCATTAAATCTTTGTGGAAATGATGAGCTGTTCTTGTTCATTTAATGATGAGTTGTTTCCGAAAATAATGCCCCCAACTTCATGACTCCAAACCCCATCCCAATGTTGCACCAAAGTCCTCTTTCCCTCGCGTCAACGGCGTTGATTTGATTACTTGTCAAGCTCTCAACCGGCTCAATGTCTTTTGGTCTATATTGAGAGTTTTCTGCTAGCTTTGGTGGGGGAGAGGCTGTTCATCAAAGAAGATATATGTACCAGTTGTTGAGCTGGTTCAGAAAGAGAGACTTTCCTTTATCATTTTCCATTATAACCACTTAATTAGTTATATTAATATACATAATTAAGAATGTATTTATATTAATATTAATTATTTCCCTCGTTTCACAATTTTACAAGTGGTTGTGGGTTAATTTGGCTCCAAGACTTTAGTTTTGTTCTTAACTGGCACGCTTAGTTGTAGACATTAATGGCCGTAAACTTTGGTTGTTCCTGTTCTTGTTCTGACTTCTTTGTTGTTGAGTTGGTTAGTGTTGTTCTTATTGGGTTTGTTATTATTGTTCTTAGCTCCTGAGATTTTATGTTTCAGGTTTTGATTTTCTTATTCAATAAAATTTCTTTTCTTCTTCTTACAATACCATTATTTGTTTTTATGATGATTTAGATTTACACATTGTTGTTTATTTGAAGAATTTTTTTTTCTTTACCTTTCTAAGTTTAAAATCCTTAGAACTCCTTCTTGAAATAAATATGTGCAGATTTTTTGTATAATTCTCTCTAGAATTGGGAGCCCTTTTGTTTATTCTTACAAGAGCATTCATTTTTCCTTCATATTTCGTTTTTTTTTTCTGCATAATTTCTTGCAAGATTTCTTTCTTCTTAAAACAAATTTTTCCTAAATTTCTTATTGAATTTTTTTAATTTTTTTTAATTAAAAATAAACTATAGAACTATTTTCTTATTTTAGAAAAAAAAAACTCAAAAATCCACATAGGATTAAATGTTGACATTGGCAAGCCACCTAGGCGAGCCACATCAGCATTTGACAGAATAAATGGGGCGTCTTGTTCAAACAGGGATTTCCATCCGATTTAGACCTAAATTGCAAAACTCGATAAGATTTAATCCTTAATTGTTTCAATTTATTCGTTTAGGTCTAAATCGCATTATCCCGTAAACGTTTAGGCCTAATTTGGACCTTTAGTGACACACCCGGACCTAGCACGACTTTTCTGTACGAATGAAATAGTACAAGACGACGTATTAATTAAACAACGGGTCGGTCCGGCTGTGTCAAGTCAGAAGAGAAGTTAAAATTAGGATAAGATGGAGTTTGAAGATAAAGTAATTAACCGTGCATGGAAATTAGTAAAATGCCAAAAAGACCTCCAAATAAGTCCCTAGAAATTTATTATGGGCCCCATTGGCACAAGAAATCAAAGGATTTAGCCAATGGGTAAAAATGGAAGAAAGTTGAAAAAGGGGAAAAAGTTTGACCCGGGGCCCGAGTGGACCCTGCGTTGGGCTCCCCTATAAATAGGGGAGGGCCGACGGTTTTCTTTCATTTTTCTTTTCTTTTTCTTTCTTTTTCTTTTCTTTTCTCTCTGGAGCCGACCGGAGGCATTTTGGACAATTGGCAAAGTGGGACATGCCCGGCTATCAGATCAAGGTGAGTTTTCAGTATGTTGTTCTTCTCACCTCGATCTACGTTTTGTTAAGTTTGCACGCATTTCCATGCATCGGTTTAGCCTAGATCCAAGTTTTCAGCTTTTGACCGGATTAGATCTTTAAACTCAAATAAGTGGATTTTGGGCCGGTGGAATAAGGTGAGTTTTTAGTGGGTTATAGTATTCACCTTATTCTACGTCCCATTCCGTTTTTACGCATTTTTGTGCACCGGGTGTGAGTAAATCGGAGATTTAGTCAATTTGGGCTAAATCTCGGTCTACGGAAAAATTGGACCGGTGTTTCTCGTTTCTGCCTCGGCATATCCGTTGTGGATGCCATGAGGATCGCCTCTCTAAGTTTGTACGTCGAAAGGAGGAGAAACGAGTGCGAAAACCGGGGAAGAGACCGGCCGAAGAACTGGCCGATCGAGTCCCTGTTTAGATATTTTCAATATATTATTATTATATTAAAAGATATTTATATATTATATTAATATATTTAGATATTTATATATAATATTATTATATCTTAGATATTTATATATTATATCATTATAATGTATAAATATCTCATAGGAGGGCTTTTTGAGCCCGATTTCGAGTAGAATTCGGCCCAACCCGTGTGGGGCCCAGCCTAGTCCGGGTGTGGGGCCCACGGGCCCCCGGGGGGCATTTTGGTAATTTTTCACCGAGAGTCCGATTTTAGCCCCGAAACCTCCCGGACACTTTTCTAAGTGTCGGACCCGGCCCGAGTGGCCCATGGACCCCCAGGGGTATTTTCGTAATTTTTCACCAAGTGTCCAATTTTTACTCCGGAACCTCCCGGACACTTTTCTAAGCCCCGAATCACTTCCAAAAATCGTCGTAGGTCATATTAGAGCCTCATAGGTGCATTCAT
Source organism: Microcos paniculata (assembly GCA_030664755.1). NCBI lineage: Eukaryota > Viridiplantae > Streptophyta > Magnoliopsida > Malvales > Malvaceae > Microcos > Microcos paniculata. Next base: position 6,364,006 of record CP131460.1, on the reverse strand, counting down.
AAATTGTGGTTATGAATGCTAATGTATATTTCCGTGTACTAGGGCTCCGGATAATCGAATGCGGCGATGCACCGGAGGTTAAGCTACATGGAGCGCTTGGGAGTATACGATTCTCCCACTACTGTGAGTGGCTTAGTTTTCAGTGCTTAGCCACTAGGGAAAAATGTTTTAAAAATATAAATTGTTTTAAAAAGGTTTTACAACGGTTTTGGGATAAGGGTAATCCACGACACACACTTTTATTTTGTGATACGCCCACTTATGGGGGTGGGATGATTTTAAAAATACAAAAGCTTGTGTGTGTTTACATGTTTTAATAATTATATAAAGAATTTTATTATTATTATTATTATGATTATCGGGGTACGATGCCCCTGGAAGATGAGTGATTGAGTGGGATTCCTCGGTGCTCCAATTTGCGGGAGCGTGGACCGAGTTTGAGAGCATGCATGATACTCAGCCGTGGACCGCCTATCGAGGGGCACGGTGAGTCGAGCCTGGTTGGGAGAGGCGCGTAGGGAAACTCGCCAGAGCTCCAGTTCACTGTGTTCCACCACAGTGAGGCACCACCGAGGGAACGGGCTAGTGTATGAGATAAAGAGAAAATGATTATAAAGAGAGAAGAGATAGCCCTCGGTGCAGTAAGGCATACGACCGGCCAGTCGTGCCTTCAGTGTATTAGGTGCCAGCCCATGATTATATAATTATTTTATTTTAAAAGGTTTTAAAATCTATACCCCTTGGGAGAACTTCAAAGGAGATTTTGAAAACAAAAATTTATTATATTCACTCCCGAAGATTTTGATACGGGAAGTGTTGAAAACAAAGTTTTGATTTAAATTATTTTATTGTTATATTTTGGATTACCCATATTTTCCCTAACCCTGATGGAGACCCATTGAATCTCTGTCACTCACCTGTATTCCATTGTGATGGATGCAGCTTCGCGTACGGAGTCAGCCATTAGAAAGGAGGCTCACTAGAAGGCGTCGGTGGCTTAGACTTAGAAGTTTCCGCTGTGTAGGTAATCTCTAAATTAGTCCACTGGCATTACTTGTAAAGTTTATTATTTTATTAAAAGATTTTTAATTAAAGTTTCAGTTGTTTTGCAGCGATGGTATCCATTTCTATGCCTTGCGGTGCTTCTGGTGCGTGACCGGCCGGCACGTACTTCGAGGCAGCGCGGCGGTTGCCACGTGGCCGACCCGGGCGGGTCGGGGCGTGACAATTTGATTGGTATCAGAGCGATTAAAAGATTCTGACTATTTTCAAAAGCTATATAGTATTTTCAAAGTGATTTCAACTTCAAAGTATTTTCAAAAGGTTTTCAAATGTTTCGAAGCCAGTGGATTAAATAGGGTTAGAACTCAAGAGTTCGAGTATGTAGTTACTCGAAAGCGTCATAAATGATCACACCTACTCTTAGAATGCCTTCTTTAGCAGCAAGCCACCAAATAGAGTTCTCGAGTGTGGTCTTAAGTGAGAAGATATCACGACCACCTTCTTCCTCGAGATTCGTGCAAGTAAGGCACGCTTTCCAAGAAACCCCCCAAACTCAAATTTTCAATTTCCAATGTTCCTTCTACTCGACAGCCAAACTATGCAAGGGACTGTATTTCCCTTGAGACGACGAGATAGATAATGTTTCGTCCGAATTTCGACGAAGCCTAGTTAAAGGCTTACCAGTGGAAACTGGTTCGATGCCCACAACCTTCAATGTTTGATTTTGAAGTTGTGAACATTGAGACTCGCTAGTAAAGCAGCGAGTGTCAAACGTAAATTAGATGCGTTGCCCCAATTCTTTACACTAGTGACGTGTAAGACTTGGGAGGAAATGATACAACTAGAACGAGGCAAGGGGCCAAGGTGGGTATACTGTGCGTGAATGCTAACCTCACTTCTCTCGTTTTCTACCCCATGGGTGTGTAGCCTTAGAGAGAGAGTTGGGTTAAGATTCAAGAATTTGAAAGAAGTCAATCACGGAAGATGTGGTTGACCTAAAATTTCAAGACGTGAGATGAAGCACCCGCACAACCAGATGAAGGATCGAGAAGGAGTTCACAGAGCATCAAGTGGAGATGAAGACAAGCGATTGCCGAAGATCCCACAGGTTGACAAGTCTGGTGGGATAAGCCCACAGATTGCCTGGATGATGCTCCGAGGAGTGAGCACGAAGTGAGAGAAGTGGCAGCAAGGGCTAGCTAACTTCAACTATTCTTACACTGTGGGGTGTAAGGGGTGAGACATACCATCCAAAGGAAAGGATTGATAAGAGGAAACCCCAAAGGATTCAAGGATGGCAAAAAGGAAGAGTAAGGAAAGAGAATAAGAGAGAAGCTATTCTTGGGAAACGATGAGGAGGAATAAGGCAAGGATGACACGATGGAGAATGAAAGAATGAAAGGAGATTACATCCAAGTGGTCAACGAGTAGTACATCTGTTACTACTTGTCCGACCATTGGATACCAATGATGAGAAGGATAATGGATAAAAGAGAAAGGAAATGAAGATGGAAGAAGTGGAATAAAGAAAGTAAGGAGGAGGAGACCCCTAAAGGATAATAAGAAATGATTCAGAACAAAATGAATGGGAAGAAAGTAAGCAAAGAAAGAGTGTAACGCACGGCAATGATGGGAATGCTTGCATATGTGCGAATGAAGGGCACGAAAAGAACGTTCTTCGAAGATTGAGAAGACATCATCAGATGAAATTGGCGAGAAAGAAGAAGAGGAAAGGAGAAGAAACGCGGACCCTTAAACAAAGGATGAAGAGATGTCGTGATGTAGTGCGGAGGCTTTCTTAATGAAGAAAGAAAGCATGAAAACCCTAGGTAAAAGAAGATCCTAGGTTAATAAAAGAATAACAAGGCCTAGAAGAAAGAGAGACTTAGTTCAGTGATGAACTAAGTATAGGTTGATTAGGAATAGAGCTTTAAAATAAGAAAAGTATAACACATCACTAGAAAACTATAACTTTAATTAGCAACAATGTCATAATGAACCATAGGTTAATAACTCCAAATGGCTGACCAGGATTAGTAAATGAATAAGACTAAGAAACTAGGGTTAGAGGCAAAACCTAGGCGAGTAACTTAGAGTTAGATTAAAGAAGAACATGAAAAAGAGAATAAAAGAAACTTAGAAAGAAGACTAAGAAAGACCTAAGGAATAAAAAAGTGAATAAAAGATTTAGAAACGGATGTTAGTTAAAGAAAGTCGTGCATAACGAACCCCGAACTCGAGTCAAGTCAAGGCACTACATCCTAAAATGAATAAATCAAGGAAAAGAAAGAATAAACAAGGATTATTGGAGGCCAGAGTTGAGAAGCAAGAAAGGGGTCAAGGAGACAAATTGGTGGAAAGAAGGGAAAGGAAAACCCCTGATTTGTTAGATGATAAAAGAAGAGATAAGGAGATTGGATAGAAAGAAAAATTGGAGAAACCATAAGAGAATGAGCACTCGTAGGAAACGAGTGACGGAAGATGATCACATCCCAATGGATAAGGGGTGATAGTGGATGATACAAGCAAAGGATGAATGAAAGAAAATGATAAGTAAAGGAAGTGAGGACAAACACAAGGATGAATATGGTGATAATTGAAACTGGAGAAGACAAAAAGGTGATTAAGGATAAATCAGAATAATGATTGGAACCGAAAGAGATGAAAGGTGGAGAACCAAAAAGGTAGAGTGAGATAGAAGGAATTAAAAGTAAAAAGTTGAGGAATATGGAGGATAAGTTAAATCTTTAGAAGGAGGGGAGTAAGCTAATTTGAGGATAACCTCCCCGAAGAATGATAAGTGAAGAAAGGATGTGGAAAATAAAGTTAAACCAAGCTAATATGGAGTTAGCTTGGTGTGGGCATGATAGAGAAGTAAGGGAGAATAGAGAAAGGTGTTGTCCACGATAAATAAACCATGGCATTGAAAGACAAAGGAGATATAGCGGGAAATCAAAGGCATCAAAAGCCAAGAACGGCGAAAATAAAGGAAACCTACACATGGAAAGCAAGAGATGAGGGAACTGAAACAGAAACGGTGATAAGAGACAACCCCGAGTACTCAATGGAAGGAGTACAAGAATAAGGAGAAGAATTGATTAAGCTCATGAACTTCTATGAACACAGCCAGTATGAAGAGCAGAACGGAAATTCTAACACCCAAGAGAATCAAAGGTGTTAGAAGGAAAGAGGAATAAGGATGATAAAGATAAAGAAAGTCAGAAAAGAAAGCAAAGAAAGGGAAGAATGAAGTCAAGGTAAAGTAAACCTTGGATAAGACGTGGGAGGTCACGCAAATCGAGGTACAAGGTTATGTAAGAGAAAGGATACGGAGATGACCCTAAGGGAGAAGGGTACGAAAGTGACAAGGGCTGCAAGTGATGCCTAAGGAAGGCAATGGACCAAAGAGAAGGCCAAGTTAAATGAATAACAAGATACCTCAAGAGAGAAGAATGCGAAGATAATGAAGCTACAAAGGATATCGTACGGGTTGACATGCGTGATTGGCCTGGTCTCGTAGTGACGAGAAGGCAAGAGAAATGTGGACCCCACAATGAATCGTGGGTGAATGGAAAAGAAGAAAAGGAAAGAGACGGGGATATGAAGACCCCGGAAAATATTATTAACGAGAAGAAGGGAAAAGAGATCGACCATTAGCAAGGAAGTTAATGTGAAGGAAAGAAGACGGAAGGAAGAGAAACACGCGACACCACCTGAATTGGATACCTCAAGAAAATAAAATTTAAGGAATGCCGATGAGGCAAGAGAAATGGTATGGATGGGTATGAGGTCGAGGCTCAAGTGTGATGATCTGGGAGCCATGTAAGGCGTCCCTATGAGAGAAAGGGTCAGAGATCGAGATCTTAAGGATCTCTGTGATGACCACTCGAGAGGACCGGCCTAGCATGAGATTGGGGAGAGTGTGAGACCTCCCAGAGTTCTCCGTCCTTATAAGGAGGAGAGATGAGATATGATGGGCCATGGGCCCTGTATGTGATATGATGGGCCGAGGGCCCTATTTGTGATTGTGATGGGCGGTCAGAGAGTGGGTCTGATTGTGAGAGCCGAGAGGGCATGATCTCTGATTCCTCTATTATGATGTGGCCGAGTGTGGGCCAATATGTATTAGAGCTCGATTCATACGCCATGAGAATTGAATGGAAGAAAAGTAAAAAGGGAGAGAACGAAGTAAGAGACGAAACGAGAAGCGAAACCAAGGTAAGGGGGAAAGATAATTAACTCACCGCATCCTCGCCGCGGAGGCGAGGGAGTTAAGCGAAGGTCTTTCCCCATAACTTCGCTACAAGGATGAGTACAAGACCACGAAATGACAAGAAACGCGTCAGAAGATAGCCTCGAAGTGAGAGGCAGTGGCAATGAAAAAGGAGAATAACTCCTGAGAAGAGTAAGAGGTGTGAAACCTCAAAAGAAACAAAAGGGTAATCTCGTTGAAAGAGACTTGAAGGATGAGACAAGAACAAGCGAGAGGATCAAGGAAGCACATTACAGCATTACATCAAGGAAGAACCTCCCAAGGTCAAAATCAGAGTAAAGAGAGCCTAACCCATAAATGGTAAGGGTAGGCTATGTTAAGGAAAAGATGAGGTTCAAACTCAAGAGTGGAAGAGTGATGAAACCACTCTTGAGGAAGAGAATGATTAGAGTGTGCAGCGAAAGCGTGGTGAACTTCAGCGGCGAATAGTGAAGTGAACACTATTCGAAAACGGAATGAGGGCTTCAAATGGAAGCCCAATCTCCCCAAGCTACCTTGTTTAATTTCGAGGACGAAATTTTTGAAGGAGGGGAGAGTTGACACACCCGGACCTAGCACGACTTTTCTGTACGAATGAAATAGTACAAGACGACGTATTAATTAAACAACGGGTCGGTCCGGCTGTGTCAAGTCAGAAGAGAAGTTAAAATTAGGATAAGATGGAGTTTGAAGATAAAGTAATTAACCGTGCATGGAAATTAGTAAAATGCCAAAAAGACCTCCAAATAAGTCCCTAGAAATTTATTATGGGCCCCATTGGCACAAGAAATCAAAGGATTTAGCCAATGGGTAAAAATGGAAGAAAGTTGAAAAAGGGGAAAAAGTTTGACCCGGGGCCCGAGTGGACCCTGCGTTGGGCTCCCCTATAAATAGGGGAGGGCCGACGGTTTTCTTTCATTTTTCTTTTCTTTTTCTTTCTTTTTCTTTTCTTTTCTCTCTGGAGCCGACCGGAGGCATTTTGGACAATTGGCAAAGTGGGACATGCCCGGCTATCAGATCAAGGTGAGTTTTCAGTATGTTGTTCTTCTCACCTCGATCTACGTTTTGTTAAGTTTGCACGCATTTCCATGCATCGGTTTAGCCTAGATCCAAGTTTTCAGCTTTTGACCGGATTAGATCTTTAAACTCAAATAAGTGGATTTTGGGCCGGTGGAATAAGGTGAGTTTTTAGTGGGTTATAGTATTCACCTTATTCTACGTCCCATTCCGTTTTTACGCATTTTTGTGCACCGGGTGTGAGTAAATCGGAGATTTAGTCAATTTGGGCTAAATCTCGGTCTACGGAAAAATTGGACCGGTGTTTCTCGTTTCTGCCTCGGCATATCCGTTGTGGATGCCATGAGGATCGCCTCTCTAAGTTTGTACGTCGAAAGGAGGAGAAACGAGTGCGAAAACCGGGGAAGAGACCGGCCGAAGAACTGGCCGATCGAGTCCCTGTTTAGATATTTTCAATATATTATTATTATATTAAAAGATATTTATATATTATATTAATATATTTAGATATTTATATATAATATTATTATATCTTAGATATTTATATATTATATCATTATAATGTATAAATATCTCATAGGAGGGCTTTTTGAGCCCGATTTCGAGTAGAATTCGGCCCAACCCGTGTGGGGCCCAGCCTAGTCCGGGTGTGGGGCCCACGGGCCCCCGGGGGGCATTTTGGTAATTTTTCACCGAGAGTCCGATTTTAGCCCCGAAACCTCCCGGACACTTTTCTAAGTGTCGGACCCGGCCCGAGTGGCCCATGGACCCCCAGGGGTATTTTCGTAATTTTTCACCAAGTGTCCAATTTTTACTCCGGAACCTCCCGGACACTTTTCTAAGCCCCGAATCACTTCCAAAAATCGTCGTAGGTCATATTAGAGCCTCATAGGTGCATTCATAAATTGTGGTTATGAATGCTAATGTATATTTCCGTGTACTAGGGCTCCGGATAATCGAATGCGGCGATGCACCGGAGGTTAAGCTACATGGAGCGCTTGGGAGTATACGATTCTCCCACTACTGTGAGTGGCTTAGTTTTCAGTGCTTAGCCACTAGGGAAAAATGTTTTAAAAATATAAATTGTTTTAAAAAGGTTTTACAACGGTTTTGGGATAAGGGTAATCCACGACACACACTTTTATTTTGTGATACGCCCACTTATGGGGGTGGGATGATTTTAAAAATACAAAAGCTTGTGTGTGTTTACATGTTTTAATAATTATATAAAGAATTTTATTATTATTATTATTATGATTATCGGGGTACGATGCCCCTGGAAGATGAGTGATTGAGTGGGATTCCTCGGTGCTCCAATTTGCGGGAGCGTGGACCGAGTTTGAGAGCATGCATGATACTCAGCCGTGGACCGCCTATCGAGGGGCACGGTGAGTCGAGCCTGGTTGGGAGAGGCGCGTAGGGAAACTCGCCAGAGCTCCAGTTCACTGTGTTCCACCACAGTGAGGCACCACCGAGGGAACGGGCTAGTGTATGAGATAAAGAGAAAATGATTATAAAGAGAGAAGAGATAGCCCTCGGTGCAGTAAGGCATACGACCGGCCAGTCGTGCCTTCAGTGTATTAGGTGCCAGCCCATGATTATATAATTATTTTATTTTAAAAGGTTTTAAAATCTATACCCCTTGGGAGAACTTCAAAGGAGATTTTGAAAACAAAAATTTATTATATTCACTCCCGAAGATTTTGATACGGGAAGTGTTGAAAACAAAGTTTTGATTTAAATTATTTTATTGTTATATTTTGGATTACCCATATTTTCCCTAACCCTGATGGAGACCCATTGAATCTCTGTCACTCACCTGTATTCCATTGTGATGGATGCAGCTTCGCGTACGGAGTCAGCCATTAGAAAGGAGGCTCACTAGAAGGCGTCGGTGGCTTAGACTTAGAAGTTTCCGCTGTGTAGGTAATCTCTAAATTAGTCCACTGGCATTACTTGTAAAGTTTATTATTTTATTAAAAGATTTTTAATTAAAGTTTCAGTTGTTTTGCAGCGATGGTATCCATTTCTATGCCTTGCGGTGCTTCTGGTGCGTGACCGGCCGGCACGTACTTCGAGGCAGCGCGGCGGTTGCCACGTGGCCGACCCGGGCGGGTCGGGGCGTGACATTTAGCCTTAAGATGAGCAAGATCATAGAAAATTTGTAGCCTAAAGCTCAACCTTTGATAGAATATCTCCTAGCCAACAAATCCCAAACTTCCTTTGCACTACCAATTCGTCCGAAGTGACTTTTGATCTATGATGAGATAGTGCTATGAAGCCATGACAAGATTTGATGATTCGTGCAATCCCAGTTTTCAAACCTTTCAAAGAATTGTTTTTCAGTTTCATCATTTCCTTTGACTAGTTTAGTTTCATCACTTGTAATAAATCGCCACAATTTTCATCCCTTGAGGAAGCTACACATTTCATCACACCGCATTAGATAGTTAGAGCCATCAAAAGTAGTTTGAATAAGTTTAGAATAATCTGACTTCTCCATGGTGTGATAGAAAAAGAATAAGATTAAACTGAAAGATAACAACAGAGACTGAATTAGAGAAAAAGGACCTCAAAATTAGAATTAGCACACTTGAAAACCTTGGGAACCGGTTAAACAAGGGAGAAAATCAGCCAAAAAAGAGCTAAACAGGCCGGTCAAAGTCAAGGTCAAAAGACTGAACCGGTCAATGTAGGAGAGGTCAACTAGATGACGTGGCAGATGGACCAAGTTAACGTGTTGTTGACTGATGACATGGCCAGTTTGATCGATGATGTGGTAGATGACGTGGCAGGTTGACTTATGATGTGGCGGATGACGTGGTAGGTTGATCGACGATGTGGCAAATGACATGGACTAGTGTGAGACAGCCACATGGCAACAGAGAAGCGAGAGAACTGGCCAGCGCATGCAGCGCATGGCCGGAAGTGGTTCCGGCACGTGAAACATCTGTGGGCACATCCTACGGCTGAATTGCATGATTTTTCGACTAAAAGTTCGTCTGCCTGAACCGAGGCTGATGCTGGTGGCGGTTTCCGACTATGACTACCTGAAGTATCAAAAATAGCTAACACATTTGTGAGATGAAAGAGAAAGACGGTGACGGCGTGTGGTGGAGCATGAGACGGCCATTGACGAAGATCTATCAGCTGGTTGTTGTTCAAATGTCAAGAAACCCAATTTCGATATCAGAATAGTAAAAAGACAATCGAAAATGAACCATCCCGTTTTGAAAAAAAAAGAAAGTGAAGAGAAAATAAATGATTCCTTAAAAATGGAACAACCACCAGAAAACCCACATGAAAAACAAACTATGATACTAAAGCTCTTGATACCATGTTGAATATTATGAAAATAGATGAATGTTGATGTGAGAAATAAGAGGAAAATGGAGAGAAAAGTTGTGTATATTCATTGAAGAGAAAAATTCTATACAAAGTGTTCTATACAAGGATTTTTATATAATGGCAAGAGTGTAATACTAGACAACTATAAAGGCACGAGATAAATGAATATTTGACTTTTAACCCAACAAATTCATCTTTGGTAATTATATGTGTTATTATTTTTGAAAAAAAATACTTAATTCTAGATAAATGTTTATATTAATAAAATGATCATATTATGCTTATCATACGAACTACTTAATAAGCTCAATTTAAATCTTTGTACGAAATTATGGAAAAGAATTATTCGTTATTGAACATTTGGAATTATTTAATTTTTTAAAAAAATTTCTATAAATTTAATAAAGTTGTTATTTTTTTAATAATTTTTTCAAATTGTTTAGTTTGGTTATTTCTTTTGAAATTACCATCATTGAGAAATGGATATTGGACAATTAGCTAGAAACAATTTAAATGATCTGAACTAATTACGTACCTTTTGAATTAGATAATAATTAAACAATTTTATTATACTTTTATAATTAAATTAAATATTTATTTTAATAGTTAAAATAATTTATATAAATATTAATTATATATATAATTTTCTTTGGGATGGTTTACTCTCTCATTAGTAATTAATACTTTGTTTAGAAAGATAATGGTAAAATTCGAAAACAAATAGTTAATGTTTTATAGAATTCTTAAAATGATAGATAATTTGAAATAAAAATATTTTTTAAAATGACTGTTATTATGGATCGGGAGGAGTATATTCATCCATTCATTCATTTTTTAATTTTCTTTAATGATTGAACATTTATATATGGAATAAATTTATGGTGTTTGCATATTTGTATTTTTCTTCCTCCTACACACATTCATTCACTTTTGCATCTAAAACTTTAAGACATTTCCTAAAAATTGGTAGAAGTTTAGAAGAAATTTTTTATGTGAAAAAGAAATGTAGCCACATCAATTTAAATTTAGAATTTTCAATAAGTTTGATAATTTGTGAATCTTTTTTAACTTGATTTAAAAATAGATAACAACACATAAGTTTCTTAAATAACAATAATTAGAAGTACCATATTCAACTAAATTATATTATATTATAACAATGAAGAGTCACGATGTAACTAAAAAAAATACATTCAAAAATTAAATTTGAACTACATTTAGCTTAGAATAGAAATATTTTCTTATAAATTTTATTAAAACTAATTATCACATCCAACCAAAATTAATTCAAAATATTATAAAGGTAAATTGATTTGGGTTAAATTTATAATATTGTAAATTTTAATTATGATTTAAATTTATAATAACACTATTACATAAAATTTTTTTATTCGGGTAAATTAGGAATTATTATAAATTATAATAAAATTTTAAATTATATTGATATCTATAATTTTGTAATTTTAATTCAATTAAACCCTAATACTATTTAAATCTACTTTTTTAAAATAAGTCTTATTGATCAAATCTTAACATATTAAAAATGAAAGATTTTGTTATTTCTTTTGTTTTTATTTATATAATATAGATATATATATATATATATATATATATTAAGTAGGTACAATAATATCAGGAACGAGCAGAGACGAGTCCGCAGGAACAAGTGATGCTACAAATCAGAAAGCTTAACACCATTTTGTTACACATTTGTCGGATCCATAATGCATTAGAACTTAATTGCATACAACATGGTTTAGAAAGAAATAAAGAAATAAATATTTTACAATTTCTATATGGTCTTTTTCAGGAAATAGGAAAGAAATTGTTGTGCTCTCAAAAATGATGAAAGTGTGGTTCAAGGTTAGCATGATGTATATTGAGATACAACTGTTTGAAAGAATCATGCGTTGAATATATTATTGCATATATTCAGAACACATACCTTAATTAGCTTTATTGTTAATTTCAAGAAATAAAAAAGGAAAAGTTGGTATTCATATTGATGGAAATAAAAAAGGAAACTTTACTTTGAACTTTATATCATATATATATAGCTTAATTACTCGAATAATAATATATAACAATAATTAAATGCAGTCAGAAATACAATTTATCAAGATCTTAGACCTTCTGTGTCTCGGTGTCCTCACTGCGAAGCTTTTATGTCGAATGGAAAAAGAGCAAACAAACCCAAGAAGACTAGAAGTCTGCTATTTTTCTTATGCTGCAAATAAGGAAAGATTAGTTTACCACAACCAAAGCCACCCTAGAGGTTTTGAGTAAATTGATGTCTTACAATGGTGGCAGTCGTTCTTCAAAATTCAGGGAAAATATACATGCATACAATAATATTTTCTCTTTCACGTCAATGGTTGCTGTTATAGATACAAGAATTAACCCAAAAGGAAAACCTTATATCGTCAAAATAAGCGGCCAGAACTATCACAGGATGGGTTCACTCCTTCCTTCCAATAATGGAAGACCGAAATTTTCACAGCTTTATGTTTATGACACTAACAATGAAGTCAACAACAGGTTAAGATGCCTCGGAAATGGAGCTGTTTCTGAAAACCTTGATAAAGTTGTAAACGATTTGATGAATATGTTTGATGCTTGCAATCCAATTGCCAAGACATTCAGGATGGCTCGAGATCGATTTCGTAAAGAAGAAACCGTTGCCATACACATCAAATTTATTGGAGATAGGTCTATTAACTTGAGTGAATACGAATGACCATCCAGCAACGAAATCACTGCACTGATTGTTGGAGATACTGTACAGAGTAGAAGTGGGAGAGATATCATCGTTGACACTAAAGGGACGGGACTGCAGAAGATATCTAAGCTTCACCCTTTGTATATGTCAATGCAATATCCTATATTATTACCTTATGGAGATGATGGATATCATGAATCGATCCCATATTTCAAGAACGAAGGCAAGAAAAAGACAAAATGGAAATACCTAACTAGCGGAAATATTATGCATACTTATTACAATAGAGAGCTGGTGCATAAGCTTTTTTGTCCTCACAGCAATTAAAGAAGAAAGTATCAGATACATTGTACTTCACCAAGTTCAATTACATGCTGATGTGTATGCAAATATTCATGATGCAGTGAACAGAGGAGACATGGTTGCATCATCCATTGGCAAACAAGTAATCCTGTCGTCTACATTTTCTAGAGGGCCACGATATATGATCAAAAATTATCATGATGCTATGGCAATTAACCGATCTATGGGAAATCCACATCTCTTCTTGACATTCACGGCAAATTCAAGGTGGCCTGAAATCAAGTATATGTTGGACCAAATTCCTGGACAGATTGTAGAAAATCGTCCAGATATTATAACTAGAGTTTTCAAGATTAAAATGGAGCAATTTTTGAATGATTTGGTTGATGAACAGTTCTTCGGAGAGATTAATGCAAGTATTCTTTTAATCAATATTATTTTTAAAGTTAGTTAATAATATTATTTAAAGTAATCCAACAATAAATTTAATTTTTTTTATAACTTAACTTCAATGTCCATCATATATACAGTTGAGTTCTAGAAGCGTGGATTATCTCATGTTCACATGTTACTATGGCTACAATCGCTGGACAAGTATGTCAATCCTGATGATATCGATCGAATAATTCCTGTTGAGATTCCATGCCCAAATAATGATCCAAAAACATTTAGAGCTGTGTCCCATTACATGATACATGGTCCATGTGGTTCATCAAATTCAGATGCTCAATGTATGATTGATAGTGTTTGCAGCAAAAAATATCCCAAGAAATTTTATGACTAGACAACGATAAGTGAAGACGGATTCCCAGTTTATAGAAAGAAAGATACCAATAGAACCGTTAAAAGGGGTAAAGTTTTGCTTGATAACAGATCAATTGTCCCTTACAATAAGGAGCCTCTTCTAAGGTACGAATCACATAAATGTTGCGTGGTGTAATCAATCCAAGGCAATCAAATATCTGTTTAAGTACATAAGTAAAGGACTAGATAAAGCATCAGTACTTTTGCACAATGAATAGTCTGACAAAAAAAATACAAGACAAGCATGAAGAAGTTATAGTGGACGAGATTAAAACTTATTTAAATTGTAGATATATTGGTCCATGTGAGGCATGTTGGAGAATATTTGAGTTCCCTATCCATCACAAAACCCCATCTCTGATGAAACTTAATTTCCATTTGCCAAATTAGCATTCTGTATTTATGAAAGATTCTGACAGGTTAGAAGATGTAATAAATAGAGATGGGGTAGAATCAACAATGTTCACACAATGGATGGTTATGAACACTTAATCTCCATTGGCTAGATCCCTTACTTATGTTGAATTCCTTATTAAATTTACATGGGAGAGGAAAGAAAAGAAATGGAAAAAAAGGGATAACGGACGATGCATCGGTAGAATTGTTTACACTCATCCAACTGCAAGCGAGAGATATTATCTGTGTATGTTGCTAAATGTTGTCAGAGGTTGTTGCAGCTTTGATGACATTAAAATAGTTAATGGTGTTCGTTACAGCACATTTCGAGAAACATGTTTTGCTCTTGGTTTGGTTACCGATGACAAAGAATGGCACGAAGCAATAGCAGAGGCCACCTTTTGGGCATTGCCCTGTCAGCTAAGAGAATTATTTGTGACCATCTTATTATTTGGACAAATATTATCTGCGTATACTACTAAATGTTGTCAAAGGTTGTTACAGCTTTGATGACATTAAAACAGTTAATGGTGTTCGTTACAGCACGTTTCGACAAGCATGTTTTGCACTTGGTTTGGTCACCGATGACAAAGAATGGCATGAAGCAATACCAGAGGCCTCCTTTTGGGCATTGCCCTGTCATCTAAGAGAATTATTGTTGACCATCTTATTATTTTGTGATGTTAACAATCATTTTCAATTGTGGGACCATAATTGGAGATATTTGTCCGATGATATTCTGTATATGAAGTGATGGGCCTTTAAGCATGTAGAATTACATTTAAGTGAGGAGCAGATCAAGAGTTATTGTTTGTTTGAAATTGAAGGATTACTTGGAAGGTTCGATAAGTAGTTATCAGAATTTGAGTCATTGCCCAAGCCTGATGCTGAACTGTTTGAAGATCTTGATGGCAAATTAATTCGGGAAGAGCTGAGTTATGATATTGATCTATTGCAGATAGTACATGAGGAATCATTTCACATGCTTAATCATGAACAGTTAAAGATATATTCTGAAGTTATGCAAGCTGTACATGAGAATAAAGGTGGATTATATTTTGTTTATGGCCATGGTGGCACGGGCAAGACATTTCTCTAGAAAACAATAATCTCTAGATTGCGATATGAAAGAAAGATTGTCCTTGCAATCGCCTCTTTTGGTAAGAAATATATATTACAGATATTTTAAATGTGAAATATAATACTATATGTTAACTATTCTAAGCTCTAACATTAAAAGTTATGATGTATGATTTTTTTTTATAGGAATTGCTTCACTATTATTGCTTGGAGGATGAACGGCTCATGGTAGATTTGACATTCCACTTGAACTATTCGAAAATAGTATGTGTGGAGCAAAACCAAACACATATCTAGGGAAATTGTTGCTGAAAGCATCATTAATCATGTGGGATGAAGCTTCGATGACATGCAAACTCACTTTTCAAGCATTAGACAGAAGTTTAAAAGACATTGTCGGATCAATTAGTACTAATGCAATAGGAAATATCTTTGGCCAAAAAACGATCCTGCTAGGTGGAGATTTTAGGCAAATACTACCGATTATACCGAAAGGTAAACAGTCGGATATTGTAGGCTCTTGCATCAACGTATCCTACATTTGGGATGATTGTGAGGTTTTCACACTTTTAAAAAATATGAGAGTCAACGAGGATCTTGGAGGAAACAAGATAAATGAAGAAAGAAAGGCTTTCAACAACTGGCTTCTGAGCATCGGCAATGGTAGCTATGCTACTATTTCTAGAGAAACTAATGAAGACCTTGAATAGATAAAAATTCCAGAATAATTTCTCATCAGGTATGGCGCTGACCCAATTAAGGACATATTTGAGACAATTTATCCAAAACTCTCGACGTTGAGATGCAGTGAAGGCTACTTGACCGAGAGGGCAATCTTAACCCCACTCAATAAGGCTGCTAATAATATTAACAACTATGTTGCATACATGATTAATGAAGAGTCAAGAACTTATGAGTTCTAACGAAGTATGTAAAACTTCATTGGATGGCACAAAACAGGAAGACATGTATCCACCAGAATTACTAAACGCCTTGATGTTTCCAGGTTTGCCAGATCATTGCCTAAAATTGAACGTTGGAATGCCAGTTATGCTTTTAAGAAATATTAATCCATCATCTGGATCATGCAATGAAACAAGATTGGTGATAACAAGGCTGGGGAGTAGAATTGTGGAAGCAAAGATAATTACAGGGAGTCATGCCAGAAGGAAGATAGTAATTCCAAGGATTACTTTAAATTCAACACAAGGCCAGTACCCTTTCATCATGAAGGGGAAACAATATCCTTTGAAGTCGTGTTTTGCAATGGCAATCAACAAGAGCCAGGGCCAATCTATGAAGTATTTCGAACTATATATTCCAAGGCCCGTATTTCTCATGGGCAACTATACGTTGCTCTGTCAAGGGTAATTTCACATGCCTGGACCTAGTCTGTATGTGTCAAGTTTGAAATTTGTGTATAGTTATAAAGCTATGTGATGAATTGGAACTTGTTATGTGCATTTTGAACTTTCTTTAGCTCAATGACTAGCTTAGAAACCCTAATTTATCGTTCAGAGTCAATTGGATGCATTGGGGGTTCAAAAACCTAGACAATTGGGCCAAGTAAAAGGGAGAGTCAACTTTCAAAGTTGACTCTAGCATCAGACCCGACCCACTTCGACGCCGGAGTGGCCATTTTAAAGGTGAGGTAAACTAACCGACTTCCCATTTTGCACCATTTTCTCTTCTTTTTCAATTCCTTTGAATCCTCTTCATTTCCCACCATTTTCATCACTTCAAATCACCTTCAAACATTTCAATAAACAACACCATTAACTTCTTTGGATCCCTTAAAGATCAACAACACCAAAATCATCAAAAATCTCCAAGATCTTCAAAGAATCCAACTTGGAGCTCTTGTGTTCTTCAAGTTATATCTTTCAATCCAATTGGCTTTGGCTAATTTCTTGGTATGTTATTCTAGACTCTTTAAGCTTCAATTTGACTGCTTATTTGCTGAGTTTCATGGATTGAGCTAGGAGTTATCTTGAATTGTAAATCAACAATCATTTTTGTTCAAAACCAATTGCACCATTAGCCTTCCAATTCGAATTTCATGCACTCTTAGTCATTTAGTTTGGTTTTTAAAGCTATAGTCTCTTAGTTTAGGTGTTGAAGTGTATGTGTTTCAAACTACATGTCGATTGGGGATAAATCAAAGTTGCACCGAGCTTAGGAAGTTGAAGAAACATGTCTCGGCCAAGGCCAGAGACATATCCGGCACCAGATATGCTTGGGTCCAGCACTAGACTCAAGGCAATTTGGGAAAAATTCTCCCAGTTGGCCACTCCCCCGTGGGACTGAACCCAAGGTAGCATCGAACATGTCCTGTAGCAGGGGCATTTTGGTCATTTCACATCTTTGGACCCCAATTGACTTGAATTAACTTCCGGACTTATCCAACTTAGTCTGAGGCCTTAAAAACCCTAATTAGGGCATGCTTTGATATTCAATTGTTATTCGAATGCCTATATTTATCAAATTAGATTTCAATTTGATTATTAGGTACAAGATTGTACGTGTTCAAGTAGTTGAGTTCGAGCTAAGGTATTCGAGGGGTTTATTCGAGAGCATACAAACATCCCTAACTAGTGAGTGGCTTGGATTATAGTGGTTGACCACTGAGGGTCAACTGTTTTTCAATTTGGTTTATAAACTGGTTTATAAAATGTTTATAATGTTTTGAGATATGGATTGTCCACCCTCACACACGAGTTTATAATGGATTTAAGGGTGGGTTTCAAAAAAATATATGAAAAATTATATTATATGTTTTATTGATGATTATAACCTATGGGAGACGAGTGACTGAGAGGTTCTCAGTGCTCCGATGAGAGGGAACGTGTGAACCGAGTGAGGCATGCCACCGACCAAGTAGCCGTGGGCCGCCTTTTGAAGGGCACGGTGAGTGTAAGATCCTAGGAGAGGCACGAAGGGAAGCTCGCCAGGGTTCGTGTGTAGCTGTGTTCCACCCACAGCGATGGCAACGTCAAGGGAATGGGCCAAAGAATAAAGAATAGTAATTTTGAGATATAAGTTGAAGCCCTTGACGGTCCAACGGGATACCCAAGTGCACAGGTGTACCTTTGGGACGATTTCATACGCTAACCCACTTATGAGATATGATATTTGATTTGGTTTTGGGATTTCATCTATGATTTTACCAAATGGTTTTATTAAATAAGTATTTGGATGATTCGTTTCCTGAGCCTGAGGTGATCGGTCATTATAACCGGTTCCCTCACTGAGAACATATATATTTGTACTCACCACATTCACTCATTTTTGTAGGTAACCCAACAATGGACAACAAACGTCCCGGTGGACAATGATCCCTGGTATCTTCACCAGTCGGCCACAATTTTGTAGGTTTCACCCAGATCCCTTGTGACTTCTGGCTTTCGGAATAGTATTGTATACTATTATATCTTTTTTCGCTGCACACTTGCATCGTAAAACGTGCTACTTTTGCTATATAAATATTTTATGATATTTTCTATATCGTTTTCATTATATATTTTCCAATATTGCTCGAGTACATTTCACTTTATCCCTTGTGCCATCTCGGATAGCCTGTCTTTCATGGCACGCATCTCGGAGGTGATACAGCAGTTGTCACGTGGCCGAGCCCTCGGGCTGGGGCATGACATAAGTTCACCAAATGGTTTGAAAATTATGGTAGTTAATGATGATAAGAGATTTTAGGACTACACTAAAAATATTGTATTCAAAGAAGTTTTTAATGGATTGCATTTTACCTATATTATTATATATATATATATATATAAATACATTATATATTATATGATATAATAAATATATATAATAGTTTTTTCTAATATCAAATTAATTGCGTCAAATAGTAATTCATCATCCACAAAAACTTGGTTAAACTTTGACGTGTATTAAACATATAGAAAATGAAAAGAGCAACAAACGCAGCACATTAAAATAATGAAAATTTTCAAATAATCAAATGAATCCCCAATATTTATGGTATCTTAAAAGGCAAAATTAAAGAAAAATCATCGCTTTCATCTGCGATTTAAATAAAAAAATAAAGCTGAAAAGCATTGCACGTTATCGTTATTGGAAGGAAGAATGATTCAAAATCCTGATAGGCTAAGATATTAACTTAGCTAAACTTATTGATATAGTAGTTATCACTTGTATTCAATTGTATTTTAAATTATACTTTTCTGATCTTGTAGCTTGTATAAATATAAAGTAAATATACTGAAGTGATAGGCTTTTCACGATCCATTCTTCTGTTATCATTTTCTCTACTATTCTTATATGGTATCAAGAGCCTAAAAATTCTCTACCGAGATTTTCTTTTTACCTTCCTTCTTTTATCATGACTACTACTTCCTCATCCTCTACTAACACTCCTGTTCTTAGCACTACTCCTAATAGCTATTCCAGCAATTCCTCTCCCTTAACCACCATTAACGTTGCTACTCAACTTCATATAAAAGTCACCACTCAAAACTACCCTTCTTAGCAAGCCCAGTTTACTTCTCTTTTAATTGGACATCAACTCAGCGGCTATCTTGATGGAAAGAAGCCTTGTCTCCCTTCCACCATTCCTGCAGAAGGTTCCAATCCGCCTATTCTTATTCCTAATCCCGCCTATGATCACTGGGTTCAAGATGATCAATTACTTTTTCATGGTATTATTGCCTCGCCACTAAATCTGTGGTACCTTTTTTTGCCTCTTGCACAACCTCTGCTGCAGCTTGGAATAACATCCAAACCATTTTTGCTAACAAATCTCGATCGCAGATCATGCATTTAAAAGACAAGCTAACTCAACCGCATCTCAATCAAAATGTCCAAGCCTACTTTCAGTGTTTAAGGCACCTTGCAAATGAATTGGCTTTAATCAATGTGCCAGTCCAAGAAGATGATTTGGTGATCTATGCTCTGAATGGAATTGGCTCTGAGTTCAAAGAAATTGCTGCTGGTATTTGTGCTCATGAATATGCTATTTCATTTGATGAGTTGTTGGAAAAATGGTTGAATATGAAACCTTTCTTCAAAACAAAACACATCTGAGTTCATCATTCCTTCTGCTCATATTTCTCAACACACTCCTCAACCTGAAAGAAATTCTAGTCATAAGAATTTTTTAGGATCTCGTTCTCATAGTTTTGGAGACTTTGGGTTTCAGAAGCATCCAGCACCTCTTAAGGTTGTTTGTCAATAGTGTGATAAACCTAAGCATTCGGCTAAATCCTACTTTAAAATCAAACCTCACAATCCTTCTGCTCATTTTGCTTATGCAACCAAGTCTGATTCTATTTGGCTCATGGATTCGGTTGCTTCCCATCATGTCACAGCTGACTTAAAAAAATCTAAATGTTCATGACAAATATGGTGGCACCGATCAATTAGTAATTGGTGATGGCACTGGATTGCACATTTCTCACACTGGTTTAACTTCTTTACCCCTCTCTAATACTTCTTTTCATTTAAATAATGTTCTTCATGTGCCTAAAGTAGATAGAAACTTAATATCTGTTTCAAACTTTTGTGATACCAATTCTACCTTAGTTGAATTTTTTCCATCTTGTTTTCTTGTTAAGAATCTTCACTCGAAGGCTCTTCTTGCTCAAGGTTAGAATAACAATGGAGTGTACGAGCTTCACATTGTGGTACCTCTTATTCAAAAAACTGCACTTGCTTTTTTTAGGGTCAAAATAAATTGTCCTATCTAGCATCAACGTTTAGGACATCCTTCTTCACAAACTTTGCAATTTCTTATTAAAAATTTTTCATTGCCTTATTCTACCAGTGTCTCAAATAATTTATGTATTTCTTGCTCCTGTAATAAAATACATAAACTTCCATTTGGTAGTCCTACAATTTCTGCTTCCAAA
Source organism: Microcos paniculata (assembly GCA_030664755.1). Taxonomy (NCBI): domain Eukaryota; kingdom Viridiplantae; phylum Streptophyta; class Magnoliopsida; order Malvales; family Malvaceae; genus Microcos; species Microcos paniculata. The sequence continues at coordinate 6,343,200 of CP131460.1, read as the reverse complement.
CCTTTGGAAGTTATTTACATTGATGTTTGGGGGTCCCTCTCGGGTTTGTTCTTCTGATGGCTACAGATATTATATTTCTTTTGTTGATCTCTATACCAAGTATATCTGGCTCTATCCTCTCAAATAAAATCTGATGTCTTTCATCTCTTTCCAAAGTTTAAAATCCTAGTGGAAAAATGTTTTCAAACACAAATTCTATATGTCTATACTAATTGTGAGGGAGAATTTGACAAACTAAAATCTTTTTTAAGTTCTTTTGGCATTCAACATCTGCAAACCCCTCTCTACACACCTAAACATAATGCTGTGGTTGAAAGAAGGCATCACAACATTGTTGAAACTGGTCTTACCGTGCTTCATCATGCCTCCATGCCTCTTACTCATTGGCCGTATGCTTTTCAAACTACTGTTTATCTCCTTAACCATTTACCTACTACTGTGTTAGGTTAGAAAAGTCCATTTGAGTCAATTTTTCATGAAACTCCAAACTACAACAAGCTAAAGGTTTTTGGCTGTCTCTGCTTTCCTTGGTTAAAGCCTTACTCTGAACATAAACTTGATTCCAAATCCAAACTGTGTGTGTTCTTAGGGTATTCTAAAAACAAAGTGCTTATTATTGTCTTGATCCTTTCACTCATAAAATCTATACATATTGTCATGTTCTCTTTGATGAGCATAGGTTTCCTTTTAGATCAACTAACATTGTTTCTTCTAACTCTTCTCATTCTTTGTCGCCTTGTTCTTTACTTTCTGATTTGCCAATTGTCACTACTTTGGATTCTGCAAAACAAGTCAGTTCTGATGGTGAAGTGTTTCAGTGTGACCTACTGACTCTAACCTTCAACAAGAGGCTCCTTCAAGTGAAAGACCCATTTTTCATGATGAGGTACCGTCTTTGACTTTATCTAAATCGTACATCTTCTTCTATCATCATCCAATCCGAACCTGTTATCCCTCAAAGAACCCATCCCATGATGACATGTTCCCAACACAGTATCTTTAAACCAAAAAAAACTTTTTTGTGGAACTAAACACCCACTACCACCTTCTATTGAACCATCGTGTGCTAGTCATGTTGTTCCACTCACAGAATGGAAACAAGCCATGCTTAATGAACTTACAGCTTTGCAGAAAAATGGAACTTGGGAGTTAGTTCCTCCTTCATCTAACAAGACAATTGTTGCCTGCAAATGGGTATTTCGAATCAAGTGAAATCCAGATGGCAGTATATCCCAATACAAAGCCTGACTTGTTGCTAAAGGGTTCACACAATGACCTGGCCTCGACTTCAATGAAACTTATAGTCCTGTTGTGAAACCAGTCACGGTAAGGGTTAGTGTTGTGTTTAGCGGTCTCTCATGGCTGGCCATTACATCAATTTGATGTAAATAATGCCTTTCTACACGGTAATTTGGATGAAGAAATCTACATGAAGTAGCCACCTCTTTTTCATGATTGAACTAAGCCAACAAGTTATGTATGTAAGCTTAAAAAAGCAATCTATGGCTTAAAGCAAGCTCCTCGTGCATGATATTCAGCATTAAGTTCTTTCTTAATTCAGTGTGGTTTTCGAAATTCTACAATAGATCATTCTCTTTTTATTTACAACAAAGATCATGTGGTTGCCTACATGTTAGTCTATGTCGATGATATAATTCTTACCAGCAACAATTCAACATTTTTGTTGTCTTTTGTTCAAGATCTTTTGGCAACCTTCTCTCTCAAAGATCTTGGAAGTCTAAATTCTTTTCTATGAGTTGAAGTCAGTGCTCATTCTGGTGGTTTATTTCTTTCTCAGCATAAGTATATTCAAGATATACTTTGACCGAACCAACATGTCTGGTGCTAAAGCAACAAATACACCATTCTGCATGACTATTTCACTCAAATTAAATGGTGGAACTACTACGGTATATGTTGAAGAATATCGAAAAATCATTGGCTCCTTGCAATATCTCTCTCTTACTCATCCAGACATTAGTTTTGCAGTGAATCGACTTTCTCAGTTCATGCACAAGCCCACCCAAAGTCATTTCACAGCTCTGAAACGAGTGCTCCATTACTTAAAGGGAACCTTGTTTCATGGTCTTTGCATTAACAAGGAGCCTGATCTAAAACTTACTATTTTCACTGATTCTAACTGGACAGGAAATCCAGATTATCGCAAGTGTACATCAGCATATATAATTTATTTTGGCAACACACCTATATCCTGGAGCTCCAAGAAGCAAAAAACTATTGCAAGGTCATCAATAGAAGCTGAATATCGGGCTACAGCAGCTTTTGTTTCTAAGTTAAGCTGGATTCAGTCTTTATTTTCTAAACTACATGTTTCTGGTCAGTTTTTTTCTCTTCCCACGGTGCTTTGTGATAATCTCAGTGCAACCTATACATGTGCAAATCTTGTTTTCCGTTCAAGAATGAAACATTTGGCATTGGATTATCTATTTGTTCGAGAGAAAGTTCAAGAAAAACAATTGCTAGTTCGGCATATTCCATCATCTGAGCAACTTGCAGATGCTTTAACCAAAGCTCTTCCTCATCCAAGATTTTGAACATTGTTACTTAAGATTAGTGTCTCTGATGGATCCACCATCTTGCGAGGGAGTATTGGAAGGAAGAATGATTTAAAATCTTGATAGGATAAGATATTAGCTTTGCTGAACTTATTGATATAGTAGTTATCACTTGTATGCAATTGTATTTTAAATTATATTTATATGATTTGTAGCTTGTATAAATATACTGAAGTGATAGGCTTTTCACGATTCATTCTTCTGTTATCATTTTCTCTGCTATTCTTATAATCCTAACATTCCTGAAATCAATTTTTTGAATGCTACAAATAAATGTGAAGGTTACCAAATTTAAATATTAAATCAATATTTTGAATGTTACAAATAAATGTCTGAAGGTTATAAAATTTAAATATTTGTAACTCCTATTACTAGCATCTATAAATAGCTTCACCCCTATTCCTAAAATCTTCAGTTTACACCCATTAGTTTCTTATACTCTTCTTTCTCTCAAAAGTGTTTTATTCTCTCTTCCTCCATTATTTCTCTTATAATATTTTAGCCATTCCAATCGTTACTCCCTAAAACTTTTTTATTGAAATTTCAATGAGAACTTTTCAGAATTTTGATCAACTTTCAACCGAAATTCAATCACTTATTCTAGAGAAGTCACCAAACAATTCGGCTGAAGATTGTATTAGGTTAAGTTTAAGGAACACTCCTCTTTTTGCTATCTCATATTTCAATTCTATATTCTCATTCACTACTGTTATTTTATTTTTAAGTTTAAGTTTATTTTTTTTCCTTTTCCCCTTTTAACAGTTTGTTTCTAATTTGAAGACTTATATTCTATTGAATGTTAAGTGTTTTCTACAACAAAAGAGAATGTAAATTTTTTTGCCCTTTTATGTTCAAGATTTTAAACGACTAAACATCTTATTTCTTTAATCTACTCTTCTACTTTTACATATAGACTTAAAACAATTTAATAAAAAATAATAAGCACTATTACGTTTATGTTTCATATATAATATTAACTTTATTTCTATAAAACAGCTTTTATTGATTTTTTACCCTTAATTCAACCGTTTCTTTTATTAAAGTATGGGCGTACAATTTGAATACGGCTACTTACATACCTTTATATTAAAAAATTTGAATACAAGTGAATTGGCTTTATACAATTGAATACATACCTTTATAATATTAATATAATACCTTTATATTATACTCAACTATAATTCACAAAAATTTGAATTGGCTTCAAAGTATAATTTATTCTTTTTCTTTTTTACCCATTAATTATTCTTTTATATTATTTAATTAAAACTAATTTTATGTAACTAAAGTATCTCCTTCGTAAAGGATTTCTCCATAATGCCCATGAACAGTTGCTCCCGGAGTCGCCAAATAAGGCTTAGCCGATCTTATTACTACAGAGTCGCAATGAACAATTAAAACTTGACCCGATTTTAGGTGTGGTCCACTTTTGGCTATACATACATTTTCACAAATAAACTGCCCAAGACTAATTATTGTGGACTTTTCTTCACAAGAATTAGGATGATAATCATGATGGGGAAAATACCAATTCAAATTGAATACATTCAAAACGATGTTACGGCATGGATCGAAATTAGAAATTTTCCCATTTTCTTAATTATGACTTTCCACCTATATTATCCTTACGTTATCTTGATATTATATTAATTTAATATTTATCAAGGTTTTTTTAACACCCATTTTGAATTAATTTTATTTTGTTTTATGATACAGCTCAAAATTACTCATGCATATGGAACACGATGCAAAAGTTATCTCAACAATTCCATTAGTCTCATACATTGGAAAAGTTGATCAGATGTCTGCTAAGGAAAAAGCTATTCTTAGCTTTTATAGAAATAAATCACACCCTATAGCTCTTTTCGTTCTTGGTTTAGATGATTATTATTTCTCAGGGAGATCAGAAGAAAGCCTTAATTCACTTCAGGAGGGTTATGAATTGGGTGATAAATGTCACGCCCCAGCCCGCCCAGGTCGGCCACGTGGCAACCGCCGTGCTACCTCAAAGTACGTGCCGGCTGCTTACGCACCCAAAACACCCAAGGCAAAGAAATGGATATCATCGCTGCAAAACAACTAAAACTTTAATTAAAAATCATTTGATAAAATAATAACTTTAAAAGATGTACCAGTGGATTAATTTAGAAGAAATACCTATGTAGTGGAAACACTAAGCCTAAGTCACCGACGCCTCCTAGTGAGCCTTCATTCTATTTGCTGACTCCGTACACGAATCTGCATCCATTCACATTGGATACAGGTGAGTGACAAAGGTTAAATGAATCTCCATCGTGGTTAGGGAAAACAGGGGTAATCCAAAATAAAATAATAATAAAATAAATATTTTTCTTTTCAAAACTCTTTTCTGGTTCTCCAACCAAGAACCCTCTTTCAAAACTCTTTAAATAAATAAATATATATCACGAATGGGCTGGCATCTCTTTTATACTGAAGGCTCGACCCGTCGGTCTTATGCCTTACTGCACCAAGGGCTATCTCTTTTCGCTCTAAAACATTTTCAAATTTTCTCTCTTTCTAGCCCGTTCCCTCGGTGGTGCCCGTCGTTGTGGTGGAACACAGCTACCTGGAGCCCTGGCGAGCTTCCCTACGCACCTCTCCCAGGGTCTCATCTCACCGTGCCCCTTGATAGGCGGTCCAAGGCTGAGAATCGTGCATGCTCTCAAACTCGGTCCACGCTCCCGCATATATTGGAGCACCGAGGAAACCACTCAATCACTCATCTCCCAAGGGTATCGTACCATTAATAATCATAAAATAATAATATTTCATATATATATATGTATAAAACATATACATTTGAAACATATAAACACACACACACATAAGTCTTTATGTTTCCTTTTTAAAACATCCCACTCTCTATGTGGATATATCACCATGTAAATGTGTGCGTGTGGATTTTCTGTATCCCAAAGCTTTTGAAAACAATTATGTTTTTAAAACATTTTTAAAACCTTTGTATCCAGTGGCTAAACAAAGAAGTCTACGCCACTCACAGTATTGGGAGATTCGTATACTCCCAAGCGCTCCATGTAGCTTAACCTCCGGAGCATCGTCGTACTCGATTCAACCGGAGCCCTAATAGACGGAAATATACGTTAGCATTCATAATTAAATTTATGAATGCACCTACGAGGCTCTAACATGACCTAAGACTGGGCTTGAATGTGATTCGGGGCTTAGAAAGTGTCCGGGAGGTTTCGGGGCTAAAATCGGACTCTTGACAAAAATTACCAAAATGGCCCTAGGGCCTGTGGGCCCCACACCCGGACAGGGCTGGGCCCCACACGGGTTGGGCCAAGTTCTACAAGAAATTGAGCCCAAAAAGCTCTCCCGCGAGATATTTATATCTTATAATGATATAATATATAAATATCTAAGATATATTAATATAATATAAAAATATCTAAACAGGGACTCGATCGGCCTATTCCTCGGCCGGTCCCTCCCTCGGTTTTCGCACTCGTTTCTCCTCCTTTCGACATATAAATTTAGACAAGCGATCCTCATGGCATCCATGATGGATTCGCTGAGGCAGAAATGAGAAACACCGGTCCAATTTTCGTAAAATCGAGATTTGGCTTAAATTGACCAAATCTCAGATTTACTCTCACCCGGTGCACAGAAATGCATGAAAATGAAATAGGACGTAGATTAAGGTGAGTATGATAACATACTAAAAACTCACCTTATTTTATTGGCCCAATATCCGTAGATCTGAGTTTTAAAATTAAACCGGCCAAAAATTAAAAACTCAGATCTACGCTAAACCGATGCATGGAAATACGTGCAAACTTAATATAACGTAGATAGAGGTGAGTAGAATGACGTATTAGAAACTCACCTTGTTTCGTTGGCCAGTTTGTCCGGATCTGCCAAAAGTACAAAATGCCTCCGTTTGGCTCAAGAGAGAAAAAAAGAGAAAAAGAAAGAAAAAAGAAAAAAGAGAAATGAGGAAAAGCTTCGGCTTTCCTCTATTTATAGAGGAGCCCGACATCATGTCTACTCGGGCCCCTGGTCAAACTTTTTCCCCTTTTTCAACTTTCTTTCATTTTCACCCGTTGGCTAAATCCTTTGATTTCTTATGCCAACGAGGCCCATAATAAATTTCTAGGGACTTAATTGGAGGTCTTTTTTGCATTTACTAATTTTCATGCATGGTTAATTACTTTATCTTCCAACTCCGTCTTATCCTAATTTGAACTTCTCTTCTTCATTAGACACATCCTGACCAACATATTGTTCACTTAATACGCCGTCTTACACTATTCCATTTGTACAGAAGAGTCGTATTAGGTCCAGGTGTGTCAACTCTTCCCTCTTTCTAAAAATTTTTCCCTCGAAATTGGGGAGGTTTGGCTTGCATTCCAAGCCCTCCTTTAGTTTTCGAATAGTGTTCGCATCACTATTCGCTGCTGAAGTCCACCATGCTTTCGCTGCGCACTTTGATCATTCTCTTCCTCAAGAGTGGGTTCATCGCCCTTCTACTCTTGAGTTTGAACCTTATCTTTTCCTTAACATAGCCTACCCTTACCTATTCATGGGTTATGCTCGTTTTACTTTGGTCATAACACTTGGAGGTTCTTCTTCCGCTTCAGCCGTGATTACTTGATTCTTTCTCCTGGTCCTTGTTCTTTCTCAAAGTCTCTCTTGATGAGACTATCCTTTTATTATTGACACACCAGGACCTAATGCGACTTTTCTGTACAAACAGAATAGTGTAAGACGGCGTATTAAGTCGAATTTCACGCCAAACGGTGGACCGAGGGGCTCGGAAACCAAGGAAAAGCCTCGGATCCTGAGGCTGCTGAGTTGCTCCCGCACCAGAGCCGAGTCTCTCCCGCACGGGAGAGACCAGTGACCCAGGTCCAGCGCAGGACTTGGGCCAGTCCTATGCCAGACTGGGCCTTATTTGGCCCAAACCGAGTTGGGCTGAGCCCAACTCACATCAGATGGGCCTTTTGGGCCCAAAAACAGGCCGAGCCTGACCTGACCACATGAGGGGCCTGTCTAGCCCAGATTCGGGCCTGGCTGGGCCCGTAGGGTGGCCCATGGACCCCAGGGGCATTTTCATAATTTTTCACCAAGTATCCGATTTTTACCCCAGAACCTCCCAAACACTTTTCTAAGCCCCGAATTGCATTCAAACATCACCTTAGGTCATATTAGAGCCTCGTAGGTGCATTCATAAATTTGATTATGAATGCTAACGTATATTTCCGTGTGCTAGGGCACCGGCTGAATCAAATGCGGCGATGCTCGGAGGTTAAGCTACATGGAGCACTTGGGAGTATATGAATCTCCCAATACTGTGAGTGGCATAGACTTTTTTGTTTAGCCATTGGGCATAAAGGTTTTACTAAGGTTTTAAAACCATAAATGTTTTCAAAGGTTTTGGGATACGGGAAATCCACACACACAGAGTTGTTTGTGATATACTCACATAGAGAGTGGGATATTTTCAAAAAGGAATATAAGGACTTATGTGTGTGTGTTTATATGTTCTAAATGTGTATGTTTTAATATATATATATATATAGATATATATAATTATGAAATATTAATATTATGATTATTAAGGGTGCGATGCCCTTATCAGATGAGTGATTGAGAGAGATGCTCCTCGAGCTCCAATATATGCGGGAGTGTGGACGGGTTGGAGAAAGCATGCTTGATTCTCAGCCGTAGACCACCTATTAAGGGGCACGGTGAGACGAGACCCTGAGAGAGGCACGTAGGGAAGCTCGCCAGGGCTCCAGTTCACTGTATTCCACCACAGCGAGGCACCACCGAGAGAAAGGGCTAGAGAGATAGAAAAAAGAAAATATTTTTGAATGAGAAAAGAGATAGCCCTCAGTGTAGTGAGGCATAAGACGATCGATGGGTTGCGCCTTCAGTACGATGAGATGCCAGCCCATTTTATGTATATTTATTTATTTACTTATTTAAAGTGTTTTTAAAGAGAGTTCTCGGTTGGAGAACCATAAAGAGTTCTGAAAAACAAATTGTTTATTTTATTGTTATTTTATTTTGTATTTTCCTAAATAGCCCTAACCTCAATGGAGATTCATAGAACCTCTGTCACTCACCTGTATCCAATGTCGGTGGATGTAGATCTGTGTACGAGGTTAGCAAATAGAATGGAGGCTCATTAGGAGACGTCGGTGGCTTAGGCTTAGTAGTTTCCGCTGTGTAGGTATTTTTTAAAATTAATCCACTGGTACACTTTATAAGTTAAATATTTATTTAAATGATTCTAATTATATTTTAGTTTTGTTTCACAACGATGGTATCCATTTATTTGCCTTGCGGTGCTTCAGGTGCGTGAGCGACGGCATGTACTTTAAGGCATCGTGGCGGTTGCCACGTGGTCGACCCGGGCGGGTCGGGGCGTGACAACTATCTCTGAGGTTCCACACCTCTTACTCTTCTTAGGAGTTCCTTCTCTTTTTTACTGCCACTGCCTTTCACTTCGAGGCCATCCTCCGACGCGTTTTTTGTCGTTTCGTGGTCTTGTACTCGTCTTTGTGACCAAGCTATTAGGAAAGACTTTAGTTTAACTCCCTCTCCTTTACGACGAGGATGCGATGAGTTAAATGTCTTTCCCCCTACCTTGGTTTTGCTTCTCCGTTTCGCTCCTTACTTCCATTCTCTCTCTTTTTGATCTTCTTCCATTCCAATCTCATGGCGTATGAGTCGAGCTCCTGTACACACTGGCCCACACTCGGCCACATCATTTCAGAGGAATCAAAGATCATGCCCTTTCGGCTCTCACAATCTGACCCACTCTTTGTCCGCCCATCACAATCACACATAGGGCCCTCGGCCTATCATATCACATATAAGGCCCACGGCCCATCACATCTCATACAGGGCCTACGGCACATCACATCTCTCATCCTCTCTGGGATGGAGAACTCTGGGAGGTCTCATGCTCTCCCCAATCACACACTGGGCCGGTCCTTTTGAGTGTCATGACAGAGATCCTCAAGATCTCGATCTCTAATCCTTCCTCTCACGAGGATGCCTCACATGGCTCCCAAGTCACTCATACCTGAGCCTCGACCTCATACCCATCCATGTGGTTACTCTGGCTTCTTAGGCTTTTCTATTATCTGTCACTCCCTTGGAGTGTTCACTTTAGGAGGTGTCACGTGTTTCTCTTTCATATAACTGCCTTTCTTCACATTAGCTTCCTTGCTAATGGTCGATCTCTTTTCCTCTTTTCATCAATAGTACTTTCTGGGGGTTTCCTTATCCCCTTCTCTAACCTTTTCTTCCATTCCATCCGCCTACAATCCATTGTGGGGTCCACCTTTCTCTTGCCTTCCCTTCAATACAGGACTAGGCAAATCACGCACGTCAAACTCGTGCGGTATCTTTTGTAGCTTCTTTATCTTCGCATTCTTCTCTCTTGAGGTATCTTGTTCTCCACTTACTTGACCTTCTCTTTGGTCCACTGCCATCTTTTGGCCTCATTTTGCAGCTTTTGTCATCTTTATGCCCTTTTCCTTAGGGTCATCTCCATATTCTTTCTCCTCTCCATACTCTTTTACCTTGATTTAAGTGATCTTTCACGTCTTATCCAAGGTTTCCTTTACCTTAGCTTCATTCTTTCTTGTCTTTGCTTTCTTCTTTAAATTTTCTTTGTCATCTTCATTCTTTTTCCTCTTTTCTTCTAACATCCTTGTCTCTCTTGGGGTTAGAATTTCTTTTCTACTCCTTATACTGACTGTACTCATAGAAGTTCATGAGCTTAATCAATTCCTTTCCTTATCCCCGTACTCATTTCATTGAGTACTCGAGGTTCTCTCTTGTCACCTTTTCTGTCTCAGTACCCGCATCTTTTACTTTTCACATGTGGTTTTCCTTTATCTTACCCGTCTTCGGCTCTTAATACCTTAATACCTTTTCTTTGTCTTTCGATACCATGGTTTATTTATCGTGGACAATACTTTTCTCTATTCTCCATTGCCTCACAATCTTGTCCCGCCAAGATAACTCCATTTTAGCTTGGTTTAACTCCATCTCCCATATCCTTTCTTCACTTATCATTCTTCGGGAAGGTTATCCTTAAAGTTAGCTTACTCCCCTCCTTCTAAAAATTCAACTTATTTTCCTTTATGTTCCATGACTCCTTACTCTTAATCCCTTCTATTTCATTTTACTTCTTCATTCTCATCCTTTTGTCTCTTTTGGTTCTAACCATTATTCTGGTTTATCCTCATTCTTTCTTCGACTCTTACTTAGGTCAATCCATTTTCCTCCTTCTTTGTGTTTAATTATCCTTAAAGTTTCCATCATTATCATTATTCTTGTCCTCATCATCCTTTCACCTTGTTTACTCCATCATGTTTTGGTATCCTCACTTCTTTATTTCTCTTTTCTTCTCTTCTATTCATTCTTTACTGATAAGGATGTCATCACCTTCATTCATTCGTTTCCTATGAGTGCTTCTTCTCTTATGTTTCCTCCAATTTTTCTTTCTATCCAATCTCCTACTCCCTTCTTCATAACCTTAATCATCAGAGCTTTCCTTTCTTTTCTTTTCACCAATTCACATTTTTAACCTTTCTATTCTCTTCTTCCAAACTTAAATAGCCAGGGGTTTCCTCTTTCTTTAACCAATTTATATCCTTGACCCCTTTTTGCTCTTCAGTTCTAGCCTCCAATAATCCTTGTTTATTCATTCTCTTCATCAACTTATTCGTTTTATGATGTGGTGCCATGGCTTGACTCACATTTGAGGTTCATTATGCTCGACTCTCTTTAGCTAACATCCATTTCTAAGTCTTTTATTCACTTTCTTTCACTGTATCTTCCTTAATCCTCTTTCTAGGCTTCTTTTTAATCCCATTTTATTCACTTTCTTTAACCTATCCTTAGGTTATCTACCTAGGTTTTGTTTCTAACCCTAATTTCCTAGTCTTATTCTATTACTAATCCTAGTCAGCCATTTGAAGTTATTGACCTATGATTGATTATGAAATTATAGCTATTTAAGGTTAAAGTTTTCTAATGATAGGTTATACTTTTCTTCTTTTAAAGCTCTATTCCTAGTTAGCCTATACTTAGTTCATCAACTGAACTAAGTATTCTATTTCTTCTTAGGCCTTATTCTTCTTTTATTAGCCTTGGATCTTCTTTTACTTCTTTTACCTAGGGTTTTATGCTTTCTTTCCTTTATTAAGAAAGCCTCCGCACTACATCACGACATCACTTTATCCTTTGCTTAAGGGTTTGCCTCTCTTTTCCTTTCCCCTTATTCTTTCTCACTAGTTCCTTCTGGTGATGTCTTTTCAGTTCAGAGGATTATTCTTTTCATACTCTTCATTTACACACATGCAGGCATTCCCATCATTGTCGTGCATCCCATTCTTTCCGCGTGCTTACTTCCCATTAATTTCATCAAGGTCATCTCTTATTATCCTTTGGAGGTCTCCTCCTTCTTACTCTCTTTATCACCCAATAATGAAGGTTTCATCACTTTTAATCTCTTAGGAGTTGAGGTTTACAACTTATCTTTCTCCTTATTCCATTTATTCCATCTTTATTTCCTTTCTCTTCTCTTTCTCTATTATCCTTTCTTGACATTGGTATCCAATGGTCAGGCAAGTAGTAACGGACATACTACTCGTTGACCACTTGGATGTGATTTCTTTTCATTCTTCTCTCATTCTCCATTTTGTCATCCTTGCCTTATTCCTCTTCATCATTTCCCAAGAATGGCTTCTCTTTTGTTCTCTTTCCTTACTCTTCCTTTTTGTCATCCTTGAATCCTTTGGGATTTTCTCTTATCAATCTTTACTGCATCCTCAAGTGGTTCTCCATATCTCACCCCTCATGATTTTGGGCTCACTCAAGCTATTTCAATTTCCTGGATGCTTCTTCTCAATTTACTTCAAGTGGGTTTCTTTCATTGACCATATCCCCTTTCTTTCACCACTTACACACCACTGTGTAAGTACAAAAAAAGTCAGCTAGTCCTTGCAGCAACTCCTCTCCCACCTCTTGCCCACTTTTAGGAGCATCATCCAGGCAATCTGTAGGCTTATCCCACCAGACTTGCCAACCTATGGGCTCATCCCACCAGGCTCACCACAGTGTTGGGTCGGGCCCAACCACTTCACATGTTACCCCAAGGCCTAGGCGTTCGACTACCAGTGCACTGCAGTACTCCTCGAACCCTAGCCGTCAAGGGTTTTGTTACTCCATGTGGGCTCCTTGGTGATTCCTTCACTTGGCTATCTCTTCCTTGCCCTTATTTTTCATTCTTCCATTTGTTGCCTTGTGAGGTCCTCCTCGATTCTTCATCCCTTTACTCGGATACTTCATCTCACGTCTTGAGGTTTTTGGTCAACCGCATCCTCCGTGATCGACTCCTTCGATTTTTTTCATCCTAACCCAACTCTCTCTCTTAAGTTACACACTAATGGTGTAGAGAGCGAGAGAAGTGAGGTTAGCTTTCATACACGTTAGGCCAAGATGAGCCTTGGCTCCTTGCCTTGTTCTAGTCCCTTTACTTCCTCCCAACTCTTACACGTCACTAGTGCAAAGGATAGGGGAACGCATCTAATTTACACTTCAAACTCGCTGCTTTACTAGCGAGTCTCGATTCCCACAACCTCAAAGGTTGGGCATCAAACCAGTCCTTCACTGGTAAGCCTCTAACTAGGCTATCAAGGAGGATTGGACGAGATATCATCTATCTCGTCACCTCAAGGGAAATACTATCCCTTGAACAGTTTAGCTACCAAGTAGTAGGAATATTAAAAGCTGAAAATTAGTTTTGAAAACTTTCTTAGAAAACGTGCTTTGCTTTCATGAATCTAAAAAAGAAGGTGGTTGTGATGTTTTCTCATTTAAAGACCACACTCGAGAACTCTATTTGGTAGCTTACTGCTAAAGAAGGTATTCTAAGAGTAGGTTTGATCATTTATGACGCTTTCGAGTAGCTACATACTCAAACTCTGGAGTTTTAACCTTATTTAATCCACTGGTTTCGAAAACATTTGAAAACATTTAAAAATACTTTGAAAACACTTTATAGCTTTTGAAAACAGTAAGAATCTTTTAAATGCTCTGATACCATTAAAGTTGTCACACCCCGACCCGCCCGGGTAGGCCATGTGGCAATTGCCGCACTACCTCACAGTACGTGTCGGCTGCTCACGCACCCGGAACACCTCAAGGCAAAAAAATGGATATCATCGCTACAAAACAACTAAAACTTTAATTAAAAATCATTTAACAAAATAATTAACTTTAAAAGATGCACCAGTGGATTAATTTAGAAGAAATACCTACGCAGTGGAAACACTAAGCCTAAGCCACCGACGCTTCCTAGTGAGACTTCATTCTATTTACTGACCCCGTACGTGGATCTGCATCCATCCACGTTGGATACAAGTAAGTGACAGATGTTCAATGAATCTCCATCAGGGTTAGGGAAAATAGGGGTAATCCAAAATAAATAATAATAAAATAAATATTTTTCTTTTTAAAACTCTTTTCTGGTTCTCCAACCGAGAACCCTCTTTCAAAACTCTTTTAAATAAATAAATATATATCATGGATGGGCTGGCATCTCTTTTATACTGAAGGCTCGACCCGGTGGTCGTATGCCTTACTGCACCGAGAGCTATCTATTTTTCGCTCTAAAACATTTTCACATTTTCTCTCTTTCTAGCCCGTTCCCTCGGTGGTGCCCGTCGCTGTGGTGGAACACAGCTACCTGGAGCCCTGGCGAGCTTCCCTACGCGCCTCTCCCAGGGTTTCATCTCCCAGAGAATCATGCATGCTCTCTAACTCGGTCTACGCTTCCGCATATATTGGAGCATTGAGGAACCCACTCAATCACTCATCTCCCAAGGGTATCGTACCCTCAATAATCATAAAATAATAATATTTCATATATATATGTATAAAACATATACATTTAAAACATATAAACACAGACAAATAAGTCTTTATGTTTTCTTTTTAAAACATCACACTCTCTATGTGGGTATATCACCATGTAAATGTGTGCGTGTGGATTTCCCGTATCCCAAAGCTTTTGAAAACATTTATGTTTTTGAAATATTTTTAAAAACCTTTGTGCTCAGTGGCTAAACAAAGAAGTCTAGGCCACTCACAGTATTAGGAGATTCGTATACTCCCAAGCGCTCTATGTAGCTTAACCTCCGGAGCATCGCCGCACTCGATTTAACCAGAGCCCTAATACACAGAAATATACGTTAGCATTCATAATTAAATTTATGAATGCACCTACGAGGCTCTAACATGACCTAAGACTTGGCTTTAATGTGATTCGGGGCTTAGAAAAGTGTCCGGGAGGTTTCAGGACTAAAATCGGACTCTTGATGAAAAATTATCAAAATGCCCTCGGGGCCTGTGGGCCCCATACCCAGACTGGACTGGGCCCCACAAGGGTTGGGCCAAGTTCTACTTGAAATTGGGCCCAAAAAGCCCTCCCGCGAGATATTTATATCTTATAATGATATAATATATAAATATCTAAGATATATTAATATAATATATAAATATCTAAAATATATTAATATAATATAAAAATATCTAAACAGGGACTCAGTCGGCCTATTCCTCGGTCGGTCCCTCCTTCGGTTTTCGCACTCGTTTCTCTTCCTTTCGAAGTACAAATTTAGACAGGCGATCCTCATGGCATCCATGACGGATTCGCTGAGGCAGAAACGAGAAACATAGGTCCAATTTCCGTAAAATCGAGATTTGGTTTAAATTGACCAAATCTCAGATTTACTCTCACCCGGTGCACGGAAATACATGAAAACGGAATAGGACGTAGATTAAGGTGAGTATGATAACATACTAAAAACTCACCTTATTTTGTTGGCCCAATCTCTGTAGATTTGAGTTTTAAAATTAAACTGGTCAAAAACTAAAAACTCAGATCTACTCTAAACTGATGCATGGAAATACGTGCAAACTTAATATAACGTAAATCGAGGTGAGTAGAATGACGTAATAGAAACTCACCTTGTTTCGTTGGCCGATTTGTCCGGATCTGCCAAAAGTACAAAATGCCTCCGTTTGACTCTAGAGAGAAAAAAAGAGAAAAAGAAAGAAAAAAGAAAAAAGTGAAATGAGGAAAAGTTTCGGCTTTCCTCTATTTATAGAAGAGCCCGACACCGAGTCTACTCGAGCCCCGGGTCAAACTTTTTCCCCTTTTTCAACTCTCTTTCATTTTCACCCATTGACTAAATCCTTTGATGTCTTGTACCAACGGGGCCGATAATAAATTTCTAGGGACTTAATTGGAGGTCTTTTTGGCATTTACTAATTTCCATGCACGGTTAATTACTTTATCTCCCAACTCCGTCTTATTTTAATTTGAACTTCTCTTATTAATTAGACACATCCGGACCGACGTATTGTTCACTTAATACACCATCTTACACTATTCCATTTGTACGGAGGAGTCGTATTAGGTCCAGGTGTGTCAATAAATGTTGCCAATATGCCTATGCCTTATGCCTCACTGATTTTATGGCTCCCCAAAAAATTTCGTTATTAAAAAGGTTATTCAACACCACTCCAAGAAGTGAAATTCGCAAATTCAGAGAATTAATACGAAGAGTCACTTTTGATTTGCACATGCCTCTTCAGTACAATATATATCCACTGTGTACCAAATGAGGGAAACATCATTTGCAACTCGAAGATCCAATTAAGCCGGGAGAAATGGAGGATGATGTTACATGTATCAATTGTGCAATTAGTCTTGAACTCCGCAACATTTCTAAACATATATTATGAGCTGTGTATTTAATTTCCTTTTATGCAATAAATTTGTCACTATAATATCTTTTTTATTAATGCAATTCTTTTATAATTGATGCTTTAAAATGATTTTAATTTGAAATAAATTTTCAATTCTTAGAAAGTTCTTTTCATCTTCTTTTTTATTTGTTCTAACATTAGGACGACCGCCACATCGCGCGGGATATATAACTAGTATATATATATAGAGAGGTGGCAAATGGGCAGGTTCGGTTGGGTTCGGGTTCGAGCGACTTCGGATTCGGGCAGCTTTGGGTTCGGGCTCTTTCGGGTTCAGGTATTTTCGGGTTCGGGCTCTTTCGGGTTCGGTTGGGCTCGGGCTCGGGTTCAAGTCGAGTTCAGGTTCAGGTTCGATCAAATTTGAACTTAAGTTGGGTTAAGTTTAGGTTTCTACGTTTTTAATTAAAAATTATTTTTTTTGTTTTATAAGTTGAATTTTATTTTACTACTTTTCATTTTTTTAATTTGTTTTAGAAGTATTCCCTCCATTCCTAAATAATAATCGTTTTAACAAATTGTTTTTAATTCAAATTAATTGTAATTTTACAAAATCAAGAAAGCATTTATTACATTTTTATCAATTTTATCATTCTTTCTCAACACTATTTTCAAGTTATTTTGATGAGTTTTTAAGTAATTTAAAATTCTCAAGAAAATTATAGTTTAGTCACATAGTTAATTTTTTGTCTAAACTTTAGAAGATTTATTAATTTTCTTAATCCTTACTCCTTGCATTTCAAAATATATGCCACTTTGAGAAAAAAAAATTTCTATTAAAATATTTGCCACTTTTACAAAATGAAAGTAATATTATTTTATTTTTTAAAAATATCCTTGTAAGGTTAAAAACCCTATATTGAATTCATGTCTCCTCTCTTCAATGAATGATAAAAAAGTTAAATTATGGGTAAAATAGGTAAATAAGTGAAAAATACAAAAATTAAAAAAAAACTATTTTCCTTGGTCTTATAAAATACTCCCTCTGTTCCTATATATATGTCATATTATAGAAAGATTCATTGTCCCTTTTTATCCGTTACTTTAGAAAATTATTAAAGCATTAATTAGTTTTTTTCCTATTTCACCCCTAATAAAATAAAGAATATTGTCAACTACTCAAATTAAATATTGCAGATAGTATTGGGCAACGAAGAAGCCTATTTAATATCTTTTTGTTCCCAATGAAGGATTAATGGACATAGCTGTTGCTCTTTGTTAAGTTTTTTTTATAAATTTGGATCCAAATAAAAGATTACTGCATACGTTTTCAAAGAAATTGATTTAATGACTCAGTCACTTAAGAACTCGGACTGAAGTGGAGGTCAGCAAGAAAACTTTCTTCTATAGCAATGTTATGATCTGGCAATTGATGATTTTGTGATTCCATTGAAACAGTTTGTTGACTACCTTCATCATCAATATTTGAAGGCATCAAAATTACATGTAAATCTATTTCAAGAAATGACATTTGATGTCTATTCCCTGAGGTCATGATTAAATAATGCTAGTAAGTTCTTATTTGATGAATAAATAAGAACCAATATTTAAATATTTAAGTTGTGAATGTTTTAGATTCTAACAAATTTTGGTGGGAAAAACTTGTAAAAAAAATTAGAGAAAAAAATTGGAGGGAGATGGAATTGAAAATTTTAATTCAAACCAAATTTCAAATTGCAAAACAAAAGAATGAGTGAATATTTTCTTTGAAACCATATATATACTGAAATTTGGGTAGAGTAATTAATGGGAAGAGATTAAATATATTAAAGTTGGAGAGAGAAATTAGGTAAATTAAAATAAAGGATAATATTGAAAAATTATGATAAATTTGGACTAAATCAATAATAATAACTACTGTTAACTGATTTTCTTAATAAGTGTGATTCAGTTAACTATGACATCTATATACAGACAGAGGGAGTAGTTAAAAGTGACATATATTTTGGGATGAAAAGAGTATGTAACAACCTTAAACAACTATTATTCAAGAATAGAGAAAGTATTTCTTGGATAATATTAAAAAGTATTTATTATCTAATGATTAATAGTAAAAGGGAACTAGAAAATAGAAGGAATAATTATTTTATCATTGAGTATTAGAAGATAAAAAATTATAAATAATTAATAACTTATTTACTAATTCACATTAATAATTAATGATTTTTAGTAAGATTAATTTTAACTATTAAATATTAAAATTATTTATTAATTTAATATCCTTATATATATAATATAAAAGTATGAATATTACAAAACTTTTCAATCATCTAAAATACCATTGTTTTTCAAATATATTTCAAAAATATCATTGTTATTGTTGAATTAAATTGAAACTCTTTATTTTTTTAATTAAATATTTTTATATTCTCTTTATTAAATGAGGATGATAATTAACCAATTGACATATTTTAGAAATGTAATTAATAGTAATTAATCAATTTTACTTTTATCATAATTAACTTATTACTATATATTATCTTAAAGAAAATAATATTTTAATAACTTATAAGATATGACACATAACTAGTAATAATATTAAGAGAGAAAAAAAAAGAATACATTATTTTAAATAATTATTAACATTAAAACTAAAATTTTGATCTTATAGAAAATATTATAAAAAAATATTATAAGATTACTCTTTTTAATATTATATTCAAGCTCGGGTTCAGGTCGGGCTTGGGCTCGGGTTCAGGTCGAGTTTGGGCTCGGGCCTTGTCGAGTTCGGGTAATTTTGGGTTTTGGCTACTTCGGGTTCGGGTTTCTTCGGGTTCAGGCTTAGGCGGGTTCGGGTCGTTGACTTTTTTGGTCAAATTGGGTTTTGTCGGGTTCGAGTTCGGATAGGTTTTCGAGTTCGGGTTCATTTTGCCACCTCTATATATATATATATATATATTCATACTTTTGTAATTAAATCACATAACTCAATTTTATCAAACTAATAATGAGAATGACTTTTGAGTTACTAATATTAATTTTACACTTAAAAAAAACCTTTAAGCTACCAATTTTAATTATGCAATAAAAAAATCTTCGAGTTACTAATCCTACTTTTGCAATTAAATCACATAACTCAATTTTAATAATGAGGATGACTTTTGAGTTGCCAATCTTAATTTTTCAATTAAAAAAAACCTTTAAGCTATCAATTCTAATTATGTAATTAAAAAAATCTTTGAGTTACTAATCTTAATTTTATAATAATGAGAAAATGAAAAATCATTTTAAAAAAACCCTTTAAATTACCAAAGTATTTCAATATTTCTATAACTAGAGAGCTTGAGAACTAAAACACTTTTTGGCAAATGAGTAAGTTAAAAAAAAATCTTAATTTTCAATCTTAATTTCTCTCATTTTTCATATAATGGTGATTTTTTATAATTTTGATTTTCTTTTATAGGTTTATTTCATTGGGGCATAATATCAGACATGAGGTTTGTTAGTTAATTTTTTACATTTGAATATTAATGTTTTTAAATCTCTTTCATCTTCTCTTTTAATTAAAAGATATGAATTGAAGTCTTTATAACTTTTGATTTTTTAAAAAAAAATTATATTACAGTTCGATCATGCCAAATAAATAATTAGAATACGTAAAATTGATAAGTTATATTCTTAAAGGAATAATTGGAGTTGTCTTCTGAAAAGAATAACTGGAGAATTAATGTTCAAGTGTGTCAATTATAAGATGTTTATATCTATAAAACCAAGAAGTATATTACCACAAAAATAGTTTTGATTGATGAAAATGTAAATTGATTGTTATAAGAGTTGAAAGGTTTAGTTTATTAATTTAACAATTTTTATATGTTGTTTTGTAGGTAAAAAATATTAATTACATGTTCTTTACATCTTATTTTCATAAGTTAAAGTAATTAGACTAACCATGAAGTTAGTTTATTTTAATTTTCCTATATTGTTAATTATTTTGTGTTTGTACCTGCCATTTTACATTTTATGTAAAAATATAGATATTATCTTTTTTACATTTACTATTTAATTGTTTATGATGATTTCAATTTTTTAATGTGCATTTTGATTTTTATAATTTTTTATATTTTATTTTGATGAGTTAAGATGATAGTACTAATTAAACATAAGATTAGTTTATTTTAGATTCCATATACTATTAATTGTTTTGTATTTGTAAACCATTTTATGTTTTGCATAAAAATGTTGATATTCTCTTTTTGCATTAATTATTTAATTGTTTATGATGACTTTTCTTTGTAATCATAGGTTTTTTTCTTTGAGGGAATGAAAAATTTAAATTTTGATTTAATGATTGTATTTAAATTTTTTACCTCAACTATTATTTAATTTATCATATGTATATATATATATATATATATATTTACACATTTATATTTCTTTTATAATTTAGTCTAATTTCGTATTTATATCATTAAAAAAAAGGAATGTCTTATACTCTTATGGAGATCGTAAAAAGTGTGAAATATGATAAAAGATGGAGTAAAAAATAATTATATTTAATCAGAAAATATTTTTTGAGTGAAAGTTTTGATTATTTAAGTATGTTAAATACTTTGTATGGTATGGTCCTTTATGTTTCTGATAACTAAAAAGCTAATAATTCTTTTATTTTTTTGGTAATTAAAAGGCAGATGGTCATTTTACTTCGATCAATGTTCTTGTAAATTAATTTTACCCTCACCCTTTACGTAAGAGTTGTGTTCCAAGCACTCTCCAGGCAATCCTGGGCCTCGCCCATGGACTTGCCAACCTGTGAGCCTTGCCTACCAGGCTTACAAACGGTGATGGACCTAATCCACCCATCAAAGGTATTGTCCCTTGGCTCTCACAAATCATAGGCTTTTTCTTTTGAGGGAATGAAAAATTATGGGTTAAATATATTTAATACAATAAAATAAATAACCCATACAAAGTATTTAATATGCTTAAAATATTAATTTTTTAAATTATCTATAATTATTTTTTTCTCTTTCCTTTTATCTTACATAGCACTCCACATAGTCTCCATAAGATATTCATTTACTTTAATGGTATAGATTTGTAGATATCTTCCTTTTTAATAACTTTAATTTATAGATTCAAATGAGACCCAATTTTATAATTTTATTTTTTCTTTTATCTTTTCTACAAGGAAAACAAATAAAGATTAATTATTTTGAAAAGTTATTTTTTAAGAGAGTCTAGAACAACTAATTTTGCCAAAAGTTTCAATAGTGCTATTTTTCTCTTTATTAATGTTAATATTATATTTTATCTTATAGGAATTAACATTCTTTTGTTATTTAATTTACCATTTCTCATTTTTAGTTGAGAACATTTTCTGAAATTTTTTATTTGGATTGAAGTTTGTATATGTATATGTGTATGTGGATAATTTTAAATTGAAATCATTACATATTGCATTTCTCATTTTTCTACACATTAACTTTTTTAAATTTATTTATAAGTTTTAGCTTTATTTTTAAAATTTTTATAATAATTATATTTAATTGATAGTTATATATTTTAAATAATGAAAAATAGTCCACTGTGAAGCACGAATATGAAAGGATCTAGTTAATAATATAAATATATTCAAATATTGGTATAATATAAAAATATCAAAGTAAACCTACATAAGATATGCAAATATAAAAATATATATATATACCAATATTTATTAAATATAAAATATAAAAATTCAATTTTGGATTTAATTGGGAGTATTGATCAATGTCTATTAGCTTTGATCAGTAAAAAAGAGAGAAAAAAAAAAAAGGAAAAAGACCAAGCTACATAGTGTTAGAGCCACAATAAAAAAAAGAAAAAAGTTAAATTCTCAAATTGATCCTTAACATCGGGATCATTTTTTAAATAAGGGTCTGGCATTTTAATTTTAAATAGAGATTCAACTTATTCAAACTTTTTCGAATAAGAGTCTTGAGTAAATTAAATCTTACTTTAAATTTTAATTTTTATTTGAGTAGATTTGAAATTATTGTTATATTATACCTAGCCAAATTAAAATGTTAAAACCGGAGGTTTCGATGAATTTAAACCTCTAACCACGGAATTGGCTGAGGTGGAATTGAAAAAAAAGACCTTGGTTCTTGGAAACCAATTTAAGGATTTAGTTTATCAAAAAAAAAACTGGATTGTTCGAGAATCATTGTTAAAAGGCCCATGTTGTTACACCTGGTTCAGCCCATTTTATTGTTACCCTTGAAATGTCGTATCGTGAAGCCTTGTAGACCAACTTACATTACAAGGTTAGAGCCAGTTTTCTTATCAAAGGCCGAACCCAACGTCAAAGGCCATTTTCTTTCGAACCCAACGCAGTTATTAGTGGATCGCTGGCTGTGATCTGATTCGTCTTTTTTTTTTTTTCCTAATTTTTTAATTTAAATTTCTGGGTGACTTTTACTTCTCCTGTAACTTGTCTGCCTTCCCCTCTGCGTCTCATAGAAAACTTAATAGCCTCTTCAGAGAATTTGGCTTTTTATTATTAACTAACAAGTCGGAACAATGTCTCTACACAACCAATACGACGCCGGAAAAGAAGACCAAGAACAAGAAGAGGAGGTAGACGAGGATGAACTTTCCGACAGCGAAAACGACGACGGTTTTAAGGAGGACATGGAAGCCTTAAAGCAAGCCTGCCTACGCACGGGAACCGACCTTAACGACCTCCAAATCATCCCTGCCGCCACCGCCGCCGACGAAAACCGCCCCTCCACTTCGGATGCTGCTGCCGCCTCGGCCTCGTCATCCGCTTGCTCCGACAGCGAGGATGACCTGGAGATTTTCCGGAGTATACGGAGTCGTTTTGCACTTTCGGAGGATGTTTGTGAGCCTCTGTCTTTGAAGCCGCTCTGCACTATTGCTCCTTCTGATGACGATGCTGAAGATGATTTTGAAACCCTTCGTGTCATCCAGAAGCGGTTTTTGAATTATTCCACCAATTGTAAGTCCAATTCCTCCTTTACATTACCTTTTGATTAAAGGGTAGCTTGAAGTTATAATAGAATATCTTTTATTCGAATTGGTAGGTTTGCTGTTTCTGATACGAATATAAGAATTTTCCTTTGTTAACATGTTATCCTCTTAACTATGTTGTGAATTTAGGAAATAGATTTAGATTCCAACACCAACGGATGCAATTGTTATCGGTAAGATGGTTTGAACAATGAATTATCAAATCAAAGCTATATAAAATCCTTTAAGTAGGATGATGAATTTGTAATTTTTAATCGAACCATAACTAGGTGGAATGGAAGGGAACAAACGACGGAAAATGTCTATACCAACGATTTTCCTTCCATCTGTTAGGAGACGGGTTGGGGGTGATAGAAAGAAGAACAGAATTAAGTAGAGAAGAGGAATGAACAGAGAGAAGAGATAGAGAAAGAGAGAAGAGAGCTAAAGAGTTAAGGGAGAAATTATCATTCTGCTTATCATTGCTCTCGAGCTATTACAATATATAGTAGCATCACTACTTGTTGCCTAGGATCACAAGCCAATGACTGGCGTGGATCTCTACACTAACCAACCATCAGCCCATTACACCTTTCCCCATACCGAAATCTTTGACCCATGCTGAGTTCTGAACTTGACCTCCAACCCTTGGACCTGCTACATCAACCTGCAACATTGGACTCGTAACATTACCATCCCCTTCAGACACAACCTTGTCCTCAAGGTTGTAGATTGGATAGCTACTCTTCATGTTATGCTTCCACTCCCAAGTTACCTCAGTTTGTAGTAGCTTCCACATGAGCAGCCCTTGAACATTCATGGCTACATCACATCCGGTTGAAGTACAAACCCTGAACCCAATAACAATAAGCCATGACCAAGTTTTTGAGAACTTTCTAAGTGGCCATATCAATACAAAATAAGCCTCGAGTGATGTTGCTTTAGTCTCAATTGCTTCGATTTCTTTAACATTACCATCCCTTTGACATTCAACCTTGCCCTCAATGTGGAATACCTTCACTTGTTGGTTGGTAGCCTTCTCAAAATCAACTCTGAAATCTTCATGTATTGCTTCTCCGCTTAGTTTGGCCAGCTGGAGTTCATGCTCAAAGCTAGAGGCCCCGATGAATTCTAGTGCAGCAATATATGCTTTCAAATTAAGGCCACATGTCATACCCACAAAAGCAATAATATGTTGACCTTCATCACCAGCCTGAAACACTTCAGCTAGTACTATTGTAGGGAAGACACCTACCTGTACTTTTGTTAATAAAAGCGAGAAGTCCTCATAACGTTGAGCCTTGCACTTTTTTAACCATATTTCCGCAGCCTTAATGAACACCAATGTGTTCTTTTCAATCTGTTGAGAAAGCTCCTTAGTGAATATCAATACCAAGGTTTGGCAATCCACCCCAGTAGAATCAAGTTGTGGCAGAATTCCCAAACCAATTATTATAGTCATACTTTTGCTAGATTGAACAAGTTGAATCACATAGAGTCTGCTGCCTAAGGGAACAATTGTTCTTTGCTGAATTGCAGAGTGTTTTTCTAAACCACAAGCATAAATTCCTATTTGAATAATTTTTGGCAAACCCAGGATATTAAAGGTTTCAAAAACCTCGGCACATGTTGAAAAGATACGTTGTCCATGAACTCGGGGCTCCAGGAGTACAAGGAAACAAGTCGAATTCAGCGATGAAGTGATACCTGGTCTAAGAATTTGAGCAAACACGTTGAATGCGCCTTTGTTGACATCAATATCTTTGTAAAAAACAAGTCCACCAGGTCGAAATCCTATGAAAACTTCAAGAGCAGTCTCCAACGTGATTGCTTGCTGCAGCTTGCGAAACTTTGCCACAGAGTCCTCATCTCCATTTGAAGCCCAGCCATACTCCAAGTTTTTAAGTGTTTCTTCAATTTGGAAATAAGGTTCCACGTCCCGGTCGGATTTGAGCTTGGCGTCTTCGAATTTGAACTCGTCATGAACTTGAATGAGTGGCACTTTTGAAGGAGCTAGAGTTAACTGAGGCTTGAGATGAATGCGATCAATAAGAACAGAGGTATCAATGTTGGCTTCCACGGTGCTAAAACCATCGTCGACAGGAAGTGCAATATCCTCGATCTCTTCATGATCGGCCTGTTCAAATGGGTCCTCTGATTTGCCATCTAATGTGTTCTCGATCGAAGCGGGAGGTGGTGATAGTGAAGATGGAAAAAAGGTTGAGGACCGCTCCAATTTGGCCACTCGAACTTGGATTTCACGGATAGAGGTGGAAAAAGATTGGTCGAAGGAATCAATTTTGGCGGCAAGCTCTTGTTGAGAGGCTCGAAATTCATGGATGGATTCAGTAAGTTGATGGATGGCTTCCTCAAGGGTGGTTTTCTGGGGAGGCATTGAGAGAAAAAACGAGAGCACCAATGTTAGGAGACGGGTTGGGGGTGATAGAAAGAAGAACAGAATTAAGTAGAGAAGAGGAATGAACAGAGAGAAGAGATAGAGAAAGAGAGAAGAGAGCTAAAGAGTTAAGAGAGAAATTATCATTCTGCTTATAATTGCTCTCGAGCTATTACAATATATAGTAGCATCACTACTTGTTGCCTAGGATCACAAGCCAATGACTGGCGTGGATCTCTACACTAACCAACCATCAGCCCATTACACCTTTCCCCATACCGAAATCTTTGACCCATGCTGAGTTCTGAACTTGACCTCCAACCCTTGGACCTGCTACATCAACCTGCAACATTGGACTCGTAACAACGATTTTCCTTCCATCATTTGATTCCAAAGTTTGAAATTCTAAGAGTTCTAATGAAGTCTGAATCATTTTGATTGCAAACTGATTGGAACTCTTTCCACATTGATTTTCATCTGAATGTAGCCAAAATATTTATTCTTTTCTAGTTCTAAGATTTTCCTTTCTCAAAGGTATTTGTGAGCTTCTTGAGGATAATAAAAATTCGTAGTTTATATTAGTAACAAGTAATTATCTCTGGTGGCTTATTTTATTGATATTCAGGTTAAATTGTAGTGCTGAAGTTATAGTTAGGCATTTTCATTTGATCCTTTCCTTTTTTTTTTTCCTTTTCATAATGTAAGTTACAAACTCCCATGCTTTTTCTCACTCTTTGTTCTTTTGTAGTCTCAGATGCATATACTTTTTTAAAGGTTTCCTGTGAGGTTCTTTAGAGCATTTTTAGTTCATTAGTTTTACTATTGATGGTTGATCTTTTAGGTAACTTATGTATAACTCCTACTTTAGGGCTTAGGCTGTTACTTGTCCTTATAGATCTTGTTTCTGTTAATATCCATCCCCTATGATCTTTCTCTCTTGCTGTCCAGAGGCCATATATTTGTGTTAAACATGCAAATTAGCCATTTTTGGTACTCATTTATGCCCTTTGTTTACAATAATGTTTTTCAAAATGTTGATCAGACACTTCAGAAAACAGCACAGAGGATCGCATACCGAAAGCAGAACCTGTTTATAAGACTACCACACCCTTGGAGGATGCAAAATGCAATGATATCTGTGAAGATTTTCGAAATTATGAGACTGCTGGTGATGTCTCCCACTTGTCCAGTCAAAATGTGGAGATACAGCCAGTTGATTTAGTTTACTTGGAACGGTTAGATGCCAGTGAGTTATCTACACTGGCTGACAAGTCTTCAAGGTTTCCGAAATCTGCACAGCTGCTTATTGATGCAATTAAAAGGAACAGGTCATATCAGAAGTTTCTTCGAAGTAAGTTGACTAAAATTGAAGCAAAAATTGAGGAGAACAAGGAATTGAAGGAACGTGTTAAAATTCTTAGAGATTTTCAGGTTTCTTGCAAAAAAATAACAGGCCGGGCATTATCCATGAAGAAGGATCCTCGTGTACAATTAATTTCAGCAAGAAAGTCACGGACTTCTGAGGATCCTGAGGTAATAATTTTTTCTTTTGCTTTTTATGTTTCTATGTGCTTCTCATACAAGTTAGATCTTCTGGGGAATGAGCGAGGAATACTTATCAAATACTTCTCATGTTTCCAGCTAAGATGTCCAAAATACATGTGCCCCAAACAAGGTCTGCAAGATCATAATGATAACCATTACCAAAGCATGCCACTAAATATAGAGTTAAAACCAAAACTTGATCCACAATAATGGTGTAGGAATAGGTTTTACTGAGCAAATGCTAGTGTGATTGCAATGCTACCTATGTAACAACAGTGACTAAAGCCTTTTTCCATGAAGTGGGGTTTGGCTATGTAGATCATTTGGCCATTCGCTCTATTTATTGCAATATCCTCAATAAGCTGAACTCCTTTTCTTTAATTTATTTTTCTTTATTTATCATTTCCTCCTCTTGATATGGATATCCTTAATTAAATTAAACATTTGACAGTAGCATCCGTAATGTGCTTTTTACATGTCCAAACTCCAAGCATGTTTTATTTTTTATCCTCACATTGACTTGGGTTCTAGATTTCCTTTATAATCATTTCAATATGATCTTTTTATTGCATTCTCTTATATACCTTGCAACCATCTTAATTCTGCTCAATTTTTGCATATTTTAATATTTCAGCAGCCAACATTCAGTGTCATATAGCAGTTCTGGTCTTATATTCTTATCCTTGCCTTTATATCTTCCTTATGCTAGCATATGTTTGATAGATTCCCTAAATCAGTGGCTTGTGATCCTGTTCAGTACTTCAGTTTTGAAATTTGGTACAGGACATTTTGGCTTCTTTCTGCCAATAATCTAGTATCTAAGTCTCAATGTGAACTAAGTAGGATCTTTTCTCTCTATTCCCTAAATATTTATTTGATTTTCGTTTTTCTTGGGGTTGAGGTTGGGGGACACTCTATATCTATATCATCACTGCAGAGAGTGGACATTAGTGGTTTTTTGCTCTTTATAGTATATGCCAGGCGAAGCTCTTCTCTAGATAAACTATTTAAAATGGAGTTAGTGAGATAAATGAGTTGTTAGACTTCCATGGCTTGTAACTAGACGTCCTTTCCCATATATCTACCCTATGGAATAAGTTTCAGACCAGCCTTTCGGAAGAAGACGGAGATAGTAGTTAATTTGAATCAGATGACTGATGACTTCATTTTGATATCCATTAGATTGAGGAACATAGGTGAACATTGTCCTGGTAGCTCTACATTTATGTGGAGGACAGTATTACTAGATGAGGCATGGTTAAACGAGATGTATATGCTTGCTTCATTTAAATGTTAGTATTATGGGGTGCACCTGTGTCTTGTAGCTTTAATTACCATGGGTAAAGGTCTAGTTTTTGTCGTTGGTTTCAATCATGATTGCTAATTTGTGTCTAAAACTATTATAGAATTGACTTTTAGTGGTGCAACAAGTGTGACATGTTTTGTTGCTGCAGATTAATGCCAAAAAGGTCTCTGCTGACTGTGGTCCACCAGAGAACTCTAGCGTAACTAATTACAGAATGGCTTTAACAAAATTTCCACTAGCACTTCAGCGGAAAAAATGGTCCAAAGAAGAAAGAGAAAATCTTGAAAAGGGTATAAGGCAACAATTCCAAGAGAGGGCGCTTCAAGTTTCAGTGGATTGGTTCAGGTTTGTTGTTTCAATCTCTATATCAGTTTTCTTTTACGTCT
Source organism: Microcos paniculata (assembly GCA_030664755.1). NCBI lineage: Eukaryota > Viridiplantae > Streptophyta > Magnoliopsida > Malvales > Malvaceae > Microcos > Microcos paniculata. The sequence continues at coordinate 6,314,199 of CP131460.1, read as the reverse complement.
GAATTCATTTCTTGAATGGCTGGTGGCGTCAACTTAGAAGGCTGACTGTGCACCTTGTGAATTTATTATCACATTTATATGGAATATGACTGTGGAAGACATAATTTTGATTTTTCCTTTTAAATGTTCCTTGCAAAACCTTCTGACATAGTCACATAGCACTAGAGTTTGAGCTGCATGGTGGAGATATTAAATTTTACACAATTGTCAAGTATGTTCTGGTATATGTGGTGTAGTGTGTCTGATAGCTAGTTTTTGGAGCCAAAGCAGTGCACTTTGTAAGATTTTTTTCCTATTTTTAAAAATCTACATATTCATTTAAAGGCAAAAACTTACAAAACGAGGTGAAAATGGAACTGTACAGGATTTATTTCTTTTTTCTTTGAATCTTTAAAGACTTCTTAGCCAAAGGAAAATTTGTGTTAGTTGTTCAATGTCCATCCAACTCTGGAATGTCACTGTTATTTAAAATGTTACATTACATTTCCACCTTTTTTCTTTGTTGTTTATTGTTTATATTTGTGCATTATACTCAAGCACTTTATCTTGCAGTAGTGCAGACGGGTCATCTGAAGATGGAAGTAATTTGGATGACATTATTGCAACAGTCAAAGATCTTGAAATCACCCCAGAGAGGATAAGGGAATTTCTTCCAAACGTGAATTGGGATCAGTTAGCTTCGATGTATGTCAAGGGTCATTCTGGTGCTGAATGTGAAACATGGTAAGTATCTCCTGAACAGTAATTCTTTTGTTGTTGTTGTTGTTGGTTTATTTCTTTTTCCTTTTTAAATTTGCAATTTGGTTTCATTTAGTAGTTGCATCTTTTGACTTTCTTGACTATAAAATAGTATATAAGACAATGGTTAGTAAAATAGCTTAAAGTCTGACTGATTTTGGTTGATAAATGTCACATTTGGTAAATTCGAATGCCTCCAAAGAATGTTCCAATTCGCAGGATCTGATATGTTGAGAACCTAATTATAAGCTTCCACTTCTTTCTTTCTTTGTTGCCTGAAACATTTTACCATACCTAATTGTTGTCATTCCCTCTTAATCCTAGAAAATTTGCTCCCTTTACGCTTTAAAGATTGGAGGCCACTTCCAGAGTTTATAATATTTTACGTTATTTAGTGAAATATTGCTTTTTACCTTTCTTTTTAGTGCTCTTTATTTTCCATTGTATTGATTATAGTATGTTTTTACTCGGTAGAGGAAATTTGACATTAACTTTATTGTCTATGCTTTTCGTTTGATTTAACTTCTCTTTGATGCATGTTGTTAAAAAATTTTTGTTTTCATCCCCACCCACCACACCCCCTTTATTTCTGATATTTCATACTTGAGCTTTTAGTGTCATACAGGTCATGACTTTTATGAACAATGTGTCCAATGATCTTAGCAAAATTTATACTTTCTAACACACTCCATGGTTATTATATTTCTGGCCTCAATCTATATAGTTCTTAACTAGTTTTTCATGTTCATTGATTTTCTCTGAAGCATGTTTCCTTCAATGAGGCTAGCCTCTGAGATGTCTATGACGATGACCATCACAGATGTGTTTACCATTGTTGGATTTGAATAAAAGTGCAAGGTTTGTGCGGGTCAGACAGGTGGGACTCCTCCATGATATGTGCTTTACTCAAAACAGCAGTGTTGAATGCGTCTGTGATGGTTGTCATCACAGATGTCTGTGACTCTCATTTCTCATACCCTTCCAATGAGAATCATTATAAAGGCATTCATTGCTTTATCTATGCCTTCTTATCTTGATAATCTTTATTGGTTCCTACAGCTGGCTGAATCATGAAGATCCCCTTATCAATCGCAATCCATGGACTGCTGAAGAAGATAAGAGTCTTTTGCTTATTGTTCAAGAAAAAGGGATTAGTAACTGGTTTGACATTGCAGTATCATTGGGGTCCAACAGGACCCCTTTTCAATGCTTGGCACGTTATCAGAGGAGTTTGAATGCGTGCATACTGAAAAGGGAATGGACTGAGGAGGAGGATGATCAACTTCGTATTGCTGTTGAAGCTTTTGGTGAATGTGATTGGCAGTCTGTTGCTTCTGCATTGAAAGGACGAACTGGCACCCAATGCTCTAATAGGTCAGTTGCTATTTCAAAGATTATTTTGGCTTGTGTTTAATTTTAGATGTTAATGATAGCTTTTCCTCTAATGGCACAGAAGTTGTTCATATTAGATTCTTTGCTAGTGAATGAATTTACAAGGGAATCTTTAAGTAAAGAACTTCACTTTGTGCTTTAAAATTTATTTTTCCCTACTTGCCTTAATTTATGAAACATGACATAGGTTAGCTTCTATCAATTAATTTTCTCATATCCTTTATTATGTTATAGATCTCATAATTTAGTTTCAAACAACAGTAGGGTATAGATCTTTTTATTTGAACAATTCTAAACTGTAAAGGTGGGGGATACAGTTTCTAAATCATGTGCTTCAGGCTGTTTGGATAATTTGACAAAGGGGTAGCCTTTCCTTGACATAGCAGTTAAATAGTATGACTGTAATACTAATGGATCTCCCCAATGCAGGATTTTAAGTTTCATGTCTAGCCTGAGAATATTTGGAATAGGTTTTATTTATATGTGTTGCGGGCTGGCAAGAGGCTTAATTGGCTATTCAGTTGCAGAAAAGGAAAGGTCAAATTGCAAAAGTCAGGATCACTAGATTTTAAAAAGGTAATCAGGGGAAAGAGCAATAAAAGAGTTGACAAAGACTTAGACATTACTACAACTGCATTGTTAAAGCAATCACACCTTGATAGAAACTTTAAGTTTTCCTTCCATAAATCTCATTTATAATTTTTTTATTAATTGATATAACTTATGATATATCCATCTTTTAGGAGTCTCAAAAATCGATGCTAATATCAACAACCTTTAATTATATTCAGCTAGGTACCTACTCTGATTATACCGATATAGATTAAATATCGGTCTAAATGTTGTTGAAATTTTTGTATTGCTTTTTGCAATGCATGTATTCATTTAATTCCATGGAATTTTTGTTTTCTTCGATGTATATTTCCATTTTTACATCATGTTTTGTTACGAGAGCATTTTAAATTTTCAATAATAGTGCATGCCTCCCACGTATTCTATATATTTTATGTTTAATGTCCTTCACAATTTTGCTCCCATGTTACTATTGGTATTCATGGGCTGAAATCTCTGCTAAATAATTCCCCCAAAATTCCATCGAGGGGCCAGTTAGTACCTTGTCTACTGTATGATAGTAAAGCAAGCGTTATATTGTATCGTATTGGAATGATATGGTAGAACTTGCTCCTTTTTAAGGTGTGATTTATACTAATGAGATTCTCCTATACACAGATGGAAAAAATCACTACACCCAACCAGGCAAATTGTGGGGAGATGGAACCATGATGAAGATAAAAGATTGAAAGTGGCTGTGATGCTTTTTGGGCCAAAAAATTGGAAAAAAATATCTGAAGTTGTTCCTGGTCGAACACAAGTGCAATGTAGGGAGAGGTATGGTATAGCAATCTTCAGGCCTATTGAGATTTTGTTAATTAAATAAAATTGTTAATCTTTCACTCTGGTGCTAGGTGGGTCAATTCTTTAGATCCCACTTTGAATTTAGGCGGCTGGAAAAAAGAAGAGGATTTGAGGCTTAAAGCTGCTATTGAAGAGCATGGATATTGCTGGTCAAAGATTGCTGCGTCTGTGCGTTCACGAACTGACAATCAGTGTTGGAGGTATGAAGAAGTTGATTTTAGCTGTTGGGGTTGGCTGTTTAGGGTGCAGTCAAGCTGAGCTGACTGACATTGTAAATAGCTCAAGCCTTAGTTGGTTACAAGACTCAAGCATGGAACTTACCTTAAGCTTGTTTGGACTATATTGTCCATACTTGGGCTTACTCAAGCTATTAGCTGCTTGAGTTTAAATTGAGTAGACTTCATTGTCATCAAACTAAGATCAAGCTGAATTGAGCTCAAGTTTGATTAGGTGCTATTAATATATTTGCATATCATATACTAGAATTTTTTATGCTCACTATGTGAGTGAGTGAAATAGGTAGTGGTTGGTGTTTCAGATGGGTGGTTTTTTTCATTTAAAAAAATGAAAATTTCGTAAAATATCAGTTTTACCCTTGATAATATATTTATAATCATTTTCTTTTTGGGTTTTTAGACTTTTGGCAACTGAATTGGCGTGTGAGTCAAAACTCATTGCACCGAATTCCTGGACTGGCATTATATAGTAGTATAGATATATTAGTATAGATTATGTAAATACATTTGAGCCCGCTGAAGTGAGTATTAAATACTCAAACTTGGCTCATTAACCTACTTGGAGCTCAAGATAACAGTAAACAGGTTAAGTAAATATTTCTGATTCCACCTAAGTAGCTTGTAACTTGGGTTGACCAATTTACCCTCTACTTGGCTAAAGCCTTTGACCATGCACTGTTTTCATTATTGTTTGGTTGTATAATTTCAGAACTATTTTTGCTTAATGTTTTTGAGCGGCTTTCCAATTGTGACTGTTGTCTGTGTAATAGGAGGTGGAAGATGTTGCATCCAGAAGCCGTCCCTTTGCTGCAAGAAGCTAGAAGAATACGTAAAACCACTCTTATCTGTAACTTTGTAGATCGGGAATCTGAGCGTCCTGTTCTTAGCCCTAATGATTTTTGTAGTTCATTGCCAATGATAACTTCAACTTCTGAACCTGAAAATACAGATCAGCCAAGTAAGGGAAAAAGAAACGAAAGGTACAATTTTTAAGCTATTTTCATTCTGTTTGTCTTTCTTTTTCCTTTTAACTTGTTTTCTTGATCTAGTTTTAATCCTTTTGTATGCAGAGGTAAAAGGCCAGAATCTCTGATGGAAAATAATGCAGCATTAAGGTGAGTTTCGCCTATTTGATAGCTTGTTATTCAACAGAATGAGAAACTTGCACTATTATCATATTTCTTTTATTCTTGCATATTTATGAAAATGCTTGTTTTCTCACCATTCAGATCTATTCTTTATCTAATTGGCAGTCATCACTTAATTTCTTTTATTTTTCCCTCGTGTGCTGCAGATGTTGCTCTGGAAAGAGGAGACACAAGAGTCGTAGAAAAGGAGTTCAAGCTTGTTCTGTTGAAGTTCCAGGGATGATCAATGAGAATGAGGCTGGGATTGCTAGTGGGCGTGATGCTGTTAGGAAGAAACGAAGAAACCCACATTCAGGGAATAATAATTGTACTGAACCAGCAGAAGCTGTTGTCTTTACAAAGAAAAGAAAGAGAAAGCCACCTTCAAGGAGTAAAAATGATAGTGAACCTGCACATGGTGTTGCCATTCAAAAGGAAAGAATAAGAGAACCACCTTCAGGACATGCTAACTGCAGTGATGCAATGCAGGGTAATGCTGGTCAGACAGAGAGAAGAAAACAACAGTGGGAAACTAATAAAGACGTCAAGCCAATGCAGGAGAATACCTCATCTCATCAACTTTCATCATTGTGTATGACCGCCAATCATGAGGCTGAATCATTTGGTAGTAGTCTTACCATAAAGAGGAAAAAGCATCCCAAACCCTCACCTAAACAGTTTTCCAAGAGGAGGGTATATACTGAATCAGATGAAGAACCATATTCCGTCTGTTCTCAGAATTTTGTGTTTTCAGGAGCCAGTGATGGTGCTGAAGTGATGCAGAACAATGGTGTAGAAGTTGATACTCTTGGTGTGGATGTTGCTTCTAGCAAGAAGAGTACTGCAAAACCTGGATCCAAGAGGAAAACATGTGTGAATTTATCAACCTCTCAAAATTCAAGGATCAGTAGTGCCAAAGTTTCTGAGAAGTGTTCATCTAATAAAGATATGAAGAAGAGGAGAAATTCTTCTTTACGGCAGCACCACAGGAGCAGAAAGAGCAATGTGCCATCTGAAGTTGAGGATGATGTCATGCTCTCCTCTTTCCTTAAAGATAAATTGGAGAAACACATTCCATCATTAGCAGATGGAGATGAGATGCCGCTTGCTTGCTTTCTTCGCAATAAATTGAAGAAGAGAAGGCATCAAATTGTTGAAGATGCTGATTTAACAATTTTGGAAGGGGTGGATCAACATAGAAGGACAGAACACATGAGATACAGTTTGCAACATTGTGAAGCTAAAACGAACTGTGATAGGCCAATTCCTGAAAGTTTGCCTAGTGGCAGGGGCATTGGGGGAATTGATGTAGGAAATGAGACTGTTGCTCCCCATGAAGTGATCCCAGAACCAGGCAGGAGAAATCAGGAAGGTCATTGTGAGGCCGATGACATCCCTCTTGCGTGCTTGCTCAATAGATTGAAGAAGAGGCGAGCAGCCAGAGAGGTCGAAAAACTGAACCGACAGTGATTGCTTCTTGTTCCGTCACCAGCAGGCTTTGAAAATTGTGTGGTAAATAATATTAGATTGTGCAGAGAGAATGAAAATTAAAATTTTGCATAGTAGGATCATTGACTCATTGTTCCCCATTTTTGTAATTTGATTGTTTTTTTGTTCCTTTTAACGGGCTTAACCCACCCAACACGCCTAGAAAAAAAGAATTGGAGTGAAATCAATGTAGCCTAGTGTATGCTCTAACATTTTTTCATCCTTACCAAATGATTAGGAAGTTTTTATTAGACGAATTTTAACTTAAAATTCTTAATTCCTTTGGTTATTTAATACCAGAGAGAAGAAGAATTAGCAGGACTCAATCTATGGAGGGCCTACGTTTAAAGCAGAAACACTGGAACAAGGAGACAGAGCTCTACGTCTGAGTTTTAGGGTTTTGGCTCCGGTATGGTGGTCTGTTGTTACCAGGGCTCTGCTATTGATTTGGCAATATTCCCTGGAATGGAACGAAAGAAAGTTGCAAGGCACCGACAGAAGTAAACCCGGGATAGTTTTAGATTCTGCCATAAAGGCTTGAAAGTTCTGCCTATGGATTCTATAATGTTGAATCCATGAAATTGAATATCCATAGATACATTAATATATTTATATATCTGATATAGATATTGATATTGCGATATATTTACGATAATTTTTTTTATAGGATATCCGTCGATATATTCATATATCTATTATATAATTGCGATATTTTATTTATCCGTAAAAATTAATAGTATATTACAAGAAATTTGTTTATTGTTATGCTTGAATTTTTGTAATTCAACTCGAATAGTGATTTGATCCAAAATATTTGGGATCTTGACTTAGTTGGAGAATTGTTTGAGATCTATGTTGGAAATGGAAGGCTTGGGCTTAAGACTCAAATCCAATCACTATATTGCATTCATGAACTTTTAAGTCAAATTTAATATTGATGTCTTAAAGATTAAAAAACTAGACTTTAGGATCCATAGTTATTTCATTGGCTATTTGGTTAACTTGCAATTATATGACTGCAAACTTTAGTGAATGTAACATTAAATCTAAATAGTAACTTGGGTTAAGAGAAAAATAGAGCACTTTGTAAATTACTTCATATGTTTCTTTCTTGTGCTAATATCTAAATAGTAACTTGGGTTAAGAGAAAAATAGAGCACTTTGTAAATTACTTCATATGTTTCTTTCTTGTGCTAATATCTTTTTTAAGATTAGTTGTGCTAATATCTTTTTTAAGATTAGTTTAAAAGAATACTTCTAGACTTTAACCCTAATCTAATATAGTACTGAACTCCCAATAAATAAATTTCTGGTGAAATCAAAGTTTTCCTAAGTATGGTTTGTAGAAATTAATCAATGTTAAATTAAACCTGTGACAAGAATTGAAATTTGAGGAAATAAAGAAGGGTAAAATTGGCATTTTTGTCAAGTAGTATAAATAAGTCAACTAGTGCATGGAAGAATAACTTTTTCTTCTTCCTCCATTAAACTTCAAACTTGATTTCTTCATTTCTCCTTCAATTCTTGACGGATTGAAGCAAATAAATACTCTATCTTGCATAACTTTTCAAGCTCTATCCAATGATGATTGGCGTTGAAACTCGGTGAATTGAGCTTAATCTCAAGCTAAAAGTTCGGACTTTTCTTGGAAATTTGGAGAAAGATTGGTAACAACATCTTGAGCTAAGTAAGTACGTTGTTTTACTCCTCCTTAGTTCTCAATTAAAGTAAATTGCATGTTGATTGGATATTTGATGGCTGTGTAAGCTTAGAAGTATGTTGTGAAATTTTTGCAGTTGTTACTACAATATGAGATTACCGGTTAGAGATATGGAAGGTGCAAAAGATGAGACGTTGATGTTAGACCCATTGAATCTACTTGATATTAATATTGAAATTGGTAATGAAGATGAGTGTCATCTTTTTCAATAGATTAGATATGTACATTTAGATGGTCATGATAGGAAGCCTAATCCAGAAATTAGCATTCGTGCTCATGAACATGGGATTGATGTTGATAAAGTCATCCGAAAAAAGGCTTAGACTCTTCATCAGATGAAACCATTAGTTCTTCACCTGGATTCGAAGGTTATTCAAGGAACTACAATGATGATGATGATGATGGTGATGATGATGGAGGAAACGAAAAAAGGATTACAACAACAGGGAGTCAAGGTGGGGGTAGAGAAAGAACATAAAATGTTGCAAGGTATGATCTTTCATATGAAAATGATTATTATAGACCACTAAGTCTATTTACGCGCGAAACAACTTTCACACATGCTACATAAGATGAGGATTATGGGTCTCGCAAAGCTGGGCATGGAGCAAAAGAGGTATGGGTAATCTTACGGATGATTTTAGCTCTATGAGCATAACCATAGAACAAAGTTTAGTTGGTTATAATGCACCGAAGGACTCATATTCTGAAAATTAGTTTGATGGTAGATACGAGGAATATTATCATGGGGCACCATATTTATCTACTCAGTATCCATCATATTATCCACTTGAACAACAGCTTTCTTATGATGGTCAACCAGTAAAGCCAGCGCAACCAGCACAACCACTGATGGATTATAGTCAGTTCTCCCTTTTAAATATCTTTTGCAAGTTAATTCAACTGAATATACTACTCATGTGGAAAATTATATGAATCATTATACAGAACTTATAAGTTGACCTTAATATTGCGTCCTAATTCAACCTAGGACTGAAAGTCAGGTCAATTACGAGCCTTTAAAGAATTCGATGTGGTATTAAATATTGTCAATTCTATGAACTTTGTAAAATTTGATGTTGGATATATATATATATATATATATATTGATTAGATATTTTTATAAATATGATTGATAGTCTTATTTTTATTATATTTCATATATTTTTACCGATTTAAATATTTACCAACACATCAATTCTACATTTAAATATACTTTAATTAAGATGTTATAATTCTAAAATATGTAAAAAAAACATATGTTAAAATTTCATTTCAAAATTTCAACGTTTATTATAAATATCTGTAATTTTTGTTATCATTTTTACTACTTTTTTACGATATTGATATATCCATTGATATATCCTTAATTTTAAAGGTGCGATATCGGTACCGATATCAATATTTGATTCCATGATTGAATCCAAGAAAATTTGCCTACCAATATTTGATTCCATCGTTGTGCGATATCGATACCGATATCAATATTTGATTCCATGATTGAATCCAAGAAAATTTGCCTACTGAATTTGATTCCATCGTTGAATCCTACGAAAATTTGCCGCAAGTAGGTTCTCAGACAAGTCGGCTGCCCCGAGCTGGACAGCACCATAATCGGGAAAAAAAAAACCAAATGTAAGCTTTATTTCTAATAACTTGGGTGAAAAATATGTGGGTGAAAAATATGCCTCACACCAGTAAGGACTATATACAATGGTTGATGAACATAACCTTATAACATTACATCAATCAGCTCCAACTATATCACTAGTTTTAAGGATAGCCAAAAAAACACCATTTTAAGAAGGCTAATTGTTCAAATAAGGACCTAAATTATATGGGTATGCTCAAATCAGGACCCAAACTATTAATTGTAATAAATCAGGACCCAAATTTACAATTTTATAACAAATCAGGATATCTGTTAACTGGCGTTAGTGCGTGATATACACGCACCTTAGAAAAGGGTGAAAGGTTTAGATCAACCACATGTCATTCATTCAGTGGCTTATAGTCTTTTTTTTAATTTAAAAAAATGTTACTCTTTTTTGCCATCTAAAAAACAAATATTACTATTGGCCAAAAAAAATAAAATAGTACGATTAAGGAATAAATAAATAAAACTCTAAAAGTTGGAAAGAAAATTTATAAACTTTGATCAAAAGTGAAAAAAAGAAAGAAGAAGAAGAAGAAACGCCTATTGAAAGAGAGAAAAAGAAGAAGAAAACCAATGATTGAAGGATGAGAGAAGCCTGAAAACATAAGAAGTTTGGAAACTGAAGAAGCCTGGCTAACGTGAAGGAAGGAAGATAGGAGGAGTTCTCAGATTACATTATTGCTGTCACTATTCAGGTCAGTATAGGACTTAAGATTTTCTGGGTTAAGGTTTAGTTGATAGTTTTTGGGATATTCAATTCAGATTTCTGAATTAATTTAAATAGTGAAAAAAAAAAACAGGCTCTTTTTGTTTCGGTGTTTTTTTCAAGAAGCCATCCAAGTTAAATGAGTCAACTCAGTTGATTTTCATGGCTGAGTTGACTCACTTAGCTTGGATGGCTCTTAACATTAATCACAAAAATAGTACCAGAAATGGAGGCCATTATCATTGATAGAATTTTACAAATGATTTACCTGATCTGAATTGAGTTTCTGCACAGTAAGATACACATTTTTAGTGTTTGTTTAGTAAGGATTTTTTGGTTATATTTCAAATTTGTTTCCCACAATTATCTAAGTTAACTTATTTAACTATGTTATTCTATTCTTTGGCAGCCTGGAAGGCCGAGTGAAAGACTCATTTCGATTGGTTCAAGTAAGGGTAAAAAGGCTATCACTAGTACAGATGTAACTGGAACTCAAGAATCTCATATTACAACTTCCAAAGACAGCATGAGATAAGAGAAGCCCACATGATTTGATGCATCATACAGACCTATTTTTTATTTTCCTTTGTTTCTTTTTTCTATTACTTTTTCTTTATATTGACTAAGTTAATTTATAGTGCTGACAAATTATAGTTTTTGTGTACTTAAACTCTTGTTTAGATACTATCTAAACCTTGACTCTATTAATGAAGTCATAAGCCTTTTGTTAAGTTAATGAAATAGGGAGTATTTCATATGATATTCAAAAATGTTTTTCAAAATCTAATTTTTCAAAGACCACCATCTCTGTTTCTCCTTTTTTGAAGCCGTTTAATATTAGTTTAATGTTAAACATTTATGGGTAAGAGAAAAAAATAAATGCTTCAGGTTTTGCCTTGTTGATTTTATAAAAAATAAATTGAATTAATTAACCAAATATTTAATGAAAAGAAAATGTTGTGCCATGTCATCAACCGTTAGATTTAACAGGAAACTAACAATGAGTGAGTACACACATTCTTTCCATCTAAAAAAGATCCTGATTTATTACAAAATTATAAATTCGGGCCCTGATTTGTTACAATTAATAGTTTGGGTCCTGATTTGAACATACCTGTATAATTCAGGTCCTTATTTGAACAATTAGCCTTTTAAGAATTAGCTTCAACCGTTTTACGTTATCTTCTGTGTTCTTCTCTCTCTTTAAAGAGCAAATGAACCCAAATTGGGATAAATATACTTCTTTCTGTCAATAATCTTTTTGAGTTAATTCAAACTCAAAACTTAGGCACAAACCAGACACTAATGCAACTTACGTCAATAATTAAATATTTGACTTAATAACCAAACCAAAATAGCATAGGCCTCAATGCCTAGCAAAATCCAAACATAGCAAAGAAAAACAACCCAAAAGATCCTTCAACATATTTTAAACAAAAATCTGAAAAGGGTTTTCGAACTACTACGAGGACAACTAATCTGTCGCGAAAAGTTCATACTATGATTACTCAGGCATCTAGTAACGACCGATTCCCCAAACTCTGATTACACCATCTGTATACCCACTAAACAAGGTGCTTCCATCAGCACTCCAATTCAAGCTTGTGCAGTATATGACCTGCAAATTCCATAAATGAAAATTTTACTTGTTTGCAATTCATTGAAATAACACCAACATTATCCACAAAGGCAAACTACTGAATCGTAGCCAACCAAAGCAGAGTCAGAAAACAGGAATCCATAGAACTACTAACACGAACTTGTACATTACAATACCATTGAACCAATCCAAAATATTATTATAAATTAAAACGAAAATTTTGCTTTACAACTTGAGAAAAGAAAGCAGATTCTAACAAACTAACATGAGGTTCAATCACAAGTTTCAAGCTTTGAGCATTGCCAATTTACAATAGCAAATAACTCCACAAACAGTGAATACAAATGATAAAACAAAAAAGCAAAGAGAATTAAAATTCTTATCTAAAGTAATTTATGGTCAGTAGCAGTAGAGTTCATGCAAGACACTGAACTGATTAATTTTCCCTAAGCAGCTCATTCCCATCTATATGTTCAAAACATAAATAACAGCAACAAGAAATCCCCATCAACACAGGTCAAAACACATTTTCTCAATCAATTAATCACAGTAACAAACTTAATCAAACAGTTCTACATTTCACAATTTAACCAAATATATTGAATAGTAATAGAAATAAGTATAAAGCATTATTACCTTCTTCTTGTTTGCCGTATCGGTGACATCAGACTTCTCAGCCTCAGCCTTGAGATCAACCTTCAAGTCCTCCACGATGCTCTTGCTCTCCAGATCCCAGATCTTGATGCTCTGCTCCGTGGCAGCGCAAAGCCAGTACCTGTTAGGACTGAAGCAAAGAGAGTGAATTACAGCACCAGCATCAAGACTGTAAAGCTTCTTCCCTTCGGCCAAATCCCACAACAGAATCACCCCATCTTTGCCTCCACTGGCACACAGAGACCCATCAGGCGAGACTGCCACCGTGTTCACATAACCAGTGTGTCCGGTCAATGTGTTACGAATCTTGCAGTTCGTCAGGTTCCAAACTTTCACGGTCTTATCCCATGAAGCAGAAACGATGGTAGGTTGGAGAGTGTTTGGGCTGAAACGAACGCAGCTAACCCAATCAGTATGAGCTTCGTTGTCTTGGATTGTGTATTTGCATTCTCCCAGGGTATTCCAAAGCTTGATGGTTCGGTCACGAGAAGCCGACACGATCTGACGGTTGTCAATTGAAAAGGCGACGGAGAGAACGTCTTTGGTGTGGCCGACGAAGCGACGAGCCGAGGTGCCAGCGGATAAGTCCCAGAGACGAAGCTCCCCGTCCCACGAACCAGATAGAGCAAATTGGGAATCAGACGAGAGGACAACGTCCTGAACAAAGTGAGAGTGGCCGGTAAGACGGCGACGAGGGACGCCATAGGTCTTCTCGTCCTTGGTAAGGTGCCAAAGGATGATGGACTTGTCGCGCGAGGAAGTGACGATCATGTCGGAGTTGTCGATGGGAGTAGCGATTGCTGTGACCACATCGGTGTGGGCTCGCATGGTGCCGCGGAGAAACAATGCCTCTGAACCGGCCATTTTTTTGCTGGCGTTTGGCGGCGGAGGGGCTTTTAGGGTTTTTCAAGGGGAAAAATGAGAAGCCAAGGGAAGAGTTTGAGAAGAGGAAATGAGCGAGAATAAGATGTATATATAGTACCCGTCAGTGCAAGGACTAGGGTTTCTGATAGACAGAACTATTTTTTTTTTCTTTTGTTTAACCATTTTTTCCCGAAATATTATATGTAACCCGTGAGTAAAAAATCAGACCGGTTGGTTCTACCGGTTGAACCGAAAATCAATAACAAATTCGGTCCGTTAAAGGTCAAAAAATTAATTATTATTGAACCGTTTTTGAACCGGTTGGACCGGTGAACAGTTTAATTCGAATTTTAATTTTTTTTAGTTATTTTTAATTGATATTTTTTACTTTTTCTTTTTTTTTTGAATTTTTTTAAATATTTAATAAAATTAATAAAATTAAATTATTTATTTAATTAAACTGATTGAACCAATTAGACCGATTGAACCTAAAATCGAATAACTAACCATTTCAACAAACGGTTCGATTTTTTATTTACTGTATGTAATTTTATTTTTATTTTATTTTTAATGACTATTGATTTGGGGCCTGCAACTTGGGCTTAAATAGTTATAGAGTAATTAAATAGTAATAAAATATAATCCCTTATATTGTCGGAAAAAACGTTTAATTTAGGTTTACATATAATAAAATTCTTGTATTTATTTAGAATAATTAATTATATTTTTATTATAATCAAAATAAATAATAAAGTTTTATTTTCACCACTTAGACATCTATATAATTAAAATTAGATATTATCCTTGGCTAAAGTTATGAGTATAAGAAAGCATATTTATGAACTTAGTTAATATATATGAACACAGTGGAAAAAATATAGGAAATTAAATTATATATCAAATTTTAGTTCCTTAACATTAAAAAGTAAAGGGTAGGAGAAATAATTAAAAAAAAAAGAAGTTTCTATTGACTTATCTTCATAATTTCTTATCTTACCCTTTTAATTTAAAAAAAAATAAAAATAAATAGACTGACTCTTTGATTTATTACATTTTCATTTATCCTCCGAAAATAATAAATTAATATAGTATTTTTTTATTTCTCAAGAATATGAGAAGAAAAATTTATTGAACATTTAAAACAAACTAATTTATTTTCAAATGTCTTTTCATTTCTTTTTTCCAATTAACACAAACAACTAAAAAATAAAAGGTATTTAAATAAATATAATTGACACACCCGAACCTAGTCCACATGTGTCAAGTTATGAATATTGTGCACAGTTATATAGTTATGTGGTGAATTGGAACTTGTTATGGACATTTAAAACTTCTTTTAGCTCAATAATTAGCTTAGAAACCCTAATTTGTTGTCCAGAGTCGATTGAGTGCACTAGGGGTTCGAAAACCGAGACTAAGGGATGAAATTGAAGTTGGAGTCAACTTTTGAGGTTGACTCCGGCGCCGGACCCGACCCATTTCGGCGCTAGAGTGGCCATTTTAAATGGGGTCGGGTATTTGCACCATTTTCTATTCTTCTTTTTCAATTCTCTCGGAGCTCTCTTCAATTTTCACCATTTTCATCACTCCAAATCACCTTCAGACACTTCAATAAACACCATAATAACCTTCCTTGGCTTCTTTGAAGATCAACAACACCAAAATCATCAAAAATCTTCAAAGTTTTCAAAGAATTCAACTTAGAGCCATTGTGTTCTTCAAGCCATAACTTTCAATTCAACTGTAGGCTTTGACTGATTTCTTGATATGTTATTCTAGACTCTTTAAGCTTCAATTTGCCCACTTATTTGCTAAATTTCGTGGATTGAGCTAGGAGATATCTTGAATTGAAAATCAAAGTTCATTTTTGTTTAAAACCAATTGCACCCTTAGACTTTCAATTCGAATTTCATGCACTCTTGGCCATTTAATTCAGTTTTTGAAGCTATAATCTCTTAATTTAGGTGTTGAAGTGTATGTGTTTCGAATTACATGTTGATTGCGGCTAAATCGAAGTTGCACCGAGCTTAGGAAACTGATCTCGGCCAAAGCCAGAGGCATATCCAGTGCCGGATGTGCTTGGGTCCGGCGTCAGACTCAAGGCAATTTAGGAGATTTCTCCCAATTTGGCCACTCCCGCACAGGACTGAGCCCAAGCCGCACCGGAGCTACACTGTAGTAGGGGCAATTTGGTCTTTTCACGTCCCTACACCCCAATTGACTTCGATTAACTTTTGGACTTATCCAATTTAGTTCTGAGACCCTAGAAACCCTAGTTAGGGCATGCTTTGATGTTTGATTGTTAGTCGAATGCCTATATTGATCAAATTAGATTTTAATTTGATTATTTAGGTATGAGATTGTACGAGATTGAGTAGTAGCGTTTGAGCTAAGGCATTTGAGGGGTTTATTCGGGAGTATACAAACCTCCCTTACTAGTGATGACACTCTCGGACCTAGTCCGCACGTGTCAAGCTGTGAAATTGTATATAGCTGTAAAGCTAAGTGATGAATTGGAACTTGCTTCGCATATTTTGTATTTCTTTTAGCTCAATTTCGAGCTTAGAAACCCTAATTTGTAGTGTGGAGTCGATTAGGTGCATAGGGGTTCGGAAACCAGGGCGATTGGGGTGAAGTTGACAAAAGTAAACTATTTTTAAGTTGACTCCGGTGTCGGACCCAAGCGAGTTTGGTGCCAGACCCGAGCGAATCTGGTGCCGAACCCGAGCGAGTCTGACGCCAGACTCGTCAATTTAAATGGAAGGTCGGTTGCCCAACCCCCTACTTTGCACCATTTCTCTTTTCTCTTCAAGCTCTTCGAATTCTCTCAACTCCCCACCGATTTCATCTCTTCAAATCACCTTCAAACACTTCATTAAACACCATAATCCACTTTCTTGGCTATCTTGAAGATCAACAACCTCAAAAACACCAAGAATTCTTTAAATTTGACAACTTGGAGTCATTTTGTTCTTCGAGCTATATTTTTCAATTCAACCATAGGGTTGGGCATATTTCTTGGTATGTTGTTCTAGACTTTTTAAGCTTTAATCCGGCTACTTATTTGCTGAATTTCATGGATTGAGCTAGGAGATATGTTGAATTGAAGATCAAAGTGCATTTTTGTTCGAAACCACTTGCACCTTTAGCTTTTCAATCTAAATATCTTGCACGATCAGCCATTCAATTTAGTTTTTGAAGCTATGGGCTCTTAGTTTAAGTGTTGAAGTGTGTGTCTTTCGAATATCACGTTGATTGGTGCCAAATTGAAGTAGAACCGAGCTTAGGAAGTTGAGAAGGCATGTTTCAGCCAAAAGCAGAGACATGTCCGGCGCTGGACATGCTTGAGTCCGACACCGGACTCAACATTTTAAGAGAAATCTCCCAAATTCCGCCACTCCCACGTGGCAGTGAGGTAAGGGGGCACCTGACCTGCACTGTAACAGGGGTATTTTGGTCATTTCACACCCCTAGACCCCAATTGACTATAATTGACTTCCCAACTTGTCCAATTTAGTTTCGAGACCCTAGAAACCCTAATTAGGACATGTTGTGATGTTTAATTGTTAGTTGAATGCCATTATTAATCAAATTGGATTTCAATTTGATTATTTAGGCGTGAGATTGTACGAGACCGAGCAGGCATTCGAGGGGTTTATTCGGGAGTATACAAACCTCCCTTACTTGTGAGTGGCTTGGATTATAGTGATTGACCACTGAGGGTCAACCATTTTCTAATTGCTTTATAAACTGCTTTATAAAATGTTTGTAACGTTTTGGGATATGGATTGTCCATCCTCACACATGAGTTTATAAATGGATTTAAGGGTGGCTTTTCAAAAGAAAATATTATATTATATTATTATGTTTTATTAATGGTTATGACCTATGGGAGACGAGCGATTGAGAGGTTCTTGGTGCTCCGACGAGAGGGAGCATGTGGATCAAGAAAGAGGCATGCCACCAACCAAGTAGTCGTGGACCGCATTTTGCGGGGCATGGTAAGTGTAAGACCTTGGAAAGGCATGGAGGGAAGCTCACCAGGGCTCAAGTGTAGCTATGCTCCACCCATAGCGATGGCAACGTCAAGGGAACGGGCTAAAGAATAAAGAAAGATTATTTTGAGATATGAGTTGATACCCTTGACGGTTCAGTGGGGCACCCAAGTGCACGGGTGTACCTTTGGGACAATTTCAGATGCCAGCCCATTTATGAGATTTGATATTTAATTTGGCTTGGGATTTCATTTGAGATTTCATAAAATGGTTTCTTAAAGGAGTTTTGAATTATTTCATATCCCCAGCCTGAGGTGATCGGTCATTATAACTGGGTTCCTCACTGGGTACATATATATTTGTACTCACCCCATTCACTTATTTTTGTAGGTCATCAGGCTTCGGACGACAGGTGTCTCGGTGAACAGTGATCACTGGCATCTCACCAGTAGACCACGATTTTGTAGGTTTCACCCAAATCCCTTATGAATCATGGCTTTGGAATAGTATTGTATTAACACACTTGGACCTAATCCAACTTTTCCGTATAAACGAAATAATATAAGACGACGTATTAGCTCTATAATACATCGATCCGGATGTGTCTAATTAAGAAGAGAAGTGAAAATTAGGATAAGACAGAGATGACAGATGAGATAAGTGACCATGCATGGAAGTACTAATTGGACTTTTTTAAGTCCATAGCCAGTGGATTGAATATCCATGGGTGAATTGGTAGATGGATTAGGCCAAGGATCAAGAATTTGAGAGGTTGAAAATAGGGGAGAAAGTCTGGCCTGGGGTTCGAGTAGGTCCGGTGTTGAGCTTACCTATAAATAGGGGGAGTTAAGCTCTGCCCCTATCATTTCTCTTCTCCCTCTCTTCCTCTCCTCTCATTTGCTCTCTCGGAGCAATTTTGGACTTTTGGCAAATCTGTTCAAACTGATCAAAGGATCAGGGTGAGATCTTGGCATATTATCCTACTCACCTTAATCTACGTTTTATTATATTTTCACGTATTTCCATGCATCGGTCTAGGAGAGATCCAAGCTCAAAGCCAGGTTTAGCTTTTTGGTTAAATTTTAGCTTAGATTTAAGATATAAGAACTTCGAGCTTGTGATTCTCATTTTAGCTTTGGTAAACATGTCGTGGGAGACATAAGGAATGTTCGTCTCAATTTTCGGGCCAAACTGTGGGACGAGGGGCTTGAAAATCAAGGAAAAGCCTCAGTTCTCGAGACTTGGGATAGTCTCCTGTGCGGGAGCCAAGTCACTCCCGCGCGAGAGCCGAGCCACTCTAGCGCGGGAGTGGTCTAGGAACAAGTCCCTCGCGGTACTGACCACCATTTACCGTAGGGGCAAAATGGTAATTTTACCTCTAGTGTCCATTTTTGACCCCGAACTTTCCCGAATATTTTTCCAAGCCCCGAAACACATCCAAACATCGTCTTAGGGCATGCTAGAGCCTCGTAGGTGCATTCATAGTTTGATTATGAATGTTAACACACATTTCCGTGTGTTAGGGTTTCGGATGATCGAGTACGGTGATGCTCCCGAGACTTATCTACGTCAATCTTTTGGGAGTATACGAACCTTCCAACAATGTAAGTGGCTTAGATTTCATAGCTTATCCACTAGGGAGAAACGTTTTCAAAATGTCTTAAAAATATAATTGATTTTTCAAAGGTTTTATAAATGTTTTAAGATAAGGGTAATCCACCAGACACAAATTTATTTTATGATGTACCCACTTAGAGGGTTGGGTGATTTTAAAGAAAATATAAAGGCTTATGTGTGTGTATGTTTACATGTTTTATATATATGTATATATATATGATATTTGATGATGATGAGAGGCGAGATAAGCGATTAAGTGGATCTCGTTGCTCCGATGAGAGGGAGCGAGTGGATCGAGCGAGACATGCATACAACCAAGTAGCCGTGAACTGCCTATTGAGGGGCACGGTGAGTGTGAGACCCTATGAAAGGTGCGTAAGGAAACTCGCCAGGGCTCGATGTAGCTATGTTCCACCCACAGCGATTGGCACCACTAAAGGAACGGGCCAGAGAAAGAAAAATGTTTTAGAAAGAAAAGAGATAGCCCTCGGTGCAATAAGGCATATGACCGGCGGGTCAAGCCTTCAGTATGTTTGAGGCCAGCCCACTTGATTTATATATATTTATTTAAATGGTTTTTAAATTAAATTCTCGCCTAGAGAATTAGAAGAGAGTTTTGGAAATAAAAAGATTTATTTTATAATTATGTTTTGGATTACCCCTGTTTTCCTTAACCCCTGATGTATATTGATTGAACCTCTGTCACTCACCTGTACCCAATGTGGTTGGATACAGATCCACGTTCGAGGGCAACAGATAGATCAGAGGCTCACTAAGAGGCATCGGTGGCTTTGAAGTAATAGTTTCCGTTGTGTAGGTATTCTTTTAAATTAGTCCACTGGTGTATCTTTTAAAGTTAATTATTTTATTTAATAATTTCTAATTAAAATTTTAGTTTTGTTTTGCAGTGAAGATACTTAATTCATGCCTTGCGGTGCCTCGAATGTGTGGCTGTAGACACGTACTTTGAGGTAGTACGGCGATTGCCACGTGGCCGACCCCTCCGGGTTGGGACGTGACAATTTGATTTGTATCAGAGCAATTAAAATATTCTAACCACTTTCTAAAGCTATAAAGTATTTTCAAATGTTTTCAAAGCCAGTGAATTACTTAGGTTTAAAACTTCAGAGTTCGAGTACCTGATTACTCAAACATGTCAAAAATGCCTAAACCTACTCTTAAAATACCTTCTTTAGTAGCATGCCACCATATAGAGTATTCGAGAGTGGTCTTTTGGTGAAATGACACCACGACACCTTTTTTCTCGAGATTTGTGAAAGCAAGTAAGCTTTTCGAGAAATTCCCCCAAGACCAATCTTTCAACTTTTAATACCCTATCCTACTCATTAGTCAACTAAACAAGGGATAGAGTCCCTTGACATGACAAGATATGTGAGATCTCGTCTAATTCTCCAAGAAAGCCTATTCAAAGGCACACCAGTCAAGAAAACTGGTTCGATGCCTAACCTTCAAGGTAATGGAAATCGAGGCTGGCTAGTGAAGAAGCGAGTTTGACACCTAACCGAACCCAAATGCAACTTCCCCCATTATTTACACTTGTAAAGTGAAGAAGTTAAGAGAAGGCGAAGCAGCAAAAGCTTTGTAAGGAGCAACGATGACCCTGAGTGACCGGCCGTCGTCAAGCCTGTCAGGAGAATAATATTTCTGCTATAAACCAATACTAAGTAGTAGCGGTAAGAGCAGATCGAATCCACAGAGAGGCAATAAAATGGATTTACTATGCTTATAGACTGAACATTCAACAGAAATATAAAGGGGGGTTTTGGGGTAAGAGCAGAAATAACTAAAGATAAAATATGAAAAGACGGTGTAAATAAATAAATGAACAGTGAAACACAAGGAGATTAACAATAATGAAAAGTATTCATTCTATCATTTGCTAATTATAAGGGGTAAATGAACAGTTAGATCCCAGGCTCACTAATAACACAATTAATCAATCAAACGGCATGCTTATGAAAATTAGTACTAAAGATTCCTAAAATTCATATTGGTGACTGAATAGCCCAACCTAGTACTATCGATTCCTAGACTGGTCCCTTTTACCCGCACCGAACCAACAATCTTCGCGATGATGATTTACGGATTGAATAAAGCATTAAGCAATGAAAATCAGTACAACATGCAAACAATCTGAATATACTTCGCGTCTACCCAGTCATTGAATATTTGAAATCTCTAAGAAGCATCCTACGTCTTCCCTTTGTTCTAAGATTAAGGTTGGCTACTAAAGATTCACAAACACAGAATCTAACCATAGATTTTACCTATTCCTATTTCATGCGTGCACTCACAAAATAGAGACAAGAAAACCATATTTCCATACAATCAGAGATATCAAAACACTTGACAGATTAATCGGAATGAAGAACAAGAGCCTCACTAACTTTGTAAACCCTTATAATCAACAAATAATAGAATGAATTGGGGGTTTACTCACTCATGGATTGAGTAAGAAACCAAAGATTCAACAAGTAAAGTAAAGGGAAATGAAGCAAAGGAACTAAATTAATTAAGATCCAAGAGAGAAAATCTCTCGGAAAGTTGAATACAAAACCTCAGAAGTTCCAATTGTTTCTCTCGTCTCTCTTCCTCTTCTCTCCTCTACACTGGAGAAAAGAGAGTATTTAAACCACTAGATTACATAATTGCCCTCTTAACCTAATTGATGACCAAAGGGGCAAAGGGGTACTAAGGTGATTTCCTGGAGCGGCGCCATTAGAAAGTAGCACGGCGCCGTTCTAGTGTGAAAATGAAACGCCAAATGGAAGAAGTTGGAACGGCGCCACTAGGGAATATGGAACGGTGCCGTTCGGGTCCCTTCATCTAACACCTTTGCTGACTTCTTCACTTCTCTAACTTGCCAACTTTGAAGTGTAATGGCACCACCATGGAACAAGGAACGACATCGTTAGCTTCCTTTGATGTAGTGTTGTGCTCGGCCATGTGCAATTGGAGGTGTGACAACGCCATCTAGGGTGTAACGGCACCATTAGTGCCTCCCTCATGTTGGACATTCGGCCTTGGCATAGTAAAAGAGGAATGGCGCCATTCTACCTTATAATGGTGCCGTTAGGTCCCTTGGACATGATGAAGTACCCGGCTAGGAGCAATTGGTGTGTAACGGCGCCAATCTCTCTTTGTAATGGCGCCATTAGACTTTGTTGAATATCTCTCGGGTAGCTCCATTCATACTTGCTCTAATCAACCTTCAAATGTTCATAATCATCATTAAGCTCCATAATTGACCTACAAAGATAGAAACAAGCTTAAATGAGATAATTAGGATTATGATAGCCATAAAACAAGATTGATTAAGCACAAAGTGCATGCATTAATTTATGTCTATCACATTTCCCCCACACTTAAAGGTTTGCTAGTCCCTTAGCAAATGTGAGCAAGAATGTAATCTGGATTTTATTCAAAACTAACTAAAGCTAACTACAGAATCTAATTGCATTGTCGTAGACGAACACGGTAGTTCTTAGCCTAAACTACAAGCCCATATTAAACCCCTAGATAAACTAGTAGGAGGAGGTATGGTCTCCCTTATTCAGGTCTAAACTAAGAACAGAAATTGACAAACAAGTGTTTCAAGAACAATTCAATACACATATGCAAAGTAAGATAATGTTGAATCTAAACAAGAAATAAGCATGACATTTAATCAAAAAGCAGAGGTATAATGCAACCAAAGAGAAAATCTGGAATGTATATAAGGCTTCTTTTAATCAAGTATGACCGAATAAGGTATGGATGTCTCACAATTCACTCTTCTAACCAAGTTATAGCAGTTTACACTCAAAACATTCCAGTGAAAGCATGTTAACCATAAGCTTGCAATGCAACCTTGTCTCCACTATTCCATATACATGCACAATTAAACAGAAATTGGGACTGTATAAAGGGTTGTAATGGGGTCCTGGGATTAAGCTCAAGAAAGAATGGATATAAAGTAAATCAAACACCTAGAATAATGAAGCATTCAAGAATCAAAACCAGGGCAAAATACGAATTTGATGGCCCTTTGTTGTTACCAATTCTTCAATTCATCCATAGACTAGGCTTTCATCAACATTCGATCCATTTAATTTGCACTTTAATAGCACATCTTTCTTTTGATTTTCATTACATCACAAAGGCAAGAGAGAGTGCATTTCCCATTCATCAACTTTGATAGGATCGGATTGTGCCAATCTATGCTTTATACCATTTCCAATAACCAATTTGAGTCTTCAATGCTTCATTCTCTTAAGCAGGGACAAGAATCATTGTTTTTCTTTTAAGTTTCAAGGTCTTTTGGAAAGTGGCTAAAGAAAGAAGTAAGCTCTTCTCATAATTTTAAAGGCTCAAAAGAGTGAACTAAGGTCAATTTATGAGTAAGGATGGCTTATTTGGCTCAATCTTTCCTAAACAGTCATCAATTTTTGTTTAACTAGACATATATTTACATGTAATCTCGACAGGTATCATGCAAGTTCTAGTAACAAAACAATCATGGAATGAAGATAATTGAAAGAATCACACATGAAAGAACATAGGATTGAGTGCAATCCTTTGAAGGCTCAAATTTCTCACTTGGTTAATGAATTACCAAATTCAATTATACTTGAGTGAATTAAACAATATAAACATTCCAAAAATTCAATCAGGTCATTTACATATTTATTAACTAAAATCATGCTTTTCTAAGAATCAACACTAACTTATTAAGCATATATATACCAAGTTATAATCAAAATACTTACTATCAATAAAAAAAACAGGATCTTAATTAATGATGGTGCATCTATTGCAATCCCCCCACACTTAAATGACACATTGTCCTCAATGTGTGTGAGTATGAACAATAAAAGGTAACTAATTTATGAAAATAGCATATGGAAAAAGGGATTGGAAGGGTGGGCGGGTACCTTTGTTGATCTTGAAATATTGAATGTGAAACATGAAAGTATAAGAGGCAGAAGAAATAGATAAGCACACAGGATTAGATAAAGATAAGGAGTTAATATTACATCATTAGAGAAGATCGTAAATACTGGAAAAGAAAGAAAAGAACACAACTAGTCCTAATAAAACAGGCCAAAATAAGAAAGGAAATAAGGAGAGCTAATTATACAAATTAAGCTACGAATTAAACATACTAGATGAAATAAAAACAGAGTTAAATTAGTACAAAACAGCAATTAACGAAATAGATAAGCAAAAGAGAGAGGGAGAGAGAGAAATTCCATGAAAATTCTTGATCTGGCTTGATTGTTTGTGCTAAAGAAGGTATGGAGGAGAACTGGTGACTAATGGCGCCATTCACATGGCTAGCGGCGCCATTCTTCTTGTTTTGGAAATGCTCATGGCCTCGGCCCTCCACCAAACAACTGACTGCTTGAACTTGCTAATGGCGCCATTACAAAGTGGAGCGGTGCCATTCTTAACATGTGGTTGTCATTTTCTCGGCATCTTACCAAAGATAAAGGTCGTGATGTTATCCAACTTTTTAGTTAGCCTCATCTGATTTGCAATGACTTCTGCTATAGTCTCAGGAGGGTGTTGAGCTATGTATTGTTCCATATTGTCTCGAAAATAGTTTTGACTTTGAAGCATGTCGTGCATAACTCCAGCCAACTGATTCATGTTGTGATCCATGCGTGGAAGTACATTGGCAAAAGTATCAAGTCTCTCATGGATTTCCTCGACATCTTCATTGTATTGGTTGATTCTATTGTCTTCAGCAGTAGTAGGAGGAGGTTGTTCTTGTTGTGACTCTGGATGTGGTTGTGGTTCTGGCTGTGGTTGGGGCTCTGGCTCCTCATCCTCATCCCCATCAAATGGTTCCACCATGTAGTTTGGCGACAAATGCCTTGGCCTGATTGGTATTCCTTGAGCTTTTATTCTTCGATGAGGGTTTTTCCAAAATCCTTGCCTGGTGAGTTTCATATGCATTTGAAGTAAAGTATAAATGGAAAGGATATTGGCCTCATTGGTCGGGCAGAATTCTGTTGCAAGGAGGATCCCTTTTTGGTGAAGAAGATGAGAAATGAGAACAGGGAACACAAAGGTCTTGTTCTTATGTGGGGAAGTGACCACGTCCCACATAGATTCCAAAATGATTGGAGCCAAAGGAATGCCTCAGATGTGCCCTAAACCATAGATCATTTTATCAGCAATATAAAGATCAACTATTCGAGCTGTGTTGAGGGAGCTGGCCCTTGGAATGACATTGTGATGAATCATGTAGATGAGCATTCTAGCCTTAATATCCATATACTTAACCTTGATCACTGGGAAACCTTGAGAATCACAAGCTGTAGGAATATCAAAATGGTCAATTGCCGTTTCTCG
This sequence comes from Microcos paniculata, assembly GCA_030664755.1. NCBI lineage: Eukaryota > Viridiplantae > Streptophyta > Magnoliopsida > Malvales > Malvaceae > Microcos > Microcos paniculata. The sequence continues at coordinate 6,288,629 of CP131460.1, read as the reverse complement.
AGTCCAGGTAACATCCGAGATAGTAGTTCCTTGATCAATATTAAGTCTATATCCTCTAGGGCGGAGTTGAAGAAAGGTGTTGATATCTTCTTCTGAGATTGAAACAGCTCACCCTTGGACTGCTGAGTGGATGGTAAAATCGGCAAATGGTTTCACCTTGGGCATATTGGCATAGAAGACTTTTACCATATCAGGATAGTAGTTGACCTTGATGTGAAGAACAGAGCTTCATCCTAGAGCCTGAAACCTTTGGGATATTTCTAGCTCATCATTTAGTTGGGGATCAACCAATTTCTCCACCAGCATTTGATTGTTATATCTACTGTTGTACCACAAAAGAGCTGCATCATTCACAAAGTTATCCCGACCGATAGGGGGCACCTCTAGACATTCCACAATCTCTACTTGAGGTTGTTGGTTAGAAGACTGTCCTTGATATCTGTGTCTTGGCATTGTGAAGTGTATGGATTGGATAACAGGAAAAAGGTAAGCTCGGGTAGAGATTATGAAGATGATGGGCAGGGTAGTGAGGGATTTAAGGTGGTGAGGCTATTTATAGGCAATTTCTGGAGAGAAAGTGTGATCTGGAAAGCATAGAGTAGGACAAAATATACAAGGAAGGTTGAAAGAGTAATGGCGCCGTTAGTGAATGGAGTGGCGCCATTAGCTTGGTGTTTTCTTGAAAAGGCTTTCTACAAGGCATACAAGGTTGGTCATGATGGAACGGCACCATTATGGAATGGAGTGGCGCCGTTAGGCTATCCAAACAATTGAAGACCAATTCTTGTTACAAGCATGCAAGAGTGGCGCCATTACAAAATGGAGTGGCGCCATTCTTGGCCAGAGAAATGGTGAAGTAGCCCTGTTTACACTGAAAAAGCACTGAGCAGTGAAGTGAGAAAATACCAGCTATTACTACAATCGTACTCCTTGTACATCAGCCTATCAAGATATGCAAAACGATTTCTAAAAAGCATTGCAGAACATTTCCAAAAATTAGCTCAAAGTAGCATGCTCACACATGTTCATCAATGAATAGTAACATGCTATATTCAGATAAGAATTTTTGCACGAAAATCTCTTTTATTCAGAACAAATGAAAACAGAACAAAAAGAAACAAAACATCAATGACATCAACGAAATTGATTGGATCTTGCAAAGTTCATGTCAGGATTAAAGATGAAAAGGATGTAAAGTCTGGCAGTTCACATGCAATTTTCAATCTTTCAAGCAAGAATCTTATCAAGTAGTGTTGAGGTCATTGAATCAAAAGCAATCTGCAAAAGAAACAAATGAAATCACGCAGAGAAAAGAAACAAAACAGGGAAAAAGAAATAATTAAACAAGAGAAAGGAACAAAAGAACATCAATCAAAACAAGAAATAGCTTGGGTTGCCTCCCAAGTAGCTGCCTAGTTTATAGTCCTAGCTAGACTTTCTCAGCTTAATTCAAGGAGGGGCCTGGCAGGTGGACGATGGAAAACATCCTTCATCCTGGAAAGTGGCTGAATTAGCTTGAATTATTGCTCTTGTAGATACGGCATCAAAGTGACCAGAGGAGATAAGGCTTGAAGAAATGGCATCAACTGCATTATTGTGCTGATTCCTCTCATCAGGATTAGACTTGGATGAGATTTGAAAAGAAATCACATCTCCATCACACTCCATTGTAAGCAATCCAGCAAAGACATCAATTTTTGTGTGAGCAGTTTTCAAGAATGGTCTTCCCAATAACAGAGGACAAGAAGTAGAAGAATTGTCTTCTTCCATCTTGACTATATAGACATCGGTTGGAAAGATTAAATGTTGAACTTGAATCAAAACATCTTCAAGTACTCCTTAAGGGGTTATTAATGATCTATCAGCCAATTGTAAGACAACATCAGTGTGATATAAAGGTCCCAAATTCAAGCTTAGATAAGTTGAATAAGGCATTACACTTAAAGCAGCACCTAAATCAATCATAGCTTGATCAATAACACCATCTCCAAGAGAGCAAGTAATAGAAAACATACCAGGATCCTTGCATTTAGGTGGTAATTGGCGTTGAATTATGGCAGAAATATTCTCACCTACAGATACCTTACCATGCAATTTCCTTTTGTTGGTGCAAATTTGCTTGAGGAACTTTGCATACTTGGGGATTTGTTGAATTGCTTCTAGCAGTGGAATGTTGATCTCTACCTTGCTGAATGTAGCTAGCAGATCAGGATCAAATTCAATCTTGGTGTTCTTGACGAGCCTTGAAGGAAATGGGGTTGGATTGTGTGTATAAGATGAAGCATTGGAACTAACAGCGCCATTCTCATGGCTAGCGGTGCCATTAGGTTGATGTTGAACAATCGGATTGGACTTGGAAGGTGGAATGGCGCCATTAGGAACTATAGTGGCGCCATTAGCATTGCTAATGGAAGACTTGGACATTGAAGAATCAAGAACGGTGCCATTAGGGGTTGTAATGGCGCCATTACCATTGCTTGCCTTCAATTGAGCTCTCGGCTTTTACACAACAGAATCCATTTGATCTTCGGTCTTGGACATTTCCTCTTCATTCTGATGGATAGTAGGATAGGGCATTGAAAGTTTCCCTCCACTACGAAGTGTAATAGTAGAGACATTCCCCTTAGGATTGACATTCGATTGAGATGGAAGGTGCTCTTTTCCTCTATTTCTCAAGTCATTCATCTCTGTGGCTAATTGGCCAAGTTGTCTTTGCATGACATCCATAGCTGCTTTCTGTTGTTGCATTTGGAGCTTAGATGTCTCTTGGAATTCCAGAGTGTTTTTAGCCAACTGAGTTACAAGATCTTCCAATTTGGATAAGGCTGTGGAAGAGGAAGAATCACCAACTTGGGGTTTCTGTAAAATTTGAGGTCTGGGAGGAAAATTTGGTCTGAATGGAGACTGCTTAGTATTGCCATATCTGAAATTTGGATGATCCCTCCAACCAGGATTGAACGTGGGAGCATAAGGATCATATGGCCTCTGAGTAGTTTGCTGAGCTTGCTGTTGACCAATGGCATTAACACTAGCTTGATTTTCTTCATTGCATTGTTGAAGCATAGGACATTCATCCACGGGATGAGATGAATATTGGCATAAACTGCACACTTTATCAGGCATGGCTCCAACTTGATTCTTTAATAATAGAGCAAGGTCTTGCAAAGTCTTGGTAGTCTGAGCAAGTTGAGCTTCAATATGAGCAGATGAAGTCACGACATTGGTAGGCTTTAGAATCACATCTCTCCTTGTACCAAACTGTTGAGCATTGGCAGCCATAGTGGAAATCAATCTCTGTGCATCTCTAGTAGTCTTCTCAACCAAAGCACCACCACTTGCTGCATCAATCATGGTTCGGTCCATAGAAGACAATCCTTCATAGAAATATTGGATGAGCAATTGGTCAGATATTTGGTGGTGAGGACATGAAGAAACAAGCTTGTTGAACCTCTCCCAATACTCGTGAAGAGATTCACCAGCTTGCTGTCTAATACTGGAGATATCCTTTCTAATTGAAGCTGCTTTTGAAGCTGGAAAATACTTCTCCAAAAAGGCTGATTGCAGTTCATTCCATGTTCTAATAGAGGAAGGTGGCAAGGAAAATAACCAATCCTTAGCCTTGTCTGCCAAAGAGAATGGAAAAGCCCTCAGTTTGATTTGCTCATCGGTGGCTCCAGTGGGTTTCATCGAGACACAAACAACATGAAGTTCAGTCAAGTGCTTGTTTGGTTTTTCTCCAGGTAGACCATGGAACTTAGGTAGGAGATGTATCAATCAAGACTTCAATTCGAATGGCACTTCCAATACTGGATATTGGATACAGAGAGGATGATAGTTGAGATTAGGGGCAGCTAATTCCTTCAGAGTACGGTTATCAACAAGATTTTGTTCAGGATTAGCCATAAGAACTGCTGGTTGAATTGTTGCTGGAAATTGAACAGAGGATGATGAAGCTAGGCTGATTCCGAGCTTGGCTTTTTGATCTTGGATAAATTTTCGAATATTAGCCAAATCAGAGTCAGATTTGCTTGATTGCATAAAACACCTACAAGAGAAAGCAAGGGATTAATAAGAAACAAAGAAAAACAAAGAACAATCAAATAGATAAGAACTAAACAGAAGAAAAACAAAATGAACAGAAAATAAGCAGAGTAAATGGCACTGCCTCCCCGACAACAGTGCCAAAACCCTTGACCGGCAGTCGTCAGGCCTGTCAAGAGAATAATATTTCTGCTATAAACCAATACTAAGTAGTAGCGGTAAGAGCAGGTCGAATCCACAGAGAGGCAATGAAATGGATTTATTATGCTTATAGACTGAACATTCAACAGAAATATAAAGGGGGGTTTTGGGGTAAGAGCAGAAATAACTAAAGATAAAATATGAAAAGATGGTGTAAATAAATAAATGAACAGTGAAACACAAGGAGATTAACAATAATGAAAAGTATTCATTCTATCATTTACTAATTATAAGGGGTAAATGAACAGTTAGATCCCAGGCTCACTAACAACACAATTAATCAATCAAATGGCATGCTTATGAAAATTAGTACTAAAGATTCCTAAAATTCATATTGGTGATTGAATAGCCCAACCTAGTACTATCAATTCCTAGACTGGGCCCTTTTACCCGCACCGAACCAACAATCTTCGCGATGATAATTTACGGATTGAATAAAGCATTAAGCAACGAAAATCAGTATAGCATGCAAACAATCTAAATATACTTCGCGTCTACCCAGTCATTGAATATTTGAAATCTCTAAGAAGCATCATATGTCTTCCCTTTGTTCTAAGATTAAGGTTGGCTACTAAAGATTCACAAACACAGAATCTAACCATAGATTTTACCTATTCCTATTTCATACGTGCACTCACAAAATAGAGACAAGAAAACCATATTTCCATACAATCAGAGATGTCAAAACACTTGACAGATTAATCGGAATGAAGAACAAGAGCCTCACTAACTTTGCAAACCCTTATAATCAATAAATAATAGAATGAATTGAGGGTTTACTCACTCATGGATTGAGTGAGAAACCGAAGATTCAACAAGTAAAGTAAAGGGAAATAAAGCAAAGGAACTAAATTAATTAAGATCCAAGAGAGAAAATCTCTCAGAAAGTTGAATACAAAAACTCAGAAGTTTCAATTGTTTCTCTCGTGTCTCTTCCTTTTCTCTCCTCTACACTGGAGAAAAGAGAGTATTTAAACCCCACTAGATTACATAATTGCCCTCTTAACCTAATTGATGACCAAAGGGGCAAAGGGGTACTAAGGTGATTTCCTGGAGCGGCGCCATTAGAAAGTAGCACGGCGCCGTTCTAGTGTGAAAATGAAATGCCAAATGGAAGTAGTTGGAACGGCACCACTAGGGAATATGGAACGGCGCCGTTCGGGTCCCTTCATTTAACACCTTTGCTGACTTCTTCACTTCTCCAACTTGCCAACTTTGAAGTGTAATGGCGCCACCATGGAACATGGAACGGCGCCGTTAGCTTCCTTTGATGTAGTGTTGTGCTCGGCCATGTGCAATTGGAGGTGTGACAACGCCATCTAGGGTATAACGGCCCCATTAGTACCTCCCTCATGTTGGACATTCGGCCTTGGCATAGTAGAAGAGGAATGGCACCATTCTACCTTGTAATGGCGCCATTCTACCTTGTAATGGTGCCGTTAGGTCCCTTGGACATGATGAAGTACCCGGCTAGGAGCAATTGGTGTGTAACGGCGCCAATCTCTCTTTGTAATGGCGCCATTAAACTTTGTTAAACATCTCTCGGGCAGCTCCATTCATACTTGCTCTAATCAACCTTCAAATGTTCATAATCATCATTAAGCTCCATAATTGACCTGCAAAGATAGGAACAAGCTTAAATGAGATAATTGTGATTATGATAGCCATAAAACAAGATTGATTAAGCACAAAGTGGATGCATTAATTTATGTCTATCACTGAGGTGCACAAAAACTAAACCAACTTCTCTCGCTCTCTACACTATTAATGTGTAGACTTGGAGAGAGAGTCGGGTTAGAAGGAAAGAAGTTGATGAGATATGAGATCACGGAGGATAAGGCTGACAAAACCTCAGAACGTGAGGTAAAGTGTTTGAGCAGAAGGATGAAAGAACAGAAAGGACTTCAGCAAGCAACAAATGGAAGGATGAAAAGTGAAGCCAAGGAAGAACTAGCAAAGTGTGGAAGTCAGCAATGGACCCATACGGTGAGAATTAACTCCTCTCACACTCTACACCAATCGCATGTAGATTTGAAGAAGAGTGTTCTTGGGAATGATATAACCCTTAGTGGCCAGGGTTTGAGGAGTGCTACAATGCATTAGCACTTGAATGCCTAGACCTTGGGACAATACCTGAGGTAGTGGGGCTTGGCCCAACACCATTGTAAACCAAGAAAGATAAGCCCACAAGTTGGAAAGTCTGGAGGGATGAGCCCACAGATTACCTGGAGAATGCTCTTGGGAGTGAGTAGAGATTGAGAGAGACTGCACCAAAGGCTGGCCGACTTCTCCCATTTCTACACCATTTGTGTGTAAATGGTGGAAGAAAGAGGGGGTAGAGGTGGCTGAAAGAGAGACCACCTAGAGTCAAGAGGATTGGCACCCGAGGACTCCTAATGTGAGACAAATAACCACAGAGGAGGAGGATGGAAACGGAGAACTCCAGGAAAAGAATAGCTCGAACCCCTTCACTGGATCAACTTGACACCTCCCACTTTCTATATTGTTTATGTGTGAAGTTTGGGAGAAAGTCAATTGAGGAAGATTATCCAAGGAAATTGGAAGAGATCGAGTGACTTCAAGATCACAAAAAGTGATTTAAGGGAGGGTCACTCGAACATATGACGATGACCGATAAGAAGAAACCCCGAAGAACTCGAGAATGGTAAAAAGGATAGCAACAAGAAGAATAAAAATGAAGCTGTTTTTGAGAAACGAAGAGGAGGAATAAGGCAAAGATGATAAGACAAAAAATGTGGAATGGATAGAGACCTTATATCCATGTAAGGGATGCATAGTGGACCCCACACTATGCATCCAGCCTTGAATCCCAATGCTAAGGGAAACTAAGGAGCAGAGTGAGAAAAGGATGAAAAGAAATCACATCCAAATGGTTAACAAGTAGTACATCCGCTACTACTTGTCTAACCATTGGATACCAATGTTAAGAGGAGATAATGGTGAAAGAAGAGAAAGGAAGTGGAGATGTAAGAAATGTATAAAGAGAGTAATAAGTTAGAAACCTCCACTCCTAAGAGGTTAAATGAACCCCTTATCAGTTGGTAAACAATAAGAGAAAAAAGGAGGAGACCCCCAAAGGATAGTAAGAAATGACCATGACAAGGTCAATGGAAAGTAAGCAAGTGGAAAGAATGGAATGCATGGCGATGATGGAAATGCTTGCATGTGTGCAAATGAAGTACACAAAGAGGATTTTCCCCAGAGTTGGGAAGACATCACCAAAAAGAACTGATGAGAGAGGGGAAGAGGAAAAGAAAAGAAAAGCAAACCTTTAAACAAAGGATATAAGAGATGTCATGATATAATGCGGAAGCTTTCTTAATAAAGAAAGAAAGTATAAAACTCTAGGGTAAAAGAAAATTCTAGGCTAATCAGAGGTGAATAAGGCCTAAGAAGAAGCTAAGCTTAGTTCAATTGATGAACTAAGTATAGGCTAAATAGGATTGAGCCTTAAAAAGGGAAAGGAAAAGCATAACACACCTTAGAAAACTTTAACCTTAGTTAGCATTATTTCATAATGAACCATAGATTAATAAAAATCAAAGGGATTAGACAGTGTTAATAAAGAGTAACGTGTAGGAAATTAGAATTGAGGCAAAACCTAGGTAGACAACCTCGAGATAGGTTAAAAGAAAACGAATAAAAAGGGGTTTAAAATCCTAGAAAAAGGACTAAGGAAATCTAGTAAAGCACAGCGAATAAAAGCCTTAGAAACAGATATTAGCCAAATAAAATCTAGCATAATGAGCCCCAAATTCGAGTCAAGCTAAGGCGCCACATCAAATCACGAATAGGTTAAAGAAAAGAAAGAATAAATAAAGATGATTAGAGGCTAGAGCTATGAAAAAAAAAGGGGGTTAAGAATGGGAATCGGTGAAAAGAAAGGAAAAGAAGGTCCCTAACTATTCAAAGTTGTAAGAAGAGATAAGAAGGTTGGATAGAAAGAAAAATTGGAGAAGAGGAAAAAAAAAGAAAGCACTCGAAAGAAACGAGTGAATAGAGATACTTGTATCTCAAAGGATGATGGGTAGTAAGTTTTTCATTACTTGTCTACCCTCTAGATACAAGTAAAGAAAGAATGAAAGAGAAGAAAAGAGAGATAAAGAAATGAGGGTACGAAAGTATGGAGAAACGAACAAGGGTGAAAGGATGATGAAGAAGATGATGATGATAGAGATTATAAGAGATTATAAACAAGTTAAAGAGGGAATTGGATCAATTTAGGTAAAAGTTGAAGAAAGAACAACGATAAGTAAGATGATAATTGGAAATAGAGAAGACAAAAAGGTCAAAGCAAGATGAAAGAGTGAGATAGAATGAATTAAGAGCAAGGAGTTAAGGAATGTCAAAGATAAGTGAAAACCCAGAATGAGGGGAGCGACTTAACCCTAAGGATAGCCTCTTCGAAGAATGATAAGTGAAGAAAGGATGTGGGAGACGAAGTTAAGCTAAGGTAAAATGGAAGTAGCTAAGCGCGGACAATATTGTAAAACAATAGATGTAGAGAAAGGTGTTGTCTGCAATAAATAAACCTTGTCGTGAAGGACAAAGAGGAGATAGTAGAAAATCAAGAGCCGAGGACAGTTAAGGTAAAGAAGACCCACATACGAGAAGCAACTGATACGGGAGCCAAGATAGAAAAAAAGACGAATACAACCCCAAGTACTCAATGGAAGGAGCACAAGGATAAGAAAAGGAGCTGGTCACGCTCATAAGCTCCTATAAACACAACCAGTATAATGAAAAGGAAGGAAATTCTAACGCATAAATAGAGCAAAGGTGTTAGAAGAAAAGAAAAGTAAGAACGAGGATGATAAAGAAAGTAAGGAAAAAAAGAAATGAAGCTTAAGTAAAGGAAATCATGGATAAGACGTGAAAAAAATCACGTAAACCAAGACAAAAGAAAGCTAGCAGCAAGCTCAAAACCCTAAGGGAATGGGTATGGAGATGATAAAAGTTGCAAAATGATGCCAAAGGATGGCAATGGTCCCAAGGAAGGGCAAACCAAGTGAGAGGATAAGAAACCCAAAGAGAGCGGAATACGAAAATAGAGGAAGCTACAAATGACGTCGCACGAGTATAACGTGCGTGATTTACTTAATCCCGTATTAACGGGAATGCAAGAGAAAGGTGGACCGGACAATAGATTGTGGGTGAATGAAAAGAAAGAAAAAGATAGAGAAGGGGATAAAGAAACCGCCAGAAAGAACTGTTGATGAAAGGAGGAAAAGGAATCAACCATTAGCAAAAAAGATAATGTGAAGAAAGAAGGTCATATAAAAGAGAAACACGTGGCACCTTCTAAAGTAAACACTCCAACGAAGTGAGAGACTAAAGAAAGCCCTATGAGGCTAGAGGAATGGCATATATGGGTGTGAAGTCGAGGCTCAAGTATGAGTGACTTGGGAGCCTCCAGAGGAAGGGTCGGAGATCGAGATCTTGAGGATCTCTGTGATGACCACTCCAGAGGACCAACCTAGAATGTGACTGGGGAGAGCATGAGGCCACCTAGAGTTCTCCATCCCAGAGAGGATAAGAGATGTTATGAGATGGGCCAACAGCCCTATTTGAGATAGAGATGGGCAGTCAGAGAGTGAGTCAGATTGTGAGAGCCGAGAAGGCATTATTTTTGATTCCTCTGATATAATATGGCCAAAGTGGGCCAGTATGTGCAAGAGCTTGACTCATATGCCATGAGATTAGAATAGGAGAAGACCAAAAAGAAAGAGAATAGGACCAAGAAATGGATTAGAGAAGCCAGACTAAAGTAGAGGAAGGACAACTAACTCACCACAACCTCGCCTTAGAGGCAAGGGAGTTAATCTAAGGTCTTCCTCGATGTCTTGGTTACAAAGATGCGTACAAGACAACGAAATGTCGTGGAATGCGTCAATGGATAGCCTCAGAGAATGAGGCAATGCTAAGGAAAGAAGAAAATACTTCTAAGGAGAATAAGAGGTGTGCAACCTCAAAAGTAATAAAAGAATAGTTTCATTAGGAGAGACTTTAAAGCAAGAACGAGGGCAAAGTAAGAAGATCGAGTAAGCACAGCAAAGGTGGAGGGAGAACCTCCAACTGGCACAATTGGAGTGAAGTAAGCCTAACCCACGAATAGGTAAGGGTAGGCTGTGCTAAGTAAAAGATGAAGTTCGACCTCAAGAATAGAAGAGCAATGAGGTCGCTCTTGAAAGAGAATGATTAGAAGAGATTAAGACGCAATTTGATTGGCGTCAGCAACGAAGTGAGGAAGTTCAGCAGCGAATAGTGGTGCGAAAACTATTCGAAAACAAGAAAAGGGCTTGGAATAGAAGTCAAATCTCCCCATAGTTACCTCGATGATTTTGAGGGTGAAATTTTTTGAATGAGGGCAGAGTTGACACACCCAGACCTAATCCAACTTTTCTGTACAAACGGAATAGTTTAAGACGGCGTATTAGCTCTATAATACGTTGGTCTGGATGTGTCTAATTAAGAAGAGAAGTGAAAATTAGGATAAGACGGAGATGAAAGATGAAATAAGTGACCATGCATGGAAGTACTAATTGGAATTTTTTAAGTCCATAGCCAGTGGATTGAATGTCCATTGATGAATTGGTCGGTGGATTAGGCCAAGGATCGAGAATTTGAGAGGTTGAAAAGAGGGGAGAAAGTCTGACCTTGTCACGCCCCGACACCATAATTGGGCACGTAACAATCGCCGCAACCCTCGAAATGCATTCTATTAAGTTAGAATACACTTCAAAAGTTGCAAGGCTAAAATGGTCATTTTACCAATTTTTCTCATATACAGTTTTCATCCAGTTTAATACTTAAAACACTTAACTAACATGCCGACAGTTCAAAACAGATAAAATATCGAACTGTCATGGCATAAAAATTCATGTACACACAAAGCACCAAAACTTCATGATATTTACGAAAATGCCATTAGGTTTACGACATATTTTTCGGTGAGTTTTTAAACCAAGCTACATGATTCAGAAAAATACGGTAACAGCTTCGAATATTATTAGACACATTAAAACGGTGAAATAGCTATTTAAAGTGACATTCACTTACTCGGTGGGCCCTACACAAATTTTTGAAAAATAGTACAAAAAGTTGACTTTTTCACCCTTGGTCAAATTTGAGTAAAAAACCTAGCAATTCTCCCACCACAACGTACCTACGAGCGCGGTTGGTATCTACAGCCTGAAAAATATTTTATTAAAAACATGGGTGAGTAACAGAGTTACTCAGTGAGTGGATAACATATTAAGGCAACAATATAGTAAAAGTCTTTAAAGTAAAATAAAGAAGAAATATTTTAAGAACATAGGCAAAACAAGAATTTCCAAACCTTGGCCCATGAATCATATAGTCTAGTCCGTCAATTCCTCACTCAAGTTGTCGCCTTGGCCGAGGTTGACAACTGAGTAGCGAGTCCCGTCCTGAACGGTGGATACCACAGGACGAACTCGAATTTACCTTGCGGGTTTCCCTCCGCGCCTCCCTGTTCAAGGTGTACACGGCATTCCCATGCCCCTCAAAAGGAGGTCCGTGGTTATGCGGTTACTGCAGTAACTAAAATCCTCCCATGGAGGCCACCGTATAGTCACATCTTGAAATTGTGATGGCTTGCAAACCTTTTTATGTTTACTTCGAATAAAACATTATCTTTGAAAAATTATGTAATAAAACTTTCAATGTTTTGAAATCAATATTAGCAATTTTATCTCAAAACCATTTTCCATATTCAATTATCAAAACCAAACATTTCAATTTAGCCATCACATTCCATGGGCCATTCACATTTAGCATCATTCAATACACATTCAAATAAGCCATTTCTCTAAACACATAGCATAATAATAAACTTTCATGAAACCACATTCAACAAAACAATAAGGAGTAGAGATTTAAAATTTCGTTATCCACTCACAGTGAGGTCCAAGTTATTCTGGCTCTTTCTCGACCGGTTCCTTGTCCTTCTGTATTGACTGGTCTCCTAATCATTCATACATTTATTAGGTTTCTATAGCCATTGCTAAATTTAATTAAGACTTAGACTAAGTGTAATGCCATGCATGCCATGCACTAAATTTGAATTCTAACTCCTAATTAGCATTTTTCACTAATATTCTTCCAATCTAATTTCTCCAAAATTCACATCTATACCATTATAGGTTGAAAATTTCCCATAGCTATGGCACATTAAAAATTTCGGCCTTTGCTCCAATTTCACCCAATTTCCACATTTTTCTTTTCCAACATTTTTCTTTAACATTTTCACATCAAATTTACTTCAAAACAACTACATTTTCATTTAAATTCCAAAATGACAAAAATGCTATTTTCCTTGTAATTTTCGGCATAAATATTGAAAAATTAAAATTTTCTTTTCTAATGTAATTTGATGACATTTCCTAGTTTAATAAGCTTCCATGAACCTCATATTTTAATTCTAAGGTTCCATGAATTCAATTTGACCTAAAAATCTCAAATTCAAAATTTCTCCATAATTTTTCTAATTTTCTAGATTCATAAGTCTACAAGCAATTTTAAGCTAAACTAACTTGATATTCATGTTTAGCATGCCAAAAACTATAATCTAGGATCAAAATTAGGCATGCTTACCTTGATTTGTGAAAATCCACCAAGAACCCTAGACTTTTCAATTGCAATTTCTCCTCACTTAGCTTGAATTTATTGAAATTGATTTAGGAATGTTGATGGGCTAATCAAGAGGTTTAATTTGATAGGTGATTTTAGTAGGCTTGTTTGGAGAATTTAGGACTTGTGTTTTGTGGTGGAAGGTTTTAAGTGTTCAACAATGGAGTTTTGCTCATCTTTTCTCAAGGTTGAAGACAACATGAAAATTGTTGAATTTTCTAGACTTTTCTTCATGCATGGCCGGATTTGAAGACCAAAGGGTGGGGGAAATTTTGGTTCAATCCTAGCCCTCCATGATTAAAGCTTTGACACTTGTCATCATGTGGTTAAATCCATAATAGATAATTTTGTTCTAAGTTCCCATTTTGTTCTCCAACAATCACTAAAATTCCATCCATATCCTAAGTCAGTGTAATAAAATTTTCAGTGTATATTTGTATTCTTTAGACTGTTTCCTTTTATTCTATTGGCAGCGAAATTTTAAAATTTTCTATCAATTTTTTGTAAATTCTGTCTAAACTTCTAATTTTACTACTAATTCTTCAACAATTTATTTAATTCCATTTATGTCCTATTCATAACTTAAGTAAAACTTAAACTATATTTTCAATGATTTGCTACTAAATGATGCATGCCGGACGGATTAAAAGAAACAGTAATTTAGAACAGGTATTACAGACCTTGGGTTTGAGTAGGCCCAGTGTCGGGCTTACCTATAAATAGGGGGAGTTAAGCTCTTCCCCTATCATTTCTCTTCTCCCTTTCTTCATTTCCTCTCATGTGCTTTCTCAGAGCAATTTTGGACTTTTGGCAGATCCGTTCAAACCGATCGAAGGTGAGATCTTAACATGTTATCCTACTGACCTTAATCTACGTTTTATTATATTTTCACGCATTTCCATGCATCGGTCTAGGAGAGATCCAAGCTCAAAGTTAGGTTTAGCTTTTTAGTTAAATTTTAACTTTGATTTGAGATATAGGAACCTTGAGCTGGTGATTCTTGTTTTAGCTTCGGTAAATGTGTCGTGGGAGACGTGAGGAATGTCTGTCTTGATTTTCAAGCCAAATCATGGACGAGGGGCTCAAAAACTGAGGAAAAGCCTCGGTTCCCAACTCTTGGGACCCTCTCCCATGCGGGAGTGACACCACATCTCCCGTGCAGGAGCCAAGCCACTATCGCGTAAGAGTGGTCTAAGGCCAAGTCCCGCGCTGGAGTCACCATTTGCCCTAAGGGCAAAATGGTAATTTTACTTCTAGTGTCCGATTTTGACCTCGAACTTTCCCGAACACTTTTCCAATCCCCGAAACACATCTAAACATCATCTTAGGGCATGTTAGAGCCTTTTAGGTGCATTCATAGTTTGATTATGAATGCCAACACATATTTCCGTGTATTAGGGTTCCGGATGATCAAGTGCGGTGATACTCTAGAGACTTATCTATGTGGATCTTTTGAGAGTATATGAACCTCCCAACACTGTGAGTGGCTCGGATTTCATTGCTTAGCCACTAGGGACAAACGTTTTCAAAGCGGCTTAAAAATATAAATTGATTTTTCAAAGGTTTTATAAATGTTTTGGGATAAGGGTAATCCACCACACACACATTTATTTTATGATGTACTCGCTTAGAGGGTGGGGTGATTTTACAGAAAATATATGTGTGTGTATGTTTACATGTTATATATATATGTATATATATATATATACACACATAATATTTGATGATGATGTGAAGTGAGATGAGCGATTGAGTGAATTTCGATGCTCCGATGAGAGGGAGCGAGTGGATCGAGCGAGACATGCATGCAACCAAGTAACCGTGGACTGCCTATCAAGTGGCACGATGAGTGTGAGACCCTGGGAGAGGCGTGTAGGGAAACTTGCCAGGGCTCGATGTAGCTGTGTTCCACCCACAGTGATTGGCAGCACCGAGGGAACAAGCCAGAGAAAGAAAAATATTTTAGAAAGAAAAGAGATAGCCCTCAGTGTAGTAAGGCATATGACTGACGGGTCGAACCTTCAGTATGTTTAGGGCCAGCCCACTTTATTCATATATATTTATTTAAATGATTTTTAAATTAAATTCTCACCTAGAGAATTAGAAGAGAGTTTTGAAAATAAAAAGATTTATTTTATAATTATGTTTTAGATTACCCCCGTTTTTCCTAACCCTTGACGGAGACTCATTGAACCTTTGTCACTTACTTGTATCCAATATGGTTGGATGCAGATCCATATTCAAGGGCAGCAGATAGATCAGAGGCTCACTAAGAGGCATCGGTGGCTTAAGAGTAGTAGTTTTCACTGTGTAGGTATTCTTTTAAATTAGTCCACTGGTGTATCTTTTAAAGTTAATTATTTTATTTAATAATTTCTAATTAAAATTTATTTTTGTTTTGCAGCGAAGATACTCAATTCATGCTTTGCGGTGCCTTGGATGCGTGGCTACAGACACGTACTTCGAGGTAGCACGGTGGTTGCCATATGGCCAACCCCTTCAGGTCGGAGGGTGACATGTATATTATACTATTATATCTTTTCGCTGCATATTTGCATCGTAAAACATGCCACTTTTATTATATAAATATCTTATGATATTTTCTATATTATTTTCTTTATTTATTTCAAATATTGCTCGAGTACACCTTATTTATGTCTTGTACCATCTTGGATAGCCTGCCTTTCATGGCACGTATCTCGAGGTGGTACGACAGTTGTCACGTGACCAAGCCCTTAGGTCGAGGAGTGACAAGTGAGTGGCTCGGATCATAGTGGTTGACCATTGAGGGTCAGTCGTTTTCAAATTGCTTTATAAACTGTTTTATAAAATTTTTATAACGTTTTGGGATAGGGGTTGTCCACCCTTACACACGGGTTTATAAATGGATTTAAGGGTGGGTTTCGAAAGAAAATATGAAATTATATTTATATGTTTTATTGACGATTATGATCGAAGGGAGATAAGCCATTGAGAGGTTCTTGGTGCTTCGATAAGAGGAAGCGTGTGGATTGAATGAGGCATGCCACTAACCAAGTAGTCATGGACCACCTTTTGAGGGGCACGATGAGTCTCGAGTGTGAGACCCTGGGAGAGGCGTGAAAGGAAGCTCGCCAGGGCTCATGTGTAGCTGTGCTCCACCCACAGCGATAGCAATGTCATGGGAACCGGTAAACGAATAAAGAATGATTATTTTTTAGATATGAGTTGAAGCCCTTGAGGGTCTAGCGAGGCACCCAAGTGCAAGGGTGTACATTTAGGACGACTTCAGATGCCAACCCACTTATGTGTTATGATATTTGATTTGGTTTTGGGATTTCATCTATGATTTTACCAAAATGGTTTTATTGAATAAGTATTTGAATTATTTCATATCCCCAGCCTGAGGTGATCGGTTATTATAACTGGGTCCTTGACTAAGTACATATATATTTGTACTCACCACATTCACTGATTTTTGTAGGTTACCTAGTAGAAGACAGTAGACATCCCAGTGGACAGTGATCCCTAGTATTCTTCATCAATCGGCCACGATTTTGTAGGTTCCACCCAGATCCCTTATGACTCCTCGCCTTCGAAATAGTATTGTATACTATTATATCTTTATCCGCTGCATACTTGCATTGTAAAACATGTCACTTTTATTATATAAATATCTTATGAGATTTTCTATAATATTTTCATTATATATTTTCCAATATTGCTCGAGTACACCTTATTTTATGCCTTGTTCCATCTCGGATATCTTACCTTTCATGGCACGTATCTCGATATGGTACGACAGTTGTCATGTGGCCGAGCCCTCAGGTCTGGGCATGACAATTTGATTGGTATCAGAGCAAATTTTAAAATTTACATTATATATATAACATACAGAGCCATCGAGTTCACATAGTTTTGAGATTTCAGATTTTTGAGATAGAGTATGGGGTATGGATAGTATAGAATTATTGCGATTACTGACATAGACTTTATGTGGTGAAACACCATGCCTTCTAAACGAAAGGATACCGTTGATACCTTGGTACCTAAGAGAAGAGGTTGCCCTCGTCGGCAACCTGAGGCATAACCTAGTATCGATCCGGAGACCAGATCATTTCTTGTACACAATTTTCTGTTTTCTTGTATTTTTAGAGGTGAGGGAATCACTCTAAGTGGGTTGCATAAATTAGGAGATCTTAGGTTGATTTGTCTTTAAGCTTGGAAAGAGCTTTCTTTGTAAAGGCTTTATGGAAACTAGAATTCCACTTCCTAGTGAAGAGGAGATTGAAAATCCTTGATTGGGAAGATGAAGGTAGTGGATGTAGGTGAGGAACACCGAACCACTCTAAATAGAAGTGTTATTTCTTCTTTACTTCCTTTACTTTGCAAAGAACACATCCATCTAGCCAAAGCAACCCCAAGCACCAACCACCTCACTACCAAGAGTTCCAATTAAAGTTGCACATTGAAGAAGAAGTCATAAGTGCCATTCACCCCCCTCTAGCACTAATCTAAGGGACCAACACAAAGAATTATCATTGATAATTTGTTGGAAAAATTTGGTGATGATCTTAATAGTGTAGAAGATCTAGATGAAGCTAAAGAAGATCAGAATAATTTGTCTATTAATACTAGTGATAAAGATGAGTAAATTTTGATTTTTTTTAATGTTAAGGTATATATGAACAATAGTTTCTACTTTATACTATGCAAATTATAGTTATTAGGTTTATTTGATAATTTTGAATATAAATTTAAAAGAACTATATATGTCAAAGACATCTATGATGTATGTAAACCATAAATAAGAGAGAGCTTATGAATGGAATAAGACTTACATAAATGCTAGAAGGGAATTCAAATGAAAGGACTTGATCTTGTACAATTTGTTAAAATGAGAAAGTGGTCACACAAATTATAATCAACTTCTATGTAGAAGAACGCATAGAAGAATTTTTCACAGATTATAATCTTTGTGCAAAAGATTTAAATGGTAAAACTAATTTTAATCTTTCTCTTCGAGCTCTTCTATATTTTGTGTTCACATTAAGAAAGTATGTATTAAAGATGAAAACAGCTTATAAGATGAACCAACAAAATGAATACCTTAGTGTCTTTATGAAGTGATGTATCCTGGGCCTTGAAGTTTTTTTCATATTAAGCTTTTACCTAATCTTAGCTTCCGCTTGAGTTTGCTTCACTGCCTTTTTGTCTTTTTATTTTTGTTTTCTCGTTGATTTTGCTTAAAGTTTTCTTTTGTTATACTTATAACATTGTTTGAATGTTTACGTGGTTAATTTGATTGCATCTACCTCAACAAATTAAGGATATACATATACTCTTGGTTTAGTTCTGTGTTTATCAATGATATTCTCTTACTCTTATGATTGCTATTAGGATGGATTTAGCAATTTGCTGGGAAGATTGAAAAAACCAAACCTTGTTTCGACCCCTAATATACCCGCAATCGATGGTTATCAAGGTTTTTTTTTTCTTTTAGTGTTTCGTTCTTCTGTCTTTTGTTAATGGCTTGGTTATTTCTTGTCATTTACATTGCATGCTTTCGGTTTAATTTTTCATACTTCATAAGAAATTTAGAGAAATTTAACCTGCAATTTTATGAAGTGCTAATTTTCAAGGTTTCACCAAGAAATTTCTCAAGTCAATCTTTTCTCCCATATTGTCGATTGTATGTATGAGCTTCTGCATAGGTTGCATAAAATAAAAAAAATTTATATAGCTTATAGCTTGCTAAAACATTCTCAATTTCAGCAATAATATATAACTAATAAAAACTGAGATGAATTTATATATTGATTTTACCTTTGCAATGCAGATTAAGTGCCTTGAACTCCATGGTCTAATTAGAGGTTTGTGATATAATTTGTTCATTTCTTTGATTTTTATCCACTATTTCTACCATGCTCAATTAATTCCTAACTTTGGTATGTCAATCAATTGCACTATTAAGGTTAACTTTTAAGTGATTCCCCACTCTTGGTAAGTTCCCATTTATTTTTTTCCTCATTATGAATGTTTTCGGCTTGCTTTCTCTGCTAGCTATTTGATCTTTGATTAGTTAAGAGTTTATGGATACGATTATTTGGTAGTGTGTTCGTAGTCGTTAATGAGGCCTACACTTGCTCAGTTATAAATCTTAAATATATTTGCACCATCTTGCACTTTATAATATATCATTCAGTCAATGAATCAGTCACACTTCTTGGCTAAAGCCTTTGAATCTATTTACTCAATAAATCAGCAAGACTGATCCATGTATAGAACAATTCTTTTAAGCCTTTATCTCATGCCTCGGGTCGGCCACGTGGCAACCGCCACGCTACCTCGAAGTACGTGTATGCAACCACGTATCCGAGGCACCGCAAGGCATGGAATAGATATCATCGTTGCAAAACAAAACTAAATTTTAATTAGAAATCATCTAATAAAATATTTAATTTATAAGTGACACCAGTGGATTAATTTAAAGGAATACCTACGCAACGGAAATTACTAAGCCTAAGCCACCGACGCCTCCTAGTGAGCCTCCATTCTATTAGCTGTACCCGCAAGCAGATTTGCATCCATCCACATTGGATACAGGTGAGTGACAGAGGTTCAATGAATCTCCATCAGGGTTAGGGATAACAGGGGTAATCCAAAGTACAATAAAAATAAAATACATAAATTTATTTTTAAAATCTCTTTTATAATTCTCCCAAAGAGAATTAGATTTAAAACCTTTAAAATAATTATATACTAATGGACTGGCACCTAATACACTGAAGGCACGACTGGCCGGTCGTAGGCCTTATTGCACCGAGGGCTAGTTATTTTCTCTTTATAAACATTTTCTCTTTATCTCTTACTCTAGCCCGTTCCCTCGGTGGTGCCTCACTGTGGTGGAACACAGTGAACTGGAGCTCTGGCGAGTTTCCCTACACGCCTCTCCCAACCAGGCTCGACTCACCGTGCCCCTCGATAGGCGGTCTACGGCTGAGTATCATGCATGCTCTCAAACTCGGTCCACGCTCCCGTAAATTAGAGCCTCGAGGAATCTCACTCAATCACTCATCTTCCAGGGGCATCGTACCCCAATAATCACAATAATAATAATAATAATAATAATAATAATAATAATAATAATAATAATAATAATAATAATAATAATATATTATTATTATTATTATTATTATTATTATTTCTTATATAATATTAAAAACATGTAAACACACACAAGCTTTTGTATTTTTAAAAATCATCCCATCCTCTAAATGGGTGTATCACAAAATAAAAAGTGTGTGTCGTGGATTACCCTTATCCCAAAACAGTTGTAAAACCTTTTTAAAACAATTTATATTTTTAAATCATTTTGCCCTAGTGGCTAAGCACTGAAATCTAAGCCACTCACAGTATTGGGAGAATCGTATACTCCCAAGCGCTCCATGTAGCTCAACCTCCGGAGCATCGCCACACTCGATTCACCCGGAGCCCTAATACACGGAAATACGTTAGCATTCATAATTAAATTTATGAATGCACCTAAGAGGCTCTAACATGATCTAAGATGAAGTTTGAATGTGGTTTGGAAGACTCGGAAGTGTTTTGAGTTGATTTGGGGTCAACTAGGGTTTCGGGAGGTAAAATGACCGTTTTGCCCCTAAAGGGTAGAACTGGAGCCGGAATTGGAGTGAACCGGCTCCGGTTCTCTTTGACCACAAGGTTGGTCGCCGTCATGCAGAAACGGCGCCGGTTCTGCACAGATCCGGCGCCGAATCTGTTCTGGGTTTCCAACCCGAAATTTCTTCAACTTTTCTCTTAATTCTAAAACCGATGCAAGCGTCCACCAATTTAGCTACAATTTCAGATGCATGTACCTTAATGCATCCACGACACGTTTACGAAAGAAAAATGAGAAACACAAGCTCAAAGTTCCTAGATCTAGATTTTAAACCAAAAATTTAACTAAAAAGCTGAACTAACTTTGAGCTTGGATCTCTCTTAAACCAATGCATGGAAAAGCTTGCAAACTTAGAAAAATGTAGATCGAGGAGTTAAGAACAACTCACCAAGATCTCGCCTCGAACTTGCTGTCGGTTTGTCCGGATCTGCCAATTGTCCAAATGCCTCCGTTTGGCTTCAGAGAGAAAAAGAAAAGAAAATGAATGAAAAAGAGAAAGAGAAATGAGGAAAAGCTTCGGCTCACCCCTATTTATAGAGGAGCCCGACACCGGGTCTACTCGGGCCCCGAGTCAAACTTTTCCCCCTTTTTCAACTTTCTTTCATTTTCACCCATTGGCTAAATCCTTTGCTTTCTTGTGCCAACGGGACCCATAATAAATTTCTAGGGACTTAATTGGAGGTCTTTTTGGCATTTTTACTAATTTCCATGCACGGTTAATTACTTTATCTTCAGACTCTATCTTATCCTAATTTTAACTTCTCTTCTGACTTGACACAGCCAGACTGACCCGTTGTTTAATTACAACGTCATCTTGTACTATTTCGCTCATACGAAAAGGTCGTGCTAGGTCCGGGTGTATCAACTCTCCCCTCATTCTAAAAATTTCATCCCCGAAATCAAATAAGGTAGCTTAGGGAGATTTGGCTTTTATTTGAAGCCCTCGTTTCGTTTTCGAATAGTGTTCTCCTCACTATTCGCCGCTGAAGTTTACCGCGCTCCCGCTGCGCACTCTGATCATTTTGTTCCTCAAGAGTGGCTTCGTCGTTCCTTTACTCTTGAGTTTGAACCTCATCTTTCCTTAACATAGCCTATCCTTACCACTTATGGGTTAGGCTTTCTTCTATCCAATTGTTTCACTCGGAGGTTCTTCCTTCGCTTTAGCTATGCTTGCTCAATTTCCTCATTTGTCCTTGTCTCATCCTTCAAGTCTCTCTTGACGAGACTATCCTTTTGTTTCTTCTGAGGTTCCACACCTCTTACTCTTCTTAGGAGTTCCTTCTCCTTTTTCATTACCCTTGCCTCTCGCTTCGAGGCCAACTTCTAACGCGTATCTTGTCGTTTCATGGTCTTGTACTCGTCTCTGTAACCAAGCTATCGGGAAAGACTTTCGCTTAACTCCCTCGCCTCAGTAGCGAGGATGCGGTGAGTTAATTATCTTCCCCCTATTTTGGTTTCATTTCTCGTTTCGTCTCTTACTTCATTCTTTCTTTTTTACACTTCCTCCATTCAAATCTCATGGCGTATGAGTCGAGCTCTAATACATATTGGCCCACACTTGGCCATATCATAACTGAGGAATCAGAGAACATGCCCTCTCGACTCTCACATCTGACCCACTCTCTGACTGCCCATCATAATAACACATAGGGCCCTCGGCCCATCACAACTCAACTCTCATCCTCTCATGGATGGAGAACTCTGGGTGGCCTCATGCACACCCCCAATCACATATTTGGGCCATCCTCTCTAGTGGTCAACACAGAGATCCTCAAGATCTCGATCTCTGACCCTTCCTCTTATAGGGACGCCTCTCACATGGCTCCCAAATCCATCACATTTGAGCCTCGACCTCATACCCATTCATACCATTTTTCTTGCCTCTTCGGCATTCCTTAAATTTTATTTTCTTGAGGTATCCAATTCAGGAGGTGTCGCGTGTTTCTCTTCCTTTCACCTCTTTTCTTTCACATTAGCTTCAATGCTAATGATTAATTCTTTTCTTCCTTTCATCAACAGTATTATTTGGGGTTTCCTACCTCCATCTCTTTTCTTTTCTTTATTTCCATCCACCCATGTCCATTGTGGGGTCCACATTTCTCTTGCCTTCTAGTCACTACGAGACTAGGCCAAACATGCATGTCAAACCCGTGCAGTATCCTTTGTAACTTCATTATCTTCGCATTCTTCTCTCTTAAGGTATCTCGTTCTTCACTTAACTTGACCTTCTTTTTGGTCTTTTGCCATCATTAGGCATCACTTACAGCTCTTGTTATCTTTATGCCCTTTTTCCTTAGGGTCATCTCCATACCTTTTCTCTTATCTAGACTTCTTTACCTTAATCCACGTGACCTTTCACGTTGTATCCAAGGTTTCCTTTACCTTGGCCTCATTCTTCCCTTTCTTTGCTTTCTTCTCTGACTTTCTTCCTCTTTCTCATCCTTAACCCTCTTTTCTCTTAACACCTTTAATTCTCTTGGGTGTTAGAATTTCCTTTCTGCCGCTCATACTGGCCGTGCTCATAGAAGTTCATGAGCCTGATTGATTCCTTTCCTTATTCCCGTACTCCTTCCCTTGAGTACTCGGGGTTCTCTCTTGTCATCATTCATGTCTCAGTTCCCTCATTTCTTGCTTTACCAATGTAGGTTTCCTTTATCTTAGCCATCTTCGGCTCTTAATCCGTCGACATCTCTCATTTGTCTTTCGATACCATGGTTTATTTATTGTGGGCAACACCTTTCTCTATTTTCCATTACTTCTCTATCTTGCCCACGTCAAGCTGACTCCATTTAGCTCGGTTTAACTTTATCTCCCACATCCTTTCTTCACTTACCATTCTTCAGGGAGTTTATCCTTAAAGTTAGCTTACTCCCCTCCTTCTAAAAGATTTAACTTATCCTTCGTATCCCTTAACCTTATACTCTTAATTTCTTCTATTCCACTCTTTTGCCATGCTTTCACCTTTTTGTCTTCTCTAGTTTCAATCATCATCTATTCATCCTTGTTTTGTCCTCACTCTTTCTTCGACTCTTACTAAGGTTGATCCACTTTTCTCCATCAATTGGCTTTGAAATCTCCTTATTATTTCCTTCATCATCATTGTTCTCATCCTTCATTCACTCTTGTTTGTATTACCATACCTTGGTATCCCTACTTCTTATTTCTCTTTTCGTCTCTTTCGTTTACCTTTTATTGATATCATCCTTACCTGTTATCCATTAAGATACAATCGTCTCCATTCACTCGTTTCCTACGAGTACTCATTCTCTCATGCTTTTCTCCAATTTTTTCTTTCGATCCAACTTCTTTATCTCTTCCTTTATCATCTAATTAATTAGGGGTTTTCCTTTCCTTTCACCAATTTGTTTCCTTGACCCCTTTTTCTCTCTCTTGGTGCTAGCCTCCATTAATCCTTGTTTATTCTTTTCTTTCCTTTGACTTATTCATTGTATGATGTAGTGCCTTGACTTGACTCGAGTTCGGGGTTCATTATGCTCGACTTTCTTTAGCTAACATCCGTTTCTAAGTCTTTTATACACTTTCTTTCACTAGATCTTTCTTAGCCCTCTTTCTAAGTTTCTTTTAATTTCCTTTTATATGCTCTTCTTTAATCTAGCTCTAAGTTACTCACCTAGGTTTTTGTCTCTAACCCTAATTTCCTAGCCTTATCCTTTTACTAATCCTGGTCAGCCATTTGGAGTTATTAACCTATGGTTGATTATGAAATTATCACTATTTAAGGTTATAATTTTCTAGTGATGTGTTATACTTGTCTTCTTTTAAAGCTCTATTCCTAATCAGCCTATACTTAGTTCACCAACTGAACTAAGTCTCTCTTTCTTCTAAGTCTTGTTCTCTTTTATTAGCCTAGGATCTTCTTTTACCTAGGATTTTCATACTTTCTTTCTTCATTAAGAAAGCCTCCGCACTACATCATGACATCTCTTTATCCTTTGATTAAGGGTTCGCGTTTCTTCTCCTTTCCTCTTCTTCCTCCTCACCAGTTCCCCTCGGTGATGTCTACAAAATTTCGAAAAAACGTCCTCTTGGTGCCCTTCATCAGCACGTATGCAGGCATTCCCATCATTACCGTGCATCACACTTTTTCTTTGTTTGCTTATTTCCCATAGATTTCATCAAGATCACCTCTTATTATCCCTTAGAGGTCTCTTCCTTCTTACTCTCTTTATCCATCAATTAATAAGGGGTTCATCAGCCTTAATCCATTTAAACATGGAGGTTTACATCTTATCATTCCCCTTATTCCATTTCCTCCATCTTCATTTCCTTTCTTTTTGTCCATTATCCTTCTCATCATTGGTATCCAATGGTCAAACAAGTAGTGACTGACGTACTACTCATTGACCACTTGGATGTGATCTCCATCTTGTCATCATCGCCTTATTTCCTTCTCATCGTTTCCCAAAAATGGCTTTTCTTTTGTTCTCTTTCCTTACTCTTCCTTTTTGCCATCTTTAAATCCTTTAGGGTCTTCCTCTTATCAATCATTTTCACATCCTCTAATGATCTTCCTGTATCTCACCTCTTGGGATCTTGGGCTCGCTATTTCTCTTCCAATCTCCTTGGATGCTTCTCCTCGATTACTTTAGACGAACTCTTTTTCGTTCGCCAATACCTCCTTTCTTTCACCTTTTACACACCATAATGTAAGTACAAGAAGTTAACTAGCCCTTGCTGCCACTTCTCTTACTTCACGCTCACTCCTCGGAGCATCATCCAGGCAATCTGTGGGCTTATCCCGCCAGACTTGCCAACCTGTAGGCTCTTCGGCAATCGCTTCTCTTCATCTCTATTTGATGCTTTGTGAGGTCCTCCTCGATCCTTCATCTGATTGCTCGATTGCTTCATCTCATGTCCTGAGGTTTTTGGTCAATCACATCTTCCGTGACTGACTCCTTCGTTTTCTTCTTTCTAACCTAACTCTCTCTCCTAGGCTACACACCAGTGGTGTAGAAAATGAGAGAAGTGAAGTTAGCGTTCACGCACGTTATACCCATCTTGGCCTCGTTCTAGTCGCATCATTTCCTCCCAAGTTTTACACGTCACTAGTGTAAAGAATTGGGGCAACGCATCTAATTTACGCTTGACACTCGCTGCTTTACTAGCGAGTCTCGATGTTCACAACTTCAAAGGTTGAACATCGAAGGTTGTGGGCATCGAACCAGTTTCCACTAGTAAGCCTCTAACTAGGCTTCGTTGAAAGACTGGACGGGACATCATCTATCTCGTCATCTCAAGGGAAATACAGTCCCTTGCACAAATCGGCTGTCGAGTAGAAGGAACATTGGAAATTGAAAATTTGGGTTTGGGGAGTTTCTTGGAAAGCGTGCCTTGCTTGCACGAATCTCGAGGAAAAAGGTGGTCGTGATATCTTCTCACTTAAGACCTCACTCGAGAACACTATTTGGTGGCTTGTTGCTAAAGAAAGGGGTTCTAAGAGTACGTATGATCATTTATAACGCTTTTGAGCAACTACATACTCGAACACTAGAGTTCTAAACCTATTTAATTCACTGGCTTCAAAAATGTTTGACAACATTTTGAAAATACTTTGTAGTTGAAAATACTTTGAAAATACTTTATAGTTTTTGAAAACAGTTAGAATCTTTTAAACGCTCTGATACCAATCAAATTGTCACGCCTCGACCCACCCCGGGTCGACCACGTGGCAACCACCGCGCTACCTCGAAGTACGTGTCTGCAGCCACGTATCCGAGGCACCGCAAGGCATGGAATAGATATCATCGCTGCAAAACAAAACTAAATTTTAATTAGAAATCATCTAATAAAATATTTAATTTATAAGTGACACCAGTGGATTAATTTAAAGGAATACCTACGCAACGGAAATTACTAAGCCTAAGCCACCGACGCCTCCTAGTGAGACTCCATTCTATTAGCTGTACCCGCACGCAGATCTGCATCCATCCACATTGGATACAGGTGAGTGACAGAGGTTCAATGAATCTCCATCAGGATTAGGGATAACATGGGTAATCCAAAGTACAATAAAAATAAAATAAATAAATTTATTTTTAAAATCTCTTTTATAATTCTCCCAAAGAGAATTAGATTTAAAACCTTTAAAATAATTATATACTAATGGGCTGGCACCTAATACACTGAAGGCACGACTGGCCGGTCATATGCCTTACTGCACCGAGGGCTAGTTATTTTCTCTTTATAAACATTTTCTCTTTATCTCTTACTCTAGCCCGTTCCCTCGGTGGTGCCTCACTGTGGTGGAACACAGTGAACTGGAGCTCTGGCAAGTTTCCCTACGCGCCTCTCCCAACCAGGCTCGACTCACTATGCCCCTCGATAGGCGGTCCACGACTAAGTATCATATATGCTCTCAAACTCAGTCCAGGCTCCCGCAAATTGGAGCCCCGAGGAATCCCACTCAATCACTCATCTTCCAAGGGCATCGTACCCCAATAATCATAATAATAATAGTAATAATAATAATAATAATAATATTTCTTATATAATATTAAAAACATGTAAACACACACAAGCTTTTGTATTTTTAAAAATCATCCCACCCTCTAAATAGGTGTATCACAAAATAAAAAGTGTGTGCCGTGGATTACCCTTATCCCAAAATAGTTGTAAAACCTTTTTAAAACAATTTATATTTTTAAATCATTTTGCCCTAGTGGCTAAGCACTGAAATCTAAGCCACTCACAGTATTGGGAGAATCGTATACTCCCCAGCGCTCCATGTAGCTCAACCTTCGGAGCATCGCCGCACTCGATTCACCCGGAGCCCTAATACACGGAAATGCATTAGCATTCATAATTAAATTTATGAATGCACATAAGAGGCTCTAACATGATCTAAGATGAAGTTTGAATGTGGTTTGGAAGACTCAGAAGTGTTTTGAATTGATTTGGGGTCAACTAGGGTTTCGGGAGGTAAAATGACCGTTTTGCCCCTAAAGGGCAGAACTGGAGCTGAAATTGGAGTGAACCGACGCCGGTTCTCTTCGACCACAAGCTTGGTCACCGTCATGTAGAAACGGCGCCTGTCGAAATGTGCGGGTTCAGGAACCCTATCGTCCGACTTGTCAAAATTTTATGAAGTCGCCACTAATCTTTTTTCCTAGGTGTGATTAGTCACCTATATGAATCTACCTATCCTAATGTAGTTATGGGTACACTAAGCTAGGTAGGCTTTGGTCTACGAAATAGAGTTGAGTTCGGGAGTTCATTTACGTGTGGGGAAGGATTAGCACCCCTCACAACGCCCGTCAAAATGACGGCACCATTTTAATCTAATCTAATCCTAGGTCTTATTGATGCAAGGTTGTGTTTTATTTTAAGCATAACCAAAAATTTCTTTATACAGTTCATTATTCATTTTTTATTTTATTACCTTTTCTTTATAAAACAAATTAAAAAAATATTAAGCTTATACATGATGCATGTGATGCAAAATTATTCAATTTTTAATTAAAGGCGATGATAGAATTTTAATAGAAATTCTCTCCAAACCGCTTCGGCTTACCCGATTGAGTTTAAAGAGAACCTCTCCCTAAAGGACCATCCCAAAAAGCGCCTACACTACTTCAAGGGGTGACCACCCTCACTGGGTCCTTTTAATTAGACAATTTATATCTCAAATGAAATGACAAGTATAATATGATGTGCAAATATAATAATTTAATTTTAATTAAAAATAATTAGTGAGAACAGATTTTTGTTAGGATTTCATCCAAACCGCTTTGGCTTTCCCGATTGAGTTTAAATAAAATCCTACCCTAAAGGACCCTTCTACGAAACGTCTACACGATTTCAAAGAAGCGCCCCCTCATTGGGTCTTTACAAAATTACAAATAATATATATCAATGCCATGCTAGATAACACATAAAAACAAGGATTAAAAGTAACTATCATTAATTGATAATATATAATATAAAAAGACAACATAGTAAAATAAAATAAAATGATTAATCACAAATTAATAATCAAAATCCAAACAACGAAATGGCCAAGATGATGACAAACAAAATAATGGCCCATATATCAATAGTTTCTTTGTTAAAGTCCATATAATAACAATAACTAAAGCTTGAAATATATACCTTAGCTCAAGACGTGATTGGACCTTAGATCACGTGATGCTTCTTTCCTTTGTCTTTTGTTGCTAGTGTTGCCACTTCCCTCCCCTTTGATCTGCTTCACGCCTGTTGATTTCAAAAGGTGGTCCGGCTCTCTATCTCAGTACTCTCCTTCTTTTGCTTTCAACTACAACCAACGATACCCAAACCGGTCACAGCCTTGCTCTTGTCTCCAGCAGCTTGTTAACTTGATGCTCCCCTTCTTTTTTGAAAGAAACGCCAAAAAATAACAGCCTTGTTTCCTAAAACTTGTCTAAAAAATCTGTCCTCCCTTTTTTAGAAGACTAAAGCACCAAAATATTTTTTTTCAAACAGCCGTGCTCTTCTCCCTTTTTCCTTTTCTTAGGTACTCCTTATATACTACTCCAAGAATTAGGGTTTCAATAGGTTTTCTTGCAGATTAAGATTAGGGTTAAATCTTCAATTATTTCCTTTCTTTGTTTACCAAGATTTTCTCCTTGATTTTTATTCTAGATCATTCCATAATTTTTAAGCCCACTCATAAAGACCCAAAGCCCAAATATTTTCATTTTAAATTAAAGCCCAAATTTAATTTTAGTTTCAAATTAAAGTCTAGCCCACAATTAATCTTAATTAGTTAAATTAAAAATTTATCTAATTAAAATTAGACTAGATTTAAAATTGAAAATAATACTAAAATAGACACCAAATCTTTTAAAAAGAGCTATCAAACAAGTAAATATGTTATCTAAGAAAACATGGTCCCAACAAGGACCGAGATATGATGTGATGTCCATAATGAAGGTAAATGTTTGCTATGTAGAGACCTTGATAGGGCAACTATGTAACATAAGAACCTTGATAGGTTAAATGATGTAATACATAGACCTTGATAGGGCAACTATGAAATACAAAAACCTTAATAGGTTAAATGACGTAATACATAGACCTTGATAGGGCAACTATGAAATGCAAGAACCTTGATAGGGCAAAATGATGTGATACACAAACCTTGATAGGGCAACTACGAAATGCGAGAACCTTGATAGGGCAACTACGAAATGCGAGAACCTTGATAGGGCAAGATGATGTAATACATAGACCTTGATAGGGCAAAATGATGCAATGCAAAGACCTTAGTAGGTTAAATGAAATGCAAGAACCTTGATAGGGCAAAATAATGAAATGCAAAGACCTTGATAGGGCAATTTTGGAATGCAAAGACCTTGATAGGGCAAAATGATGAAATGAAAAGACCTTGATAGGGCAAAAATGTAATAATGCTTTGAAGAGAGTTAACTGGTGCAAAATTGCTACATGCCAAAAAATGATTGATTTGTATATGCCAAAATGAGATGAGGATAGAATAAAGATTCGTAACCAACATATCGAGTGATGATGCTCAGATGTTCTTGTTTGTGATGCAAAACTTGGATGTATCTTAGTAGCAGCCCAATTCATGTTTATGGTGAAGCAAGCAACCTTGACAGTTCAATGCTTATTTTCTGTGCTCTTTTCAGACGACCTTCGCATGTATCTGTGTTTTTCTTGATTTGAGATTCTTCTTTCCATTACACTCAAATGTCCCAAGCTTTTTTTGTCTAGGGTGGCTTTCACATTCTCTTGGAGAGGCTTTCTGATTTGCTCTTTCTTAGCCAAAATTATGCCCTTAGATGATGAATAAGCTTTTTATGCATGCTTTTTTTTTTTTCTGTTTGTTTATGCACATTTTGAAATTTATGAATGAACTCAACACAAAGATGAATTTATTATCAATCGAAATTCTTATTGCATAAGAATGAATGAAAGTAGTGGGAGACAAATGAGAATAAATGAGGGTTTTGATTGATAGAAAAAGAAAGTGTACAATTCAAGAGGATTCAAATTGTTCGAAAATTCTCAAGATCAAAAGAATGGGGATACCCTCTGACAATGAATACTCAGAAACAAGTGCAGACGAAACCTGAGTTCTTTCTTGATCGGCTTACCGTATTAGTGTCCTTGACAGCTCTGTATAGAATGACCTGACCTGCCCCACTCATGTACCAAGGTTGATCAAACTTATGAGGTAATTTTATACCTTTTTCATCCTGCTTAAGTTGCCTTTTCAGGTTTTCAACTTAAGTCACCCCCATCTTGATTTAAGCTGCCCTTTCGGGTTTTCAACTTGAACCTCTCTTTTTCATTTTTCTTTTTCGGACTCAAGCCGCCCTTTCGGGTTTTCAACTTGAGCCACTCATTTTCTTATTCATCTTCTTTTTTCTTTTTCTTTTTCCTTTTTCCTTTTTTTATTTTTGCACCTTTTCTTTTTTTACTTCAGGCATAGTATTTCTTCACAGCATCAGAATTGATGGGACTTGGCAGTTCTTTGCCATCCATTTCTTGAAAAATCGTGGCCCCTCCAGAAAATGCCTTTTTGACAACATATGGTCCTTCCCAATGTGGTGCCCATTTGCCCCGAGAATCGCGTTGGATAGGAAGTATCTTCTTTAGAACTAATTCCCCTTCTCGAAACTGTCTCGGCTTTAACTTTCTTATCATATGCCCTCATCATCCTTTTCTGATATAACTGGCCATGGCAGAGAGCCGCAAGGCACTTTTCTTCAATCAAATTCAGCTGTTCATAGCGTTCTCTGATCCATTCGACCTCATTCAGTTGTACTTCTTTGAGTATCCGGAGGGATGGGATTTCAACCTCAATAGGCACTACAGCTTCCATTCCATACACCAACGAGAATGGAGTTGCCCCAGTAGATGTCCTTATAGCAGTCCGATAAGCGAGAAGCGCGAAAGGTAACTTTTCATGCCAATCTCGATAAGTTTCAGTCATCTTTGCCACAATTCTTTTGATATTCTTGTTAGCAGCCTCTACCGCTCCATTCATCTTTGGTCGATACGGTGCTGAGTTGCTATGCGTAATCTTGAATTGTGAACACAGTGCTTTTATCATTCCACTGTTTAGGTTCTGGGCATTATCTGAAATGATCTTTTCTACCGACAGATAATTTCTCTTTTCAGAAACTTGGCAATTACTGATTATGTAACACTGGTGTATGAAGCTGTTTCAACCCATTTAGTGAAGTAATCAATCATGACAAAAATGTACTGGTGACCATTCGATGCTTTTGGTGAAATTGGTCCACTAACGTCCATGCCTCACATGGAAAAAGGCCATGAAGGTGCCATGACATGTAGCGAACTTGGAGGAACATGAATTTGATCTGCATAGATCTGACATTTATGGCACTTTCTGGTATAGTTAATGCAATCTGATTCCAGTGTCAACCAATAATAACCAGATCTCATAATTTGCTTGGCTAATTTGTGGCCACTAGCATGGGTCCCACAAATTCCCTCATGCACTTCTTCTAAGATTTTTCGGGCTTCTTTTGTTGCTGCACATCTTAACAACACTTGATCTTGATTTCGCTTGTATAGGATGTCCCCATCCAAGTAGAAATTCATTGTCATCCTTCGAATGATCTTTTTGTCATTTTTTGAGGCATGCTCTGGATATTTTCGATACTCGAGAAACTGCAGTATGTCATAATACCAGGGCTTTCCGTCATCTTCCTTCTCCACACTCATGCAATGAGCCGGTTCATCTCTTAAATCTATTCTAATTGGTTGAATTTCTGTATCTGCATCCACCTTGAAAATGGAGGCCAATGTAGCCAAAGCATTAGCCACTTGGTTCTCCTCTCTAGGTAGATGGTGTGTCGAAACGTGCAGGTCCGGGGACCCTATCGTCCGACTTGTCAAAAATTATGGAGTCGCCACTAATCTTTTTTTCTAGGTGTGATTAGTCACCTATATGAATCTACCTATCCTAATGTAGTTATGGGTACACTAAGCTAGGTAGGCTTTGGTCTATGAAATAGAGTTGAGTTTGGGAGTTCATTTACGTGTGGGGAAAGATTAGCACCCCCACAACGCCCCTCAAAATGACGGCACCATTTTAATCTAATCTAATCCTAGGTCTTATTGATGCAAGGTTGTGTTTTATTTTAAGCATAACCAAAAATTTCTTTATACAATTCATTATTCATTTTTTATTTTATTATATTTTCTTTATAAAAAAAATTAAAAATATTAAGCTTATACATGATGCATGTGATGCAAAATTATTCAATTTTTAATTAAAGGCGAGAATAGAATTTTAATAGAAATTCTCTCCAAACTGCTTCGGCTTACCCGATTGATTTAAAGAGAATCTCTCCCTAAGGGACCATCCCAAGAAGCGCCTACACGACTTCAAGGAATAACTACCCCCACTGGGTCCATTTTCCATTATACAATTCATATCTCAAATGCAATGACAAGTACAATATGATATGTAAGTGTAATAATTTAATTAAAAATAATTAGTGAGAGTAGATTTTTGTTAGGATCTCACCCAAACTGCTTCGGCTTACCCGATTGAGTTTAAATGAAACCCTACCCTAAAGGACCATCCCAAGAAGCGTCTACACAACTTCAAAGGAGGATCCCCTCATTGGGTCTTTTCCATCTTATATATTATACATAAATGCCACATCAAATAATACATGAAATAATTATAGAAGTAAAAAAAAAAATAGAAAGTGCCCATTTAGAAACCAAAATTCTCTACTTCATTATTAATATATATATATATATATATGAATTACACTATCTCGTTATTGCAAACGATTCAAAAACAATTACAAATGCAAAATCATTCACGGCATAAGCAGAGCAAATTGTCAAGCCTATTAATTTATTTGGAAAATCCACATGCAAGCAAACAAAAGGTGCATGAATAAGGATAAAAATATACCTGCAGATGAGTTATTATTAGATTGAGCTACACTAATAAGAGAAAGAGAAAGGAGCCGTGGTCTCTCGTTTTGACTTTGATGTTTCTTTTGTCGTTGCCCCCTTCGTTTTGACTTTGATGTTTCTTTTGTCGTTGCTCCCTGCTTGTTTTTTTTAGAAGACTAAAGCATCGAGAAAATTTTTCTTTCAAACAGCCCTTCTCGTTTTTTTAAAACAGCCATGCTGTCCCCTCTTTTTTTTAGCCCTAGGTGCTCCTTATATACTACTATAAGGATTAGGGTTTTAATAGGTTTTCTTGTAGACTAAGATTAGGGTTAAATCTTCAATTATTTCCTTTCCTTTTTCACCAAGATTTTCTCCTTGATTTTTATTCTAAAATATTCCACAATTTTTAAGCCCACTCATAAAAACCCAAAGTCCAAACATTTTCATTTTAAATTAAAGCCCAAATTTAATTTTAGTTTCAAATTAAAGTCTAGCCCACAATTAATCTTAATTAGTTAAATTACAAATTCATCTAATTAAAATTAGACTAGATTTTAAAATTGAAAATAAATACTAAAATTAAACTTTAACTTCAAATGAAGAAAGGCTATTTTTCGGACAAAATATGGTGTCTACAGCTGCCCCTCTTTACATATTTTCTGAGAATTTAGAAGTATATACTTCTAAAGACTCAGGAAATGAGTAAAGACGGTAGACACCAAACTTTTTTAAAAAAGCTATCGAAAAAATAAATATGCTATATAAGAAAACATGGTCTTAATAAGGACTGAGATATGATCTGATGAACCTAAATGAGGGTAAATGTTGCTATGCAGAGACCTTGACAGGGCAATTATGCAACAACAGAACCTTGATAGGCTAAATGATGTAATAACGAGACCTTGATAGGGCAACTACAAAATGCAAAAACCTTGATAGGGCAAAATGATGCAATGCATAGACCTTGATAGGGCAACTACGAAATGTAAGAACCTTGATAGGGCAAAATGATGCAAGGCAAAGACCTTGATAGACAACTTTGAAATGCAAGAAGCTTGATAGGGAAAAATGAGCAAGAACCTTGATAGGGCAAAATGATGCAAGGCAAAGACCTTGATAGGACAACTTTGGAATGTAAGAACCTTGATAGGGCAAAATGATGCAATGCAAAGACCTTGATAGGACAACTTTGGAATGTAAGAACCTTGATAGGGCAAAATGATGCAATGCAAAGACCTTGATAGGACAACTTTGGAATGTAAGAACCTTGATAGGGCAAAATGATGCAATGCAAAGACCTTGATAGGACAACTTTGGAATGTAAGAACCTTGATAGGGCAAAATGATGCAATGCAAAGAGCTTGATAGGACAACTTTGAAATGTAAGAACCTTGATAGGGCAACTTGACGCAATGTAAAGGCCTTGATAGGGTAACTTTGAAACGCAAAAACCTTGGTAGGGCAAAATGATGCAATGAAAAGACCTTTATAGGGCAAAAAATGGAAGAACCTTGATAGGGCAAAATGATGAAATGAAAAGACCTTGATAGGACAAAAATGTAAGAACCTTGATAGGGCAAAAATGATGCAATGCAAAGACCTTGATAGGGCAACTTTGAATGCAAGAACCTTGATAGGGCAAAAATGTAATAATTCTTTGAAGAGAGTTAACTGGTGCATAATTGCTAAATGCCAGAAAATGATTGATTTGTATATGCCAAAATGAGATGAGGTTAGAATAAAGATTCGTAACCAGCTTATTGAGTGATGATGAATCGATCATGCTATGATGTATTTAAATGCTCAGATGTCCTTGTCTATGATGCAAAACTCGGATGTATCTTAGTAGTAGCCCAATTCATGTTTATGGTGAAGCAAGTAACCTTGACAGTTCAATGCTTATTTTCTTTGCTCTTTTCAGATGACCTTCGCATGTATCTGTGTTTTTTTTTATTTGAGATTCTTCTTTCCATTATACTCAAATGCCCCAAGCTTTTTTGTCTATGGTGGCTTTCACATTCTCTTGGAGAGGCTTTCTGATTTGCTCTTTCTTAGCCAAAATTACGCCCTCAAATGATGAATAAGCTTTCTATGCATGCTTTTGTTTTTGCCTATTTATGCACATTTTGAAATTTATGAATGAACTTAACACAAAGCTGAATTTATCATCAATCGAAATTCTTATTGCATAAGAATGAATGAAAGTAGTGGGAGACAAATGAGAATAAATGAAGGATTTGATTGATAGAAAAGAAAGTGTACAATTCAAGAGGATTCAAATTGTTCGAAAATTTCTCAAGATCAAAAGAACGAGGATACCATCTGACAATGAATGCTCAGAAACAAGTGTAGACAAAACCTGAGTTCTTTCTTGATCGGTTTATTGTACCAAGGTCCTTGATAGCTTTGTATCGAATGACTTGACTTGCCCTACTCAGGTACCAAGGTTGATCAAACTTATGAGGTAATTTTATACCTTTTCCATCATGCTTAAGCTGCCTTTTCAGGTTTTCAACTTAAGTCACCCCCATTTCGATTCAAGCTGCCCTTTCGGGTTTTCAACTTGAACCTCTCCTTTTCATTTTCTTTTTCGGACTCAAGCCGCCCTTTCGGGTTTTCAACTTGAGCCACTCATTTTCTTATTCTTCTTTTTTTTTCTTTTTCTTTTTCTTTTTCTTTTTCATTTTTCATTTTTTTCATTTTTGCACCTTTTCTTTTTACTTTAGGCATAGTATTTCTTCACAGCATCAGAATTGATGGGACTTGGCAGTTCTTTGCCATCCATTTCTTGTAAAATCATGGCCCTCCAGAAAATGCCTTTTTGACAACATATGGTCCTTCCTAATTTGGTGCTCATTTGCCCCGAGAATCGCGTTGGATGGGAAGTATCTTTTTCAGAACTATTTCCCCTTCTCGAAACTGTCTCGGTTTAACTTTCTTATCATATGCCCTCATCATCCTTTTCTGATATAGCTGGCCATGGCAGAGAGCCGCAAGGCGCTTTTCTTCAATCAAATTTAGCTGTTCATAGCGTTCTCTGATCCATTCAGCCTCATTCAGTTGTACTTCTCTGAGTATCCGGAGGGATGGGATTTCAACCTCAATAGGCACCACAGCTTCCATTCCATACACCAATGAGAATGGAGTTGCCCCAGTAGATGTCCTTACAGCAGTTCGATAAACGAGAAGCGCGAAAGGTAGCTTCTCATGCCAATCTCGATAAGTTTCAGTCATCTTTGCCACAATTCTTTTGATATTCTTGTTAGCAGCCTCTACCGCTTCATTCATCTTTGGCCGATACGGTGCTGAGTTGCTATGCGTGATCTTGAATTGTGAACACAGTGCTTTTATCATTCCACTGTTTAGGTTCTGAACATTATCTGAAATGATCTTTTCCGGGAGACCATACCGACAGATAATTTCTCTTTTCAGAAACTTGGCAACTACTGATTGCGTAACACTGGCGTATGAAGCCGCTTCAACCCATTTGGTGAAGTAATCAATCATGACAAAAATATACTGGTGACCATTCGATGCTTTTGGTGAAATTGGTCCAATAACGTCTATGCCCCACATAGAAAATGGCCATGAAGGTGCCATGACATGTAGCGGACTTGGAGGAACATGGATTCGATTTGCATAGATCTGACATTTATGGTACTTTCTGGTATAGTTAATGCAATCTGATTCCAGTGTCAACCAATAATAACCAGATCTCATAATTTGCCTGGCTAATTTGTGTCCACTAGCATGGGTCCCACAAATTCCCTCATGCACTTCTTCTAAGATTTTTCGGGCTTCTTTTGCTGCTACACATCTTAACAACACTTGATCTCGGTTTCTCTTGTATAAGATGTCTCCATCCAAGTAGAAATTCATTGCCATCCTTCGAATGATCTTTTTGTCATTTTCTGAGGCATGCTCTGGATATTTTTTATACTTGAGAAACTGCATAATGTCATAATACCAGGGCTTTCCGTCAACTTCCTCCTCAACACTCATGCAATGAGCCGGTTCATCTCTTAGATCTATTCTGATTGGTTGAATTTCTGTATCTGCATCAACCTTGAACATGGAGGCCAATGTGGCCAAAGCATCAGCCAGTTGATTCTCCTCTCTAGGTAGATGGTGGAAGGATATTTCTTTAAAATGTTTCAATAGATCTTTGATGTACTCATGGTATTGAACCAATTTTGGGTCTCTTGTTTGCCATTCTCCTTTTAACTGAGAAATCACTAGTGCTGAATCTCCGTAAACTTCCAACACTTCAATCTTTCTTTCTATTGCCATTTAAATGCCCAAAACACATGCCTCATATTCCATAGGCTCATAATCATCATTAGCACGTTCAGCCAAGAAATCGGCAACCGCACTTCCTTTGATAGCCTTTTGGGAAACATACTGCATGTCATATTCAGACAATAGCACTTGCCATCGAGCAATTCTTCCTGATAAACCTGGTTTCTCAAATATGTATTTGATGGGGTCTAACTTTTCCACCAATAGGGTTGTGTGATACATGTACTGTCTTAATCGGTGAGCAGCCCAAGCTAGTGCACAACACATTTTCTCAAGGGAGGAGTACTTGGCTTCGTATTCTGTAAACTTCTTACTCAAATAATACACCACATGCTCCTTTTTTCCAGTTTCATCTTGTTGCCCCAGTTCACATCCCATGGAGCTCTCAAACACCGTCAGATATAAAATCAAAGGCCTACCAGGTACCGAAGGTACCAGCACTGGTGGGTTGGTGAGGTATTCTTTGATTTTCTCAAAAGCAAGCTAGCATTCATCATTCCATTCGCCGGGATTCTGCTTTCGAAATAACTTGAAAATTGGATCACATTTGGTAGTCAATTGTGATATGAACCTGGCAATATAGTTCAATCGTCCGAGAAAACCTCTCACTTCTTTTGGTGTTTTCGGTGATGGCAGGTTTTGAATAGCCTTGATTTTGTCAGGGTCTACTTCAATCCCTTTTTCACTCACAACAAACCCCAACAACTTGCCTGAAGTTGCTCCGAATGTACATTTTGCCGGGTTCAATCGAAGCCTGTACTTCCGTAGCCTTTCAAACAATTTCTTCAGATTAACTACGTGCTCATGTGTTGTTCGAGCCTTGGCTATCATGTCATCTACATATACCTCAATTTCCTTGTGCATCATGTCATGGAATAAGGTCACCATGGCTCGTTGGTATGTGGCTCCTGCATTCTTCAATCCGAATGACATAACCTTGTAATTAAAGGTTCCCCATACAGTTATGAATGTCATTTTCTCCTTGTCCTCCGGTGCCATTTTGATTTGATTATACCCAGAGAATCCATCCATGAAAGAGAACATGGAATATCGGGCTGTGTTATCAACAAGGGTATCAATATGTGGCAACGGGAAGTTATCCTTGGGGCTAGCTCAGTTGAGGTCCCGATAGTCAACACACATTCGCACCTTTCCATCTTTCTTTGGCATGGGTACAATATTTGCCACCCACTCTGTGTATTTGGCTACTTCCAAGAAACCAGCATCAAATTGTTTCACAATCTCTTCCCTTATTTTCAAAAGCATTTCTGGCTTCATACGCCTCAACTTCTGCTGGACTGGCTTGCATTCGGGTCTGATAGGCAGCTTGTGCACTACAATCTCTGGATCAAGCCCTGGCATGTCTTGGTACGACCATGCAAAAACATCAGAATATTATTTCAATAGATCTACTAGCTGTTGCCTTTCTTGGACTGACAATGTGGTGCCTATTTTAACTTCTTTCTTATCCTCTTCAGTACCCAAGTTTATCAACTCTGTGGTTTCTTTGTATGGCAAAATCTGCTTTTCTTCTTGTTCAACCATCCTTAGTAGTTCTTGGGGCAAGTCAAGATCCTCAATACTTTTACCATCAATTTTGCTAGTATCATTTAACTTTTCGAGATCGAACTCAGGTTCGTTGCTCTTATTATCTTTGCATTCATTAATCACAGGCCTGAAAAGCAAATTGGAAAGGATATATAGAGATGGAACAAAAAATGTATTGCAGATGAAATGCAATGTAAAGAGTGAAGACAAAAGAAAATAAAAGGATTGGATTGCAAAGAAAATTTTGATTGCTTCAAAATCCAGGAATGCATTTTATTCATCATTGTTCAAAACATGCATAAATAAACAAAAAGCCCTAACATTGCATAAAAGGATCAACAACACCCTTGGGCATAAATATTGACTTGTCAAATAAAGTTCAAATGCATTACATTTTATCAGAGAACATGGTCGGTATCTCCATGGTGGACCAGTTATCCAACTCAGTGTCTGAACTGCCTTAAATATCAGATTGTCAAGATCATTGGGTTCTTCATTCTCCATTCCTACCATACTCATAGATGCCTCCCCATGATTGGGTAAGGGATTTTGTCCCACATTGGGCAGTTGATTCTTATTGAAACCAAGTTTCCCTTCCTTTACTAGCTCTTGTACCTTAATTTTCAAGGCCATGCAGTCTTTTGTGGAGTGACCTGCTGTCCCATTATGATAGTCACAATGAGCATTTTCCTTATACCAGCTAGGATATGGCCGTTGTAGGTTTTGGTGAAGCGAGGTTTTTCTAACAAACCCTGTTGTAATAGTTGAGGAAGCAAAGTAGTGTAGGTGTAAGGTATTGGATCAATATGCGTTTTAGTATAAGGTCGAAACTGTCTTTGGTTGTTTCCAATGTTTGGGGCTGAAGTGTTTGGCCTAGGAGAGAATGTTTGTGTCATGGGTATGGGTTGGAATGTAGGTCCAGATCCAATGTAATTTGAGGTAGGATGTTGATATGAGTTGGGAGGTCGTTGATAAGAATAGGATGATTGCTGGTAAGGATACTGATAACCATGAGGTTGCTGTGATGGGTTATATGGATGAGTGTAATGTGGTGGTTGGTAAGTGCTAACATTATTAGCTTCCCCTTCCTTTTTCTTAGAGCTTTGACCTTTCTTTGTGTTGGCAGTATCACCTGAATCAATCTTGCCAGATTTGATAGCCTTTTCAATTAACTCACCGGCTACCACCATGTCAGAAAATGCCTTAGGTACACTGGCCAATAACCTGTCATAATACTGAGTTTTCAAGGTTTCTAGAAACATAAAGTTTGTTTCTCTTTCTGTAAGAGGAGGATTAACTTGCGCAGCCGTGTTCATCCATCTCTGGGCATATTCCTTAAAGGTCTCAGTAGACTTTCTTTCCATGGTTTGCAAGGTAAGACGGTCAAGAGCTAGGTCCGTCATATGCTTATATTGGGCTATGAAAGCCTTGGCCAGATCAATCCATGTTCTAATTTGGGTACTATCCAATTGATTGTACCACCTAGAGGCTGCTCCAGTTAAACTGTCCTGGAAGAAGTGAATCATGAGCTTATCATCGGAAGTGTGAGCCGCCATTTTTCTAACATAGCTCAAAAGGTGGTCTTGCGGACACTTTGTGCCATTGTATTTCTCGAATTCCGGCACTTTAAACTTAGGAGGAATAACCAACCCCGGTACCAAGGTGGCTTCAGAGGCATTCATGGCCCTGTGATAGCTAAACCCTTCAACCATCTTCAACCTTTCATCTAGCATGCTTAATAACTTACTATTTTCATCAGGCTTCCCCTTGTCATCACTATCAAAAGCGATAGGATTTGTTGCCTCATGTCCACTCAGGACTGTGGGTTGAGGCACAAAATGTGTCATAGGTGCTTCAGGATAGGTATATGCTCCTATCGGAGGTGGTGGTGGCACCGTGATGCTTCCAGAAGCCTGGGTAGTCATGCCAGTGGGCTCAAGGCCTGGTGGTAAATTCTGGACATTATCCTTCGCACTACCAGAAACTTCAGCTGTTGTCTTCTCTTTGACCAAGTTGGACATCATTTTCATCAGTTCGCGCATCTGTTCCTTCAATTCTTCATTTGATTTTTCCAACTGCTCAACTCTTGACATTTGTTCATTCTCCATGATTCTGGCTTGCAGGCGAGTATAATATCTCCTTTGAGCTATCTTGGAACCTTAACCCATCATAAACATGAATTAGGCCATTTATTTAAAGCTTTGTGCCATGAAAAGGAAACTTATAAGACATCCCGACTACTCAATGAATGTTTTATAAACCTCCTTTTCATCCAGAATTTGATCATTGCCCTACAGCCAATGATGAAACTCCTTCGTAATTTGGCACTTAAAAAAATCATGCCATGATGGATGCAATGCTAATTTTGCCACATAACAATTAAAGACAAAAAACATTTAATTAAAGCTTCGAAACAAATGTTTATTACATCACTTTAAAAAACACTATATCTTTCTCATTTCAACTTTGACAAGATCAAAAAGCTTTACAACTTGATGATATTGATAAATTGCTTCTTCCATGAAGTGGGAGACTCGTTGATGTTGACTACCCGATGGCTTCAGCTTTTCCTCAACTAGCTTCAATTGAATCTTGTGTGCCTTCCTTTCCATATACTGAGCTTGAGTGACTCCTTTTTTGAGCTGCCCCAACAAATACTCTACATGGTTGAATTTGATCATATATGCTTGCCTCCATGAATCGCGCATAACAGTTGTTTCTCCATGCTCATTTCTAAGGACTTCAATAGCATCCTCTAAGCTTTTCTTTGCTTGTTCCAATTCATTAATAGTCCCCACATGCGCTTGGACTACTTGCTGGAAAACATTCAACTGATGGTTTAGGCTAGCTACAACTTCCTCAAGTTTTTGGATCTTCAATAAATCCTCTTGCCTCGATCGTAAAGGTAGATGTACATTCTTTTTCTTGAGCTCTCGAAGCTCGTATCCCAATTCTGCATTCCATTTCTTTTCTTCTTTCAACCTTTTTCTTAGCCTTTCATTTTCTTCTCGTTGTGTCTCCAGCTTATTTATTTTTCAGAGATGAAACTTCTCCCTTTTGCTTCGCATACTCCTCATTCACACTCTTGATTGTAGCATCTTTGGCCTTCACTATATCACATTCCCAAGCTAGGCTTAGCTTTAAGAACTGAACCTCATCATCATATGCTCTTTTTTGTCTCTCCCATTCTTTCTTTTCTTCTTGATATTTCTTGTCAAGTTCCTCCATTCCAATGCCGTCTTTGAGCCTTTGGTTCTCAATTGTCAATTCAACCATAGCATCTCTCCCATTATGTCCAACTGGGTAATTACGATCTTTCTTTGGAGGAAGCTTCATACCCTTGACCCTTTGTTGATTCCATTTCAGGTATTCATCAGTTGCAGACTCTGAAGGATTTCCCTCTTCAACCTAATTTTTATTTTTCCACACAGCTTCAAATGCTTTTCTTGTTATCATTTTGCTCTTCATAGATAAATTCCACACTATCCAGCCCTTGAGTTAAAGGTACGAACTGCTCAAATCCATACTGCCTTTGAACCAAAAGTGGCAAGTAACTGATAGCTCCCCACAGTCCGATTAGTGGTAACCAAGGCTCCATTTCTGATTGGTACCTCACTTTTCCTCTCACCATCCATCTTGCCTTCCAAATGATATCTTCACTTGTGAAGTTGTTAAACATGTCCACCCATTCTTGCTTCGACTTTCGGTTCAGCTTCCTCTTAGAAAAATCACTAATGTGATCTTTAAACATGAACATGCAGTTTAGGCACTTTAGATGACTAACCATCCAAATATAAAGTAGTTGAGAACACCCAATAAAACGTGCCTTCTTCTTACGGCGGCAGTGATTCAAGGACAACAGAGTTTCAGCCAAGATTGCTGTGGAAGGATCCCCTCTATATGTCACATGATCCACCAATTCTATCACAGCTGAATCCACAAATCCGAGGTTCTTTGGGAAGATCACCAATGCGTAGACAAGGATAGCAAAAACATCCAATGCTGCTTCGTCATTTGAATGCTTTTTCATGAAGGACCATAAAAAGTTAATCTCATAACGCCTGGTTTCTTGGTTTTGAACATGCTTGCCTAGCTCCTCAACCGTGATCACCATCATTCTAGCCAATACCTTGAAAGTGTTCTTATTCTCACTTTTCCAAAAGACTCTGCCCCGAAAGTCATGCTTTACTTGTATCAATTCGGCATACTCTTCATGTGTTGGAACCAAATCTACCTCATTCAAGACGAAGCAGCGATAGGAGGGGTCCCAAAATTGCAGCATGGCTCGGATTAACTGAATGTCGATCTCGACTTTCAACAAAGAAGCTATACACCCAAACTTCTTTACGAATCTCTCTTGACGCGCTCCATCCCAATTTTCCCATATCTTAACCAAACGAGCAATGTCACCCCACTCAAAAGTGGTGTTAACTTGATCCGAAAGTGTAGATTCGACAGCCAAACCAACCTCAATCTGCGGCTGAGCTACTTCATTTTGAGTCATAAAATGGGTTGGATCAAGATCAATGTCGTTAGTGAGAAGTGCCTCCCCCTTGTTTCCAGCCATAACTAACTGTCTTTATGCCTTTAATTGTGATGTGGCAAAATCCTATATGCGAAATGATGTGCAAAAGATGTATGAAGGATGCATGACAAGGAAATAAAAGAAGAGAAATTAGTATCCATAGAAAAAATGAAATAACAAGATATATAAAAGAATTTCCAAAATTGGCGTCCCTTTTACATATGATCACAATCAATTAACATCATTAAATTGGGCAGCAGTGCCCTTGGGACAGGTAGTCTTCCTATTGTGGATAAGGTGCCCTTACCCGCTCTACAGTCCAAATAGAACTTATGAAACATAATGGCAAAGGTAAGAAGTGTTCCTTCATGTGTCCTAACTTTGGTTTCACTCAATTTAGGATCGGCTCTACCTAAGTTTAGGCTCCTCACAAGTATCTATATGATGGGTTCAATGCTCTAGAGGCCAAAGGTTCCCAAATCTTCCCCAAAACTCCTTCACCCATTACAGGTTACAAATTGGAGAGGGTTCGATTTGAGTGGAGGCGTTTCACTACTAAACTCCATTTGGAGGCGATTTCCCCACAAGAGTTAGCTACTTTGTCCCCTCCTACAAGGTAAGAGCCCTGGTACAATAAGGCTTATGCATGAATGCAATTTGTGAAGTGTGTGTGAAGGAACATACAAACCTTTTACCAATACTACAACTAAACATAATTTGAACTTCAAATGAGAGAAACAAAAAAAAAATAGTAATTATAACAAACAATATGCCAATAAATAAATTGATAAAAAAATGACAAAATAAAAACAAACAAACAAGTGTGTAAATTAGAACATAATTATTCAAAAAAAAAATCACACTAACATGCCCCTAAGAAAAATTATTCACAAAATTAAACCATGATACAACCAATTATTAAGACCTAGAATAAGACTAAACTAATTAATGGCTTGACTTTCTAAGGTGTCCTCAGTGGAGTCGCCAAGCTGTCGAAACGTGCGGGTCCGGGAACCCTATCGTCCGACTTGTCAAAAATTATGGAGTCGCCACTAATCTTTTTTCCTAGGTGTGATTAGTCACCTATATGAATCTACCTATCCTAATGTAGTTATGGGTACACTAAGCTAGGTAGGCTTTGGTCTACGA
Source organism: Microcos paniculata (assembly GCA_030664755.1). Classification (NCBI taxonomy): domain Eukaryota; kingdom Viridiplantae; phylum Streptophyta; class Magnoliopsida; order Malvales; family Malvaceae; genus Microcos; species Microcos paniculata. Next base: position 6,243,642 of record CP131460.1, on the reverse strand, counting down.
AATATAGTTGAGTTTGGGAGTTCATTTACGTGTGGGGAAAGATTAGCAACCCCACAACGCCCCTCAAAATGACGGCACCATTTTAATCTAATCTAATCCTAGGTATTATTGATGCAAGGTTGCGTTTTATTTTAAGCATAACCAAAAATTTCTTTATAGAATTCATCATTCATTTTTTATTTTATTATATTTTCTTTATAAAAAAAATTAAAAATATTAAGCTTATACATGATGCATGTGATGCAAAATTATTCAATTTTTAATTAAAGGCGAGAATAGAATTTTAATAGAAATTCTCTCCAAACCGCTTCGGCTTACCCGATTGATTTAAAGAAAACCTCTCCCTAAGGGACCATCCCAAGAAGCGCCTACACGACTTCAAGGAATAACCACCCCCACTGGGTCCATTTTCCATTATACAATTCATATCTCAAATGCAATGACAAGTACAATATGATATGTAAGTGTAATAATTTAATTAAAAATAATTAGTGAGAGTAGATTTTTGTTAGGATCTCACCCAAACTGCTTCGGCTTACCCGATTGAGTTTAAATGAAACCCTACCCTAAAGGACCATCCCAAGAAGCGTCTACACAACTTCAAAGGAGGATCCCCTCATTGGGTCTTTTCCATCTTATAAATTATACATAAATGCCACATCAAATAATACATGAAATAATTATAGAAGTCAAAAAAAAAAAAAAGAAAGTGCCCATTTAGAAACCAAAATTCTCTACTCCATTATTAATATATATATATATATATGCATTACACTATCTCGTTATTGCAAACGATTCAAAAACAATTACAAATGCAAAATCATTCACCGCATAAGCAGAGCAAATTGTCAAGCCTATTAATTTATTTGGAAAATCCACATGCAAGCAAACAAAAGGTGCATGAATAAGGATAAAAATATACCTGCATACGAGTTATTATTAGATTGAGCTACACTAATAAGAGAAAGAGAAAGGAGCCGTGGTCTCTCGTTTTGACTTTGATGCTTCTTTTGTCGTTGCCCCCTTCGTTTTGACTTTGATGTTTCTTTTGTCGTTGCTCCCTGCTTGTTTTTTTTAGAAGACTAAAGCATCGAGAAAATTTTTCTTTCAAACAGCCCTTCTCATTTTTTTAAAATAGCCGTGCTCTCCCCTTCTTTTTTTTAGCCCTAGGTGCTCCTTATATACTACTCTAAGGATTAGGGTTTTAATAGGTTTTCTTGTAGACTAAGATTAGGGTTAAATCTTCAATTATTTCCTTTCCTTTTTCACCAAGATTTTCTCCTTGATTTTTATTCTAAAATATTCCACAATTTTTAAGCCCACTCATAAAAACTCAAAGTCCAAACATTTTCATTTTAAATTAAAGCCCAAATTTAATTTTAGTTTCAAATTAAAGTCTAGCCCACAATTAATCTTAATTAGTTAAATTACAAATTCATCTAATTAAAATTAGACTAGATTTTAAAATTGAAAATAAATACTAAAATTAAACTTTAACTTCAAATGAAGAAAGGCTATTTTTCGGACAAAATATGGTGTCTACATGGTGGAAGGAGGTTTCTTTAAAATGTTTCAATAAATCTTTAATGTACTCATGGTATAGAACCAATTTTGGGTCTCTTGTCTGCCATTCTCCTTTTAACTGATAAATCACTAGTGCTGAATCTCCGTAAACTTTCAACACTTCAATCTTTCTTTCTATTGCCATTTGAATGCCCAAACCACATGCCTCATATTCAGCCATGTTATTAGTGCATCTAAAACCTAGCCTTGCAGTGGCTGGAAAATGGTTGCCTTCTGGAGACATCAGTACTACTCCAATGCCATGCCCTATTGCGTTCGAGGCTCCATCAAAGAACATTCTCCAAACCCCATTTTCATCATCTGATTCCTCTTCCACATGGAATATTGCCATAAAGTCTTCATCTGGGAAATCAAACTCCATAGGCTCATAGTCATCATTAGCACGTTCAGCCAAGAAATCTGCTACCGCACTTCCTTTGATAGCCTTTTGGGAAACATACTGTATGTCATATTCAGACTATAGCACTTGCCATCGAGCAATTCTTCCTGATAAACCTGGTTTCTAAAATATGTACTTGATGGGGTCTAATTTTGCCACCAATAAGGTTGTGTGATACAACATGTACCGTCTTAATCGGTGAGCAGCCCAAGCTAGTGCACAACACATTTTCTCAAGGGAGGAGTACTTGGCTTCGTATTCTGTAAACTTCTTACTCAAATAATACACCGCATGCTCCTTTTTCCCAGTTTCATCTTGTTGCCCCAGTACACATCCCATGGAGCTTTCAAACACCTTCAGATATAAAATCAAAGGCCTACCAAGTACCGGAGGTACCAGTACTGGTGGGTTGGTGAGATATTCTTTGATTTTCTCAAAAGCCAACTGGCAGTCATCATTCCATTCACCAGGGTTCTGCTTTCGAAGTAACTTGAAAATTGGATCACATTTGGTAGTCAATTGTGATATGAACCTGGCAATATAGTTCAATCGCCCGAGAAAACCTCTCACTTCTTTTGGTGTTTTCAGTGATGGTAGGTTTTGAATAGCCTTAATTTTGTCAGGGTCTACTTCAATCCCTTTTTCACTCACAACAAACCCCAACAACTTGCCTGAAGTTGCTCCGAATGTACATTTTGCCAGATTCAACCGAATCCTGTATTTTCGTAGCCTTTCAAACAATTTCTTCAGATTAACTATATGCTCATGCGTTGTTCGAGCCTTGGCTATCATGTCATCTACATATACCTCAATTTCCTTGTGCATCATGTCATGGAATAGGGTCACCATGGCTCGTTGGTATGTAGCTCCTGCATTCTTCAATCCGAATGACATAACCTTGTAATTAAAGGTTCCCCATACAGTTATGAATGTCGTTTTCTCCTTGTCCTCCGGTGCGATTTTCATTTGATTATACCCAGAGAATCCATCCATGAAAGAGAACATGGAATATCGGGCTGTGTTATCAACAATGGTATCAATATGCGGCGACAGGAAGTTATCCTTGGGGTTAGCTCGGTTGAGGTCTCGATACTCAACACACATTTGCACCTTTCCATCTTTCTTCAGCATGGGTACAATATTTGCTACCCACTCTGGGTATTTGGCTACTTCCAAGAAACCGGCATCAAATTGCTTCACAATCTCTTCCCTTATTTTCAAAAGCATTTCTGGCTTCATATGCCTCAACTTCTGTTGGACTGGCTTACATTCGGGTCTGATAGGTAGCTTGTGCACTACAATCTCTGGATCAAGCCCTGGCATGTCTTGGTATGACCATGCAAAAACATCAGAATATTCTTTCAATAGATCTACTAGTTGTTGCCTTTCGTGGACTGACAATGTGGTGCCTATTTTAACTTCTTTCTTATCCTCTTCAGTACCCAAGTTTATCAACTCTGTGGTTTCTTTGTAGGGCAAAATTTGCTTTTCTTCTTGTTCAACCATCCTTAGTAGTTCTTGGGGCAAGTCAAAATCCTCAATACTTTCACCATCAGTTTCACTAGTATCATTTAACTTTTCAAGATCGAACTCAGGTTCGTTGCTCTTATTATCTTCGCATTCATTAATCACAGGCCTGAAAAGCAAATTGGAAAGGATATATAGAGATGGAACAAAAAATGTATTGCAGATGAAATGCGATGTAAAGAGTGAAGACAAAAGAAAATAAAAGGATTGGATTACAAAGAAAATTTTGATTGCTCCAAAATCCAGGAATGCATTTTATTCATCATCGTTCAAAGCATGCATAAATAAACAAAAAGCCCTAACATTGCATAAAAGGATCAACAACACCCTTGGGCATAAGTATTGGCTTGTCAAATAAAGTTCAAATGCATTACATTTTATCAGAGAACATGGTCGGTATTTCCATGGTGGACCAATTATCCAATTCAGTGTCTGAAGCTGCCTTAAATATTAGATTGTCAAGATTACTGGGTTCTTCATTCCTCATTCCTACCATACTCACAGATGCTTCTCCATGATTGGGTAAAGGATTTTGTCCCACGTTGGGCAGTTGATTCTTATTGAAACCAAGTTTCCCTTCCTTTACTAGCTCTTGCACCTTAATTTTCAAGGCCATACAGTCTTCTGTGGAGTGACCTGTTGTCCCATTATGACAGTCACAATGAGCATTTTCCTTATACCAGCTGGGATATGGTGGGTTGTAGGTTTTCGTGAAGCGAGGTTTTTCCAACAAACCCTGTTGTAATAGTTGAGGAAGCAAAGCAGTGTAGGTGTAAGGAATTGGATCAATATGCGTTTTAGTATAAGGTTGGAACTGTCTTTGGTTGTTTCCAGTGTTTGGGCTTGAAGTGTTTGGTCTAGGAGAGAATGTTTGTGTCATGGGTGCTTCAGGATAGGTATATGTTCCTACCGGAGGTGGTGGTGGCACCGTGATGCTTCCAGAAGCCTGGGTAATCATGCCAGTAGGCTCAAGGCCTGATGGTAAATTCTGGTCATTATCCTTCCCACTACCAAAAACTTCAGCTGTTGTCTTCTCTTTGACCAAATTGGACATCATTTTCATCAGTTCGTGCATCTGTTCCTTCAATTCTTCATTTGATTTTTCCAACTGCTCAACTCTTGACATTTGTTCATTCTCCATGATTCTGGCTTGCAGGCGAGTATAATATCTCCTTTGAGCTATCTTGGAACCTTAACCCGTCATAAACATGAATTAGGCCATTTATTTAAAACTTTGTGCCATGAAAAGGAAACTTATAAGACATCCCGACTACTCGATGAATGTTTTATAAACCTCCTTTTCATCCAGAATTTGATCATCGCCCTACGGCTAATGATGAAACTCCTTCGTAATTTGGCACTTAAAAAAAATCATGCCATGATGGATGCAATGCTAGTTTTGTAAAATGATATGCAAATGATGCATGGAAGGTGCATGGCAAGGAAATAAAGGAAATGAAGTCAGCGTCCAACAAAATAAAACAAGATATATATAAAAGAATTTCCTTTCTTTTTAGCCAAGATAATGTCCCCTTTTTTGTATGTGATTATAATTTTCTTCACAATAAAGTTATCCAATAGGGCAACAAGCCCTTGGGGCAGGTAGTCTTCCCATTGTGGGTAAGGTGCCCTTACCCACTCTATAGTCCAAACAGAACTTATGAAACATTATAGTAAAGGTGAGAAGTGTTCCTTCATGTGTCCTAGCTTCGATTTTCGCTCAATTTAGGATTGGCTCTACCTAAGTTTAGGCTTCTCACAGGCATCTATATGCTGGGTTCAATGCTCTAAAGGCCAAAGTTCCCAAATTGTCCCCAAAACTCCTTCACCCATTACAGGTTACAAATTGGAGAGGGTTCAATTTGAGTTGAGGCGTTTCACTACTAAACTCCGTTTGGAGGCGATTGCCCCACAAGAGTTAGCTACTTTGCCCCCTCCTAGAAGGTAAGAGCCCGGGTACAATAAGGCTCATGCATGGATGCAATTTGTGAAGTATGTGAGAAGGAACATACAAACCTTTTACCAATACTACAACTAAACATAATTTAAACTTCAAATGAGAGAAACACAAAAATAATTAGTAATTATAACAAAAAAATATGGTAATAAATAAAAAAATACAACAAAATAAATAAATAAAAAACAAGTGGTGTAAATTAGAACATAAATTATTCAAAAAAAAATCACACTAACATGCCCCTAAGAAAAATTATTCACAAAATTAAACCATGATACAACCAATTATTAAGACCTAGAATAAAACTAAACTAATTAATGGCTCGACTCTCTAACTACTTCCTAGTGGAGTCGCCAAGCTGTCGAAACGTGTGGGTCCGGGAACCCTATCGTCCGACTTGTCAAAATTTTATGGAGTCGCCACTTATCTTTTTTCCTAGGTGTGATTAGTCACCTATATGAATCTACCTATCCTAATGTAGTTATGGGTACACTAAGCTAGGTAGACTTTGGTCTACGAAATAGAGTTGAGTTCGGGAGTTCATTTACGTGTGGGGAAGGATTAGCACCCCCACAACGCCCGTCAAAATGACGGCACCATTTTAATCTAATCTAATCCTAGGTCTTATTGATGCAAGGTTGTGTTTTATTTTAAGCATAACCAAAAATTTCTTTATACAATTCATTATTCATTATTTATTTTATTACATTTCTTTATAAAAAAATTAAAAAAAATATTAAGCTTATACATGATGCATGTGATGCAAAATTATTCAATTTTTAATTAAAGGCGAGGATAGAATTTTAATAGAAATTCTCTCCAAACCACTTCGGCTTACCCAATTGAGTTTAAAGAGAACCTCTCCCTAAGGGACCATCCCAAAAAGCGCCTACACAACTTCAAGGGATGACCACCCTCACTGGTCCTTTTAATTAGACAATTTATATCTCAAATGCAATGACAAGTATAATATGATGTGCAAATATAATAATTTAATTTTAATTAAAAATAATTAGTGAGAGTAGATTTTTGTTAGGATTTCATCCAAACCACTTCGGCTTACCCGATTGAGTTTAAATAAAACCCTACCCTAAAGGACCCTTCTACGAAACGTCTACACGATTTCAAAGAAGCGCCCCCTCATTGGGTCTTTACAAAATTACAAATAATATATATCAATGCCATGCTAGATAACACATAAAAACAAGGATTAAAATTAACTATCATTAATTGATAATATATAATATAAAAAGACAACATAGTAAAATAAAATAAAATGATTAATCACAAATTAATAATCAAAATCCAAACAACGAAATGGCCAAGATGATGACAAACAAAATAATGGCCCATATATCAATAGTTTCTTTGTTAAAGTCCATATAATAACAATAACTAAAGCTTGAAATATATACCTTAGCTCAAGACGTGATTGGACCTTAGATCACGTGATGCTTCTTTCCTTTGCCTTTTGTTGCTGGTGTTGTCACTTCCCTCCCCTTTGATCTGCTTCACGCCTGTTGATTTCAAAAGGTGGTCCGGCTCTCTATCTCAGTACTCTCCTTCTTTTGCTTTCAACTACAGCCAACGATACCCAAACCGGTCACAACCTTGGTCTTGTATCCAGCAGCTTGTTAACTTGATGCTCCCTTTCTTTTTTTGAAAGAAACGCCAAAAAATAACAGCCTTGTTTCCTAAAACTTGTCTCAAAAATCTGTTCTCCCTTTTTTGGAAGACTAAAGCACCAAAATATTTTTTTTCAAACAGCCGTGCTCTTCTCCCTTTTTTCTTTTCTTAGGTACTCCTTATATACTACTCCAAGAATTAGGGTTTCAATAGGTTTTCTTGCAGACTAAGATTAGGGTTAAATCTTCAATTATTTCATTTCTTTGTTTACCAAGATTTTCTCCTTGATTTTTATTCTAGATCATTCCGTAATTTTTAAGCCCACTCATAAAGACCCAAAGCCCAAATATTTTCATTTTAAATTAAAGCCCAAATTTAATTTTAGTTTCAAATTAAAGTCTAGCCCACAATTAATCTTAATTAGTTAAATTAAAAATTTATCTAATTAAAATTAGACTAGATTTAAAATTGAAAATAATACTAAAATTAAAACTTTAACTTCAAATGAAGAGAGGCTATTTTTCAGACAAAATGTGGTGTCTACAGCGCCGGTTATGTACAGATCCGGCGCCAGTTCTGTTTTGGGTTTCCAACCTGAAATTTCTTCAATTTTTCTCTTAATTCGAAAATCGATGCAATCGTCTACCAATTTAGCTACAATTTCAGATGCATGTACCTTAATGCATCCACGACACGTTTACCGAAAGAAAAACGAGAAACACAAGCTTAAAGTTCCTAGATATAGATTTTAAACCAAAAATTTAACTAAAAAGCTGAACTAACTTTGAGCTTGGATCTCTTCTAAACCAATGCATGGAAAAGCGTGCAAACTTAGAAACACGTAGATCGAGGAGTTAAGAACAACTCACCAAGATCTCGCTTCGAACTTGCGGTCGGTTTGTCCGGATCTGCCAATTGTCCAAAATGCCTTCGTTTGGCTCTAGAGAGAAAAAGAAAAGAAAATGAAAGAAAAAGAGAAAGAGAAATGAGGAAAAGCTTCGGCTTACCCCTATTTATAGAGGAGTCCGACACCGGGTCTACTCGGGCCCCGAGTCAAACTTTCTTTCATTTTCAACTTTCTTTCATTTTCGCCCATTGGCTAAATACTTTGCTTTCTTGTACCAACGGGGCCCATAATAAATTTCTAGGGACTTAATTAGAGGTCTTTTTGGAATTTTTACTAATTTCCATGCACGGTTAATTACTTTATCTTCAGACTCCGTCTTATCCTAATTTTAACTTCTCTTCTGACTTGACACAGCCGAACCGACCCGTTGTTTAATTACAACGTCATCCTGTACTATTCCGCTCGTACGAAAAGGTCGTGCTAGGTCTGGGTGTGTCACTTTGAGTTAAAAATCTTGGCTAAGAACAATATTTATTATAGAGATACAGAATTGTCAGTTATGATAGACGTTAATTCTACGAAGTTTGCATCCTCTATCACTAGAATGTGTTGAATGGGAACTTTTGACACGCCCGGACCTAGTCCGCACGTGTCAAGTTGTATATTTATGTATTGTTGTCTTGTCAATATACCAAATTTGACTTCTCATGGATGTTTTAAACTTCGTTTAGCTCGATTTCAAGCTTAAAAACCCTAAAATTGAAGTTCCGAGATGTGGGTCCCACTTGGGCACGGATCCCAAGGAAGTTTGACCGAGTTGACCGGAGTCAACTTGACTATGTTGATTCCGGCGCCGGAACTGACCAATACCGGCGCCGGAATTGATAGATTAAATTGGGTCTCGGCTCACCCGAGAACCCCCAATTTCATTTCTCTCCTTGTTCTTCAATTTTTTCTCCGAGCTTTCTCTCGATTCTTTTGAATCAAAACCTCAACCTCCTTTCAAACACTAAATCAAACATCAACAGCAACTTCTTTTGCTTCCTTGAAGATCAAAACACCAAGATTTGCAAGAAAAACACCAAATCTAGAAATCTGGAATTTTGGCGACAGATTGTTCATCAGCTTATATCTTTTGATTCAACCATGGGTTGAGGCTGAGAATTTGGTATGTTGTTCTAGACTCATCAAGCTTTAATTTGATAGTTTATATGTTTGATTTCATGGTCTGAGCTAAGAGAATTCGTTGATTGAAGTTGATATTTCTGTTTTCTCCGAGATAAGTCAACTCTTAGTGATTTGATTAAAAATTCGAGCATGATTGGTTGTTTAATTCCGTTCTTGAAGCTGTAAATCCTTAGATCATGTGTTAAACTTGCTGTGTTTCAATTTTGATGAGGATTGGTTGTGAATCGAACTTAAATCGAGCTGAAGAAGATTTAGGCTGAAACTCGGCCTTATTTCCAGAACAGAACTGGCGTCGGTTCTGACTAGTTCCTGCGCCGGAACATCACTGTCCGGGGGTAAAATGGTCATTTTGCAACCCTAGACCCCATTTGACCCCAATTGATTCCAATTAGCTCCAATCGACTTCCGGACTTGTCAATTTTAGTCCGAGACCTTTAATTGGTGTTGATTTATGATTTGATCATTGGTTGAATATTTTATTAATCAAATTAGATTTTAATTTGATTATTTAGGTACGTGATCGTACGAGATTTGGACCGGTAGCAAATTGAGCTAAGGCATTCGTGGGTAATCAGGGAGTATACAACTCTCCTCACTTGTGAGTGGCTTGGATTATATTGGTTGACCATTGAGGGTTAACCGTTTTCAAATTTATTTATAAATGCTTTATTAAATTGTTTATATATGTTTTGGGGTATGAATTATCCACCCTCACACACTGAGTTTGCAAATGATTTAAAGGGTGGGAATTTCAATAAATATTATATATTGATATTATTGATTATTATATGGGGAATGATACCCCTGAGAGATGATGAGATTGATTGATTGTTTTACTCGGGGCTCCAATATGAGGGAGAGTGGACCGAGTATATGAGCATGCGTGATATTCAGCCGTGGACTGCCTATTGAGGGGCACGGGAGTGACTTAGCCGTGGACCGCCTATTGAGGGGCACGGGAGTCGTACCTGGTTGCGAGAGGCGCGTAGGGAAACCCACCAGGACTGCTGTGTTCCACCACAGCGAGGCAAACGTCAAGGGAATGGGCCAGAGAGTAAAGTAAAAATGTTTTAAAAGTATAAAGTAACCCTTGACGGTCCAGTGGATACCCAGTGCACGGGTATACCTTATTGGGACGATTTTTAGATGCCAGCCCTTATGTAAATATTATTATGGATTTGATATTTGATTTGATATTTGATTTGGTTTGGGATTTACTATATTTCAGTAAATAGTTTATTAAATTGATATTTGGATTATTTCATATCCCCAGCCTGAGGTGATCGGTCTTTATAACCGAGTCTCTCACTGGGTACAAGTTTATGTACTCACCCCATTCACTTTTGTTGTCAGATCATCAGTCTTCGGACGGCGGACGTCCTGGTGGCCAGTGATCCCAGTACGTAACTATGGACACGACTTTGTAGGTGCCACCTCTTTTGCTTTGTGTATCTTGGCTCGGAATATTATTGCATCTTACATATACATTTGAATATTTATAAATAATACTTTCCGCTGCATGGAGTACCGTAAGATGTAATACTTTATTTTGAAATATTTTTGAACTATATTATCTATGATATTTTCGTATGATTTCATATATTGCTCGAATATCCTTTATTTTTATGCCTTGTGCCATCTTGGTTGCCCGCCTGACGAGGCTCGCATCTCGAGGTGGTACGGCGGTTGTCGCGTGGCCGAGCCTGCGGGTCGGGGCGTGACAACTTTAGTCAATTTTGTGTAACTTTATGATTTTCAATCAATTAGTTTATTTGATTCATATTGGCAGAACATATTCCAAAATACTTATATTCCTTGCTACCATGTCTTACCTTTATCATGACTTTGTTTACCAGCATCTCCTCTTAAATTAGTTTCTTTGCTTGGACTAGATTAGATATTGCTATTTTAGCTACTTGGTTGATAATTTGTAATATAATGTTTGTTTTGATCAATGATTGTTGATTGTTGTAGATTTTGTTCAAGCCATTACTAGGTTAAATATATTCTCCCTCTTAAATGTTTTAGGTCTGCATGTTTGAGGCAATTTGATGGTGAAGTTGACTACCAAGTAACAACTTTACATAAATGGATGTTAATAATGAAGCTTCTGGTGACACAGAATTTGAAAGTTAGTTGGGTCATCTGCCTTAAGAGTTGGATGTTAGTTTATATTTAATCTCTTGTATTTGTTATGAAAATCTAGATGAATTTTCTATGTATTTCTGGGTAGTTCACTATATATATTTTTAAATAAAAAAGATTTTCCATTCCTTTCAACATTTTTTCTATTGGAATTTGTTGTTTTGTTTTAACTTTGAAAAACTTATGTAAGCTATTCATCTCATATACGTAATGTATATTTTTTCAAATTCATAGGTAACAAATCGAGTAATCCTAATATGACTACCGCATATTGTCTAGATTTTGATAACTTGTCACAAATTATAAAGGCCTGCAAGGAGGCACGGGCCAAATCACTAGTTTAAGTAAATTCTCTGAGGTAACCTTCCATCTTTAAACAACATCTGTGGACCACTTGATGGGATGCATTCATTACCAAACAGACTCATTCGCTCCCTCACTTCAATGTGCAATGAATCCCACCACAAAAGTTATTGCATGTTTGAGCTTGCTGAAACATTTTCAATTTTAGCATTAATAGATAACTAATAAAAGTTGAGATGAATTTAAATATTGATTTTACTTTTGTAATGCAGATTAAGTGTCTTGAACTCTATGGTTTAATTAGAGGTTTGTGACATAAAAATTTTCATTTATTTGATTTCTATCCACTATTTCCACCGTCCTCAATTAATTCCTAGCTTTGGTTTATCACTCAATTGCACTATTAAGGTTAAATTTTTAGTGATTCCCATCCTTGGTAAGTTTCCATTTATTTTTTTTCTCATTATGAACATTTTTTGCTTGCTTTTTATGTTAGTTATTTGATCTTTGATTGGTTAAGAATTTGTGGATACGATTATTTGGTAGTGTGTTAATAGTCGTTAATGAGGCCTACACTTGGTTAGTTATAAATCTTAAATATATTTGCACCATCTTGCACTCTATAATATATCATTCTGTTAATTAATCAGTCACACTTCTTGGTTAAAGCCTTTGAATCTATATATTCAATTCATTAGCAAGCACTGATGTATATATAGAACAATTGTTTTAAGCCTTTGAGTTAAAAATATTGGCTAAGAACAATATTTATTATAGAGATACAGATTTGTCAGTTATGATAGATGTTAATTCTACGAAAGCTTGCATCCACTGTCACTAGAAGGTGTTGAATGGGAACTTTAGTCAATTTTGTGTAGCTTTTATGATTTTCAATCAATTAGTTTATTTGATTCGTGCTGGCTGAACATATTCCAAAATACTTATGTTCCTTGCTACCATGTCTTACCTTTATCATGACTTTTTTTACTAGCATCTCCTTTTAAATTAGTTGCTTTGCTTGGACAAGATTAGCAATTGCTGTTTTAGGTACTTGGTTGATAATTTGTGATATAATGTTTGTTTTAATCAATGATTGTTAATTGTTGTAGATTTTGTTTGAGCCATTATTAGGTTAAATACATTCTCCCTCTTAAATGTTTTAGGTCTGCATGTTTGAGGCAATTTGAGGGTGAAGCAAACTACCAAGTAACAATTTTACATAAATGTATATGTTAATAATGACGCTTCTGATTACATAGAATATGATAGTTGGTTGGGTCATCTCCCTTAAGAGATGGATGTTAATTTATATTTAAACTCTTGAATTTGTTATGAAAATCTAGATGAATTTTCTATGTATTTTAAGGTAGTTGACTATATATATATATTTTTAAATAGAAAAGATTTTCCATTCCTTTCAACATTTTCTCGAACGGAATTTGTTTTTTTGTTTTAACTTTGAAAAACTTATGTAGGCTATTCATCTCTTATGCTTTCATCACTCAATGTATATTTTTCCAAATTCATAGGTAACAAATCGAGCAATCCTAATATGACTACCGCATATTGTCTAGCTTTTGATATATTTTCACAAATTATAAAGGCTTGCAAGGAAGGACGGGCCAAATCAATAGTTTAAGTAAATTCTCTAAGCTAACCTTCCATCTTTAAATAACATGTGTGGACCACTTGATGGGATGTGTTCATTACCAAACAGACTCACTCACTCCCTCACTTCAATGTTGAATGAGTCCCACCATAAAAGTTGTTGTATGTTTGAGCTAGCTGAAACATTCTCAATTTCAGCATTAATAGATAACTAATAAAAGCTAAGATGAATTTATATATTGATTTTACTTTCGTAATGCAGATTAAGTGCCTTGAACTCTACAGTTTAATTAGAGGTTTATGATACAATAATGTTCATTTCTTTGATTTCTATCCATTATTTCCACCGTCCTCAATTAATTCATAGCTTTGGTCTATCACTCAATTGCACTGTTTAGGTTAACTTTCAAGTGAATCCCCACTCTAGGTAAGTTTCTATTTATTTTTTTTCCTCATTATGATCTTTGATTAGTTAAGAGTTTGTGGATACGATTATTTGGTAGTGTGTTCGTAGTCGTTAATAAGGCCTACACTTGCTCAGTTATAAATCTTAAATATATTTGCACCATCTTGCACTCTATAGTATATCATTCTGTCAATTAATCAGTCATACTTCTTGGTTAAAGCATTTGAATCTATATATTCAATTAATTAGCAAGCACTAATGCAAGTATAGAACAATTCTTTTAAGCCTTCGAGTTAAAAATATTGGCTAAGAACAATATTTATTATAGAGATGCATAATTGTCAGTTATGATAGATGTTAATTCTACGAAAGCTTCCATCATCTATCACTAGAAGCTATTGAATGAGAACTTTAATCAATTTTGTGCAGCTTTTATGATTTTCAATCAATTAATTTATTTGATTTGTGTTGGCTGAACATGTTCCAAAATACTTATATTCCTTACTACCATGTCTTATCTTTATCATGACTTTGTTTTGTAGCATCTCCTCTCAAATTAGTTGCTTTGCTTGGACTAGATTAGCAATTGTTATTTTAGCTACTTGGTTGATAATATGTGATATAATGTTTGTTTTAATCAATGATTGTCAATTGTTGTAGATTTGTTCGAACCATTATTAGGTTAAATATGTTCTCCCTCTTAAATGTTTTAGGTCTGCATGTTTGAGGCAATTTGATAGTGAAGCTGACCACCAAGTGACAACTTTACATAAATGTATATGTTTATAATGAAGCTTTTGATGACACAGAATATGAAAGTTTGTTGGGCCATCTCCTTTAAGAGCTGGATCTTAGTTTATATTTAATATCTTGAATTTTTTATGAAAAGCTATATGGAATTTTCTATATATTTTAAAGTAGTTGACTATATATATTTTTAAATAGAAAAGATTTTCCATTCCTTTCAACGTTTTCTTTATTGGGATTTGTTGTTTTGTTTGAACTTTGAAAAACTTATATAGGCTATTCATCTCTTATACTTTCATCACTCAATGCATATTTTTTCAAATTCATAGATAACAAATTGAGCAATCATAATATGACTATCGCATATTGTCTAGATTTTGATAATTTTTCACAAATTATAAAGGCCCGCAAAGAAGCACTGGCCAAATCACTAGTTTAAGTAAATTCTCTGAGGACCTTCTGTCTCTAAATAACACGTCTTGACCACTTGATGGGATGCGTTATTATCAAACAGACTCACTCACTCCCTCAGTCCCTCACTTCAATGTTCAACGAGTCCCACTATAAAAGTTGTTGCTACATACTTCATCACCATCTTTCTGAGTCTGACTTTGTCTTCATCCTATGGCCATTACATTTGTTGTTTTGCATGCAACAACCGCAAATTTCTTTTCCCTTTATTACTTACACTTTTAAGTACCTTTAATTTATACATTATATATTAGTATTTGTTTCAGTAAAATTTCATATATTTTTTGAATGATAAGTTTATTTAGAATAAATGATTTTTTTAGGCCAAAATCAATGGTTGGTCGAATGTACCTAAAAATTAAAAAAAAAAGGCTTGGTGAATGAAAAATTATACAATTAAACTTTTAACTTTTTTAAAATTTTATTTTCATCCATTCACATTCTACCATTATGGCCTAAAAAGCATGTTATTTTTTTTTTCAAAATTTCTTTAAATTTGTTTCAAATTCATCCTTCTGTACAATTTAAGTATACGAAATCTTTAAATAGTTTTTGCATATCTTAAAATCGAGACCATTAATATTATAATCCTAAAGACTGGGACCATCATTGATTCAAACTTAAAGAAAAAGATGAGGATTCACATGATACAAGTAATAAATTTTAACTCATGATATGCTATAAAGAAGAATTAAACGGTAACTTGAATCCCACTTGAATTATAATTTGTCTAGAAACACGGAAATTCAAAGAGAAAAACATGAATTTTGGCTGATTACAACTGGATTCTTGTACTTATAAAAACTTAAGAGAAAAAACACACGATTTTACTTTTATTAAAAAAAAAGAAAAAACCTGTAAGAGCAAAAGAGTAGCAATTTTAAGTACTCATGTACTCGACGGTTTTACCAATAATATTAAAAAAGAAACTCTTCCACTATCGAGTGGTGAATAGTAAATTCTACAATTCTCTTCCCAATATTTTCTTCTCAATCGAGCTTTGGATCCTTTAATTTTTAATTATGATTTAAAGCGAATATTCCCTTAGATAGTGCAAGTGTGGTTCCTCATATCTTGATTGGTATATAGAAAATAGGTTTTTGTTAAGAATTGTAATTTTGGTAGTGCAATTGTGGTCCCGTATGTCTTGATTGTGGAAGATATATATCCTTGTTTGTATTTGTAATTTGGTATAGAAACTTTGAGATTTTGCCCTCTTAATTTCAAGTCTTATTGTGACATTATGTGTTCCCATATACCCTATAATTTGCTAATGTTCTCTTTCCATAAATGTATTAAACTATTAATATGTTTTGGACTTAATTCATATTGATAGTAATTTGTAATCATGATTGGATCTTAGTATACGAGCCACTTTGCCTCTAATATATTAATAATACATTCTTTTGGTTTTTCATATGAATCTAGAGTGCATACCTGCCAATCACCCAATCTCTTTAATTTACAATTGGTTTTTCATTTGAAAATGTTTAGACTTGAATTCTAGACCACTTCTTGTTATCCCATTCCATGCCCTTCTCTAACCTCTGTATTGTTCATTTGAGAGTTTATCTGTCTTGTTACTACTATTTCATGCTGTACTCCTAACTTAGATCTTTTAGTACTATTAAATTTGTGAGATGAGAAACTAAAATTTGAAAAGTAAATTAATTATTTATACTTTTGCTCATTTGTATGCCTTTACTAAGAATTTATTTACTTAAAAGTTTCTTCTGAAGTGAATAAAAAACATTAATAATTAGTATAGTAATAAGTTTAGCATAACTATGGAATAAATGAGGATCAAGTGACACAAGAAGCAAAATTCTCATCTCATGGTAGTTTATGCACGTGTAAAGGCAGAATAGCTTCACTTGTTACACTTTATGCTAGCCTTTTGTCGCACCCAATTCCTTTCCAAACCAAAGTTATGAAACCAAGAAAATTGTTATATATAGTAATATGAAAAAGTTACTAAACCAGAAATCAGGTTAGACTTTTAGGGACTTTTTCGTTTCAATATAAATGTGTTAGATAATAGTTTAAACTTATTAATCTTTTCTATGTTATAAGCTAGGTTTGCACTATTCCTTATTTGTTATTATTCTTATAATGTTGGAACTTCCATTTATAACTTTGTTAATTACATGCATACCTACTTTTTTACATGTAGAAATAAATATGAAGAAAGGAAAACCTCCAATAAGAGGAGGAAAAACTCTTAAGAAAAGAGAATGAGTCCATACAAAATGAGGAGGGATATTAAGATGATCAGAATTTGTCCTACAAAAAGAAAAACAAGTCCATTAAGAATAAAAAGATCAGCTAAAAAAAGGAAAACAAAGGTCTAAATCAATTGTTCGCTCCATCTTTGACGAGCCATCTACACAACAAGGAGCAGTAAATGTAGAGGTCATGCATCGAGCTACTCAACCTTCAAGACAGTCCAATGAAGTTAGATCCAAAACTAGGCAACCATCGTCAGGGAATTGTTCAAATGATGTGCGCTTCACAAGTCATCAGCCATCAACTAATGAATCCAAAAGGGCATAATTAACTCACTCGGCTATTGCTCAATCCCAATCACAAAAAGTGCACCAAGACTGGGTAAAAAATGAAGGAAAGAAAATTTTTCTCAGAAAGGATCCATGTATGGTGATTCCATAGGAAAATGAAGAACATTTTCAAAGAATTTTGCTTTTCATGATGATGATGATGATGAGGAATATTATCCTAATTTAAGTAAAAGTGATTCGGGTGAAAGCGAAAATGAAGATTGTGATGTGGCATTTGATGAGGATAACAATTCTGATGAAGATGGCAATATTGGTTTGGAATATGAGAGTGAAAGGGAAATAGAAGTTGAAATTTAGGAAAATCATGATGTTGAAATTCAAGAACACGAAGGTATGTTGGTTTTGAATTTAAATAAAGTTAGTTTGAGCCTAAATTTTTATTAGTATATGTTTAGCTTTAAGTTTTTTACCTTTTCATTGTAACTTATTTAAATCAGCCTCTCCAAAAAGAAATACTCGAGGCCTTACTAAATGTAGGAGAATACATATACGAACCTTCAAGGAGCATGAAGAAATCACTCTGAATGAAAATAGATATCCCATTGGAGATGACAAAATTTGTCAAGAATTCAGTAGTTTCTTGGGAACTTAGGCTTGTAATTCAAAATTCATTCCTTTAAATTATACCACTTAGTGTCATGTTCTAAAAAAAAAAAGAAGGATCGACTGTGGATATATGTAAATGTATGACTTATCTTTATTTTAAAACAACTTTTATATTCTAATATATTGTTACATATTAACTTTGACAATAATTGTAGGCCAAATATATTGTTCCAGATGAAGGAAAAAAAATGGATTTTAGATACTATAAAAGATGCATGGAAGAGCTATAAATGAAGGCTCAAGAAAAGAATATTAGAAAATTATTACAATCATGAAGAAAGATTGGTTAATCGTTCTCAAAACTTTCATGAGGATCATTTTGATGCTTTACTTGGTTATTGGGAACTTGAAAATGTCACGGTATTATTATTTTGATAATGAATTATTATATAATTATCATTTATTTTAATTTGATTGTGTCCATATTGTAATTCTAGGAAATAAGTACAAAAAACAGAGAAAATCCTCTCAAACAAAAACATATGCATAGGAGTGGGCCTAAAAAGTTTTACAAGAACAAGGGAGTAGCTGGTAATTTACAGTCTTATTTATTTGCAATATGCTTATCCTCTTATATGTGATAAGTTAGTTGTTTTTCTCCGTTGGATTTCTTTCTTACTTTCTAGACTTGTATTCTTTTTTCTCCTATACTAGGTTCTGGTTTTTCTGCTCCAGTTTTCTATTCATTTGCACAATGTTCTCTTATGTTGCTATTGGTGAATGATAAGTAGCCTCACTATTATTAGAAAAATAATTTCATAAGAATGATTAAGTACAAACACTCAACTCATAGTAATGTGCATTATTGTCATCTCTTTTAATAAATTATGATAAAACTTAGTAAAGAAACCAAATAAGTTTTGCCTTGGGGACTAGAAAATTAGCCTTTCAAATTCCAATTCTAAAGAACAAAAGTAACATCACACAACTTTGGATAAATAAGACAATATTTTTGGTTACATACACAAGTCACACGGACAGGTTGAAGTAGCATTCGATGCCATAGCTCATTGAGACATAGGAATAGTTACAACTGAAATTTAATTCATCTTAATCGGGCTTGGTTTGATTTTTAGATTACACTTGTAACAATCAAGCCAAACACTTGAATACAAGGAAATATTTAGACTTTAGACAATCATTTCAAAACCATTTAACTAAAATACTCTATATCTGAAATTCCTACAAAATTGTAGGCACATGGATGAAAAAATTGAAGTCACTTGTTGAAAATTTTCCGATTTTTAACATTATTTTTTTGTTGTACTATGCTGTACTATTGTATTATTAATATAATTTTTTTTCATTTATTATAGAGAATGTCAAAGAAGGGTAATGAATTGCCTTCACAAATCAAGATGTTTATTGTGACTCGTAAATCAAAACAAGGGAAGGAATTGGATGAAGAGACCTCTAAAAATATAGCAAGTTTGCTAATTCCCTTTTTTTTTCTTATCAATGTACAAAATGGATAATGGATTTTTTAAAATTAACTTCTTTGAATTTGAAACATTAAGACATAGCTTAAGGAAATACAATCTCATACACAAAAAATGATTTGATAAGAAATGAACGTGGAGGATGTTTGCGATTATATAAGAGAGAGGTTACTCGAAAGAGTTTAGGAAAAAGAGTTACTAATGATAGTGCTCAAATGGTTCAATAAGAGAGGGTGAAAGAAGACATATAAAAGAAATTGGAGCAACACAAGTCAGAGTTGGCTCTTAGATTCTGATCAACATTGATAGCGTTGCAACAATCCAATTCGAGTTTGGTCATCCCACTGGGTTTGTTTGATTTTTATTGATTACTTACGCTATCAGTGATGTTAGTAGTTGCTTTAGATAAAGATAGAGTATCACGTGAACATATTCTATCTTCTTTAGTTATGAACTATATTTCTTACGTATTGTTATCATTTATCCTTTTAGGGATTTATAAAATAAACTAAATTATATGTTCAATTTTATATAATCATCTGACATTTGTTTTTTAATTATCAATCTTACAGGAATAAGAAATGGATGGAAAACATCATTTATTTGATTATGAAGAGGTAAACGACATTATTTTAGTTATATTTCTTAGTTATTTATTTAATTTATTTAATAAAATATCCTAGTAATATTTAGAAATCTTTACTTACTTTTTGTTTTAAAATTGCACTTTTAAGATGATGCATATGGTAGAAGAAATGGAGAGAATTTTGATTCATGAAAGTCGCTTTAGGTTTTTATTTTTAGGTTATAATTGCGTTGTGGATGTTTTATTTGATGTTCTTGGAAACATAACTTTTATATTTATTGGCAGGTTCTTTCAAAATGTTCATATTACTTTGAGATATTAATGTAATTATTAAAGAGTTTCTCATATTAATAAGATTTTGTTTCTCCTATTTGTTTTTTTAAGTCAAAACTATTATCAATTATTGTATTAGGTTATACAATTATCTGTAAAGTTATCCGAAAAATGTCGGCAAACTTCTTCTTAGAGGGTGAAGTCCTTTACAAGAGAACTAGGGATCAAGTAATGTTGAGATGTGTAGAGTCAGAGGAAGCAAAGAAGATTTTAGAAGAAGTTCACGGTGGAATCTGTGGAACTCATTCCAATGGACATAGAATGGCTAAACAGATTATGGGGCTTTTTGTTGAGAGTAGCTTGACCAGCGGTAGATGAATTAGGATGTGGGATTACAGGCGGTAGGTTAGTAGGCCCACTGAAAGTACATTCCGCGACGAAATCGGCCAGGACCTGTGCTTTAATTGCCTTCCGGTGCCCAAACTCAATACCAAATTCGCTCAATTCTACACTCCACTTAACCAAGCGACCAGATAAATCGACCCTGGTCAGTATCTCTCGGATTGGTTGGTCGGTCAAAACCGTGATTCGATGAGATTGGAAAATATTTAAATAAAGATAAATCTTATCTCACCTCATTTCCAAATTGATCTTGTCTAGTTGACTGAGGATCTAAAACTTGAAAGACTTGATAAATTTTTACTTTGTTAATTCGTGACCATGAACTAAAAAATCATAGAAAATAATGTTACTTTCACTTTCTAAAAAAGTGTTGCTTAAATATATAAAAAAATTATCTATTTCTTCAAAAATGCCAACAGAAAAGTAAATTATTGCGTATAAAATCTTAAATCACCGTTACATATTCTAGAAATATGGTTGCGTTAGTTTTACGAAAATTGTTGCTTAAACTTTTTTAAGTATTGCTATATCTCCTATAATATTATTGTTTATACTTATCAAAATGTGTTGCTTAATTATAAAATTTGTTATTTATTCTTATTCATATTTTGTTGCTTAAAAAAAATGTTACAGAAACCTTTGCATCATTGTTGCATATTTTGAAAATATAGTTCTCCAAACATGTCAAATGTTGCCTAAGGTTTACAAATTTTGTTGCCTAATTTTTTTTAAAATGTTACAAAACTCCCATTTAACTGTTGCCTAAAGCAAAACACTGTTGCATGAATTGATAGAAAATTTATTGCAGATGTAAAAAGTTTGTTACAAATTTGTACGAAAAGCATAGTGTCATGGAAACACCATGTTAAGGCCGCGCCATTGCCAACCTTGTTTAGCGCCATGGTCGGGTAGAGGCTAGATGATGGCTAGATCTTCATAATCTAGGAAAATCGGTCCTCGTTTCGAACATGTCAACAGTTGTTCATGATATAGCTATAAAATCCCATTAGCTCTTTTGGGGGGGAGTTCAGACGCCCGGACGGGTGGGTTGGCTCCCTGGCTTAGGAATGCACCACTGATCACCTAGGGTTGCCCTCCTGGCCCGCAAGTGATGTGGTGATGCACGTGGCTTTATATGTAATCGATGTTGCCTTTTTCATTAGCTCGTGTGCTTTGTTACCTTGTTGTTTGGTTGCTTTGTTGCCATGTTGCTTGGTTGCTCAATTTTCATGTTGCCTTGATGTAATACAAGATGCTATTAATAATAAAACCATTTTCCCCTCGAGGGTAGACGGGGGTCATTGTGCTTATTTGCTTATGCCCTACGGGCTAACGTTGTGGCTAGTGAGGCTAACCAATGTTGTGTGCTTGTGCAGAATTCTAGCAATTCTAGGCTAACTTGATCAGGAGAGCCCCTTCAAGTGTCGTACGGCCAAGCAAGACATTGAGTGTAAGGCTTGTCTGTGACACGTGGTATTAGAGCACGGTTGATCATTGCTAGTTTTCAACACAACCATCATCATGAGAGCTGGAGGGCTAAATAAGTAAAAGAGCTTGGAGAGCTTGAGGCCATGATGGCCGCCATCAAGGCTCAAATGGTCTCACACTATAGATTAAGAGCCATCGAGACGACCCGAAATGAGTTGTCTGAGGCTGTTGCTAACCTGAGGGAGGAAACCAAGGAGGCTTTGCAGTTGAGCAAACCGAGCTCAAAGAAGAGCTCAAATCTAAGGTGAATGTGTTGACTTTGGCCGTGGGTAGGTCAGGGTCTAGCTCGACGGATAGAGCTAAAAGAGGTAAGGTGCCCGAGCCAAAATGGTTCGAGGGGGCATGTGATGCCAAGGAGTTAGACAAATTCTTGTTTGATGTGGAACAATACTTTCAGGTCATGCACCCCAAGTAAGAGGATGACAAGGTGTCTATGGCCGCGATGTACCTAGCTGGAGATGCCAAATTGTGATGGCATTCCAAGTTTGTGAACGATGTGTGCCCTATCAAGACTTGGTCCAAGCTTAAGTAAGAGCTGAAGAACCAGTTCTTCCTTGAGAATGTGGAGTACATGGCTCGAAAGAAGTTACAAGATTTAAGCCAAACCGGATCAGTGCGAGAATATATGCGGGAGTTCTCCACTTTGATGCTAGATATCTGAGACATGTTCGAGAAAGACAAGATCTTTCTTCTACTTAGCCATGGGCTAGGAATGAACTCAATAGGTAGAAGGTCCAAGATGTTGCCACGGCCATGATGGCCATAGAATGCCTTAATGACTACAATGATGGTGGCCAAAAACGGAAGAACCCACCTCCCAATGTTAGTAGTTCTAGTGGTGGTGTGGGAAAGACACCTAGGACAGGCTACCCATCAAGTGGGGGAGGTGATAAAAGAACTATGAGCAGAGACTCTCTATAAAAAACCATGAGCCAAAAGTCCCCACAATCCAAGAGCACGGGGGCCTCCAACTTTAGGCCAAGACCACCACTAGCATGTTTCCGTTGCAATGGTCCATATAAGATTGTGGATTGTCCACAACGGGGGCCCTTGAATGCCCTTCAAACATCTCCTCTAGAGGCACCCCTATCTGAGGCTGTTAGCGAAGAAATTGAGAAAGAACCAACTAGGATGGGTTCCATAAGGTTCCTTAGTGTCCTGCATGCTCAATTGGCCTAAGCTCAGAAAGGACCAATAATGTCATGCCCCGACCTGCCCGGGTCGGCCACGTGGCAACCGTTGCGCTGCCTCGAAGTACGTGTTGGCCAGTCACGCACCTGAAGCACCGCAAGGCATAGAATGGATACCATCACTATGAAACAAAACTAAAATATAATTAGAATCATTTAAATAAATATTTAACTTATAAAGTGTACCAATGGATTAATTTAAAAGAATACCTACACAGCAGAAACTACTAAGCCTAAGCCACCGACGCCTCCTAGTGAGCCTCCATTCTATTTGCTGACCTCATACGTGGATCTACATCTATCCGCATTGGATACAGGTGAGTGACAGAGGTTCTATGAATCTCCACTGGGATTAGGGCAAACAAGGGAAATCCAAAATAAAATAATAATAAAATAAATATTTTTCTTTTCAAAACTCTTTTCTGGTTCTCCAATCGAGAACTCTCTTTAAAAACACTTTAAATAAATACATAAATAAATATACATAAAATGGGCTGGCATCTCTATCATACTGAAGTCGCGACCCGTCGGTCGTCTTATGCCTCACTGCACCGAGGGCTATCTCTTTTCTCATTCAAAAATATTTTCTCTTTTCTATCTCTTTAGCCCTTTCCCTCGTTGGTGCCTCGCTGTGGTGGAACACAGCGAAATGGAGCCCTAGCGAGCTTCCCTACGCGCCTCTCCTAGGGTCTCGTCTCACCGTGCCCCTCAATAGGCGGTCCACGACTGAGAGTCAAGCATGCTTCTCCAACTTGTCCATGCTCCCGCATATATTGGAGCCCAATGAGCATCTCTCTCAATCACTCATCTGATAAGGGTATCGCACCCTTAATAATCATAATATTAATATTTCATAATTATATATATATATATATTAAAACATACACATTTAGAACATAAAAACACACACACATAAGTCTTTAAATTCCTTTTTGAAAACATCCCACTCTCTACGTGGGTATATCACAAACAACTCTATGTGTGTGGATTTCCCGTATCCCAAAATCTTTGAAAACATTGATGTTTTTAAAACCTTATTAAAACCTTTGTGCCCAATGGCTAAACAAAGAAGTCTAGGCCACTCACAGTGTTGGGAGATTCGTATACTCCAAAACGCTCCATGTAGCTTTAACCTCCGATGCATCACCGCATTCGATTATCCGGAGCCTTAGCACACGGAAATATACGTTAGCATTCATAATTAAATTTATGAATGCACCTATGAGGCTCTAACATGACCTAAGACTGGGCTTGAATGTGATTCGGGGCTTAGAAAAGTGTCTGGGAGGTTCCGGGGTAAAAATCGGACACTTGGTTTCAATTATGAAAATGCCCCTTAGGTCCATGGCCTGGATCTGGGCCAGGCAGGACCCCCATGTGGCTGGGTTAGGCCCGGCCTGTTTCTGGGCCCAAAAGGCCCCTCCCATGTGAGTTGGGTCGAGCCCAACTCAGTTTAGGCCCAATTGCTCGGTTTGGGCTAGAGGGCCCTGTCTGGCACGGGACTGGGCTGCGGGTCTCTCCCGCGCGAGAGAGACTTGGCTCCCGGGCGGGAGCCGTTCGGCATCCTCTGGATCTGAGGCTTTTCCTCGGTTCCCAAGCCCCTCGGTCCACTGTTTGGCAAGAAATTCGAGATGGAGGTTTCTCTCACCTCCCACGACACGTTTACCGGAGTAGAAACGAGAATCACAAGCTCAAAGTTCCTAGACCTCGAATCTAAACTTAAAATCTAACTAAAAGTAAACCTAACTTTGAGCTTAGATCTCTTCTAGACCAATGCATGAAAATGCGTGAAAACTTAGAAAAAATGAAGATCAAGGAGTTAAAAATAGCATACCAAGAGCTCGTCTTGATCCTTCGATCGGTTTGTCCGGATCAACCAACAGTCCAAAATTGCTCCAAAAGAGCAGTTGGGATAAAAGAGAAATGAGAAAAGAGAGAAAGAGAGAAAATGAGGGGGAGAGGCTCGGCCTCCCTCTATTTATAGGGGAGTCCGACACCGGGTCTACTCGGGCTCAGGGCTAGACTTTCTCTTCTCCTTTAAACCTCTCAAAACTTTAATCCTTAGCCCAATCCACCGACCAATTCACCAATGGACTTCCAATCCATTGGCTATGGACTTAAAGAAGTCCACTTTAGT
This sequence comes from Microcos paniculata, assembly GCA_030664755.1. Lineage (NCBI taxonomy): Eukaryota > Viridiplantae > Streptophyta > Magnoliopsida > Malvales > Malvaceae > Microcos > Microcos paniculata. Next base: position 6,218,157 of record CP131460.1, on the reverse strand, counting down.
GTTTCCATGCATGGTCACCCATCTCATCTTTCAACTACGGCTTACCTTAAGTTTGACTTCTTTTCTGACTTAACATAACCGGACCGACATATTGTTTAATTATTGCGTCATCTTGTACTATTCCGTTTGTACCGAAAAGTCATGCTAGGTCCGGGTGTGTCAAATAAGGGGCCTAATGTATGTAGACTTGATATTGAATGGGAAGGCCACCAGGGCCATGGTTGACACGGGAGCAACTGACACGTTCATCACCCCGGAAGAGGCCAAGAGATATGGCTTCAAGGTTAACCGAGAGTGTGGGTAGATGAAAGCGGTTAACTTAGCGGCCTCGTCTATCCATAGGAATGCCAAGAGGGTGATAGCCAAACTTAGGCCGTGGGAGGGAAGTTTAGACTTCACCATTTCTCCCATGGATGATTTTGATGTTGTCATTGGCTTGGATTTCATGATGCTAGCCCGAGCCGTCTCGATTCCTATCGCCAGCTGCTTATTGTTCTTAGGAGACTAACCTTGTGTGGTGCCAACAAGCATTCTCCCGAAGAGTGAAAAGAAGATGCTCTCAGCTTTATAGGTCGAGAAGGGTGTCAAGAGGGGAGAGCCATCCTACATAGCTATGCCCATCTACAAATAAGGAGATGAGTAAGAGGCAATCCCCATGGGTGTGAAATCCGTGTTGAAAGAGTTTGAAGATATGATGCCCGATCAGTTACCTAAGACCTTGCCACCACGGAGGACCATGGATCATGAGATTGATCTTCCATTGGGGGTTAAACTGCCAGCTAAAGGGCCATATAGAATGGCTCCTCCTGAGTTAGCCAAGTTAAGAAAGCAATTAGACGAGCTATTGCAAACGGGTTTCATTAGGTCCTCTAAAGCACTATTTGGAGCCTCGGTGCTATTTTAGAAGAAATAAGGCGGAAGCTTGAGATTGTGTGTAGATTATCGAGCTTTGAATAAGGTGATCGAGATGAAAAAATATCCCATTCCTTTCATCTTCGACTTGTTTGATCAATTGAGCCAGGCCAAGTATTTTTTCTAATTGGATTTGAGATCGGGGTACCACCAAGTTCGAGTGGCCGATGGTAATGAGCCTAAAACTACATGTGTAACTCGGTATGGAGCATTTGAATTTCTTGTGATGCCCTTTGGTTTGACTAATGCTCCTACTACGTTTTGTACCTTGATGAACCAGGTGTTTCATGATTTCCTCGACAAGTTTGTCGTCATCTATTTAGATGACATTGTGGTGTATAGTTCAACATTAGAAGAACACCAAGAGCACTTGAGGCAAGTATTCGAGAGACTTCGAGCCAATCAGTTGTATGTTAAGCGGGAAAAGTGTGCTTTTGCTCAGACCAGAATTCAGTTTCTTGGCCACATAGTGGAGCAAGGCCACATTAGAATGGATATGGCAAAGGTGAAGGCTGTCAAGGAGGGGCGATCCCTAAGAACGTGAGTGAGTTATGTTCCTTCTTGGGGCTAGCCAACTATTATAGATGATTCATCGATGGGTAATCACGCCGAGTTGTGGCCCTTACTGAGTTATTAAAAAAGGGACATGGGTGGAAGTGGAGTGATGAATGCCAAAAGGCCTTTGAAAATCTAAAAGAGGCCATGATGAAAGACCTTGTGCTAGTGCCATCACACCCCGACCCGTCCGGGCCGGCCACGTGGCAACCGCCGGGCTACCTCGAAGTACGTGTCTGCAGCCACGCATCCGAGGCACCGCAAGGCATTAAAATGGATATCATCGCTGCAAAACAAAACTAAAGTTTTAATTAGAAATCACTTAATAAAATATTTAACTTTAAAAGTAATGCCAGTGGACTAATTAAGAGAATACCTACACAGCGGAAACTTCTAAGCCTAAGCCACCGATGTCTCCTAGTGAGCCTCCATCCTAATTGTTGACTCCGTACGCGAATCTACATCCATCCACATTGGATATAGGTGAGTGACAGAGGTTCTATGAATCTCCACCAGGGGTTAGGGAAAATAGGGAAAATCTGAAATAAAATAAAATAAATATTTTTCTTTTTGAAAACTCTTTTCTGGTTCTCCTGCTGAGAACCCTATTTTAAAAACACTATAAATAAATAAATATATAAATATACATAAAATGGGCTAGCATCTCTATCATACTGGAGGCGAGACCCATCGGTCGTCTTTTGCCTCACTGCACCGAGGGCTATCTCTTTCCTTTCTAAAACTATTTTCTCTTTTTCTTTCTCTTTCTCTTTCTCTTTCTCTAGCCCGTTCCCTCGGTGGTGCCTCACTGCGATGGAACACAGTGAACTGGAGCCCTGGCGAGTTTCCCTACGCGCCTTTTCCAACCAGGCTCGATTCACCGTGCCCCTCGATAGGCAGTCCACGGTTGAGTGTCATGCATGCTCTCAAACTCGGTCCACGCTCCCGTAAATTGGAGCCCCGAGGAACCCTCTCAATCACTCATCTCACAAGGGCATCGTACCCTCAATAATCATAATAATAATATCTCAAATATATATATACACACATAAAACATTTATATTTAAAACATATAATCACACACACATAAGTTTTATATTCCTTTTCAAAGCATCCCACTCACTGTGTGGGTATATCACAAACAATTGTGTGTGTGGATTTCCCATATCCCAAAACCTTTTTGAAAATATTTATGCTTTTAAAATCATTTTTAAAATCTTTTCCCCCAGTGGCTACACAAAGAAGTCAAGGCCACTCACAGTATTGGGAGATTCGTATACTCCCAAGCGCTCCATGTAGCTCAACCTCCGGAACATCGCCGCATTCGATTCACCCGGAGCCCTAGCACACGGAAATACGTTAACATTCATAATTAAACTATGAATGCACCTATGAGGCTCTAGCATGACCTAAGATTGGGCTTGAATGTGATTCGGGGCTTAGAAAAGTGTCTAGGAGGTTCTAGGGTAAAAATTGGACACTTGATGAAAAATTACGAAAATACCCCTGGGCCCATGGGCTGCCCACTCAGGCTGGGCCCGGCACATAGAAAAGTGTTCAGGAGGTTTCGGGGCTAAAATCGGACTCTCAATGAAAAATTACCAAAATGCCCCCAGGGGCCCGTGGGCCCCACACCCGGACAAGGCTGGGCCCCACACGGGTTGAGTCAAGTTCTACTCGAAATCGGGCTCAAAAAGTCCACCTACGAGGTATTTATACATTATAATGATATAATATATAAATATCTAAATATAATAATATAATATATAAATATCTTTTAATATAATAATATTATATTAAAAATATCTAAACAGGGACTCGATCGGCCAGTTCTTCGGCCAGTCTCTCCCCCAGTTTTCGCACTCGTTTCTCCTCCTTTCGACGTACAAACTTAGAGAGGCGATCCTCATGGCATCCATGACAGATATGCTTCGGCAGAAACGAGAAACACCGGTCCAATTTTCCCGTAGACTGAGATTTAGCCCAAATTGACTAAATCTCCGATTTATTCACACCCGGTGCATAGAAATGCTTAAAAATGGAATATAACGTAGATTAAGGGGAGTACTATAACCTACTAAAAACTCACCTTAATCCACTGGCCCGAAATCCACTTTTTTGAGTTTAAAGTTCTAATCCGGTTAAAAGCTGAAAACTGCAATCTAGGCTAAACCGATGCATGGATGTGCGTGCAAACTTAAGATAACGTAGATTGAGGTGAGAATAACAACATACTGAAAACTCACCTTGATCTGATGGCCGGACTGTCCCGATTTGTCAATTGTCCAAAATGCCTCCGGTCGGCTTCAGAGAGAAAAGAAGAAAAAAGAAAGAAAAAGAAAAGAAAAAAATGAAAGAAAGGTTTGGCTCCCTCCCCTATTTATAGGGGAGCCCGACGCCGGGTCCACTCGGGCCCCGGGTCAAACTTTTTCCCCTTTTTCAACTTTCTTCCATTTTTACCCGTTGGCTAAATCCTTTGATTTCTTGTGCCAACGAGGCCCATAATAAATTTTTAGGGACTTAATTGGAGGTCTTTTTGGCATTTTACTAATTTCCATGCACGGTTAATTACTTTTTCTTCTAACTCCGTCTTATCCTAATTTAAACTTCTCTTCTTAATTAGACACATCCGGACCGACATATTGTTTAATTAAAACGCCATCTTATACTATTCCGTGTGTACGAAAAATTCGTGCTAGGTCCGAGTGTGTCAACTTTCCCCTCCTTCTAAAAATTTCGTCCTCGAAATTAAATAAGGTAGCTTGGGGAGATTGGCTTCCATTCGAAGCTTTCTTTCCGTTTTCGAATAGTGTTCGCATCACTATTTGCCGCTGAAGTTCACCACGCTTCCGCTGCGCACTCTGATCATTCTCTTCCTCAAGAGTGGTTTCATCACTCTTCCACTCTTAAGTTTGAACCTCATCTTTTCCTCAACATAGCCTACCCTTACTTATTCATGGGTTAGGCTTTCTTCACTTCATTCGCGTTTACTCAATCTTCTCGCTTTGTTCTTGTCTCATCCTCCAAGTCTCTCTTGACGAGACTATCCTTTTATTACCTCTGAGGTTCCACACCTCTTACTTTTCCTAGGAGTTCCTTCTCCTTTTTATTTCAATTGCCTCTCACTTCGAGGCCCTTCTCCGACACATTGCTCGTTGTTTCGTGGTCTTGCATTCATCTTTGTAACCAAGCTATTGGGAAAGACTTCGCTTAACTCCCTCTCCTCCACGGTGAGGATGCGATGAGTTAATTATCTTTCCCTGTACCTTGGTTTCGCTTTTTCATTTTGCCTCTGACTTCATTCTCTCTTTTCATGGCGTATGAGTCAAGCTCTTGTATACACTGGCCCACACTTGGCCACATCATAATAGAGGAATCAGAGATCATGCCCTCTCGACTCTCACAATCTGACCCACTCTCTGACCGCCCATCACAATCACAAATAGGGCCCTTGGCCCATCATATCACATACAAGGCCCATGGCCCATCACATCACATCTGTCATCCACCCTGGGATAGAGAACTCTGGGTGGCCTCATGCACACCCCAATCACACATTGGGCCGGTCCTCACGAGTGGTCATCACAGAGATCCTCAAGATCTCGATCTCTGATCCTTTCTCTCATAGGGATGCCTCACATGGCTCCCAAGTCAATCACACTTGAGCCTCGACCTCATACCCATTCATGCCATTTCTTTAGCCTCTTAGGCTTTCTCTCATCTTTCACTCTCTTGGAGTGTCCACTTCAGAAGGTGCCGCGTATTTTTCTTTCATATAATTGCCTTTCTTCACATTAGCTTCTTTGCTAATGGTTGATCTCTTTTCCTCCTTTCATCAACAGTACTTTCTAGGGGTTTCCTTATCCCCTTCTCTAACCTTTTTTTTTCATTTCCATCACCCACGCCTATTGTGGGGTCCACCTTCCTCTTACCTTCCCGTCAACAAGAAACAATGTACCTCACGCGCGTCTCACTCATACTGCATTCTTTGTAACTTCTTCATCTTCGTGTTTCTCTTTCGAGGTTCCCGTTCCATTCACTCAACTTGAGCTTCTATCTGGTCCATTGCCACCTTTTGGCATCATCTACAGCTCTTGTCATCTTCATACCCTTCCCTTAGGGTTATCTCCATATTTCTTTTCCCTTTCCATATCCTTTTTACCTCGATTTACGTGATTTTTCACGTCTTACCCAAGGTTCCTTTACTTTGGCTTCATTCTTTCTTGTCTTTGCTTTCTTTTCTATTTCAGTTTCCTCATCTCTTGCTTTACCAATGTGGGTTTCCTTTCTCTTAGCCATCTTCGGCTCTTAATCCGTCGATATCTCTCCTTTGTCTTTCGATACCATGGTTTATTCATCATGGGCAACACCTTTCTCTATTTTCCATTACCTCTCTATCTTGCCCACGCCAAGCTGACTCCACCTTAGCTTGGCTTGACTTCATCTCCCACATATTTTCTTCACTTATCATTCTTCGGGGAGTTTATCCTCAAAGTTAGCTTACTCCCCTCCTTCTAAAAGATTTAACTTATCTTTTTCGTCTCTTGACTTCTTAACCTCGATTCCTTTTTTCCTCACTTTACTTCTTTGTTCTCATCCTTTCGTCTCTTTAGGTTCCAACCATTATTCTGGTTCATTCTTAATCACCTTTTTGTCTTCTCCAGATTCAATTATCACCTTATTCATCCTTGTTCTATCCTTATCCTCTTCTTTGACTCTTACTTAGGTTGATTCACTTTCTTCATCAATTAGTTTGTAATCTCCTTATAATTCCCATCATGATCATCATTATTCTCATCCTTCGTTCGCTCTTGTTTATATTACCATGCTTTGGTATCCTTATTCCTTTATTTGTCCTTTTTACTCTTTCTTCCTTTATTTCATTACTTGTATAATCCCCATTCACTCGTTTCCTACGAGCGCTCCTTCTCTTGTGTTTTCTCCAATTTTTTTTCCTTTCTATCCAACCTCTTTATCTCTTCTTCTATCACTTAAATAACCAGGGGTTTTCCTTTCCTTTCTTTCCGCCAATTCACATATTTAGCCCTTTTTGTTCTCTTCTTCCACATTCAAGTAGTCGGGGGTTTCCTCTTCCTTCTTTTCATACTCTTGACTCCTCTTCTCTATAATGCCAGCCACCAATAATCCTTGTTTATTCTTTCCTTTCCTTAATTTATTCGTTTTTATGATGTAGTACCTTGGCTTGACTCGAGTTCGGGGTTCATTATGCTCGACTCTCTTTAGCTAATATATGTTTCTAAGTCTTTTACTCGCTTTTATTTACTAAGTCTTCCTTAATCCTCTTTCTAGGCTTCTTTTAATCTCCTTTTTATGCTCTTCTTTAATCTAGCTCTAAGTTACCCACCTAGGTTTTATCTCTAACCCTAATTTTCTAGTTTTATTCTTTTACTAATCCTGGTCAGCCATTTGGAGTTATTAACCTATGGTTCATTATGACATTACTAATTAAGGTTAAAGTTTTGTAGTGATAGTTTATACTTTTCTTCTTTTAAGGCTCTATTCCTAGTTAGCCTATACTTAGTTCATCAATTGAACTAAGCTTCTCTTTCTTCTAAGCCTTGTTCTTTTTTTATTAGCCTAGGATTTTTTTTTACCTAGGGTTTTATGCTTTCTTCTTCATTAAGAAAGCCTCCGCACTACATCACGATATCCCTTTATCCTTTATTTAAGGGTTCGCATTTCTTCTCCTTTCCTCTTCTTCTTCCTCACCAGTTCTTTCTGATGATGACTTCACAATTCTGGATAAAATTCTCTTCGTGCTTTCCATTAGCACGTATGCGGGCAATCTCATCATTGCCATATATTCCATTCTTTCCGCTTGCTTGCTTCAGATTGACTTGTCAAGATCACCTCTTATTATCTTTTGGAGGTCTCCTCCTTCTTTCTCTCTTTATCACCCAATAGCGAAAGTGTCATCACTTTTAATCTCTTAGGAGTGGAGGTTTACAACTTATCTTTCTCTTTATTCCCTTTCCTCCATTTTCATTTCCTTTCTCTTGTCTTCCTTCATTATCCTTCTTAACATTGGTATCCAATGGTCAAACAGTAGTAACGAATGTACTACTCGTTGACCACTTGGATGTGATCTCTTTTCCTTCTTTCCTCATTCTCCATCTTATCACTCTTGCCTTATTCCTCCTCATCATTTCCCAAGAATGGCTTCTCTCTTATTCCTTTTTCCTTACTTTTCCTTTTTTTTGCCATCCTTGAATCCATTAGGGTTTTCTCTTATCAATCCTTTTCACATCCTCAAGTGATCTTCCATATCTCACCTCTTGTGATCTTGGGATCATTCGAACTCTTCCAACTTCTTTAGATGTCTTCTCCTCGATTGACTTCAGACGAACTCTCTTTCGTCTACCAATACCCCTTTTCTTTCACCACTTACACACTACAGTGTAAGAACAATTGAAGTTAGCTAACCCTTGCTGCCACTTCTCTCACTTCATGCTCACTCCCCGGAGCATCATCCAGACAATCTGTGGGCTTATCCCACCAGACTTGTCAACCTGTGGGGTCTTCGGCAATCGCTTCACTTCATCTCCATTTGATGCTTGTGAAGTCCTCCTCGATCTTTCATCTGGTTGCTCGGATGCTTCTTCTCACGTCCTGAGGTTTTTGGTCAACCACATCTTCCGTGATTGACTCCTCCGATTTCTTTCATCCTAACCCAACTCTCTCTCTTAGGCTACACACCAATGATGTAGAAAACGAGAGAAGTGAGGTTAGCATTCACACACGTTATACCCACCTTGGCCCCTTGCCTCGTTCTAGCCGCATCATTTTCTCCCAAGTTTTACACGTCACTAGTGTAAAGAATTGGGGCGACGCATCTAGTTTACGCTTCAAACTCACTGCTTTACTAGCGAGTCTCGATGTTCACAACTTCAAAAATTGAACATCGAAGATTGTGGGCATCGAACCAGTTTCCACTGGTAAGCCTCTAACTAGGCTACCAAGGACGATTAGACGAGGTATCACCTATCTTGTCATCTCAAGGGAAATACTATCCCTTGTACATTTTAGCTATCGAGTAGAAGGAACACTAAAAATTGAAAATTTGGGTTTGGGGAGTTTCTTGGATAGCGTGCCTTGCTTGCACGAATCTCGAGGAAAAAGGTGGTCGTGATGTCTTTCACTTAAGAACACACTCGAGAACTCTATATGGTGGCTGGCTACTAAAGAAGGTATTCTAAGAGTAGGTTTGATCATTTACGACGCTTTCGAGCAACTACATACTCGAACACTGGAGTTCTAAACCTATTTAATCCACTGGCTACAAAAACATTTGAAAACACTTTGAAAATATTTTATAGGTTTTGAAAACAGTCAGAATCTTTTAAACGCTCTGATACCAATCAAATTTCTCACGCCCCGACCCGCCCGGGCAGGCCACGTGGCAACCGCCGCGCTACCTCGAAATACGTGTCTGCAGCCACGCATCCGAGGCACCGCAAGGCATTGAAATGGATATCATCGCTGCAAAACAAAACTAAAGTTTTAATTAGAAATCACTTAATAAAATATTTAACTTTAAAAGTAATGCTAGTGGACTAATTAAGAGAATACCTACACAGCAGAAACTTCTAAGCCTAAGCCACCGATGTCACCTAGTGAGCCTCCATCCTAACCCTTGGTGGAGATTCATAGAACCTCTGTCACTCACCGATGTCTCTTTTCTGGTTCTCCTGCTGAGAACCCTATTTTAAAAACACTATAAATAAATAAATATATAAATATACATAAAATGGGCTGGCATCTCTATCACACTAGAGGCGCGACCCGTCGGTCGTCTTATGCCTCACTGCACCGAGGGCTATCTCTTTCCTTTCTAAAACTATTTTCTCTTTTTCTTTCTCTTTCTCTTTCTCTAGCCCGTTCCCTCGGTGATGCCTCACTGCGATGGAACACAGTGAACTGGAGCCCTGGCGAGTTTCCCTACACGCCTCTTCCAACCAGGCTCGACTCACCATGCCCCTCGATAGGCGGTCCACGGCTGAGTGTCATGCATGCTCTCAAACTCGGTCCACGCTCCCGTAAATTGGAGCCCCGAGGAACCCTCTCAATCACTCATCTCACAAGGGCATCGTACCCTCAATAATCATAATAATAATATCTCAAATATATATATACACACATAAAACATTTATATTTAAAACATATAATCACACACACATAAGTTTTATATTCCTTTTCAAAGCATCCCACTCACTGTGTGGGTATATCACAAACAATTGTGTGTGTGGATTTCCCATATCCCAAAACCTTTTTGAAAACATTTATGCTTTTAAAATCATTTTTAAAATCTTTTCCCCCAGTGGCTACACAAAGAAGTCAAGGCCACTCACAGTATTGGGAGATTCGTATACTCCCAAGCGCTCCATGTAGCTCAACCTCCGGAGCATCGCCGCATTCGATTCACCCGGAGCCCTAGCACACGGAAATACGTTAACATTCATAATTAAACTATGAATGCACCTATGAGGCTCTAGCATGACCTAAGATTGGGCTTGAATGTGATTCGGGGCTTAGAAAAGTGTCCATGAGGTTCCGGGGTAAAAATTGGACACTTGGTGAAAAATTACGAAAATACCCCTGGGCCCATGGGCTACCCACTCAGGCTGGGCCCGGCACATAGAAAAGTGTTCGGGAGGTTTCGGGGCTAAAATCGGACTCTCAACGAAAAATTACCAAAATGCCCCCAGGGGCCCATGGGCCCCACACTCGAACTAGGCTGGGCCCCACACGGGTTGAGTCAAGTTCTACTCGAAATTGGGTTCAAAAAGCCCACCTATGAGATATTTATACATTATAATGATATAATATATAAATATTTAAATATAATAATATAATATATAAATATCTTTTAATATAATAATATTATATTAAAAATATCTAAACAGGGACTCAATCGGCAGTTCTTCGGCAGGTCTCTCTCCCAGTTTTCGCACTCGTTTCTCCTCCTTTCAACGTACAAACTTAGAGAGGCGATCCTCATGGCATCCATGACGGATATGCCGAGGCAGAAACGAGAAACACCGGTCCAATTTTCTCGTAGACCGAGATTTAGCCCAAATTGACTAAATCTCTGATTTATTCACACTCAGTACACAGAAATGCTTAAAAATGGAATATAACGTAGATTAAGGTGAGTACTATAACCTACTAAAAACTCACCTTAATCCACCGGCCCGAAATCCACTTATTTGAGTTTAAAGTTCTAATCTGGTTAAAAGCTGAAAACTGCGATCTAGGCTAAACCGATGCATGGATGTGCGTACAAACTTAACATAACGTAGATCGAGGTGAGAAGAACAACATACTGAAAACTCACCTTGATCTGATGGCTGGACTATCCCGATTTGCCAATTGTGCAAAATGCCTCCGGTCGGCTCCAGAGAGAAAAGAAGAAAAAAGAAAGAAAAAGAAAAGAAAAAATGAAAGAAAGGTTCGGCTCCCTCCCCTATTTATAAGGGAGCCCGACCCTGGGTCAAACTTTTTCCCCTTTTTCAACTTTCTTCCATTTTTACCCTTTGGCTAAATCCTTTGATTTCTTGTGCCAACGAGGCCCATAATAAATTTTTAGGGACTTAATTGGAGGTCTTTTTGGCATTTTACTAATTTCCATGCTCGGTTAATTACTTTTTCTTCTAACTCCGTCTTATCCTAATTTAAACTTCTCTTCTTAATTAGACACATCTGGACCGACATATTGTTTAATTAAAACGCCATCTTACATTATTCCGTGTGTACGAAAAAGTCGTGCTAGGTCCGGGTGTGTCAAGTGCTACCCGACATTGAGAAGCCTTTAAGGGTGTAAACTGATGCTTCAGATTTTACCTTGGGTGGTGTCTTACTACAAGAAGGCCACACCGTAGCCTTTGATAGCAGAAAGTTGAATGAAGCCAAGAAGAGGTACACGGCTCAAGAGAAAGAACTCCTAGCGGTGGTCCCTTGTTTGAGAATGTGGCGGCACTACTTGTTGAGATCTAAGTTTGTGGTAAAGACGGATAACATGGCAGTCAATCATTTCTTCACCTAATCTAAACTCACGATGAAACAAGCCCGATGGCAGTAGTTCTTGGCAGAGTTTGACTTCACTTTTGAGCACAAGTCGGGGAAGATAAATCAAGTGGTCGATGCATTGAGTCGAAAGGCGGAGTTGGCCCCTCTTGGGTTGATCACTCTTATGGCAGTTATAGAGTGGCCACAGACATTAAAGATTTCATAAGGAAGAATATGAATACTGACCCTCAGGTCACTTCTCTCGTGAAACTAGTGGATGAAGGGTAGTCGAAGTTCTTTTAGGTGGAAGATGGACTACTTATGGCCAAGAGGCCACAAATGTACGTTATTAGATTCGAGGAGTAAAGACGGAAGTTGATGCGAGAGTGCCATGACACCCCTTGGGCGGGTCATCCAGGTTGGAGGTGTACATTTGCGTTGCTCCATCAAAGTTATTATTGGCCCTATATGCGAGAGGATGTGAATGACTACACCAAAACGTGCCTCATTTGCCAACAGGACAAGGTTGAGAAATAGAAGCAAGCTAGGTTGTTAAAGCCATTGTCTGTTCTTGTGAGACCTTGGGAAAGCATTTCGTTGGATTTCATTACCAATCTCTTAAAAGTGAATGATCTTGAAGCAATTTTGGTTGTGATAGATCGCTTTTCCAAGTATGCTAGTTTAATCCCATCTCTAAAGCATTGTAATGTGGAGGACACGACACGATTGATCTTTAAACATGTTGTGAAGTATTGGGGTGTTCCACAAAGCATCTTCAATGATAGTGACCCAAGGTTCACGACAGTCTTTGGAGAGAACTTTTCAAGATATTGGGTCAAAGCTCAACATCTCTTCAAGTTATCACCCACAAACCAATGGGCAGACTGAACGGTTTAATGGGTTGTTGGAGAAATACTTGATGCATTTTGTACAGGCCAACCAGAGAATTTGGCCATCTCTCCTTAACATAGCCCAATTATGTTTTAACTCTCAAAAGAGTTCAGCTACTAATAAAACTCCTTTTGATATTGTGGCAGGACAACAACCACAATTACCCCATACGATGGTCGAGGTCTACTAAGGGAAGAGTCCATGTGCTTTTAGCTTTGCCAAGGAGTGGAAACAAAACAAAGAAATTGCTTGAGCTTACTTGGAGAAAGCTTCAAAACGGATAAAGAAATGGGTAGACAAAGGTTATAAGGCCCGACAGTTCAACATTGGAGACTTGATGCCAGTGAAACTAAGCCCTGAACAGCTCTATGTCCTTCGGAAGAGAGATCGTAGACTTGTGCGGATGTACGAGGGTCTCGTCCCCATTGTAGCTAAAGTGGGGAACGTGTCTTACAAGATAAAACCACCCGCTTGGATGAAGGTACACCTGGTGTTCCATGTTAGCAACTTGAAGCCTTTCCATACTGATCCAAATGACTCGAGTTAGAGTCAATCTACTAGAGCCCAAATTTGTATCAAGCAACCATCTGATAGACGAGTAAAAGAAATCCTAACCGATAAGACCATTTGGCAGAGGAGGAAACCCACTCTTGAGTACCTTGTAAAATGGGAGGGATTAGGTTATGAAGAAGTCAGTTGGGAAAAAGTCATTGACCGACAAGCCTTCCAACAGAAGATTGAAGAATTCATAGCTACCAAGTCAATGAGGGCATCGATCGATTAAGTGGGGGAGAATGTCATGGCCATACCATGTTAGGGCCACGCCATGGCCAACCTTGTATAGGGCCATGGCCGGGTAGAGGCTAGATGATCGGTAGATCTTTAATCTGGGAAAACCGGTCCCCGTTTTGGATATGTCAACGGTTGTTCGTGATATAACTATAAAATCCCATTAGCTCTTTTGGGGAGGAGTCAGGAGACCCGATGGGTGGGTTGGCTGCCTGGCTTCGGAATGCACCACTGATCACCTAGGGCTACCCTCCTGGCCCGTAAGTGGTGTGGTGATGCATGTGGCTTTTTGTGTAATCGATGTTGCCTTTTTCATTAGCTCGTGTGCTTTGTTACCTTGTTGTTTGGTTGCTTTGTTGCCATGTTGCTTGGTTGCTTTGTTGCCATGTTGCTTGGTTGCTTTGTTGCCATGTTGCTTGGTTGTTTGTTGCCTTGTTGCTTGGTTGCTTGGTTGCCATGTTGCCTTGATGTAATACACAATGCTATTAATAATAAAACCATTTCCCCCTCAAGGGTAGACGGGGGTCACTGTCCTTGTTTGCTTATGCCCTACGAATGAACATTGTGGTTAGTGAGGCTAACCAATGTTGTGTGCTTATATAGAATTCAAGAAATTCTAGGCTAACTTGATTGGGAGACCCCTTCAAGTACCGCACGGCCAAGATAGACATCGAGTGCAAGGCTTGTCTGTGACACGTAGCCTTTGGTTTTACAAAATTTTTGTATTTGATTATAGAGAAATGTTGCGATTGGTGAGAAAGGACAACAACACAAATTACCGTTGTCTGAAAACAAATAAATGTTGCATTTGACCAAATGCAACAATGGCAGATGCAGTGGCATAGAAAACATCGCCCATTTCCTAATGCAACAAAATGATATGTTTATGCAATGAATTAGAGGCGTTGTTGAATATTATTTTCATTGTAGTATATTAATACAATGAATATAGAATAATCAAAAAGGAATTTTAATAACCATATTTTGAAGCTTAACAAAAATATACATATATACCAGTTTCAATAAATGGTGCGATTCAAGTATAGATTGAAAGCGATAAACCTTGTTCATAGTGAGTTTTTTGCTTTCATTATCACTGTAGACATCCTATTTTTATTATTTAATTTCTTTTCTTCCTACCTTTCTTGTTTTCTTTATTTATTTGATTTATTTGAATTTGATTTTATTCTTATTTTAACTTCATTGTTTTTCTTTTCTTTTCTTTGGATTACTATTTGGAATGGAGTGGGCTTTGATATGAGACAATTGGATATGATGTTGGAATGAGCAACAGGCAGCAGTCTCACTCAGCTCCGAGATTCCCTCAATGCAGTCGGCGGTATGTCCCTAAAAAATGTGGAAACTTGCACAGCACGGGCCCCATTGAGCCCCATTGAGTCCCCAAATCCTTTGTTGCTTTCCATTCTCAGCCTTACTAAAACAAAAAAAAAAACACCATCATCACAAGGGGGGACCAACCAAAGAAAAAATGTAGAAGGGGGGCCAACCAAAGAAAAAATGTAGAAAAGGGGGGCAACCAAAGAAAAATGTAGAAGGGGGGCCAACTAAAGAAAAAACGTAGAAGGGGGGGCCAACCAAAGAAAAAATGTAGAAGGGGGGACCCTAAGAGCTAGTTTATAAAATATCTACAATATGAGAGAGTTTTTGGAGAGAGGAGCATTCATAAAACAGAGGATAAAAGAGAAGACAAAGGGGGCCAAGTACAGCCGATCACAAGAGAAAAAAAAAGCTGGCTTGGCCATTGAAAACCCAAAAGAAGGAAACCGAGAAACACCTTATCTCCCTCTTTTGAAGAACCGACGTTTTCCATTGATATTCCACCAGCTCTTCCCACCTAGAATCCTTGGAAACTCATCGCTGCTTTTCCTTCTTAACCTTTTTCAAATATACAAAACAAAAACAACAAAACGTGAACTTCAACCCAAAAAAAAAACAAAAGAAGCTTAACACCTTCTTCCTCAAAACTCAGGCAAAGTTTTGAAGGTGGTCCTGTAGCCTAAATTCGTTTGGAAGAAAAAGCCAAGGAGAACTAGAGAGAGGACAAGGTTTTCGAAGAAAAGAAGAAGCAAGTAACTGGGAGTTGGTTGCTTTTATTTCAAATAGGGGTACTTCAATCCTTTCCATGTTAAAATATCCTTGGGGCTCCAATAAGATTTGCGCAGGTTACTAACAAAAAAAAATCCCAAATCCGGTGGGTGCCCCTACTTTTGACAATTTCGGTACACTTTCTCTTTTCCCATGTGTTAAGTTTTTTTTTAAATATTCATTTAGTTTAGCATGGGTCCATGGTATTATTCTTTTTGACTTTTCTTTACTCATTTGTGTGCTTATTTATGTTAGTCTAACATATTTTATGATCAGTTGAATTTCATGATTTTTTTTTATGATTTTAGAAAAAGGTGGGTAGAATGGATAAGCTTAAGACCTTAGAAAATTGTTTAACATTATTCTTAGCTACAGCTTGCTTAGATCTGCATGGTATTTGAAGTGTTAAAGTCATATATGATAAAGTAAAAAATGAAAAGGGTGAACGGTTTCTTAAGCAAAAGAATTTATTTTGTTTCAAAGTTTTAAATAAAATTGGGTTAATATTCAATTCAATTTTCTATAAAAATATGCATAAACATTCCTTATTGTCATATTATTGTTGTCATCCATGCGAGTAATGATATGCGGGATAATGAGGGTCCGATCATGGAATCCGGTTCGGGAAGGTGAAAATTCACACCCGATCGGGTTCCTAGGTAAGAGATCCACCTTGAATCGGACCCAGAATTGGGCGAGGTTCATGGCGGGTTTTGATAAAATCCTTACTATCCTTATTTTAAAATTAGTAAGATAACATTTCACATGCCATGCATTTAGGCATCTAAATAAATATTGGGTATTAATTTAAAAAATAATAAATAATAATCATTTAAAAAAAACAAAGATAATGTAATAATAATTAAGGTCAATGAAATCGGTAAATAATCTTTGAGCAAATATTTGTAAATGTGGTTTAAGCTATGTGGGAGAAATGAGGATGCGATCACGGAATTCGATTTGGGGCAGTGAAAATTCACACCTAATACGGATTCCTAGACAAGTGGCTGTCTTTGAATTGGACCCAGAATTGGGCGAGATTTACAATAGGCCTCATAAATCCTCACTATTTTTATATTAAATTGATAAGGTGGCACTTTGCACTTCAAACATTTAAATACCCAATAAAGATAATGATTTCAAAAAAAATCCTAAAAAAAAAAAGCAAAAATGAAAAGAAAAATATTTTAAAAAAAGGTGATAAAATGTATTTTTGAAAAGAAAGCATTATTTGTTGGCTTTAATAAAAATGTAATTTCCTAAAAGAATAAAAGCTTTTCTTGTTTGAATAAAATGAATTTTCGAATTTGACAAAGATAAAAAAATTAAAAGAAATTACTTGATATTCTTCCTAAAATATTGATTTGAAAATGATAGCAATAAAACCAATAAATTTTGTTTTTGTTCAAGAACACATAGTTATAAAAAAAAAGCTAAAACGAGAAGAAAAAATTATTTTGGAAATTGCCTTTTTTTTCGCTCTTACAAATAAAAAAGGAATGTTTTGAAACATAATTTTCAGTTAACTTTTCACTTGACAAAAAAATAAAAAAAATATTTTGAAACTTGTTTTTATTTGCTCGAATAATAAGAGAAATAAAAAATATTAATACAAAAAATTAAAAAATCAATCAAAAAAAGGGAAAATTATAAAAATATTTTTAATTAAGGCCTAAATACTATTAAATTAATCGGTACCGTCATCTTGACGGGCGTTGTGGGGGTGCTCATCCTTCCCCATCCGTAACCGTACCCCCGACTCTAGTTCTCTGTTTCGTAGACCGAGACCTACCTAGCTTAAGTACGCCATCTAACGGCCAATGCTAAGTTAGGTAAATTTTTATTAGGTGGCTAACCTACCTAAACCAAATGATTAGTGGCGACTCCTTTTCTTGTTTTCAAAATCTTCTTATTCGCCAAAATTTTCCCGTCGGACGCTTTTTGCCTCTTGAGACGTTTCGACAGATTGGTGACTCCACTGGGGACTGGTTAGAGAGTCAAGCCGGGAATTAATTTAATAATTATTTAGGCCTTAATTTTATTTTTTTTATTTTTTATTTTTTATTTTTTTAAATCTTATTTCGACATTTTGATTGCATGATTTTGCATCTCATTTTGGTAAATGCAAGATAATAAATTGGATCCTAGTTTGCATGTTAGGAATTTGATGCTTTATTTGCTCATGAATGTACATGTTTTCTTGTTGTTACTAATCTCTTTGCCTTTTGTTGTGAATAGAAGTTTATTGCTTGTTGATTAATGTGGCATTTTGGGTATATTGGTAAATTGGAAAGGTTTGTATGTTCCTTCAAACACACTTACATTTGCATTATATGCATAAGTCCAGAATTGGATATCACCTATTTAGGAGGGGGCAAAGTAGCTTACTCGCGTCGGGCAACTCTTCATAGTGAGTTTCTAAGCGAAAAACCCCCACTCAGACTGCATCCTTTCCAATGAGCCTATAATGGGCTAGGATTGGAGGCCTTACTAGCCTATGATAGATGGCGAAATAAGGACAGTCTAGGCACCTTTTGATGGCATGACCATAACCATCATATAGGTCACCTACGAGTAGCCAAATTTAGATAGGGCCAAACCCTTAATGAGCGCAACCTTGAAATAGGACATATGAAGGAACAACTCCTATCCTTTTTAACTACTTGTGCTTTTGTAATGAGGACCGTAGAATGGTCAAGCATTTTTGGCCATATTAGAATGACTACCTGCCTCGGGGCATATTTGCTTAACCCTTTTGGTTTTTAAATTAAATAGAATGGCGCATTCATGCAAAGTTTATTTATTATCTATCCTTAATTATTACTCATGGTTTTGTTACTAATTTAAATATTTTTTCTTTTTCTTTGTCATCTGCATTTTTTGCATCTTCATACATCAAAAGTAGGTATTTGCCGTGTATCAATTATCAAGAAAATGGATTTAAGTATGGTTTTTGAAGAGGCTTCGGTGCAAATGGGGTGGGGATAGAGATCGACCCAGCGCAATTCATTTACCTCAGTAGTGAAGGAAAAGTGGGTGATCGCCTACCAGAAAGCTCCAAGCCTAAATTGCCTGTGGAGTTTCGACTCAACCACAATACCATTAGACCCGAATGGCCAAGAATTGATTGATCTTCTGCGAGATGTCGTCAACAAAGCTAATCGTGTCCTGGATTTCAATGAATATGTGTTAGGAAGGTTTACTTAAAAAGGGAATGTAGTTTGGAAGGCATTTATGTTATGAACTCTTGTTATGAGGGTTATGCTTTTGTACTGAACTCTTAGGAAGTTATAAATAAATTCACTTGCTTCTAATTGATGTACGGCAAATTTTAGATTTTGCATTCAGCATCATGTCACGCATGCATCATGTTAATTAATTGTCACTAAACCAAACAAAAGATGGATTTTATTAAGCTTTTTCAATGAACAACAAAGTCTAATTCATGTTTGTGGTAACAAAGGTTTCAAGATAGATCGACAACCCAGAAGATACTTTACCAGATTGCAAGCTAGAATCATGGAGAATGAACAAATGTCAGAAATTGGGAAACTGAAAAAGGAAAACGAAGAGACAAACCAGAGGTTAGATGAGTTAATGGAAATGATGACAGCTTTGATCAAGGAGAAATCGGTGGAAGAAACATCTGAAGGAAGAAATGTTGGTAAAGAGACACCAATTCATGCTCTAGGCTTTGAATCTATGGGAAACACAGCTCAAGGTGTAGGGGGCAATACTGTTAATATGGCCATACCCCCAATGGTAGCTCCATCACATCATACACAACACCCCATTGGAGAGAATACTTATCCTACAATGTCTATGCCTGCACCAGCCTTTGGGCCTTCACCTGCTTTTGTGCCTGCACCCACTTTTGTACCACCACCAATCCCAAATGCCATCCCTCTATTCAATCGAGGGCATGATGCCACTAATCCAGTGGTTTTAGATGATGAGAAAAAAGATGATTCAATGCAAAGTAGCAAAATGTTCAGTTTGTTGGATGAACGGTTGAAACTGATTGAAGGATTTAGCTACCATAGGGCGATGAACGCCTCTGAAGCAACTTTGGTACCCGGGTTGGTTATTCCACATAAGTTTAAAGTACCAGAGTTTGAAAAATACAATGGCACGAAGTGCCCCCAAGACCATTTGTTAAGCTATGTCCGAAAAATGGCAGCACACACTTATGATGACAAGCGCATGATCCACTTTTTCCAAGACAGTCTTTCTAGGGCAGCATCAAGGTGGTAAAATCAGCTTGACAGGGTTAAGATTCAATCATGGTCAGATTTGGTGAAGGCCTTTGTTGCCCAGTACAAACATATGATAAATCTAGCTCCTGATCGATTATCACTTCAGACTATGAAAAAGAAGTCCACCGAGAGTTTTAAAGAATATGCCCAAAGATGGAGGGATGCAGCTGTAGACACTATTTTTTTTAAATATGCCTATAAAAAAATAATAATAATATAAAATAAAAAAATAAAAAAATAAAAAAAAATAAAAAAATAATAATAAAAAAATAAAAAAATTGAAAATCATTTTTTCAACCACCCCACTCATCATTTTCAACTTACAAAATCATTTTTTTAAAAAAAAAAAAAAACAAAATCATTTTTTCAACCACCCCACTCATCATTTTCAACTTACAAAATCTTTTTTTCAAATAAAATCATTTGTTCAACCACCCCACTCATCATTTTCAATTTACAAAATAATTTTTTTCAAACAAAATCATTTTTTCAACCACCCCACTCATCATTTTCAACTTACAAAATCATTTTTTCAAATAAAATCATTTTTTCAACCACCCACTCATCATTTTCAACTCACAAAATCATCATTTCAACCACCCCACTCATCATTTTCAACTCACAAAATCATTTTTTCAACCACCCCACATAAATTCATCATCTATAAAAGGGGAGGCAAGAAGAGATTGCAAGGGGGGGAATTGCTAGAAAATATTGTTGGAGAAAAGAATTTTTTTTGAGAAAAAAGAAGAAAAGAAAAAAATTTTTAAGAAGTTTTTTTTGATTAGGTTTTTTTTTTAAAAAAAAAAAATTTAAAGCTAGATCTGGATTTTTAGGTTTGAAATTTGACAAATCGGAGGTTGGATTTGTGTTTAAGGGATTAAGGAGGATTCGTCTGAAAAGATTGTGGTTCATTTTATGGTTTAGATTTTAAAATCCGAAAAAATGTTCTTCGAAGTTCTTCAATGTTCTTGGTGTTCATAATTTTTCTGGGTTTAAAAGAGAGTTTGATCCGTTTTTTTTTTTATAAAATTTCTGGGTTGATTATGTTTGTAAAAAGAGAGAATTAAAAGCCCTTCAACCCACGCGCTGACCCGTGTCTCTGACTCGACCCGATCGTAAGAAATCCTTTTCCATTTTTCTGGTATTTTCCGAAATTAATTTAATTTGTATTTTTTTCTTTTTTTCTTTTTCTTTTGTTTTGGTCTTTTTTTTAATACATGCTTAATTTAGACCTATGCATAATTAAGTAGTATCATTTTATCATTTTAATTTAACTTCATGCATATTTAATTTAGGTTATTTTAATTTAGTTCATGCATGTCTAATATATTTAAATATATTTAATTGGCCTCATTTTAATTTAGATCCATACATATTTAATTCATGTCAGTTTAATTTAAATTCGTGTATTTTAATTTAAGTCATTTTAATTTAGATTCATGCATATTTAATTTAGCCAAACCCATGCAATTCAATCTAGTCCATATCATTTTAATTTTAATCTATCCGTATTTAATTTATGTCATTTTAATCTAGTCTCATTCATATTTAACATATATCATTTTAGTTTAGCTTCATGCATATTTAATCTATGCCATATTAATCTAGTTACATGTATATTTAATTTATATCATATTAATTTAGTTTCATACATATTTATGTCATTTCAATTTATGTACATGCATATTTGATTTGTTTCATTTTAATCCATACACATCTACTTTAGGTCATTTTAATTTAATTTGTGCATATATTTAGATCATTATAATTTGTGTCCATTTACTTTAGGTCATTCTAATTTAATTGATCTCATTTTAATCTAGGTCTACACATATTTAATTTATTTAATTTTAATCTAGATTCATATATATTTAATTTAGATCAAAATCATTCTAATATAGGTCATGCATATTTAATTTGTCTCATTGTCATTTAAGCCCATTTGTATTTTAGGATTAGGCCCATTTCATATTTTATGACATTTAGTAATTAGGTCCATTTACACAATTAGCTTAGGCCTTTTAACATTTTTAATGTGTCATTTAGTTTAGCCCCATTAGCATTTTAATATGTCATTTAACTTAGGCCCATTAACATTTTAATATGTCATCTAGCTTAGGCCCATTTACATCATTTTATGTCATTTTAGAAATTAAATTCATGCATCATTAATTTCTTGTTTAATATATATACTTAATATATTTCTTGTGCTAATCCATTTTTTTTTGGTTTATTTTGTCCCATCACTTCATGCATTTAGGAATTAGTGCATCGTTTTAAAAAAAATCATGTGCATTGGAAATCCCGATGATAGGGGATCGGAGAGGACCTCGTGATTACGAGGACTTCAATGGTTCTCTTAGGTGAGGGTTTTTCGAGATAACCTTATCGGGATTCCGATCGGGCCTCGGAAGGCTTCAATATAGATTTTCGTCCATTTTAAAAAAAAATAAAAAAATGATTTTATCCATTATTTTTAAAAGGTCATTTGCATATCACATCATATTTTATGATTTCTTTAAAATTCCAAAAGTCTCTTCTACAAATATCACTTCTTCAAGAAAACCCAAAAAAAAAAATGTTTTCTTTCAAAATTCCCCTTATCAGCAAAGGGAGTATTACTCCGACATTTTAACTTTTAGTTTCTAAATTATTCTCTTCTTCTTGAAAACATTTTGTCATTAACCCTAAAATTGATTTTCAAAAGCCTTTTGTGGTACCGATTTTTGGGCGTTTCGGGGGTGCTAATCCTTCCTCGAACGTAACCGACTCCCGAACCCAAAATCTGTTTTCATAGACCAATACCTGTTTGACCCAAGGTAATCTTTGTAGATTATGTTAGGTTAAATGGAGTCAAAATAGGTGGCTAACCTACCTAAACCAAATGGTTAGTGGCGACTCCTTTTCTTATTTTCTCATTTTCAAATTTTTCTTTATTTCGCCAAAAATTTCTCGTCGGATGGCTTTTTAGACTTGCTGACAGCTTGGCGACTCCACTGGGGACTACTTGAGAGTCAAGCCAATTTTCAAAGTCTTGTTCTATTTTAGGGTTAATAATAAAATGTTTACACTACATCATGCATTGCATCACACCTCATGTCATTTATTGCATCCATTTTTTTTTTAAAAAAAATAAAAAATAAAAAAATAAAAAAAATAAAAACATAAAGAAACTTTTTCGAATTGTATGATGCATCTACATCCTCTCATTATTTTGATTTTTACATTTTATTCATTATATCCTTATGTGCATATTTGTGAGTGTGAATCATGCTTGCTTTCCGTTTCTTTTACTTACTTTATTTATGGTTTTTGTTTGAATTGGACTGATCGTTTGCTCAATCTTTGTTAGTGACTATGCTTTGTTCCCTCTTTATTTAGGCAATAATGAAAGTGGTTGATAAAGGTTTGTTGTTCCTCCCACACACCACGTTAACTCACAAAAGTCCGGGATTCCGGATTCACCCTTTTGCACTGAGGCCCGGGATTCCGGTAGTCACCCTTTCTAGGAAAGTTAGGGGAGTGCCTCACCTCATTTTGTTCCTTAAGAATAACTTGAGATCCCATGTGTTTTAGAACCACAAGAGCCAGCACGTATCACCTTTGTGAGGATACCGAGCCTAGGTAGAGCCAAACCATCTTTCGAGAGAACCTTTTTTAGGACACAAGGAGGAACGCTTTCTACCTTTGTCAAATCCTTTCGTTTAGTATTGTATATATTATCGCTCGTTAGTTATCTTTCATTATTTCTTTCATAACCTCATACTGACGCTTTTCTTTTTGTCTTGTTTTGCTTTTTCTTTGTTTTCTCGCTCTCCATGTTACATTCCATTTTGCATTTCTTGCCCGGTTCATCCATAACAAAGTTATCACTAAAGGAATTTGATCATGGCGGAAGAGGGAGAGATAGTAGAAGAGGGGGTAAAGGTTGTTCATATGGAGGTTGAGCTGGAAGAGCCTGTTATTTTTGATCCTACCAATCCAAATCTGATACAAGCACAGCATTTACAAGAGCAGAAAGCCCGGGGGGATTGTCTTCAAGAAGGTTTTGAGTCTACGTTGCCAGAGGTAGTTGAGTGCGATCTCGCACAGAATGACTTATCTGAGTTAAAAGAGTTATGGGGAAAGCTAGGTCCGCACAGTCGGGCATATTTCCGAGAATTATATGGTGATATAGCCTTATTACTGGATGTGACGGTGGAAGAAGAGGTGCTTAAAGCATCACTTTACTTTTGGGACCCTTCATACCGATGCTTTGTGTTTGGTAAGCATGACATGGTTCCAACTGTGGAAGAATATCAAGATCTGCTCATGTTGCGAAATATGAAGAAGGACAAGGCATTTTGGCCAAGGAAAGATCATCCTAGAGACATGGCGAAGTTCATAAATGTTGAAACAAAAGACGTCCGGGATTCCATGAAAGATGGACAAGTAGAGGCCAAATATCTCGTACAATTGGCAGATCTGAATATCACCAACAAAACGGGAGCTGATCTTCTGGCTGTGTTAATTTATGGATTAGTGATTCTTCCTAGAACAGTGGGGTATGTACATCTGGCAGTGGCAACTTTCCTTAAAGAAGTTAAACATGGAGCTGATCCATCTGTAGCCATCCTAGCAGAAACCATCCGATCTTTGAACTACTGTAGAAGTCAGAATGGGAGGTTTCAGGGTAGTGCTCACCTGCTTACAGTCTGGTTTAAGAGTCACTTCGGATTTGTCAAAAAGGAGGGATTATGTTTTCTCCGGAGGGACCGAGAGCCAATAGCGGTGTACAACAGGAACAAATGGCCACCAAGGCAGCCTGAGGGAGCATGGATTGATTGGTTCAAGGACTTGAAAGATTCTCAGATCATGTGGAAGGCGAGGTGGATGCCGATGAAAGATACTCCTTATATCAGTGTTGAAATTCCTTGGATTCCATTAGTGGGCATTTGGGGGACGATTAGTTATTCTCCAATGTTGGTCCGAAGACAACTGGGATCAAAACAGTTCATCCCGCTCACTCATGGCCTTGACTCTGTAGACTTTCCTCATAAGACTGAAGGACAATTCAAAGAAGCGGCAAAGCATGGAAGTGACTACAAAGGAGCCCATAAGATGAGTCATGCTATATACACTGAAGATGTCATACCTGAGTATCCAGAATGGCACAGCAACAGGCTGAAAAATGTGAAGAGCCCACCAGTGCTAGAAAAAAACTACCGAACGATTGATGAGCCAGTGGATGAGTTCAACAGGTTAAAGATTGAGAATCGAAGGTTGAGAGAAGGAGATGAGATAACTGAATTGACTCAACAGTGTCAACAGCTCAAACTGGATAATCGTCGATTGCAAGATAAGCTGTCAAAGAGCAAGCTGAAGATAAAGAGTTGGATACGTGACTGGAGGAGTGAACGTACTATCAGTGGCCAGTTAAGGTCCGAAGTCAAAGGATGGAGGGCCGAATCAGAAAAGGTCAGTAAGGAATCTGTGAAAAGAAGGAAGTTGCTCCTGGATTGCACCCAAGATTGGAGGACAGCCCTCACACAATACCGTTTGGTTCAAAATGAGAGGGACGCCTTGAAAAAGGTGAAGGATGTCCAGACACGAACGGAGAAGGATTTGGTGTGACAAGTTGAGGAACTTAAGATCAAATTGACCTGTGCCGAGAAGGAATGTGTTGAAGCAAGGCTGCAGCTGGGACAACTCCAAGGAGAGCCAAGAGAATAGGAAATTGGGTTATGAGTGAATTTGGAACATTTCTATTTTGCTTAGCTAAGATGATGATCTTATGGATATTGAGCTTTCTTTTCCCGCTTTTGAAATGATCAGATATCTTTGTGGTAAATTTGTTATGGATGGGCCTCATTGTGCATACACCATTTGAGTTATTCATGAATATGCATGTTCTTGACTCGTAGCATATATCCATTTAATTGAACATTGATCATGCTGATTGGTTATTCTTTTTGTGTTTTTGTTGGTTCCTCTCTCTTTTTCTATGTTTTCTCTTCTTTCCATTATTCCATCCTATTTTCTGCATTTTATTTTGAAGTTTCATTCACAACAAGCAAAAAAAATAAAGGGAAATTGATCATGGCGAGTGAGCAAGGCAATCCATTAAATGAGTTGTAGACACAAGAAAGCGTGATAGACCAAGCTAACCAAGAGATGTCAAGAGCAGAAGAGCTCAAGGAAGAAGTCCAGATCTACCAAACGGTCGTTGATGAAAGTAATGGGAATCTCCAATTGATGCAGTGTTTCAAGCAATTTGAGGATGATTCTAAGAATGTTGTTTTCCTTTTTTTCTTCTTCACATCGGATGGCTGTAGAACCTCTAAACAATTTATGTTCAATTGCTGGATAACTATAAAGCTTCTCAACAGTTTATTGGACGATGGGTGATTTTGCTTGCATGCAATGATCAATTATCTTTTAGGGTTTTACTTGTTGTGGATGGATTTTTATCATGCATCATTTTCTCATGTTTAAATTATTAAAGCATCATTTTTTTTCTTTTAATCACAATAATTGTCCTGATTCATGTTCATGGTAATTAAAGGTTTCAAGATAGCATCCCAAGCTCCCCGATACTACACTAGATTACAGGCACGGAAAATGGCGGAACAGAATACAGAGATGGAAAATCTGAAACGGACTAATGAGGATTTGACAAACAGGCTGAATGAGGCTATGGAAAAGATCAGTGAATTGAGTAGGATGGTCAGAGAGAATACACCCGTTCATACTGGGACACCGATTCATGCTCCGGGTTACACTCCTGATACGACCCGCCAAGGTCCTCCAACACTCCATATACCGGTTCCACCAATGGATGCTCAAAATCAGTACTCATCTCTACCGCCACATGGGACATATCCTTACCCACCTCAACCACCTACCGGTGTGGATGCAAGTGGTTTCGTCTACACCACCTTACCCACTCAAACTACTCAACCTACCCATGTCCCAACCACTAATGTTGGTGCAGCTTCAGCAAACCCGGTAGTACTTGATCCGGAAAATTCGAAAGAAGCAGCTGTTGATATCAAGATGTTGAGTATGTTGGAGGAAAGACTGAAAGCAGTGGAAGGCGCGCAGCATTATCGAGCCATGAATGCAGTCGACATCACTCTGGTTCCCGGCATTGTGATTCCTCCTAAATTCAAGGTCCCCGATTTCGAAAAGTACAATGGGACCAGGTGCCCCCAAGAGCATCTTACTAGCTATGTGAGAAAAATGGCAGCCTATGCACATGATGACAAGCTCTTGATACACTTCTTCCAAGATAGTCTTTCTGGAGCAGTATTAAGGTGGTATAATCAGCTTGATAGGGTTAAGGTCCAGTCTTGGTCAGATTTGGTGAAAGCTTTTGTCACTCAATACAAGCATATGACAGATCTGGCTCCTGATCGGTTAACACTTCAGACCATGGAGAAGAAGTCCACTGAGACTTTTAAAGAGTATGCTCAACGATTGAGAGATGTGGCTGCTCAAGTTGACCCTCCGTTGACCGAAAGGGAATCAAATTATACTTTTATTGAAACTTTGAAGGGTCCGTTATATGATCGGCTGGTTACTAGCATTTCTGGCTCGTTTGCCGATATTGTGGTTGCCGGAGAGTGCTTGGAAAAGGCAATCAAAAGCGGAAAAATAAGTGGTGGAGATTCCTCTGGGGAAAGAAGGGAGCGAAGCTTGAAGAAGAAGGAAGGAGAGGTACATGCCATGGGATATGGAGGACACCAATATCAATACCCACAGCAAAACTATAGACCATACAGATACCAACACCCGTCCACCAATTACACCCCATTCCAAAATACATACCCCTACCAATACCCTTCCAACAACTACACACCATCCCAAAATACATACCGACATCCATACCCTACCGCCAGTCATGCACAACCCCAAAATACCTATCAGTACCCAGTATCCAATGCCACCTATAGCACACTAAGACCTTCAACTTGGAGTCAAGGAAATACTCAAAGAGGACCTAGACCTCCCCAAGAAAAGAGACAATTCACTCATATCCCTATGACTTATACTGAACTGTATTCCAAGCTTCTACAAAGTCAGATGATTGAGCCGATCCCAAATTCAAAACCTCCACAGCCCCCTTATCCGGCATGGTTCGATGAGAATGCCACTTGCGCATATCATTCGGGGGCAAAAGGGCACAATTTGGAAAATTGTTATCAGTTGAAGCGGGTGGTACAAGGAATTATTGATGAGGGACGGTTGACTTTTGATACAGGGGCTCAACCAAATGTGGGAGTAAATCCGCTCCCTAATCATGGTGGAAACGGAGTGAATGTAATTAGTGAGGGGCATGTGTACGTCAAGAGAAAGGTAGAAGAAGTGACCACACCATTGGAGGTTGTACACCAGGCATTGTTGAAAGCCCAAATAATCACACCATCTCAATGTAAAGAGAACGGAATTTTAAGTCATAAGAAACTTCAGAAGCAGCTTCAAGCTATGATGGATTCTGGCACAATAGAATTCTATGTTGAAGATGAGAAGGACACCGGGATCAACATGATGAATGATGGATATGGGGAATCACCCAAGCAAAAGCCAAATCTGACAGTACCAATCTCAGCAACCCAAAAACCTAGCCTGATGATCCCAGTAACCAACAAACCGACCATGGCCATCCCAATACAAAAACCCAGCTTAACAGTGCCAGTTGCTCCAAAGCCGGTCCTTACTCTTCCAGTTCAAAAATCCAAACTTCTGATCCATGTGCCATCGCCCTTTCCTTATCAAAGCAACAAGCGAGTGCCATGGAACTATGATAGCACAGTGCAGCAAGTAGGAGAGCAAGATGGTGATGCCAATTTAGCAAATATCACGGGGGTAGGAGGTATGACAAGAAGTGGGAGGTGTTATTCTCCCGAATTGGCCGTTGCTGCACAAAAAGGAAAAGAGAAGGCACAAGAAGAAGGTGTAAGGGTTGCAATACCGGTAAACCAAGAACCAATGAAACAAGCAGTGAAAGAGGTTGCCCAACCTGTGACTGAGAATGATGCTTTGGAATTCTTGAAATTCATTAAACAAAGCGAGTATAGCGTGGTGGAGCAATTGAACAAAATGCCCGCTAAGATCTCTCTATTGTCTCTGTTGCTTAATTCCGAAGCACATAGAAAAGCTTTGCTTCGCATCTTGAATCAGTCTTATGTATCCCAGAACATTACTGTGGCAAACTTAGAGCACATTGTTGGAGGTATAACTGTAGCTGACTATATTTCTTTTACTGATGAAGAAATTCCTCCAGGCGGTAGGGGTATCTATAAGGCCTTGCACATTACCACCCGATGCAAAGATCACATGGTTGCCAAAGTACTGATTGATAATGGGTCTGCTTTGAATGTGATGCCTCTCAGTACACTAACAAAATTACCTGTGGATCATTCGATGATGAAGGCTAGTCAGTTAATTGTGAGGGCATTTGACGGGACTAGGTGAGAGGTTGTAGGGGAGATGACAGTTCCGATAATTGTGGGCCCAGTTGAGTTTGAGATAATGTTTCAGGTCATGGACATTTCCCCCGCTTATAGCTATCTTCTTGGGAGGCCTTGGATTCATATGGCTGGTGCCGTTCCTTCTTCTCTCCATCAGAAGGTGAAATTCAGGGTTGAGAACCAAATGATATCTGTATCAGGGGAAGAAGACATTATGGTTATGCAACCTCCTAATACCCCCTATATTGAGGCCATGGAAGAAGCCGTTGATTGTTCATTTAGATCATTTGAGATTGCGGAGGTTACTCAGGTTAAAGAGGGTGTTGAATTGCCAAAACCGCATTTCTCTGACTGTTTGAATATGCAAGTCAAAATGACTGTGGGAAAAGGTTGCCGGGCCGGTAAAGGAATGGGAAAGCATGGTCATGGTGTACACGAGCCTATAGTTCTTCCTAAAGCAGAACCAACTTTTGGCCTCGGATATAAGCCTTCATGGAGAGAAAAGAACGAGGCAAGAGAAGAGAAGAAGCGTAAGTGGATGGCTGCATTGAAGGGGAATGAGCTTGAGACCAAGAAGCTAAAGATTCCATCGTTGAAGGATAGTTTTGTTTTTGCGGGTGTGATGAACCCAAAAAGATCAGTTGATGCACTGGAAAGTTCATTAAAGGGATTGTCCATCAGTGTACTAGAGAAAGGGGAATCGGGCAATGGTAACACCGGGCCATGGATTCAGCAATTGGCGCCTGGGTCAGCTTTGAGCAATTGGGAAGCATTTGAAATGCCAGTCATGTTGGCAAACTTAGACATGTAATTCTTTTGAGCCTTGAACACTTATTTCGTCCCACACTTCTACCCAAGAGTGTTGGTGATTAATTTCGTGTATTAAGTGTTTTATTTCCTTACTTATTCATAGTTTGTGATTTTGATGACATGCATTTATGCAAACTATCCTCAGTATCTTTGTTTTTATATATCTCTTGCTTTTCGTGGATCCTGTATATGTCTGTATATATCTCTTTTTTGTTTTTCTTTCATCCCCAGGACTCTTGACAGTGAATGCAATGACAATGGAGATGGCCAACTCGAGCCTAACTTTGACCAATTCATTAACTCTGATGATCTCGATGATGTTGATGTTACTGAATATCCTCTTCCCCCTGACCTAATGAGATTGATTGAAAAAGAAGATAAGCAGATTTTACCGCACAAGGAGGCTACTGAGTTAGTCAATCTGGGTGATGATAATGAACAGAAAGAGGTCAAAATTGGAACTTCTTTATCAATCGGGCAGAAAGAAGAATTGGTGCAGTTGCTTCAGGAATATGCTGATGTGTTTGCTTGGTCTTATCAAGACATGCCGGGTTTGAATACTGAAATAGTGGTCCATAAGTTGCCAATTAAGCCAGAATGTAAGCCAGTACAACAAAAGTTAAGGAGAATGAGACCAGAGATGCTGTTAAAGATCAAAGAAGAAGTAAAGAAACAACTGGATGCCGGGTTCTTAGAGGTTGCCACTTATCCGGAATGGGTAGCAAATGTGGTCCCAGTTCCGAAGAAAGACGGTAAAGTAAGGATGTGTGTAGATTATCGAGATCTAAACAGGGCAAGTCCAAAAGATAATTTCCCTTTGCCTCACATTGACACTCTGGTTGACAACACAGCTAAGTTTGCAACATTTTCCTTCATGGATGGGTTCTCAGGATATAATCAGATTAAAATGGCTCCGGAAGACAAAGATAAAACAGCTTTCATCACCATGTGGGGAACTTTCTGATACAATGTTATGTCTTTCGGTCTTAAAAATGCCGGGGCAACTTATCAAAGGGCCATGGTGACTCTCTTTCATGACATGATGCATAAGTAGATTGAAGTGTATGTTGATGATATGATTGCCAAAGGCCAAAGTCCTGAAGATCATATGACCAATTTGAGAAGATTGTTCGAGAGATTGAGAAAATTCCAGTTGAAGTTGAACCCCGTCAAGTGCACTTTTGGTGTTACCTCGGGAAAATTACTAGGGTTTATTATTAGCCAGAGAGGCATTGAAGTAGATCCAGACAAAATAAAGGCTATCCAGAATTTACCACCTCCAAAGACCCAGAAAGAAGTTAGAGGTTTCTTGGGGAGATTGAACTACATTTCCCGATTCATTTCTCAGTTGACAGCAAAATGTGATCCGATTTTCAGACTCTTAAAAAAGCATGATCAAGGGGAGTGGGATGAAGATTGTCAGAGAGCTTTTGATAAAGTCAAAGAATACCTTTCCAATCCACCCGTATTAGTACCTCCCATGTCAGGGAGACCTTTGATATTGTATCTAACAGTGTTGGAGAATTCAATGGGATGTGTACTGGGGCAACATGACGAGACTGGCAAGAAAGAGCAAGCAATTTATTATGTCAGCAAGAAATTCACTGGTTATGAAGCCAAGTATTCGCCAATAGAAAAAATGTGTTGTGCATTGGCATGGGCTGCTCAGAGATTAAGGCAGTATATGTTGTATAACACCACTTGGTTGATAGCAAAGTTGGATCCGATCAGGTTTCTTTTTGAAAAACCCTCTTTATCAGGAAGATTGGCTCGGTGGCAGATCCTATTTTCAGAGTATGACATTCTGTATGTATCCCAAAAAGCAATCAAAGGCAGTGCCATTGCTGAATTCTTGGCCGATAGAGCGGTTGATGATTATGAACCAATGAAGTTTGAATTTCCTGATGAAGATCTCATGGCGGTCCTAAACACTGAAATAGAAAAAGAGAAGAGGTGGAGAATGAACTTCGACGGAGCATCAAATGCAGTGGGGCATGGAATAGGGGCTGTGCTAATATCCCCTAATGGTGATCAGTATCCAGCAACAGCGAAACTTGACTTCGACTGCACCAACAATATGGCAGAATATGAAGCTTGCATTTTGGGAATCCAAATGGCAATAGAGAGGAAGATAGATGTCTTGGAAGTATATGGGGATTCTGCTCTGGTTATATATCAGTTGAAAGGTGAATGGGAAACTAGGGATTCGAAATTGATCTGTTACTACAAGTATATTATAGAGTTGGTTGAGCAGTTTGATGAAATCAATTTCCATCATTTCCCAAGAGAAGACAATCAGTTGGCCGATGCCTTGGCAACATTAGCTTCAATGTTCAAAGTCGACAAGGGGGCTGAAATCGAGGCAATTAAGTTGGATTTGAGAACCCATCCAGTGCATTGCATGAGTATTGAAGAGGAAACAGATGGCAAGCCTTGGTTCCATGATATTGTCCAGTACCTCAAGCACCAAAAGTACCCGGATCATGCTACTGAAAACGATAAAAGGGTCATCAGAAAAATGTCAATCGGGTTCTTTTTGAATGGAGGAATCCTTTACAAAAAGAGCCGTGATCAAGTGCTGCTGAGATGTGTCGAAACAGACGAAGCCAAGAAAATCTTAGAAGAAGTGCACAGCGGGATTTGTGGGACTCATTCTAGTGGTCATAGAATGGCAAGGCAAATCATGAGACTGGGGTACTATTGGTTGACAATGGAGACCGATTGTATCAGTCATGCCAGAAAATGTCACAAATGTCAGATTTATGCCGATCAGATTCATGTGCCGCCTAATCCTTTGCACATCATCTCTTCTCCTTGGCCTTTCTCAATGTGGGGGATAGATGTGATTGGGGTAATCTCTCCAAAAGCTTCCAATGGGCATCAATTCATCCTAGTTGCCATTGACTACTTTACTAAATGGGTTGAAGCTGTTTCCTATGCAAATGTGACACAATCAGTAGTCACCAGGTTCATCAAGAAAGAAATCATTTGTCGGTATGGTCTGCCTGAAAGGATCATTACCGATAATGCGAAGAATCTGAACAACAAAATGTTGGCAGCAGTATGCTCTCAGTTCAAGATCAAGCATAGCAATTCCACTCCTTATCGCCCAAAAATGAATGGAGCGGTTGAGGCAGCCAATAAGAACATAAAGAAGATAGTCCAGAAAATGACAGTGACTTATAAAGATTGGCATGAGAAGCTTCCTTTTGCCTTGCATGCTTATCGTACCACTGCCAGAACATCCACTGGGGCTACTCCGTACTCTTTAGTTTATGGAATGGAAGCAGTTGTACCAATTGAAGTAGAAATCCCATCCTTAAGAGTATACAGAGAAGTAAAGCTCGAAGAATCAGATTGGGTGCAAGAAAGATTTGACCAGTTAAACTTGATTGAAGAAAAAAGGCTTGGTGCTCTCTGTCATGGCCAACTATATCAGAGAAGAATGATGCGCGCGTATGATAAGAAAGTGCGTCCGCGCGAATTCAGAGAAGGAGAATTGGTATTGAAGAAGGTCCTGCATATCCAACATGACTATCGGGGAAAGTGGATTCCGAATTGGGAAGGTCCCTATGTAGTGAAAAGAGCATTCTCGGGAGGTGCCCTGATTTTGCAAGAAATGGATGGAGATGAATTGCCACATCCGATCAATGCTGATGCTGTGAAGAAGTATTATACTTAAAAAAAAAGAGAAGAAAAAAAAAGAGGAAGAAAAAAAATCAATCAAATGAGTGGCTTAAGTTGAAAACCCGAAAGGGCGGCTTGAGTCCGAAAAAGAAAAGAAAAGGTGGGGTCTGAGGCAAAAACCCGAAAGGGCGGTTCAGATCCAAATAGGTTGGTTTCTAAGCTGAAAACCCGAAAGGGCGGTTTAGGAAAAGGTCACCAGATTTTCATGGTCTTGTTCGGTTATGAGGAGCCTGGTAATCAGAAGTGATCAGTATTAAATGAGTCATCGCAAGAATCATGAATTGGTCAAAGGAAGAATCTGAGATGGCGTGAGCTTTGTTGTCTGCATTATCATTGTCTTGAGGCCATGAATCCTTCACTTTTCTATATATCCACGTAATTGTCTAAGCTTAATACTCTATTTGTATACATAATCCTTTAGAACTCAATATTACTCCTTGTTATGAATGTCCATCTCTTGTCTTATTTAAAAAGTAATTCATCTGTTTGTTTTAAATGTGAAATGCGTAACATTGTCATCATAAACTATGATCGAGTAAGTAAATGAATACTATAATACTTGACTTCAATCACCAAAACAAATGGTGAGGAAGTGTGAGGACGAAAGAAATGGTCATAAGTTAGCATTCGAAATGTATTTGCTCGATGGCACGATTGTAAAATGGTACCAACAGTTATGGGGGCATCCATTGGGGTCTGAATTAATCTGGTTTCGAAATCAATAAAGAGGTGGTGTTTGTGTCCGACAACGTGTTGGGAGATTGGGTTAAGCAAAAATATTGTCAGAATTTAAGCTCAGAGTCTCCAAACCAAATTCAGTTCAAGCTTGGGTGCTATCTTGAACCTTGAAAGAAGGGAATGAATTTCTGTCAAGACATGTTGCAATCCCATTTCATCATCATGAAATCATTTCATCATTATCATCACCATATCATTACTTTGTCATCACTCTATCATGATCCCATTGTCTTATTATTGTTTTGACTCACTTCGTTGCTTCGTCAATATTGCAGTCATTTAACCTTTTGCCCTGTCCTGGGCCGTTATTTAATATTTCGCCTTGTCCTGGGCCGTCATTTAAAGTTTTGCCCTGTCCTGGGCTGTTATTTAATATTTCGCCTTGTCCTGGGCCGTCATTTAAAGTTTTGCCCTGTCCTGGGCTGTTATTTAATGTTTCGCCCTGTCCTGGGCCGTCATTTAAGGTTTTGCCCTGTCCTGGGCCGTTATTTAAAGTTTTGCCCTGTCCTGGGCTGTTATTTAATGTTTCGCCCTGTCTTGGGCCGTCATTTAAGGTTTTGCCCTGTCCTGGGCCATTATTTGATGTTTTGCCCTGTCTTGGGCCGTTATCCAAAGTTTCGCCCTGTCCTGGGCCGTTATTTAAGGTTTGCCCTGTCGTGGGCCGTTATTTAAAGGTTTGCCCTGTCCTGGGCTGTTATTTAATGTTTCGCCCTGTCCTGGGCCATTATTTAAAGGTTTGCCCTGTCCTGGGCTGTTATTTAATGTTTTGCCCTGTCCTGGGCCGTCATTTAAAGTTTTGCCCTGTCCTGGGCTGTTATTTAATGTTTCGCCCTGTCCTGGGCCGTTATTTAAAGGTTTGCCCTGTCCTGGGCTGTTATTTAATGTTTTGCCCTGTCCTGGGCCGTCATTTAAAGTTTTGCCCTGTCCTGGGCTGTTATTTAATGTTTCGCCCTGTCCTGGGCCGTCATTTAAATTTTTGCCCTATCCTGGGCTGTTATTTAATGTTTCGTCCTGTCCTGGGCCGTCATTTAAGGTTTTGCCCTATCCTAGGCCGTCATTTAATCATTTACCCTGTCCTGGGCCGTTGTTTAATGTCTTGCGCAGTCCTGGGCTGTCTTTTAATTATTCACCCTGTCCTGGGCTGTCTTTTAATCATTTACTATATCCTGGGTCATCTTTTAATTATTTACCCTATCATCAGTTTTCATTTCGTCATTTTACCTTATCTTGGTTATCATCAGGTAAGTTCTTTTTTATTCTAGATAGTTATTCTATTTTGTTTATGTTCTCGTTCATTGTTTTATTTCAAATAGGTT
Organism: Microcos paniculata; assembly: GCA_030664755.1. Taxonomy (NCBI): domain Eukaryota; kingdom Viridiplantae; phylum Streptophyta; class Magnoliopsida; order Malvales; family Malvaceae; genus Microcos; species Microcos paniculata. Next base: position 6,182,616 of record CP131460.1, on the reverse strand, counting down.
AGTTTTGTCTAAAGCTAGCAAAGTGTGTCTACGTCTTGACTTATTCCTTGATTATTAAGAAGTATACACTTCTAGATAATCAAGAAACGCGCCAAGAGGGGCAACTGTAGACACTATTTTTTTTAAATATGCCTATAAAAAAATAATAATAATATAAAATAAAAAAATAAAAAAATAAAAAAAAATAAAAAAATAATAATAAAAAAAATAAAAAAATTGAAAATCATTTTTTCAACCACCCCACTCATCATTTTCAACTTACAAAATCATTTTTTTTAAAAAAAAAAAAACAAAATCATTTTTTCAACCACCCCACTCATCATTTTCAACTTACAAAATCTTTTTTTCAAATAAAATCATTTGTTCAACCACCCCACTCATCATTTTCAACTTACAAAATAATTTTTTTCAAACAAAATCATTTTTTCAACCACCCCACTCATCATTTTCAACTTACAAAATCATTTTTTCAAATAAAATCATTTTTTCAACCACCCACTCATCATTTTCAACTCACAAAATCATCATTTCAACCACCCCACTCATCATTTTCAACTCACAAAATCATTTTTTCAACCACCCCACATAAATTCATCATCTATAAAAGGGGAGGCAAGAAGAGATTGCAAGGGGGGGAATTGCTAGAAAATATTGTTGGAGAAAAGAATTTTTTTTGAGAAAAAAGAAGAAAAGAAAAAAATTTTTAAGAAGTTTTTTTTGATTAGGTTTTTTTTTTTTAAAAAAAAAATTTTAAAGCTAGATCTGGATTTTTAGGTTTGAAATTTGACAAATCGGAGGTTGGATTTGTGTTTAAGGGGTTAAGGAGGATTCGTCTGAAAAGATTGTGGTTCATTTTATGGTTTAGATTTTAAAATCCGAAAAAATGTTCTTCGAAGTTCTTCAATGTTTTTGGTGTTCATAATTTTTCTGGGTTTAAAAGAGAGTTTGATCCGTTTTTTTTTTTATAAAATTTCTGGGTTGATTATGTTTGTAGAAAGAGAGAATTAAAAGCCCTTCAACCCACGCGCTGACCCGTGTCTCTGACTCGACCCGATCGTAAGAAATCCTTTTCCATTTTTCTGGTATTTTCTGAAATTAATTTAATTTGTATTTTTTTCTTTTTTTCTTTTTCTTTTGTTTTGGTCTTTTTTTAATACATGCTTAATTTAGACCTATGCATAATTAAGTAGTATCATTTTATCATTTTAATTTAACTTCATGCATATTTAATTTAGGTTATTTTAATTTAGTTCATGCATGTCTAATATATTTAAATATATTTAATTGGCCTCATTTTAATTTAGATCCATACATATTTAATTCATGTCAGTTTAATTTAAATTCGTGTATTTTAATTTAAGTCATTTTAATTTAGATTCATGCATATTTAATTTAGCCAAACCCATGCAATTCAATCTAGTCCATATCATTTTAATTTTAATCTATCCGTATTTAATTTATGTCATTTTAATCTAGTCTCATTCATATTTAACATATATCATTTTAGTTTAGCTTCATGCATATTTAATCTATGCCATATTAATCTAGTTACATGTATATTTAATTTATATCATATTAATTTAGTTTCATACATATTTATGTCATTTCAATTTATGTACATGCATATTTGATTTGTTTCATTTTAATCCATACACATCTACTTTAGGTCATTTTAATTTAATTTGTGCATATATTTAGATCATTATAATTTGTGTCCATTTACTTTAGGTCATTCTAATTTAATTGATCTCATTTTAATCTAGGTCTACACATATTTAATTTATTTAATTTTAATCTAGATTCATATATATTTAATTTAGATCAAAATCATTCTAATATAGGTCATGCATATTTAATTTGTCTCATTGTCATTTAAGCCCATTTGTATTTTAAGATTAGGCCCATTTCATATTTTATGACATTTAGTAATTAGGTCCATTTACACAATTAGCTTAGGCCTTTTAACATTTTTAATGTGTCATTTAGTTTAGCCCCATTAGCATTTTAATATGTCATTTAGCTTAGGCCCATTAACATTTTAATATGTCATCTAGCTTAGGCCCATTTACATCATTTTATGTCATTTTAGAAATTAAATTCATGCATCATTAATTTCTTGTTTAATATATATACTTAATATATTTCTTGTGCTAATCCATTTTTTTTGGTTTATTTTATCCCATCACTTCATGCATTTAGGAATTAGTGCATCGTTTTAAAAAAAATCATGTGCATTGGAAATCCCGATGATAGGGGATCGGAGAGGACCTCGTGATTACGAGGACTTCAATGGTTCTCTTAGGTGAGGGTTTTTTGAGATAACCTTATCGGGATTCCGATCGGGCCTCGGAAGGCTTCAATATAGATTTTCGTCCATTTTAAAAAAAAAATAAAAAAATGATTTTATCCATTATTTTTAAAAGGTCATTTGCATATCACATCATATTTTATGATTTCTTTAAAATTCCAAAAGTCTCTTCTACAAATATCACTTCTTCAAGAAAACCCAAAAAAAAAAATGTTTTCTTTCAAAATTCCCCTTATCAGCAAAGGGAGTATTACTCCGACATTTTAACTTTTAGTTTCTAAATTATTCTCTTCTTCTTGAAAACATTTTGTCATTAACCCTAAAATTGATTTTCAAAAGCCTTTTGTGGTACCGATTTTCGGACGTTTCGGGGGTGCTAATCCTTCCTCGAACGTAACCGACTCCCGAACCCAAAATCAGTTTTCATAGACCAATACCTGTTTGACCCAAGGTAATCTTTGTAGATTATGTTAGGTTAAATGGAGTCAAAATAGGTGGCTAACCTACCTAAACCAAATGGTTAGTGGCGACTCCTTTTCTTATTTTCTCATTTTCAAATTTTTCTTTATTTCTCCAAAAATTTCCCGTCGGATGGCTTTTTAGACTTGCTGACAGCAGCAGCACAAGTGAACCCTCCACTTATTGAGCGAGAAATTAGTTTCATGTTCCTGGAAACATTGGAGGCGTCGTACTATGACAAATTGTTGGCAAGTGTGTCGCACTCTTTCTCAGACCTAGTTATTGCTGGTGAGTTTATTGAAAGGGCGATTAAAACTGGAAGAATTAAAAGGGATGGTGATTTTGGAACCAAGAAAAACCATGATGATGAAGATGGGCAAGACATTGGTCAAGGAAAACAACAAGTTGATTGTTCCGTTCTTCACAATCCATATCCAACATATCAGCCTTACCATTCCAGCATGAATCGAAATCAATGCCCACTCGTCCTACCAACCTATCCTTTTGACAGTCACAGAGTTTACACTAATCGACCTTTTCATCCACCTAAATCACAAAATACAAGCCATGCTTAATTGCCTAAGCAGATGTCAGCTATGCGACATACCACCCAATCAACCATCCCACATGACAAATAGAAAGGGTACATGAGTCATCAAGAGAAACATCGGTTTGACCAGATCCCAATGACCTACACGGAATTACTCCCTCAACTTCCCCAGCAACAACTCTTGACCAAAGTACAAGTGGAACCTTTACAGCCTCCATACCCGAAATGGTACAATGCTGAAGCCCAATGTGAATACCACATGAATATTCAAGGACATTCAATCGAGGATTGCACGACATTGAAGAAGAAGGTGCAAGCATCGATTAAGTCGGGCCAATTAAGCTTCCCAAATGGGATCGAGCCAAGATTCAGTTAGGGTGCCTTACCTGTTTGTGTGGGGACAACAGCAAGTTCTCATTGATGGATTCTATAAGTAGCAATAGAATCAGACTCTGATGCTTATGCCCAAGGGTATTGGAAGGATTTCAAGGGCTTTGTTTTATATATCTTGCACCAAAAGTAATAAAATGATGAGTTTCCATATTAGTCATAGGAGTGCATGATCTTAGCAATTTCCTTGGTCATTTTTGCTTAGAAAGCCATTGCATTTCATTTCATCAATACACATGCTCATGCATTTATTCAATCATTTCCATCAAATTTCATTTAACAGGGGCAACCCTTTCGTGGCAACTTCAGGCCAGTCAATTGCAAGTTATAGAGTTCTATGGACAGTATGCCAAGCAGGGGCAATTTCTAATTCTTTTCACTCTTGTACATAATGTTACTTTTTCTTAGCCTTGTACATAGTGTCACTTGAAAGCAATAACTTTTAGATATTTGAATTTTAAAGGGTAAACTTTAGATTTCGAAAATCATGTCATGGTGTTTTAATTTGGATTTTCATTGTAAATATTGACATCTTTTGGATTACATGCATTTTTGGAATAAATGATTTGTGTTATCCATTTTCCATTGTCACATTTGAAAAAAAAAGAGAAAAAGTGAAACTTTTTTGAAAAATAAAAAACGATTTCATGAAAAGTTGGTGATTGTTTTCATAAGTAATTCTTAACTAGTCCTTCAAACCATCTTTCTTGCCATTCAGTGTCATTTGAATAAAATCTCAAAAAATTGAGATTCGAAGTAAAAATGAGGCATAAACCTTGAAAACCATTTGAGAGAGTCAATATTCTTCATCTTGGTAATAGACAAAAATGATTGTTTAACAAGATGCTTGCTTAACTCTAAAAAGTGACATTTTGATATGTGTCAAAACTGCACTAAAATTTTAAATTCATTGTTTCCTTGTCTTGAAATCAACCATGTTCTTTGAATTCATAATGCCCATATGCTTCCCAATTTCCTTGAAACTCAAAAGTGACTGAAATGAATGACTTTTGAACACATTACCTTCTTGTTTCAAAATGAGCTCACCTTGATTTTCTTGAAAATAAGTAACCTTTACTGCCAAGGTATTCATTCACCCACCTTTGAGGACAAAATGATCAGAAAGACCAAAGTCACTTTGTAAGGTCCCGATACCTCTTTGCTATCGAGACAAATTGCTCAGATTGATTGCCTTAGTTATAATTTGAAAAAAGGGTGGAAATGTCATCTTCTTTGAAATTCTCATGATGAAAAAGAAAAAGAAAAAGAATAAAAAGAAGAAAGTTGATTGCATCATCATGCACATGATGTTCTAGGATTTTGAACAAAGTTTTCAAAAGCTTTCAAGAATTATTATTGTTTTCAAAGTAACATTTTTCTAAGGTATTGCTTTTCGATGAAGATAGCCATACTTGAGAAGACAAATGGCCATTTTTCACATCCCCTTCACTTTGAGAAAATTATCCTGACACACCCGGACCTAGCACGACTTTTCTGTACGAATGAAATAGTACAAGATGACACAATAATTAAACAATATGTCGGTCCGGCTGTGTCAAGTTCGAAGAGAAGATAAGCTTAAGACAAGACGTAGTTGGAAGATGAGATTGGTGACCATGCATGGAAATTAGTAAATGCCAAAAAGACCTCCAAATAAGTCCCTAGAAATTTATTATGGGCCCCATTGGCACAAGAAATCAAAGGATTTAGCCAATGGGTAAAAATGGAAGAAAGTTGAAAAAGGGGAAAAAGTTTGACCCGGGGCCCGAGTGGACCCGGCGTCGGGCTCCCCTATAAATAGGGGAGGCCGAACCTTTTTCTTTCATTTTTCCTTTTTCTTTTTCTTTCTTTTTCTTCTTTTCTCTCTGGAGCCGACCGGAGGCATTTTGGACAATTGGCAAAGTGGGACATGCCCGGCTATCAGATCAAGGTGAGTTTTCAGTATGTTGTTCTTCTCACCTCGATCTACGTTTTGTTAAGTTTGCACGTGCATCCATGCATCGGTTTAGCCTAGATCCGAGTTTTCAGCTTTTAACCAGATTAAAGCTTTAAACTCAAATAAATGGATTTCGGGCCGGTGGAATAAGGTGAGTTTTTAGTGGGTTATAGTATTCACCTTATTCTACGTCCCATTCCGTTTTTACGCATTTCTGTGCACCGGGTGTGAGTAAATCGGAGATTTAGTCAATTTGGGCTAAATCTCGGTCTACGGGAAAATTGGACCGGTGTTTCTCGTTTCTGCCTCGGCATATCCGTTGTGGATGCCATGAGGATCGTCTCTCTAAGTTTGTACATCGAAAGGAGGAGAAACGAGTGCGAAAACCGGGGAAGAGACCGGCCGAAGAACTGGCCGATCGAGTCCCTGTTTAGATATTTTCAATATATTATTATTATATTAAAAGATATTTATATATTATATTAATATATTTAGATATTTATATATAATATTATTATATCTTAGATATTTATATATTATATCATTATAATGTATAAATATCTCATAGGTGGGCTTTTTGAGCCCGATTTCGAGTAGAATTTGGCCCAACCCGTGTGGGGCCCAGCCTAGTCCGGGTGTGGGGCCCACGGGCCCCCGGGGGCATTTTGGTAATTTTTCGCCGAGAGTCCGATTTTAGCCCCGAAACCTCCCGGACACTTTTCTAAGTGTCGGGCCCAGCCCGAGTGGCCCATGGACCCCCGGGGGTATTTTCGTAATTTTTCACCAAGTGTCCAATTTTTACCCCGAAACCTCCTGGACACTTTTCTAAGCTCCGAATCATATTCAAGCCCAGTTGTAGGTCATGTTAGAGCCTCATAGGTGCATTCATAAATTGTGATTATGAATGCTAACGTATTTCCGTGTACTAGGGCTCCGGGTGAATCGAATGCGGCGATGCTCCGGAGGTTGAGTTACATGGAGCGCTTGGGAGTATACGATTCTCCCACTACTGTGAGTGACTTAGACTTCTCTGTCTAGCCACTGGGGAAAAGGGTTTTAAAAATGATTTTAAAACATAAATGTTTTTCAAAAAGATTTTGGGATATGGGAAATCCACATACACACACCTGCTTGTGATATACCCACACAGTGAGTGGGATGTCTTAAAAAGAAATATATAGACTACGTGTGTGTGTTTAAATATTTTAAATATGTGATGTTATATATATATATATACGTTTGAAATATTATTATTATTATTATGATTATTGAGGGTACGATGCCCTTGGGAGATGAGTGATTGAGAGGGTTCCTCGGGGCTCCAATTTACGGGAGCGTGGACCGAGTTTGAGAGCATGCATGATACTCAGCCGTGGACCGCCTATCGAGGGGCACGGTGAGTCGAGCCTGGTTGGGAGAGGCGCGTAGGAAAACTCGCCAGAGCTCCAGTTCGCTGTGTTCCACCACAGCGAGGCACCACCGAGGAAAAGGGCTAGAGAGATAGAAAAGAGAAAATATTTATAAATGAGAAAAGAGATAGCCCTCGGTGCAGTGAGGCGTAAGGCGGCCGACGGGTCGTGCCTCCAGTATGATAGAGATGCCAGCCCATTTGAGATTTATATATATTTTTTTATTAAAGAGTTTTTAAAAGAGTTTTCAAGAAAAATATTTATTATTATTTTATTTTATTTTATTTTATTTTGGATTTCCCTTATCTGCTCTAACCCAGGTGGAGATTCTTAGAACCTCTGTCACTCACCTGTATCCAATGTGGATGGATGCAGATTTGCGATCGGAGTCAGCCATAGAGAAGAGGCTCACTAGGAGGCGTCGGTGGCTTAGGCTTAGTAGTTTTCGCTGTGTGGGTATTCTCTCAATTAGTCCACTGGCATTACTTTTAAAGTTAATTATTTTATTAAATATTTTCTAATTAAAGTTTAGTTTTATTTGACAGCGATGATGCCCATTTATGCCTTGCGGTGCCTTAGGTGCGTGACTGGCCAGTACGTACTTCGAGGCAGCGCGGCGGTTGCCACGTGGCCGGCCCGGAGCGGGTCGGGGCGTGACAATTTGAATGGTATCAGAGCGTTTAAAAGATTCTGTTTATTTTCAAAAAAAAAAAAAAAAAAACTATATAGTATTTTCAAGGTATTTTCAACTACAAGGTATTTTCAAAACGATTTCAAACGTTTTTGAAGCCAGTGGATTAAATAGGTTTAGAACTTCAGAGTTCGAGTATGTAGCTACTCGAAAGTGTCATGAATAATCAAGCTTACTCTTAGAATACATTCTTTAGCAGCAAGCCACCAGATAGTGTTCTCGAGTGTGGTCTTAAGTGAGAAGACATTATGACCACCTTTTTCCTCGAGATTCGTGCAAGCAAGGCACACTTTCCAAGAAACCCCCAAACTCGTATTTTTAACTTTCAATGTTCTTTCTACTCAATAGCCAATTGTGCAAGGAGTGGTATTTCCCCTTGAGATGACGAGATAGATGATGTCTCGTCCAGTCTTTCAACGAAGCCTAGTTAGAGGCTTACCAGTGGAAACTGGTTCGATGCCCACAACCTTCGATGTTCAACCTTTGAAGTTGTGAACATCGAGACTCGCTAGTAAAGCAGCGAGTGTCAAGCGTAAATTAGATGCGTTTCCCCAATTCTTTACACTAGTGACGTGTAAAATTTGGGAGGACATGTTGTGACTAGAACGAGGCCAAGATGGGTATAACGTGCGTGAACGCTAACCTCACTTCTCTCGCTCTCTACACCATTGGTGTGTAGCCTTGGAGAGAGAGTTCGGTTAGGATGAAAGAAATCAGACGAGTCAATCACGGAGGATGTGGTTGACCAAAAACCTTAGGACGTGAGATGAAACATCCGAGCAACAAGATGAAGGATCGAGAAGGACCCCACAAAGCATCAAATGGAGATGAAGAGAAGCGATTGTTGAAGTGCCTACAGGTTGGCAAGTCTGGTGGGATAAGCCCACAGATTGTCTGGAAGATGCTCCGTGGAGTGAGCATGAAGTGAGAGAAGTGGCAGCAAGGGCTAGCTAATTTCGTTTACTCTTACACAATGGTGTGTAAGTGGTATACGAGTGGACAAAAGAGACCCCACTCGGAATCAATTGTGAAGAAGTGTCCAAGGAAATTGGAAGAGAAAGAGCGAGCCCAAGATCCCAAGATGTGAGATATGGTAGATCACTTGAGGATGTTAAAGGATTGATAAGAGGAAACCCTAAAGGATTCAAGGATGATAACAAGGAAGAGCAAGGAAAAAGAAACAAGAGAGAAGCCATTCTTGAGAAACGACGAGGAGGAATAAGGCAAAAGTGATAAAATGGGGAACGAGGGAAGAAGGAAAATAGATCACATCCAAGTGGTCAACGCGTAGTATGTTTGTTACTACTTGTTTGACCATTGGATACCAATGTTAGAAAGGATATTGGAGAAAGAAAAGAAAGGAAATGAAGATGGTGGAAGTGGAATAAGGAGAGTAAGGAGGAGGCGACCCCCAAAGGATAATAAGAAATAATTTTGAACAAATTGAATGGGAAGAAAGCAAGCGAAGAGAGAGTGTAACGCACGGCAATGATGGAATGTCTGCATTCGTGATAATGGAAGGCACGAAGGAAATTTCCTTCGATATTGTGAAGTCATCATTGGAGGGAACTGGTGAAAAAGAAGAAGCGGAAAGGAGACGAAAGTGAACCCCTAAACAAGGATTAAGAGATGTCGTGATGTAGTGCGGAGGCTTTCTTAATGAAGAAAGAAAGCATAAGAATCCTAGGTAAAAGAAGATCTTAGGCTAATAAAAAGAAGAACGAGGCTTAAAGAAAGAAAGACTTAGTTCAGTTGATGAACTAAGTTTGTTAACTAGGAATAGAGCCTTAAAAGAAGGAAAGCATAACACATCACTAGAAAACTATAACTTTAAAAAAAAAAAAAAAAAAAAAAAAAAGGCGATAATGTCATAATCAACCATAGGTTAATAGCTCCAAATGACTGACCAGGGTTAGTATAAGGATAAAACTAAGAAATTAGGGTTAGAGACAAAGCTAAGGTAAGTAACTTAGAGTAGATTAATGAAGAGTATAAAAAGAAGGTTAAAAGAGGCATAGAAAGAGGACTAAGAAAGATTTAGTGAAAAAAAAAAAAAAAAAGTGAATAAAAGACTTAGAAACAGATGTTAGCAAAAGAAAGTCATGTATAATGAACCCCGAACTCGAGTCAAGTCAAGGCACTACATCCTAAAACGAATAAATCAAGGAAAGGAAAGAATAAACAAGGATTAATGGAGGCCAGAACCAAAAGAGAGAAATAGGGGTCAAGGAGATAAATTGGTCAAAGGAAGAGGAAGCCCCGATTATTTGATTTTGGAAGAGGAGAACAAAAAGGTTAAATTTGTGAATTGGTGAAAAGAAGGGAAAGGAAAACCCCTGATTAATTAGATGATAAAAGAGGAGATAAGGAGGTTGGATAGAAAGAAAAGTTGGAGAAAACATAAGAGAAGGAGCACTCGTAGGAAACGAGTAAATGGAGATGGTGGTACCTTAATGGATGACGGGTAAGATGACATTAATAAAGAATGAATGAAAGAGAAAGAAGAGAGAAATAAGGAAATAAGGATATGTAAGGATGATAATAAGGATGAGAATAATGATGATGATGGAAACATCAAGGGTAATCAAACACAGTGATAAGGAAAGTGTATCGACCTAAGTATGGGTTAAAGAAAGAGTGTGGATAAGACGAGAATGAATAAGATGATGAGTAGAACTGGAGAAGACAAAAAGGTGATTAAGTATAAATCAGAATAATGGTTGGAATCGAGAAGGATGAAAGGATGAGAACAAAGGAGTAAAGTGAGATAGAAAGAATTAAGAGTAAAGAGTCAAGGAATGTAAAGGAAAATAAGTTAAATCTTTAGAAGGAGGGGAGTAAGCTAACTTTGAGGATAAACTCCCCGAAGAATGATAAGTGAAGAAAGGATGTGGGAAATGAAGTTCAAACCAAGCTAAGGTGGAGTTAGCGTAGCGTGGGCAAGATTGTGAAGCAATGGAAAATAGGGAAAGGTGTTGCCCACGATAAATGAACCATGACATCGAAAGACAAAGAAGAGATATCAACGGATTAAGAGCCGAAGATGGCTAAGAGAAAGAAAACCCATACGTGAAAAGCATGAGATAAGGGAACCGACACAGAAAAGGAAGTAAAAGAAAACCCCGAGTACTCAAGGGAAGGAGTACGGGAATAAGGAAAGGAATCAATCAAGCTCATAAACTTCTATGAGCACAGCCAGTATGAAAAACAGAAAGGAAGTTCTAACACCTAAAAGGATCAGAGGTGTTAAAAGAAAAGCAGAATAAGAATGAGAATGATAAAGAAGGTCAGAGAAGAGAGCAAAGAGGGAAAAGATGAAGTCAAGGTAAAGGGAATATGGGATAAGACGTGAAGGATCACGTAAATCAAGGCTAAGGGATATGAAGAAGTAAAAAGATGTGAAAATGGCCCTAATGGAATGGGTATGGAGATTGTGAAAGCCGTAACGATGCCTAGAAATGGCAATAGACTGGAGAAAAGATCAAGTTAAGAGAAAAGAGATGAAACTTCGAAAGAGGAAGAAGCTACTAAAGATGCCACATGAAGGTGACAAGTGTGAATTACGCTCCTCCACGTTGATGAGAAGGCAAGAGAAATGTGGACCCCGCAATAGATGTGGGTGAATGGAAAAGAAAGAAAAGGTTAGAGATGGGGAGATAGAGACCCCAGAGAATATTATTGATGGGAAGAAAGGAAAAGAGATCAACCATTAGCAAGGAAGCCAATGTGAAGGAAAGAAATTGAAATGAAGAGAAACGTGCAACCCCTCCTGAAGAGAGGGAGAGCCTAAGTGGCTAGAGGAATGATACGGATGGGTATGAGGTCGAGGCTCAAGTGTGATTGACTTGGGAGCCGTGTGAGGCGTCCCTATGTGAGAAAGGGTCAGAGATCGAGATCTTGAGGATCTCTGAGATGACCACTCGTGAGGACCGGCCCTGTACATGATTGGGGTGTGCATGAGGCCACCCAGAGTTCTCCATCCCAGTGAGGAGGAGAGATGAGATGTGATGGGCCATGGGCCCTGTATGTGATATGATGGGCCGAGGGCCCTACTTGTGATTGTGATGGGCGGTCAGAGAGTGGGTCAGATGTGAGAACCGAGAGGGCATGATCTCTGATTCCTCTGTTATGATGTGGCCGAGTGTGGGCCAGTGTATACAAGAGCTCGACTCATACGCCATGAAAAGAGAGAATGAAGTCAGAGGCGAAATGAAGAAGCGAAACCAAGGTAAGGGGGGAAAGACATTTAACTCACCGCATCCTCGCCACGGAGGCGAGGGAGTTAAGCGAAGGTCTTTCCCGATAACTTGGTTATAAGGATGAGTACAAGACCACGAAACAACGAGCAACACATCGAAGGATGGCCTTGAAGTAAGAGGCAATGGTAATGAAAAGGAGGAGAGACTCCTAAGAAGAGTAAGAGGTATGGAACCTCAGAAGCAACAAAAGGATAGTCTCGTTAAGAGAGACTTGAAGGATGAGACAAGGACAAGCGAGAGGATCAAGGAAGCACATTACAGCAAAGGAAGAACCTCCAAAGGTTACAATTAAAGTAAAAAGAGCCTAACCCATGAATAGGTAAGGGTAGGCTATGTTAAGGAAAGGATGAAGTTCAAACTCAAGAGTGGAAGAGTGATGAAAACCACTCTTGAGGAAGAGAATGATCAGGGTGCGCAGCGAAAGCGCGGTAGACTTCAACGGTGAATAGTGACGTGAACACTATTCGAAAACAATTAGGGCTTCGAATGGAAGCCGAACCTCCCCAAGTACTTTGTTTAATTTCGAGGACGAAATTTTAGAAGGAGGGGAGAGTTGACACACCCGGACCTAGCACGACTTTTCTGTACGAATGAAATAGTACAAGATGACACAATAATTAAACAATATGTCGGTCCGGCTGTGTCAAGTTCGAAGAGAAGATAAGCTTAAGACAAGACGTAGTTGGAAGATGAGATTGGTGACCATGCATGGAAATTAGTAAATGCCAAAAAGACCTCCAAATAAGTCCCTAGAAATTTATTATGGGCCCCATTGGCACAAGAAATCAAAGGATTTAGCCAATGGGTAAAAATGGAAGAAAGTTGAAAAAGGGGAAAAAGTTTGACCCGGGGCCCGAGTGGACCCGGCGTCGGGCTCCCCTATAAATAGGGGAGGCCGAACCTTTTTCTTTCATTTTTCCTTTTTCTTTTTCTTTCTTTTTCTTCTTTTCTCTCTGGAGCCGACCGGAGGCATTTTGGACAATTGGCAAAGTGGGACATGCCCGGCTATCAGATCAAGGTGAGTTTTCAGTATGTTGTTCTTCTCACCTCGATCTACGTTTTGTTAAGTTTGCACGTGCATCCATGCATCGGTTTAGCCTAGATCCGAGTTTTCAGCTTTTAACCAGATTAAAGCTTTAAACTCAAATAAATGGATTTCGGGCCGGTGGAATAAGGTGAGTTTTTAGTGGGTTATAGTATTCACCTTATTCTACGTCCCATTCCGTTTTTACGCATTTCTGTGCACCGGGTGTGAGTAAATCGGAGATTTAGTCAATTTGGGCTAAATCTCGGTCTACGGGAAAATTGGACCGGTGTTTCTCGTTTCTGCCTCGGCATATCCGTTGTGGATGCCATGAGGATCGTCTCTCTAAGTTTGTACATCGAAAGGAGGAGAAACGAGTGCGAAAACCGGGGAAGAGACCGGCCGAAGAACTGGCCGATCGAGTCCCTGTTTAGATATTTTCAATATATTATTATTATATTAAAAGATATTTATATATTATATTAATATATTTAGATATTTATATATAATATTATTATATCTTAGATATTTATATATTATATCATTATAATGTATAAATATCTCATAGGTGGGCTTTTTGAGCCCGATTTCGAGTAGAATTTGGCCCAACCCGTGTGGGGCCCAGCCTAGTCCGGGTGTGGGGCCCACGGGCCCCCGGGGGCATTTTGGTAATTTTTCGCCGAGAGTCCGATTTTAGCCCCGAAACCTCCCGGACACTTTTCTAAGTGTCGGGCCCAGCCCGAGTGGCCCATGGACCCCCGGGGGTATTTTCGTAATTTTTCACCAAGTGTCCAATTTTTACCCCGAAACCTCCTGGACACTTTTCTAAGCTCCGAATCATATTCAAGCCCAGTTGTAGGTCATGTTAGAGCCTCATAGGTGCATTCATAAATTGTGATTATGAATGCTAACGTATTTCCGTGTACTAGGGCTCCGGGTGAATCGAATGCGGCGATGCTCCGGAGGTTGAGTTACATGGAGCGCTTGGGAGTATACGATTCTCCCACTACTGTGAGTGACTTAGACTTCTCTGTCTAGCCACTGGGGAAAAGGGTTTTAAAAATGATTTTAAAACATAAATGTTTTTCAAAAAGATTTTGGGATATGGGAAATCCACATACACACACCTGCTTGTGATATACCCACACAGTGAGTGGGATGTCTTAAAAAGAAATATATAGACTACGTGTGTGTGTTTAAATATTTTAAATATGTGATGTTATATATATATATATATACGTTTGAAATATTATTATTATTATTATGATTATTGAGGGTACGATGCCCTTGGGAGATGAGTGATTGAGAGGGTTCCTCGGGGCTCCAATTTACGGGAGCGTGGACCGAGTTTGAGAGCATGCATGATACTCAGCCGTGGACCGCCTATCGAGGGGCACGGTGAGTCGAGCCTGGTTGGGAGAGGCGCGTAGGAAAACTCGCCAGAGCTCCAGTTCGCTGTGTTCCACCACAGCGAGGCACCACCGAGGAAAAGGGCTAGAGAGATAGAAAAGAGAAAATATTTATAAATGAGAAAAGAGATAGCCCTCGGTGCAGTGAGGCGTAAGGCGGCCGACGGGTCGTGCCTCCAGTATGATAGAGATGCCAGCCCATTTGAGATTTATATATATTTTTTTATTAAAGAGTTTTTAAAAGAGTTTTCAAGAAAAATATTTATTATTATTTTATTTTATTTTATTTTATTTTGGATTTCCCTTATCTGCTCTAACCCAGGTGGAGATTCTTAGAACCTCTGTCACTCACCTGTATCCAATGTGGATGGATGCAGATTTGCGATCGGAGTCAGCCATAGAGAAGAGGCTCACTAGGAGGCGTCGGTGGCTTAGGCTTAGTAGTTTTCGCTGTGTGGGTATTCTCTCAATTAGTCCACTGGCATTACTTTTAAAGTTAATTATTTTATTAAATATTTTCTAATTAAAGTTTAGTTTTATTTGACAGCGATGATGCCCATTTATGCCTTGCGGTGCCTTAGGTGCGTGACTGGCCAGCACGTACTTCGAGGCAGCGCGGCGGTTGCCACGTGGCCGGCCCGGAGCGGGTCGGGGCGTGACATATCCATTGCTGTCCTCTTTGAGCCTAATGAATATTTTTTCTAATGAACCTAATCAAGGGTCACCCCTCACACTGGGGGCAAATGCAAAGAAAGCATTTGAGCAAAAGATGGAACACTCTTGCATCCAGGCTAAACAAATGACGGCCCAAAATGATGAAGAATTGCTTGATAAGAATATCTTTGAACTCATGTCAAGAAAAAAGAAGAGAAGAAAGAAGAAGAAAAAAGAAGAAAAGAAAGAAAAGAAAGAAATGACAAATTGAAATGAAAAGACTAATGGGATGAAGGCAAATGAGAAATCAAGCATGAAAAAAAAAAGAATTCTTCATATGGCCGAAAAGTGACCCTTGATTCAGTTTCCCTGAAATACTTTTTGGGCCTATTTATCCTTTCTTTCTTAACCTCAACCATGGCCTACATTACGTGCCTTGAAAAGTCCATTTTGATCGAGTGTGGATACTTTAATTGAGAAGCATTGCTTTAGAAGAATGGGTCTTTTACACTGAACCATTTTTGCAAAAGATTGTTTAAATGAATTTTGAATTTTCATGTGCATGATGAGACAGTCATTGAAAAAAAAAGGGAGAGAAAAAAAGAAGAAAAAGAAATGAAATGATGTGGCTCTGGATGAAAACTCGAAAGGCCAGTCTAGAGCAGAAATGAGAATTCATGAGATCACCCGAGATTTGACTAAGACAGCAAAGTGAGTTTTAGAAATGAACAATACCACTTGGGGCATCCAAAAATGATAAACCCCATAAGATGAGATATCTTTTTGAATTCTAAATATGGAAAGTTGGGTCACACCTTTCTTTGATGCCAATCTCACAAAATCTCAAGCATTTCATGTCCAAGTTTTGACTCATATCAAGATTGTCAGGTTAAGAGATTAAGCAAGCATCAACTTGATCTTGTTTTCAAGTCAGATTTTAAAAAATTGTGATTTTCAAACAAGAAAGTTAATTGTAAGCCTAGATGAAGAGATATTGAAATTCCCTCTTTCATGAGACAATAAATAGGCTTTTTTGGGACCCGCTACTGTTGAAGCCCACTTAGGAATTTAAAATAGCCTATTTACCTACAAGGATATTCTGAGAAATAATCACTAGCTTTCAAGAGATCTGAATTTCAAAAAATGAATAATAGATATTTGATTGCTTTGCATTTTGATGTTTTTTTAAATAAAGAGTGCTTAAGTATAAAGCAACTTTTGATCATTATCAAGTTCATTGATTTAGATATGAAATTGAAATTTGACTTGATGCACATATGAATTTTGAACCTTTATTGATGTCTATGTCAGGTGTCGAGACGTTTTACCGCTCCGACGATAGATGATATGGCGTGAAAAATATTTGGGACTAAACAGTCTAAAAACAAATGCAGTCGCCACTAACCTTTTATTTTTAATAGGTGTGGTTAGCCACCTACTTGCTTAACCCAACATAAATCTAGAAAGATTACGTCAAGTTAAGGAAAGAAACTGGTCTACAAAAAAGATTTTAGGTTCGTGAGTCGGTTACGCTCGAGGAAGGATTAGCACCCCCGAGACGCCCGGAAATCGGTACCACAAAAGCCTTGAAATATTTTACTTGGAAAATGATAATAAAATGTTTTCAAATCATTCTAAGAAAAACATAATTTTAAATGTCGGAATAAATATTCCTTTTAATGTAGGATAAACATCCCATTATAAAAGCTAAATTCGAAATTTAAAGACTTAATGTCGGAATAAACATTCCTTTTAATATGAAAATCCATAGCCCAATTTTGAATTTGAAGAAATTTCCTACTTAGAATGGAAATTCGATTTCTAAATAAAAGTAAATATTTTTTAAAAATCAAAGTCAAATTTAAAAATGAGGATAAATATCCTTTTGAAAAACAAAGGTTTAATTTTAATTTTAGAAAGTCTCAATTATGGGAATATTAATTGAAACCTTCTAGAAAACATTTTACAAAAAGGTTGGGATAAACATCCTCAAATTCATGCTTTGAAATTTACATTAAGAGACTTTAATTATGATTACTTAAATTAAAATCTCTTAGAAAGATTTAATTTTAAAACAATGTCGGAATAAATATTCCTCTTAATTTGTTGAAGGGAATAATTTGACAAAAATTTAGTTTAATAGGAAAACCTTAGTAGATTAATAAATTAAGACCTTTCAAAAAATAAATGTCCTTTTTATCAAATAAAACTGATTTTTAAAAAAAGAATTTTAAAGATTTAAAGAATAAACATTCCTTTTATTGAAGTTAAAAATGCATTTTTGATAAAAATGAGGTTTACTTAAAGGTTCTTAATTAATTAAATATACTAAAGTCCTCCCAAAAGAGGTATTTTGGAAAATTAAAAAAAGAAAAAGAAAATAAATATTCCCTTTCAAAGAAATAAAAATAAGAAAAGAAATTTTAAAAGTGGTTTTTAACAAAACTTTGATTAATTTGAGAGGCCTTAACTATAATTGGGTAGTTAAGATCTCTCAAAAAACATGTTTTGAAATTAATGTTGGAATAAACATTCTTTTTAATTTAATCGGGCCTCTTAAACAAGAGATTTTCTTAAAATGAAATAAAAAATAAAACATAAAAGTAAAAATAAAATAAACAAAGATAAAAGATTTTGGAATTAACATTCTTTTTTGTAAAAAGAAAATTTTTGGAGTTCGTTTGTAAATTTTAAGAAATTAAAGAAAATCATAAATATGATGCATGCTTTTTATGAAAATTACATGGAAAACATATTTTTTTAATTTCGAAGGGATGAAAGAATTCTCCCAGGCCCGATCGGATTCCCGATTAGACACTGATAAAACATCTCATCGGAGAAAATCTTTAGAAACCTCTTACTCTCGAGGCATCTTCTAGTTACCCCATGCATATGAATTTTTGAAAACCAATGTTCTAATTTTAATTATGCATGAATGAGACAAGGAAACATGGGTTAGTGTATACATACGCAATTAATTACACAATATGATATGATAAAATAAATAGGACATGGAAATTTACAATCAATTTTTATAAGATCAAATTGTATAACAATTAATTTAACACAAATAAGTAAGCTTAATTTAAACAAATACATTTTCATGGTCAAGGATTAATATCATGCAAAGTTTAATTCATAATTGAATAAACATATATACAGGGGTAAAAAGGAAATTTTTCAATCAAGATTAAATTTTTAATTAAGCATACATATGAGGGCAAAAAGGTAATTTAATGCTAGATATAATTTCTACTTAAGCAAAAATACATGCAAAGGCAAAAAAAAGGGTAATTTTACATACAAGATTAAATTTTAATTAAAAGGCATACATAAAAGGGCAAAACAGTAATTTAACACATGATATAATTACTAATTAAGTTAACATATCCGTAAGGGCAAGGAGGTAATTTTACATTCAAGCATAAATTTCATATTAGACAAAACACATATTCAAGGGGCAAAAAGATAATTTCTATGATAAAAAAATTTAAATCTTAAACTAAATATGCATTTATATAAGTTTAAAAATTTAATTTTTTTATTAAAAAAATCAGAGATTATTTCTATTTAAATAAAAATAAACTTAAAAATTCAATTTTTATTAACCAAACTTTCATTTTTAATCAAGCTAAAATATCCACAAGCAAAAAGGTACAATTTTTAATCCTAAGCTTAACATTTAACTAAGCAAACAAGTCAATCAACTTAAAGTTATGATCTTTATGATCAAGATTAAGACTTTCAACTAAGCAAACACATGGAATGGGTAAAGCAAGTTTGAAAAATAATAAACAAGAATACAAAACAATGAAAGTTAGGAACCTTTTGCATAATCATGTAAATAATTAAGAGAAATGGCACATTAACAAAAAAAAATAACATAAAATAAATAAGCAAGTAAAAAAAATCATCTTGAACATATTAGAAGCATATATTAAACTAAGCAAATTATTTAGCAATATACAAAAGCTTTGTAAATCATAAATATTATCACAAAAGAGAAAGTTAACACTTCATGTACAAATTTAACAGGACAAAGCAAGAATATTGTATTTAAAGTGAAAAGAAATGATCTTGAAAATAAAACTAAGAACTTACCTAAAAAGATGAAGTTTTGTACCAAAACTAAAAAAAGATAATAATGGCTTTGTGGAGAAGAGAATGGCCAAGATTAATAATCAAGAAGCCTTTTTTCTCTATTTTTCTCTAACCAAACCGTTTAAAATAAATCAAGAAGAAGAAGAAAAAGACATTTCTTTTGGACTCTCTTTCTCTCTTCTCCTCTCTCTATTTTTTTTTTGTGCTTGAAGAAAAATGCTCCAGCCTTTGTTTCTTAAAGAGAAAATGCTGAAGCTTTCCGTGCCCCTCTCTTTGTGTCTTGAAGAGATAATGCTGAAGCCCTGTTTGAAAAAAATGCTCCAGCCTTTATTTTTGCTCTGTCCGTTTTTCTCTCCTTTGTTCTTCTTTCCTGTTTTTATAAGAGGGCTGAAGCTCTTCTCCCGTTGTGCTCTGTGTTCTCTCCTTTTATTTTGAAAACCCAGGTTTTCTGCTTTGTTGCCTCAGACAAACCCCATATAACATGGAGCCAAAAAGAAACAGGAAACACGGAGCCGAAAACCGAACACTTATGAAGCTGTCGGTTGTTGACTTCAACTCTTCTGTCTTTGCAAGGCATAGGACCGAAAAAGTTTTGGGTTGATATCTTCCACTTTTCCCTCTCCAAGGCACTCATTGATGTTAGCAGTAAAAGAAGCAAGCTTCTGAGCATCCTCTTCTGATCCAGCAACAGGGAAGCGGCCCAATTCAGAAATAAACTTATCCAGTGCCTGAAATGCTATGTGCAGGAGAGGTGGGCGGTCAAACTTTGAGGAAATTGTTCTAAATAGAAACAATTTTAGAAAACCATCCTAAACAGAAATGATTTTAAAGGAAATTGTCCTAAATTTTTGAGAAAACCATCCTAAACAGAAATGATTTTTAAGGAAACTGTTCTAAACAGAAACAATTTTGAAAAAACCATCCTAAACAGAAATGATTTTTAAGGAAATTGTTCTAAACAGAAACAATTTTAGAAAATCATCTTAAACGAAATGATTTTAAAATTTTGAAGAAATTGCTCTAAACAGAAACAATTTTAGATAATCATCTTAAACAAAATGATTTTAAATTTTGAAGAAATTGTTCTAAATAGAAACAATTTTAGAAAATCATCTTAAACAAAATTATTTTAAAATTTTTGAAGAAATTGTTCTAAACAGAAACAATTTTAGAAAATCATCTTAAACAAAATGATTTTAAATTTTGAAGAAATTGTTCTAAACAGAAACAATTTTAGAAAACCATCTTAAACAAAATGATTTTAAAGATTTTGAAGAGATTGTAGAAATAATTTATGCTAGATTGAACTGAATCACAGATAATTACCTTAAGCATGGAAAGACCTTAAAGGAGTTTTGGAGAATTACCTGAGGATCTTCTTGTACAAGACTAACCTCAAAATCTTGAATTGAGTTTAACCTGTAATCTTTGAGCCATGATGCATAATGGATGTTCATGAAGAATGATGCTAGAATGATGCATTTTGCATGCTCATGCTCAAATGATAATGTTTTGTTACTTTGCCTCAAAGTTTTCAAGATAGCCTTCTGTTTTGGCCCAACTTATACTCTTTGAGCTCGAAATTGGAGAACATCCTTTCATCACACCTTTTCTGGCATCAACATGCCCCAGACCCTCTCTTCAAATCATTGTTGTTTGAACATCCCAGTTCAAGATGATTTTTGTTCATGTGTCATCATATTTCTGGCATCAACCACAAACTATTGAACTCATTTTAATCCTACATTTCTTTCCCTTTTTTGTGTTGAAAGTGACATCCAATGTCATGGCATTTACTTACCTGTTTGCTTATCCCTCCATGAAAAAGAAAAAAAAAATATGCAATTTTAAAGGAAAAACGTGGATCTTTCAAAGGAAAGTGTGCAAGACATATCCATTTATAACAGATAAACTTATAACAAGCTCATTACAAGTTTATAGCAAAGAGTCTATAACAAATGAGTTTGTAGCAAAATGAAGAAGAAAGGCACACGACTTCAAAGCAATGAATGCATAAGTAACAAAAACTGGTCATTTCACACCCTGCCTTTGATTGACCCATCATTGCTAGAGTGATGTTTGACAACGCCTGATGATTTCTGATTACCCCAATCCCCATGATCAAACAAGACCTCTTGTACAAGTTAGGTGCCTTTTTATTGTGCTTTCTCAACCTTCCTAAACCGCCTTTTCAGGTTTTCAGCTTAGGAACCATCCTAATTGGATTTGAACCGCCCTTTCGGGTTTTCGCCTCAGATTCCTCCTTTTCTTCTCTTTTTCGGACTCAAGCCGCCTTTTCAGGTTTTCAACTTGAGACGCTTTTTTCATTTTTTCATTCTTTCATTTTTTCATCATTTTTTTTTCATTTTTTATTTTTTTATCATCATTTTTTTTGTCATTTCTTCATCATCATTTTTTTTTATTCTTCAGGTGTAGTACTTCTTCACAACATCGGCATTGATTGGATGTGGCAATTCATCCCCATCCATTTCTTGCAAGATTAGGGCACCTCCCGAGAATGCTTTCTTCACCACATAAGGACCATCCCAATTTGGAGTCCACTTTCCTCGGGGATCATGTTGAGTAGGTAAAATCCTTTTCAGCACCAATTCTCCTTCTGTAAATTCGCGCGGACGCACCTTCTTATCATATGCACGCATCATTCTCTTCTAATACAATTGACCATGGCAGAGTGCTTTTAGTCGCTTCTCTTCGATTAAGTTCAATTGGTCAAATCTCTCTTGCACCCAATCTGACTCTTCGAGCTTCAGCTCTCTATATATTCTCAAAGATGGGATTTCTACCTCAACTGGCACCACAGCTTCCATTCCATAGACCAGAGAATATGGAGTTGCCCCAGTCGATGTTCTTACAGTAGTGCGATAAGCATGTAAGGCAAAAGGAAGTTTCTCGTGCTAATCTTTGTAAGTCACTGTCATTTTATGGACAATCTTCTTAATGTTTTTGTTTGCTGCTTCGACCGCTCCATTCATTTTTGGCCGGTAAGGAGTTGAATTGCTGTGTTTGATCTTGAATTGGGAGCACATTGCATCGATCATCTTATTGTTCAAATTCTTAGCATTGTCAGTGATGATTCTTTCTGGTAGCCCATATCGACAAATGATCTCCTTCTTCACGAACTTGGTGACCACTGACTGTGTTACATTGGCATATGAAGCAGCTTCAACCCATTTGGTGAAGTAATCAATGGCCACTAGGATGAATTGATGCCCATTAGAGGCCTTCGGTGAGATTGCCCCGATTACATCTATGCCCCACATCGAGAAAGGCCAAGGGGACGAGATGACATGCAATGGATTAGGAGGTACATGAATTTGATCAGCATAGATCTAACATTTATGGCATTTTCTGGCATGATTAATACAATCGGTCTCCATAGTCAACCAGTAATATCCCAACCTCATAATCTGTTTAGCCATTCTATGCCCACTAGAGTGAGTTCCACAGATTTCGCCGTGAACTTCTTCTAGAATCTTCTTTGCTTCCTTTGACTCTACACATCTCAACATTACTTAATCCCTACTTCTCTTGTAAAGGACTTCACCATCTACGAAGAAATTTGCCGACATTTTTCGGATAACTTTCTTGTCATTCTCAATAGCACGATCTGGATACTTTTGAAATCCGAGGTATTGGACAATGTCATAGAACCAAGGTTTGCCATCATCCTCCTCTTCAACACTCATGCAATATGCCGGGTGAGTCTTCATGTCCAACTTGATTACTTCGATTTCAGCTCCTTTATCGAGTTTGAACATTGAGGCTAAAGTTGCCAATGCATCGGCCAACTGATTGTCTTCTCTAGGGAGATGATGAAAACTGATTTCTTCAAATTACTTAATCAACTCCATGATGTACTTATGATAACGGACCAACTTTGAGTATCGTGTTTCCCATTCACCTCTCAGCTGATATATCACCAAAGCAGAATCGCCATACGCTTCCAAAGTCTCGATCTTTCTCTCCATTGCCATCTGAATCCCTAGAATGCAAGCTTCATATTCTGCCATATTGTTTGTGCAGTCGAAGTCAAGTCTTGCTGTTGCTGGGTAATGATCAGTGTTTGGGGATATTAAGACAGTTCCTACTCCATGCCCCAGTGCATTTGATGCCCCATCAAAATACATTCTCCATTTCTCTCCTTGCTCTAGCTCAGTATTGAATATCGACATCAAATCCTCATCAGGAAACTCAAACTTCATGGGTTCATAGTCCTCAATTGCTCTGTCAGCTAGAAATTCAGCAATGGCACTTCCTTTGATAGCTTTCTGGGAGACATAAACTATATCATATTCTGACAGTAGTATTTGCCATCGAGCCAATAGTCCTGACAATGAAGGTTTCTCAAAGAGGAACCTGATTGGATCTAACTTTGCTATCAACCATGTGGTATTATACAGCATATATTGTCTTAATCTTTGAGCCACCCATGCCAATGCACAACACATCTTTTCTATTTGAGAATACTTGGCCTCATACTCTGTGAATTTCTTGCTAACATAGTAGATTGCTTGTTCTTTCTTGCCGGTTTCATCATGTTGCCCCAAAACACAGCCCATGGAGTGTTCCAACACTGTCAAAAACAAGATTAGAGGTCGATCCGGCACAGGAGGTACTAGCACTGGTGGGTTTGACAAATACTCCTTGACCTTATCAAAGGCTTTCTGACAATCTTGATTCCATTCTCCCGTATTGTTCTTCCTCAAAAGCTTGAAAATCGGGTCACATTTTGCAGTCAACTGGGAAATGAAGCGGGAGATATAGTTTAATCGCCCAAAGAAACCTCTTACTTCCTTTTGGGTTCTCGGAGGTGGCAAATCCTGAATGGCTTTGATTTTATCTGGGTCTACCTCGATGCCCCTTTGACTAACAATAAAGCCCAATAGTTTCCCTGAAGTAACGCCGAAAGTACATTTGGCCGAATTCAACCTCAACCGATACTTGCGCAGCCTCTCAAATAACTTCCTCAGGCTAGTCATATGCTCTTCTGGATTCCGACCTTTGGCAATCATATCATCCACATACACCTCAATCTCTTTATGCATCATATCATGAAAAAGGGTCACCATAGCTCTCTGATAAGTTGCCCCGGCATTCTTGAGACCAAAGGACATCACGTTGTATTGGAACGTCCCCCACATGGTGGTGAAAGCAGTCTTCTCTTTATCTTCTGAAGCCATTTTAATCTGGTTGTACCCTCAAAACCCATCCATGAAAGAGAATGTTGCATGTTTAGCTGTGTTGTCGACTAAAGTGTCAATATGGGGTAGTGGGAAATTGTCTTTCGGACTGGCTTTGTTGACATCTCGGTAATCCACACACATTCGAACTTTGCCATGTTTCTTCGGGACTAGCACTACATTTGCGACCCACTCAGGATAAGTAGCTACTTCCAAAAATCCTGCGTCTAGTTGCTTCTTCACTTCTTCTTTGATCTTTAATAACAGGGCATGCCTCATTCTCCTCAATTTTTGCTGGATTGGCTTGAATCCGGGCTTGATTGGCATTCTATGCACCACAATCTCAGTATCCAGACCTGGCATATCCTGGTAGGACCAAGCAAAGACATCAGCATATTCTTTGAGCAATGCCACTAGTTCCTCTTTTTGTTCGGGTGTTAGGGAAGTGCCAATTTTAACTTCTCTCTTTTCGTCATCATCACTCAATTTGATCAATTCGATGGCCTCTTTGTGGGGCAAGATCTGTTTGTCTTCCTTTTCAATCAGTCTCATAAGATCAGGGGGAAGAGAGTAATCATCATCATCATCATTGTCGAGGTCATCCGCATTAACGAACCAATCAAAGTCGGGCTCAAAAAGACATCGTTGTTGTCTTTACATTCATCGTTTGAAGTTCTGGGGTCAAAAGACAATAAAGGGGTGTATATACATATATGCATTTGATCCATGAATAAAAGAAGAAAATGAACAACAAGGATAAACATATGGAGGAAAACGCAATAGCATAATTATGATATGAAATATATACATAGTACAGAGTCTAATAGTGTGAATATCAATATCATGAATGATGGAGCAAACATGAAAATAAAACCCATGACATATGAAAGTCAGCCGTCCACACTCTTGGGTAGAAGTGCAGGATAAAATGAGTTCTCAAAGCTTAATTAATTACATGTTTAGATTTGACAAGTTCATCGGCATCTCGAAAGACTTCCAATTATTCAAATCAGTCCCCGGTGCCAATCGTTGAACCAATGTTCCACTGCTTGATTCCCCGTACTCTAGCATGCTGATAGACAATCCCTTTAATAACTGTTCAACCTCAACAACTGATCTTTATGGGTTCATCGTTCCAGTAAAAACAAAACTATCTTTCAACGGTGGAATCTTCAGTTTCTTGGGTTCAAGTTCCCCTCCTTTCAATGTAGCTACACGATTGCGCTTCTTCTCCTCTCTTGCTTCGAAGTTCTCTCTCCAAGAAGGCTTATATCCAAGTCCAAAAGTGGGCTCCGCCCTTGGTAAAACAATAGGTTCACGGATTCCTTGGCCATACTTTCCGAGTCCTTTTTCGGCCCGACAGCCTCTTTCGACAGTCATGCTGACTTGCATATTCAAGCAGCCAGAGAAATGTGGACTAGGTACCTTGGATCCTTCTCTTACCCATGTTACCTCGGCCACCTCAAATGACCTGAAAGAGCAATCCACTGCCTCCTCCGCAACTTCAATGTAAGGAGTGTTTGGAGGTTGCATTACCATGATATCCTCTTCTCCGGATACGGAAACTATCTTGCTTTCAACTCGAAACTTGATTTTCTGATGAAAGGAAGAAGGAACAGCGCCTGCCATATGGATCCAGGGGCAATCCAGGAGACAGCTATAAGTTGGCGAAATATCCATAATCTGGAAAAGGATCTCAAATTCAACCGGCCCACAATTATCGGAATAGTCATCTCGCCAATAACTTCCCTCCGCGTGCCATCGAATGCCCTAACCACTAACTGACTGGCTTTCATTAAAGATTGGTCTATAGGCAATTTCATCAATGTGTGAAGTGGCATCACATTCAAAGCAGATCCAGTGTCAATCAATACTTTGGCGACCATATGATCCTTGCACTGAACAGTGATGTGCAGTGCCTTGTAATTGCCTCTTCCTCCGGAAAGGATCTCTTCATCAATGAAATAGATGTAATCAGTCACTGTGATACCCCCGGCAATATGTTCCAAATTGGCCACGGTGATGTTTTTGGACACATAAGATTGGTTCAAGATTCGGAGGAGTGCAATACGATGTGCCTCGGAGTTCAAAAGCAGAGCTAACAGAGAGATCTTGGCTGGCAAGCGATTTAGTTGTTCTATGATGCTATACTCACTTCGTTTGATGAATTTCAAGAATTCACGAGCGCCATTTTCATCCACCGTCTTGGTTACTTCTTTTTCAATTTCTTTCTCCGGCTCTCCAACAGATGGTGTAGCAACTTCATCATTTTTTTCCATGCCCTTCTCTTTTTGTAGAATGGCAGTTGGATTTGGGGCATAGCATCTCCCACTCCTAGTCATGCCTCATACTCCAGAAATATTCACTAATTCAGATTCCTGGACATTGGCATTCATCTGTTGCACTAAACTCTCATACCTCCAAGGTACCTCCCTATCACTCCGATAGGGGAACGGTGTTGGCACATTCAGATTCAAACTTGGCTTCAATACGTGGATATTCAATGTCGGCCTAGGGGTCATCGGAATTGATAGACTTGGTTTTGGTGAGGCTATGGGAATGGCGAGGCTGGGCTTTTGAATCACAGGTAGTTTCAAACTTGGTTTATAATGGGAAGAATCTTCATTTCCATTATTCACCATACAAATGTCGATACTTTCATTTCTCTCCACATAAAATTCAATTAGACCGGCATCCATCATAGTTTGCAACTTTCCTCAGAATTCAGTGCAACACTGGAGCTCATGACCTTCACACTTCAAAGGAGTAATCATTTGGGCCTTTATCAAAGCCTGATATACGACCTTCATTGGTGTGATAATCTCTTCAATCTTTCTCTTAACATAAACTGCCCCATCATCAATCATATTCATAGTGTTTCCACCATGATTTGGGAGAGGATTTGTGCCTACACTTGGCGGTGCATTGAAAGTTAATTGACCCTCATTGATTATGCCTTGCACCACTTCCTTCAAACGAATACAGTTCTCAATGCTATGTCCTTTAGGCCCCGAGTGATAGGCACATGTGGCGTTTTCATCGAACCACCTCGGATAGGGAGGCTGTAAAGGGGTTAAGTATTGGACTAGTTCAATCATTTTGTTGCTTAAGAGTTTGGCATAAAGTTCGGTGTAGGTCATGGGAATAGGGGTGAATTGTTTCCTTTCTCTTGGTGGTCTTGGGTTCCAATTTTGAGTGTTTGGTCTGGAAGCAGTATAACTGGTATTAGATACCGGATATTGATAAGTGTTTTGAGGTTGAGCATAGTTGGAAGAAGGATGTTGGTAAGTGTTTTGAGGGGGTGTGTAGTTGGTGGGACGATATTGAGGTTGGTATTGGGATTGGTATAGTCGGTATTGTGGCTGGTATGGTCGATATTGGAATTGGTTTGGTGGATGTTGTTGTTGAGGGTATTGTTGGTATCCTCCATATCCGGTGGTGTTCACCTCGCCTTCTTTCTTCTTTGGATTTTTCCTGGCCGCACTAGACTCCCCACCTTCCAATTTGCCAGTTTTGAGTGCATTTTCCACCATCTCTCCAACTAGGACCATGTCGGTAAAGCTTTTGGTGGCACCGGCCAGCATATGGCTGTAGTATGGAGCTTTCAAGGTATTAACAAATAACCTTGTGGTCTCTTTCTCGGTTAAAGGAGGTTCAATCTGAGCTGCTATATCCCTCCATCTTTAGACATATTCGGTGAAAGATTCAGAAAACTTCTTCTCCATATTCTGCAAGGTCAGTCTATCGGGTACCAAATCAGTCATGTGCTTATACTGATCAATGAAAGCCCGGGCTAGGTCATTCCAAGAGTGAATGCCCCGCCTATCCAGTTTGTTGTACCACCGCGTTGCAGACCCGGTAAGGCTAACTTGGAAACAGTGAATTAGAAACTTATCATCTCTGGAGTATGCGGCCATCTTCCGGCAATACATAGTAATGTGGTCTTTAGGGCATGTGGTCCCCTTGTACTTCTCGAATTCAGGCACTTTGAACTTTGGTGGGATCACCAACCCATCCACCAAGCTCAATTCATAAGCATCAGTAATGCCATAAGCATGAGTGCCCTCCATGGCCTTGAGCCGCTCCTCTATCTGGCTCAATACTCTTTGGCTTTCGGCTCTGCCGATCTCTCTCTCAAATTGTTCATCAGGCACAAACACGGGATTGTTTGGGGTGCGTCCTGGGGCAGGAGGTGGCATAGTGTAGGTGGGAGGGGGAATTGGTTGAGTTGTTGGGATTCCTCTGTTTGTAGTAAACATTGAGGGTGTAAAAGGGCACACACCGGGTGGAGGTGGTGGGAAGGTGAATGTGTTTGTGGCTGTTTGAGGAATTTGTGTTTGATTTTCTTGCAAAGGTATATTGAGTGCGGGGGGTGAGAGAGAGGCATTCGTAGGCTGAGTTGTGGGGAGTCCCTGTGGGAGTGTACTCGGAGAAGATTGCCCATTGGAATTGTTGCCTAAATTTGCCATGTTTTGCTGTCTCATACTGGCCATCATTTCTGCCATCTGATCCAGTTTTTTCTGCAATTCTTCATTTGCCTTCCTTAATTGTTCAATCTCAGTAGCTTCCTCTTCCATCATGATTCTGGACTGTAATCTAGTATTGTATCTGTGTGTTGGAGGTGCTATCTTGAAACCTTTATTTAACCATAAGGACGAATCAGATTCTCCTACCATGAATATGAATGTATGTATGAATATGCTTGAATGATTATGTAATGTGGAAACCCATCCATAACAAGATTACTATAAAGATAATTAGCATTACGAAAATAGGAAAGTGAGTTTAATAACCCATAATAGAATACCATCTGAATCAAAACATAAGACGAAAATATTTTACAACAAATCTGTCACTCTGCTTGTCTCCTGAACTGCTCCAATCTCAGCATTTTGGTTTTCAGAAATAGTCAATCTGTTGGTAGCATCACGAACTTGTTGCTATAACTAATTGTTTCTCCGGACTAACCACCCTATTATGCGTTTCTGCTCCGCCAATTCTCTTTTCAGTTCAATCTTTGCTTTTTCTACTTCGCTCTTCTCCTCCTGAACTCGAAAGCACTGTTTTTGGGCAATTCTCCAGCTTTGAGTATGTTCTTGATTGAAGATTTCGGTTCTTGCTGCCAACCGGCTCATTTCCGTGGCCTCTTCTCTCCATTCTTTCACCTCCCCTTTCAGCTTGACGTTGTTGGCGCTCTCTCTTACCCAGTCTTGAACCCATCCTTGCATCTTTATCTGGCTATTTCCAAGCTGGTCTCGTAGTTGCCGATTTTGTATCTCCAACTGCTGACATTTTTGGGTCAATTCTACTAACTGAGCCCCTTTTCTGAATCTTTGATTCTCAATTTCTAGCCTTTCTAACTTGTCCTCCGGTGCCTCAACCAAAGGGTAATTAGGATCCAGAACTGGTGGAACTGAAATCTGTTTCGCCCGTCTACTATGCCACACAACGTATTCAGGAATTGCATTGTCAGTATGATTGCCACGATCCATCTTCTGTGCTTCTTTGTACAAGTTTGCCCAAAATTTGGCCTCATCCAATCCCCTTTTGGTGTCATGCTGAAAGTCTAACAAGTTGAGCCCAAAAGTGAGAGGGATAGACTGTTCTGACCCATATTGCCGCCTTACTAGCAATGGGGAGTAACTGATGGTTCTCCAAATGCCTACAAGAGGGATCCATGGTATACTTGCATCCAAATAAGGAGTATCTTTTGTCGTTGTCCACATTGCTCTCTATGTGATCTCTTGGTTCTTCAAATTCGTGAACCACTCGACCCATTCTACCACTGTTCTTGGTTGGGATGGCCAAGGATGTGCATTATAAATGGCTATCGTCTCTTCACCTTTGTTATTAAAGACCATTCCTACAAACTTTTTGTATCCGAAATGGCTTCTAAACCATATTGTCAATAACTGTCCACAAGCCTCAAATTTACCACCAGCTTTTCTACATGCATTGAGAGATCGAATGGTTTCTGCCAAGATTGTCAAAGTCGGATCAGACTGATGCTTGATCTCCATAAAAAGAATTGTTACTGACATATGCACATATCCCTCCCTTCTAGGAAATAGTACTAGGCCATAGATCAAAAGGGCTAAAACATCAATCCCTTTTCTAGTGGTGGTATTCTTTTCCACAATATCCATCATGAAATTGGTTGAAAGGAATTCGTCGTCCATGTAGCCCCTTATCCCTTCGGTTTTTATCCCCAACAACTTCACTAACTTCCTAGGATGATTTTTGGTTGGCCAAAATACTTTGTCCGGCTTACTCCCTACCATCAACAGATCTTGATATTCCTCCACTGTCAGCACCATATCATACTCTCCCATAGAAGATTCATCATGTTTACCGAAAGTAAAGCACCGGTATGAGGGATCCCAAAAGTGCAAAACCGCTTTTAGAAGTTCCTCCTCCACTTCCACATCTAACAACAATGCTATATCTCCATACAACTATTTGAATTGACCCTTATCACTGATGCCTTCCCATAACTGGTTCAGTCTTGTCAGATCATTTCGGATGAAACTACAGCTGAGTCTTGCAGGTAATTGGGGTGGAAGACCCTTTGTTGATGCCTCCCTAGCTTTTTGCCTTAGCCAGTACAGAGCTCGTTTCAAAATCGAACTGGCGGGATCAAAATTTTCAGACTCTTCCATCGAATCTATCTCCATGGGTATTTCCTCACTTTCTTTCGCCATAAATAATTTTCTCTATAGTAAACCTATTATAGATGGGGATGGAATGAGAGAAATGGGATGCAGAGATAAGGAAATGTATCAGAATAATGTTAAGATGAATGATGCACAGATGTTTGGCTCGCAACAATTCAACCATAAAAGATAATTAGTCATTTCATCCAAACAAGCCCGAGGGCCCAAATATCCGTTGACCCAAAGGTTGACCTTATTCATCAGCCATGACTAATTTCCCTCTACAGTTCTCCTGTTGCGAATGATTCTACAATGAAATGCATGTCATGTGATGATGGCAAATAAAAAAAATAATCATAGATACTCAAAGCATACGATAAGCAGACAACATATATACAGATGAAGTGAAGAAAAGAATAGGAAAAATTACACAAGTAGCATACCAATATGGAATAAGCATATATGTACAGATAAGGTGAAAGAAAACAAACAGTTTATACAAACAACGTGCTATCATGAAATAAAAATAGACAGTTTATACAAACAGCATGTCATCACGAAATAATCAGAAAATAGACAAACAGCATGCTATCATGAAATAAGCAGATAAAACGAAAGGGATTGATAAAGGTAAGAAGCCGTCCCCCCTTTGTGTCCTAAGAAACCGAGTTTTCTCCAACGGGTTTGGCTCTATCTAGGTTAGATTTTGGGTTTTTCTACATGCTAAGTTTAAAGCTCTAGACAAGGGTACCCATCGGACAAGATGGGGTGGAGGCAACCCTGTCGCCCCCTCCTAAATAAAGGTGAAGTTTGGACTCCCGAACTTTTATGTTATGAATTTGTGTCGTGTGTGAGGGAGGGACTTATACCTTTACCAATTGCCTTTCGGTGAAGCAGTGAACATTCGGAGAAGTAGAAGCAGGAAGCAGAAAAAATTTCACTATCACATGTCAACACACGATCAGTCCAATTCAAAATATAGGATAAATAATTAATATGATGAGATAAGCACACATGGTAAACAAGATAGGCATACATGGCATACACAAGGAATTAAAACAAGAAAAATACATACAAGTGACTAAAAGGGAAAAATGGTAAATACAAAAAGCATACTAGCAAATCAAGACATACAAAGGAAATTGTAACATGCAAAATATATACAAGTAATTAAGACATAGGGCATGCTAGAGGATCAAGGCATAGGCTAAGAATTAAAACATGCAAAATATAGACGAGTAATTAAACACACAAAGCATACTAGAAAATCAAAACATAAAAACATACATATAAATTAAATGTGATATAAATGCAAGATGCAATTTTAATAAACTTAATTTTGAAAAATCTTCCTTTTTTCTCTATTCTTTCTTTTTTTTGGAAAAATTTTGAAGCAATTATCGGAAAAAATTTTAATGCAAATGAATGATACAATGCATGAAATGAAACTTAAAACATTTTATTATTAAACCCAAGTAAAATAAGATTTAAAAAGTGGCTTGACTCTAAAAAATAGTCCCCAGTGGAGTCGCCAAGCTGTCGAGACGTTTTACCGCTCTGACGATAGATGATATGGCGCGAAAAATATTTTGGACTAAACAGTCTAAAAACAAATGGAGTCGCCACTAACCTTTTATTTTTAATAGGTGTGGTTAGTCACCTACTTGCTTAACCCAACATAAATCTAGAAAGATTACGTCAAGTTAAGGAAAGAAACTGGTCTACAAAAAAGATTTTAGGTTCGTGAGTCGGTTACGCTCGAGGAAGGATTAGCACCCCCGAGACGCCCGGAAATCGGTACCACAAAAGCCTTGAAATATTTTACTTGGAAAATGATAATAAAATGTTTTAAAATCATTCTAAGAAAAACATAATTTTAAATGTCGGAATAAATATTCCTTTTAATGTAGGATAAACATCCCATTATAAAAGCTAAATTCGAAATTTAAAGACTTAATGTCAGAATAAACATTCCTTTTAATATGAAAATCCATAGCCCAATTTTGAATTTGAAGAAATTTCCTACTTAGAATGGAAATTCGATTTCTAAATAGAAGTAAATATTTTTTAAAAATCAAAGTCAAATTTAAAAATGAGGATAAATATCCTTTTGAAAAAAAATGTTTAATTTTAATTTTAGAAAGTCTCAATTATGGGAATATTAATTGAAACCTTCTAGAAAACATTTTACAAAAAGGTTGTGATAAACATCCTCAAATTCATGCTTTGAAATTTACATTAAGAGACTTTAATTATGATTACTTAAATTAAAATCTCTTAGAAAGATTTAATTTTAAAACAATGTCGGAATAAATATTCCTCTTAATTTGTTGAAGGGAATAATTTGAGAAAAATTTAGTTTAGTAGGAAAACCTTAGTAGATTAATAAATTGAGACCTTTCAAAAAATAAATGTCCTTTTTATCAAATAAAACTGATTTTTAAAAAAAGAATTTTAAAGATTTAAAGAATAAACATTCCTTTTATTGAAGTTAAAAATGCATTTTTGATAAAAATGAGGTTTACTTAAAGGGTCTTAATTAATTAAATATACTAAAGTCCTCCCAAAAGAGGTATTTTGGAAAATTAAAAAAAGAAAAAGAAAATAAATATTCCCTTTCAAAGAAATAAAAATAAGAAAAGAAATTTTAAAAGTGGTTTTTAACAAAACTTGGATTAATTTGAGAGACCTTAACTATAATTGGGTAGTTAAGATCTTTCAAAAAACATGTTTTGAAATTAATGTTGGAATAAACATTCTTTTTAATTTAATCGGGCCTCTTAAACAAGAGATTTTCTTAAAATGAAATAAAAAAAAAACATAAAAGTAAAAATAAAATAAACAAAGATAAAAGATTTTGGAATTAACATTCTTTTTTGTAAAAAGAAAATTTTTGGAGTTCGTTTCTAAATTTTAAGAAATTAAAGAAAATCATAAATATGATGCATGCTTTTTATGAAAATTACATGGAAAACATATTTTTTTAATTTCGAAGGGATGAAATAATTCTCCCAGGCCCGATCGGACTCCCGATTAGACACCGAGAAAACATCTCATCGGAGAAAACCTTCAGAAACCTCAGACTCCCGAGGCATCTTCTAGTTACCCCATGCATATGAATTTTCGAAAACCAATGTTCTAATTTTAATTATGCATGAATGAGACAAGGAAACATAGGTTAGTGTATACATACACAATTAATTACACAATATGATATGATAAAATAAATAAGACATGGAAATTTACAATCAATTTTTATAAGATCAAATTGCATAACAATTAATTTAACACAAATAAGTAAGCTTAATTTAAACAAATACATATTCATGGTCAAGGATTAATATCATGCAAAGTTTAATTCATAATTGAATAAACATATATACACGGGTAAAAAGGTAATTTTTCAATCAAGATTAAATTTTTAATTAAGCATACATATGAGGGCAAAAAGGCAATTTAATGCTAGATATAATTTCTACTTAAGCAAAAATACATGCAAAGGCAAAAAAAAGGGTAATTTTACATACAAGATTAAATTTTAATTAAAAGGCATACATAAAAGGGCAAAACAGTAATTTAACACATGATATAATTACTAATTAAGTTAACATATCCGTAAGGGCAAGGAGGTAATTTTACATTCAAGCATAAATTTCATATTAGACAAAACACATATTCAAGGGGCAAAAAGATAATTTCTATGATAAAAAAATTTAAATCTTAAACTAAATATGCATTTATATAAGTTTAAAAATTTAATTTTTTTATTAAAAAAAATCAGAGATTATTTCTATTTAAATAAAAATAAAAAATAAAATAAACATAAAGATTCAATTTTTATTAACCAAGCTTTCATTTTTAATCAAGCTAAAATATCTACAAGCAAAAAGGTACAATTTTTAATCCTAAGCTTAACATTTAACTAAGCAAACAAGTCAATCAACTTAAAGTTATGATCTTTATGATCAAGATTAAGACTTTAAACTAAGCAAATACTTGGAATGGGTAAAGCAAGTTTGAAAAATAATAAACAAGAATACAAAACAATGAAAGTTAGGAACCTTTTGCATAATCATGTAAATAATTAAGAGAAATGGCACATTAACAAAAAAAATAACATAAAATAAATAAGAAAGTAAAAAAAATCATCTTGAATATATTAGAAGCATATATTAAACTAAGCAAATTATTTAGCAATATACAAAAGCTTTGTAAATCATAAATATTATCACAAAAGAGAAAGTTAACACTTCATGTACAAATTTAACAAGACAAAGCAAGAATATTGTATTTAAAGTGAAAAGAAATAATCTTGAAAATAAAACTAAGAACTTACCTAAAAAGATGAAGTTTTGTACCAAAACTAAAAAAAGATAATAATGGCTTTGTGGAGAAGATAATGGCCAAGATTGATAATCAAGAAGCCTTTTTTCTCTATTTTTCTCTAGCCAAACCGTTTAAAATAAATCAAGAAGAAGAAGAAAAAGACATTTCTTTTGGACTCTCTTTCTCTCTTCTCCTCTCTCTATTTTTTTCTGTGCTTGAAGAAAAATGCTCCAGCCTTTGTTTCTTAATGAGAAAATGCTGAAGCTTTTTTTTTTCTTACACTCTGTGCCCCTCTCTTTGTGTCTTGAAGAGAAAATGCTGAAGCCCTGTTTGAAAAAAATGCTCCAGCCTTTTTTTTTGCTCTCTCTGTTTTTCTCTCCTTTGTTCTTCTTTCCTGTTTTTATAAGAGGGCTGAAGCTCTTCTCCCGTTGTGCTCTGTGTTCTCTCCTTTTATTTTGAAAACCCAGGTTTTCTGCTTTGTTGCCTCAGACAAACCCCATATAACATGGAGCCAAAAAGAAACAGGAAACATGGAGCCGAAAACCGAACACTTATGAAGCTGTCGGTTGTTGACTTCAACTCTTCTGTCTTTGCAGGGCATAGGACCGCAAAAGTTTTGGGTTGATATCTTCCATGTTTCCCTCTCCAAGGCACTCATTGATGTTAGCAGCAAAAGAAGCAAGCTTCTGAGCATCCTCTTCTGATCCAGCAACAGGGAAGCGGCCCAATTCAGAAATAAACTTATCCAGTGCCTGAAATGCTATGTGCAGGAGAGGTGGGCGGTCAAACTTTGAGAAACCACTCAGAAGAACGTCACCAGGATCTTTAAGAGCTTCTTTCAATGGTTTGTAATTCAACACATTCGGCTGTTTCACCTGTGTAGCAATGCCACCTTTGACATATGTACCAAAATTCATGGTGTCCTCCTCAAGAGTAAAAGAGTACGGCCTTGCACTTTTAATCTTCCTCGGCTTTCCATCATTCAGCTCCATCATTCCATGAACTTCAGAGAACACAACAAGATCCCTGTCCTGAAACTCGAGCCTTTCATCATCAACACATGATACCAATGCAGGGTTGTCATTGCTGATGGATGCAACTATACTCGTGTGTGGTTCCTCTCCATCAACATTGAAAACAGTAAACTCGAGACCAAAGTCACAAAACACAGAACCAAAAAGGCCTCTTACTTCAGTCTTGATGAAGGAAATAGGAGGCTGATGATTATGGCAGTAGTCATCAAACTCAAGGGCTCTCTCCAGACTTATATCAGTAAATACAACAGCCAACATCATTCTCAGAGAAAACAAAATTACTGGATAAATCCCATAATTCCACCACTCCTTCATCATGCAAGGTCACAGACTTGACAACAGCAAGAACGAGATTCTTTGCAATTTCAACACCGAGACCCTGCATCCCGGAGATGAGGATATTGGCGGCAAAAAGCCTCCTCATGGTCTCGTGACCATACACTGCGAGCTGGCGGCTATGCAGATCCTCATCGATTTCAGTGTGATTCGCATTGCCAAGAGCCATGATCGAGGGTGAAGATTCAACTACTCTACTGTTAATCTGGTCGCTGTTGCTGATGGTGAGCTATTGCATGGAGTGCATGTGAGGTAAAAGAAGCTGTCCTTGCTGTGGCGTGGAGGCTGTTACTATTCTTGCTGCCGTTGATCGTCACTGCTGCTAATGAGTGCATGGCGGTACAGAAAGAATGTGGTGGATGTTGTGCTGCTGTGGGACGGTGGCGCCGCACACGGTGTCGGGGAGGGCAACAGCCCTTCACCGGCCTTCTTCCTTTTTCTTTAATGCTTTTTCACATTAAATAAAATGGCTCAACTGAAACTTCTTTGCTTGACGACAACCACCATGATTTCAGCTTAAACTAAAATCTTAAATATCTTGAAAAGTGAAAGCTCTAAATCCTCAAAATTTGTAACTCCATCTATAGTTGACGAAAAGAACATGCAAGATAAAGATTTGTAAGCTCTCAAGATGCCTAACCACATACTTGAACAGTTTAACTTGGAGATAGCTCAAATCCCTCCAAGCACTCCAAAGGGTCCAAATATTCTCTTGTTAATCGAGCTAAATCTCTTGTTTTCTTCAAGAACAAACTCCGTAGGATTGTAGAGCGATAAGGGTAGATAAATCTCAGTCATTTGTACGCATGATTTGGTTAAGAATTGAGCAAGATATTCTAGAGAGAAGATTGGCTACTTAGAGAAAGAAAATATGGTTGTTGAAGAAGAGAATGAAAAAGAGCTCGGGGGGTTGTTACTGGTGATGGCATGCATGGGAGTATGGCTTTTCTTTTATTTTGCATGGTGGTGGTCCCCCTTTTTTGGTTTGGCTTTTGACACACATATATATATATATATATGAATATATAAATACGTATATGAACATGTATAAATATATACATATACACATCTATATACATGTACACATCTATACATATATATATATATGTAAATATATACATAAATATATATTTTTTTTGCATCATAACCGAATTGACTCATTTAGCCTTTGGCTTGCCTGACATTCTTGTCTTGGTCCAAAATTACCTGCAAGGTAATAAAATAAAGTCAGAAGAAAAATGAAGTAATAATAGTGAGCATAAATAAACTAAATTTAACAGAATAAAAACTTTGAAAAAGGGCAAATCAATTAATTACTTTATTAACTAAAATTAACTAATTGATTAAAATTAAAAATAAGTGTCTACATCAGGAAAACTTCAAGATGTGAATAGGGCAAAGAGAATGCCAAAGAAAATCAAGATCAGGAGCAAAGATAGACTCAAGCTCTACTGATCGAACAAAATGAGTGAGTGTTGGGGCAAACAGCAAAAACAGGGAAGTTGAATGAGTATCACTATCCTCTTTAATTTCAACACTGAATCAAGCACAAATGCATGATGTTTTCAAACATTAGCCTTTTTTAACTATAGAATCTATTGTGAGATTGATGTTAAAATAAATGTTTTCTATGAGATATTATTCATTTCCATGTGAGTCAAGTGTTAGCTTCGACCAATTCTTCAAAAATCAATTCTCATTTTCATATGAGTTTGCTTTAGTTCCATCCAAATTGATACCAACCTTTTCAAAAGATGACACTCATTCCTATATGAGTTCACTTTGGTTCCATCCAAATTCCATCAAAATTTCTAAAAGTTATCATTCATTTTCAAGCGAATCCACTGTGGTTCCAATAAACTGCTCAAAAGAAATCCCTACTCATTTCCATATGAGTCTAGTTTGGTTTCAAACAAATTTTCATGAATTATTCAAAAGCAATTACTCATTTCTATATGAGTTTGTTTTGGTTCCATCCAACTTCTAGGAAACTTTTGCTCATTTCCATATGAGTATGTTTTGGTTCCATCCAAATTTTTACAAACTTTTGAAGAAGTCACTGCTCATTTCCACATGAGCCAAGTTTTGGTTCTGTCCAAACTTCTTTTCAAAATTAATACTCATTTCCATATGAGTCTGTTTTGGTTCCGTCCGAACTTCTTTTCAAAATTAAAAACTCATTTCCATATGAGCCAAGTTTTGGTTCCGTCCAAACTTCTTTTCAAAATTAATACTCATTTCCATATGAGTCTGTTTTGGTTCCGTCCAAACTTCTTTTCAAAATTAAAAACTCATTTCCATATGAGTCTGTTTTGGCTCTGTCCAAACTTCTTTTCCAATTAATGCTCATTTCCATATGAGTCTGTTTTGGTTCCGTCCAAACTTCTTTTCAAAATTAAAAAATCATTTCCATATGAGTCTGTTTTGGCTTCGTCCAAACTTCTTTTCAAATTAATACTCATTTCCATATGAGTCTGTTTGGTTCCGTCTAAACTTCTTTTCAAAATTAAAAACTCATTTCCATATGAGTCTGTTTTGGTTCCGTCCAAACTTCTTTTCAAAATTAAAAACTCATTTCCATATGAGTCTGTTTTGGTTCCGTCCAAACTTCTTTTCAAAATTAAAAACTCATTTCCATATGAGTATGTTTTGGTTCCATCCAAACTTCTTTTCAAAATTAAATACTTATTTCCATATGAGTCTGTTTTGTTTCCATCTAATCTTTTTCAAAATTGAATGCTCATCTCCACATGAGTCAAGTTTTGATTCTATCCAAACTTTCACAAACTTTACACAAAAATTGCCCTTCCATGGGATATCTTCAAGTTATCTTCCCTTCCACAGGAT
Source organism: Microcos paniculata (assembly GCA_030664755.1). Lineage (NCBI taxonomy): Eukaryota > Viridiplantae > Streptophyta > Magnoliopsida > Malvales > Malvaceae > Microcos > Microcos paniculata. Next base: position 6,143,029 of record CP131460.1, on the reverse strand, counting down.
CATTATGTTTCATCTCCCCTTCCATGGGATCTTTTCAGGTTATGTACCCTTCCAAGGGATCTTTGCATTGTAATTGCCCTTCCAGGGGATCTTTACAATTTCGTTTTCCCTCCATGGGACATCTATATTTCACATTCCCTTCTGAGGGATCTCTCTGAGTCATTGGCCCTTCCATGGGATTTTTGCAAAATTAAGGCATGGCTTTTTGATTCAATTGGAGACCAAGGTATGATTCATTTAGTTCATTGGGAGATCGAATCATCGTCGCAGTTAGTGACCGAATCACGGCACTCATTTCATTTTAAAGACCAAATCATGGCCTTGTTTCATTTTGAGACCTAATTTAGGTTCTCACAGTTTAATTTAGTTTAGTAAGAGACTGAGTCACGGCTCTCGTTTCACTTAAAGACCAATTGATGGCATTTGATTCGTTTGGAAACCAAGTTTTGGCTTTTGAAAAGTTCTAAAAACACATGGTGTCTACGTCTTGGACCATTTCCTAATTATCTTGAAGCAAACTTCAAGGTTCTTAGAAAATGCTCCAAGAGGGGCAACTGTAGACACCTTATTTTTATTATTTAATTTCTTTTCTTCCTACCTTTCTTGTTTTCTTTATTTATTTGATTTATTTGAATTTGATTTTATTCTTATTTTAACTTCATTGTTTTTCTTTTCTTTTCTTTGGATTACTATTTGGAATGGAGTGGGCTTTGATATGAGACAATTGGATATGATGTTGGAATGAGCAACAGGCAGTAGTCTCACTCAGCTCCGAGATTCCCTCAATGCAGTCGGCGGTATGTCCCTAAAAAATGTGGAAACTTGCACAGCACGGGCCCCATTGAGCCCCATTGAGTCCCCATATCCTTTGTTGCTTTCCATTCTCAGCCTTACTAAAACAAAAAAAGCACCATCATCACAAGGGGGGCCAACCAAAGAAAAAATGTAGAAGGGGGGCCAACCAAAGAAAAATGTAGAAGGGGGGCCAACCAAATAAAACACGTAGAAGGGGGGCCAACCAAAGAAAAAATGTAGAAGGGGGGACCCTAAGAGCTAGTTTATAAAATACCTGCAATATGAGAGAGTTTTTGGAGAGAGGAACATTCATCAAACAGAGGATAAAAGAGAAGACAAAGGGGGCCAAGCACGGCCGATCACAAGAGAAAAAAAAAGCTGGCTTGGCCATTGAAAACCCGAAAGAAGGAAACCGAGAAACACCTTATCTCCCTCTTTTGAAGAACCGACGTTTTCCATTGATATTCCACCAGCTCTTCCCACCTAGAATCCCTAGAAACTCATCGTTGCTTTTCCTTCTTAACCTCTTTCAAATATACAAAACAAAAACAACAAAATGTGACCTTCAACCCAAAAAAAAACAAAAAAAAAAAAACAAAAGAAGCTTAACACCTTCATCCTCAAAACTCAGGCAAAGTTTTGAAGGTGGTCCTGTAGCCTAAATTCATCTGGAAGAAAAAGCCAAGGAGAACTAGAGAGAGGACAAGGTTTTCGAAGAAGAGAAGAAGCAAGTAATTGGGAGTTGGTTGCTTTTATTTCAAATAGGGGTACTTCAATCCTTTCCATGTTAAAATATCCTTGGGGCTCCAATAAGATCTGCGCAGGTTACTAACAAAAAAAAATCCCAAATCCGGTTGGTGCCCCTACTTTTGACAATTTCGGTACACTTTCTCTTTTCCCATGTATTAAGTTTTTTTTAAATATTCATTTAGTTTAGCATGGGTCCATGGTATTATTCTTTTTGACTTTTCTTTACTCATTTGTGTGCTTATTTATGTTAGTCTAACATGATTTTATGATCAGTTGAATTTTATGATTTTTTTTATGTTTTTAGAAAAAGGAGGGTAGAATGGATAAGCTTAAGACCTTAGAAAATTGTTTAACATTATTCTTAGATACAGCTTGCTTAGATCTGCATGGTATTTGAAGTGTTAAAGTCGTCTATGATAAAGTAAAAAATGAAAAGGGTGAACGGTTTCTTAAGCAAAAGAATTTATTTTGTTTCAAAGTTTTAAATAAAATTGGATTAATATTCAATTCAAATTTTCTATAAAAATATGCATACACATATTATTATTGTCATCCATGCGAGTAATGATATGCGGGATAATGAGGGTCCGATCATGGAATCCGGTTCGGGAAGGTGAAAATTCACACCCGATCGGGTTCCTAGGTAAGAGATCCACCTTGAATTAGACCCAGAATTGGGCGAGGTTCATGGCGGGTTTTGATAAAATCCTTACTATCCTTATTTTAAAATTGGTAAGATAACATTTCACATGCCATGCATTTAGGCATCTAAATAAATATTGGTTATTAATTTAAAAAAATAATAAATAATAATCATTTAAAAAAAACAAAGATAATGTAATAATAATTAAGGTCAATGAAATCGGTAAATAATCTTTGAGCAAATATTTGTAAATGTGGTTTAAGCTACGTGGGAGAAATGAGCATGCGATCACAGAATTCGATTTGGTGCAGTAAAAATTCACACCTAATACGAATTCCTAGACAAGTGGCTGTCTTTGAATTGGACCCAGAATTGGGCGAGATTTACAATAGGCCTCATAAACCCTCACTATTTTTATATTAAATTGATAAGGTGGCACTTTGCACTTCAAACATTTAAATACCCAATAAAGATAATGATTTCAAAAAAAAGATCCTAAAAAAAAGCAAAAATGAAAAGAAAAATATTTTTAAAAAAGGTGATAAAATGTATTTTTGAAAAGAAAGCATTATTTGTTGGCTTTAATAAAAATGTAATTTCCTAAAAGAAATAAAAGCTTTTCTTGTTTGAATAAAATGAATTTTCGAATTTGACAAAGATCAAAAAATTAAAAGAAATTACTTGATATTCTTCCTAAAATATTGATTTGAAAATGATAGCAATAAAACCAATAAATTTTGTTTTTGTTCAAGAACACATATTTATAAAAAAAAAAGCTAAAACAAGAAGAAACAATTATTTTGGAAATTGCTTTTTTTTCACTCTTACAAATAAAAAAGGAATGTTTTGAAACATAATTTTCAGTTAACTTTTCACTTGACAAAAAAAAATAAAAAAAAAATATTTTGAAACTTGTTTTTGTTTGCTCGAATAATAAGGGAAATAAAAAATATTAACACAAAAAATTAAAAAATCAATCAAAAAAAGGGAAAATTATAAAAATATTTTTAATTAAGGCCTAAATACTATTAAATTAATCGGTACCGTCATCTTGACGGGCGTTGTGGGGGTGCTCATCCTTCCCCATCCGTAACCGTACCCCCGACTCCAGTTATCTGTTTCGTAGATCGAGACCTACCTAGCTTAAGTACGCCATCTAACGGCTAATGCTAAGTTAGGTAGATTTTTATTAGGTGGCTAACCTACCTAAACCAAATGGTTAGTGGCGACTCCTTTTCTTGTTTTCAAAATCTTCTTATTCGCCAAAATTTTTCCGTCGGACCCCTTTTGCCTCTTGAGTTGTTTCAACAATCACTGTTGTATTTTGTGGGCTTAGTTTCAAATGCAACAATCTGACTAATGAGACCTTCAAATATCTCTTGAATAATATCATCACCATTTTCCTATTTAATAATTAAAATGTTGAGATGGAAACATAAATAGTTTCATTGAGTAACATTTAAAATTTTAAAATATGAGGATATGAACTTTATCCCAATATAATACCTAAATTGAAATCCTATATAGATCTTCCATAGGATTTTAAATAAATTGACATGCTTCAGTATTGAAAATGATGAAAATTGCACTATCAGAACCATCATAAGCCTCAACATTAAGTTTGTACCTATAATTAAAAAATCATTTTAAAATATCTAACCTATCAATTAAAAAATTGAAAATGATTTAATTATAAAAAGTTTTTAATTTTTTTACGAAAAACACTCATAATATACCTTAAAGTTGGATTTGGGACATTGATGTTGCATGAGCCACATCGAACGGTTTCACCATTGACAACCACTTTTTTGTTACAGGAACATGACATATAATACTGAGTGGAAGTGATGTCAACTTTCATAATCATCACTCTAATAGTGTAAAACTTTACCTATTATGTAAAAAAGTTTGTGATAGCACACAGTATTAGAAAATATCAGTAGAGATATACTAACAAATACATGCTAATTATAACATTAAAGTATCTTGTTATTTGGATTAGTGATACTCGCTTTAATGGTTGATAAAAGTATCTTATTTTTAAATATTGGAATCTCGTCTGACACCGTTGACTCTTTCTTTAGGTTGTGATATATTTCCACCTTTGACTCAGTTTGAGGTAACCTATAATAAAAATGATATATTGTAAATCAAAATAATAAGAATATCGAAAGGAGTCATGTAAGATAAATTAGGTTTGTAGAATGCCTTTGCAATAGGTTGGCAACTTCAGATATGTCCAAATTCATCAAAACTTCAGTTGCCCTTGTAGATGATAAATTGTATATATCTGAAAGTTTCGTATTATATTTATGAATTGGGTATTAAATAATATTATATAAAATATATTATGAAAAAAACCTCTGAATTTTTTAATTGAATTTGAAGTGATAACAATAATGGGTGGTTGCATAGTTGATGTAAAGATATGATCAGTCACTTCATTTGTAATTTCATCCCAAAGTGTAATCTCCAACACTTGACCACTAATATAAAAGACAATATAAACAGTTACTTTTTAAATAGTATGATATAATTTAAATTTATAATTAGAGCTGTCAAAAGATGACTCGAACCTGAAAACCCGACCCAACCGACCCGAACCCGATAGTAACCCAACATGGTTTGACCAAAAAAAGTAAACGACCTGAACTTGATCAATTCGAAATCCGATAGACTTGAAACCCGATAAACCCGAAACTCGATAAACCCAAGAACCTAACCTGAAAAACCCGAGAATCTAACCCGAAAGAACTCGACAGTCTAATGAAATAACCCCTCTATCCTTATTTATCTGCCCCCTCCTAAAAGCTTTATTTCTCCCTTTTTATCTGTCTATATCCCATCATTAGTTACTAATTTTTCAAAATTATCCTTTCAAACTACTTTCTTTCTCTCTTAAATGAACATTTTTCTTAAATAGGAGAGAGAATTAAAGAGGAAGAGAGATAGGGATAAAATATGAAAGTCAATGTAAATATATATGAAATTTTGTACCGTAACTACTTTTTTTACCCTGTATGAAACGGTTAATTGTGACAGACAAATAGGGACAGATGAAGTAATTTTATATACCTCCTAAACTTCAATTTTAATAAACAAATTTGATAAAGAAAATAAAAATAAATAATTGATAAAATTTTAATCAAAGTGAACTTAAAATAATATTTTTCATAATTAAATTTTTAAATTTTATTATTATGATTGAATTATATGAACTTATAGAATATTATTACTTAAATTTAATAATATTAATTATGAACATTATTAAGGAAAATTTGAGAATTTACAAAAGACTATTTTAATTTCATCATTACTAATCAAACCAAAAAATAAACTTCTTCATGTGAATGACAATTTTCCTAACTAAGAAAATTTATAAATTATAGTAGTATTAATAAATTACTAATGTTCATATCAAATTAGTGAATTATCTATCCAATAGAAAACATCTAAATATTGAAAATTTGAAATTAAAATTTCAATATGTTGTCATATATTTTCTCCTTATAATTTCATTCTCGCCAAAACAAATAATTTAATGACAATGCCGAATGTAGTATGTGTGCAAGTTGTTATATTATGTAGAAGTGGGTGATATTAATCACTAATCACTATAAAGTATAGTCTATATACAAGTCTTAGAAAGGAAAGAATAAAACAAAGTCATTAGTACTAAGATAACAAGATACTAAGATTAGTGGTTCATGGTGGACATAGCCGTATGACAGTCCGGATGGCCTATTGGCTCTTGGCTATTCCTTTTCATTTATCCTATTCATGGACCAAACAAAAACTTTTAAATTTTCAATTTTATAAGAGGAAACTGGTAAATTTTATAATTGTATGCCAAAATTTTGACTCTTTAGTTTGTAATTGTATGTCAAAAATCTAGTTCCTTAGTTTGTGATTGTACGACGGACAATTCATAATTATAGATTAAAGATATTATGAGTAATGAATTTATTATATATCAATTATAATTTAGAAATGAATTAGTAAATAATAAAAACTTAAATATTTATTTTATTTAAAACTATAGATAATTTATAGGAAAATTTTAAAAAAAGTTATAAATATTACTAATTTAATTAATACATTTATAAGATTACAATTTAGTTAATTTAATTACAATTTATAACAAATTTAATAAATAATATTTTTGATAAAATCTCTTTTAAGTATTAATTTGTAAAATCAAAATTTTAATTTAATTTAAAATAATCGGGAACCCGAATAACTCGAGAGTTAAATCTGAAAAAATAGAATCCAAATGACATAAAATCCAAAAAACCTGTAACCCAAAAGACTCGATGGTCAAACCTGAAAAACCTGAACCCAAAACCCGACAAACCCGAACTCGAAAAACCTGAGACCCGAAAGACCTGAAACCCGAAAAACCTAAACCTCAAAAGACCCGAACCCGAAATGACCGAAAAATCGTTTTTGATCCAAATTGACCTGACCAGATTGATCTAAACCCGAAATCTACCGGATTAACCAGATTTGACACCTCTATTTATAATATTAGTAGTCACCTTTCATTGTCAAGTTGTATCATCCTCCTTTGCCTACTTAAACCGTTTGAAACAAATACAATAATGGGATTAACTCTCTTTAGCCTCCCAACAACATCTTCAAAGTAGAGAAAATTATTTATTTAATATACATTCTCAATATTTTCTTCAAATAAATAAAATGGATGATATACCTAACTAACCAAAAACTTGTTATCTTATGGTTGATTTTTGATCGGATCAAACTTGATGAATTCAAATCTATATCTTGGAAATGCATTGTCATCTTTAAGGAGTAAAGTCAATTTTAGCTTGGAAAACAATCATATATTGTTGTCGCACAACACAATATATCCCCTCCTAAAGTTTGACTTGCACATTTTTATTAAAAAAAGTGATCATCCTTTCTAAACATGCCCAAATGTTGGGAGCACATTTTTCAATACCATGGCATGCATGTGATTCCCCTACAATGATGATTGCAGAATTGTTAAATGGAAAATTATACATGAACCTATTCATCAAGAATAACCATGGTTTTACCGATTAACTCTCTATTTTTAAAGTTGATAGCATCTCATATTCTTATAATTCGAACTTTAAGCTTTTATTGATTTCTTATGGGAGAAATATGGTTTAAGAAATGGATTCCTTGCATTTTTGTCAATATCAACGTGTTTTAATAACTAAACCTTTCAAAATGGAGGCTAAGGAGATGGGGAAAAAAAAGTAGCTGTGAAGGTTTATTGACACACCCGAACCTAGTATGACTTTTCTGTACCAACAGAATAGTATAAGACGACATATTAAGTGGACAATACATCGGTCCGCATGTGTCTAATTAAGAAGAGAAGTCAAGCTTTAGATAAGATGGAGTTGGAAGATGAGACAGGTGACCATGCGTGGAAACACCAAAGTGGACTTCTTTAAGTCCATAGCCAATGGATTGGACGTCCATTGGTGAATTGGTCGGTGGATTAGGCCAAGGATCGAAATATTGAGAGATTAAAAAGAGAAGAGAAAGTCTGGCCCGGGGCCCGAGTAGACCCGGTGCTGGACTCCCCTATAAATAGGGAGAGGTCGAGCCTCTCCCCTTCATTTTCTCTCTTTCTCTCTTCTCTCCTTTCTCTTTTCTCTCAACTACTCTTTCGGAGCAATTTTGGACTTTTGGCTGATCGAGACAAACTGATCGAGGGATCAAGGTAAGATTCTAGTATGCTATTCTTAACTCTTGATCTACGTTTTTCTAAGTTTTCACGCATTTTCATGCATTGGTCTATGAGAGATCCAAGCTCAAAGTTAGTTTTAGCTTTTTAGTTAAATTTCTAGCTTAGATTTGAGATCTAAGAACTTTGAGCTTGTGATTCTCATTTCTGCTTTGGTAAACGCGTCGTGGGAGGTACGAGGAACGTATGTCTCGAATTTCACGGCCAACAGTGGACCGAGGGGCTCGGGAACCGAGAAAAAGCCTCGGATCCCAAGGCTGACACACGGCTCCCCCATGGGAGAGACCTGCTGGCCGAGTCCTTTGCGGGACATGGCCTTTTTGACCCAACTGCGCGAGTGGGCCTTTTTGGGCCCAAACCGAGCGGGGCCCGGCCCAATCCACAAAGATGGGGCCTTTCGGCCTAAGATCTGGCCGGGCCTGACCCAGCCATATGGGAGGACTTGCTTGGCCTAGAATAGGTTGGCCTTTTAACAATATTAAGTAGTAGTCGGAGATAATACCTTTCACCTGAAGTAGGATGCGCATATTAAATCCTTCTAATAGTTTTTTTCTTGGCGAAAATGCCATGTCTTAGAAGGCAAGCCATGTGCATATTAAAAGGCACCTTTTTGTAAGAGCCGTGCTCTAAAAGCACTCTTCTGGCAAGCCATGGCCTCTCCTACAGCGTTGCCAACCTGTGGGCTTCGCTCATTAGGCTTACAAACAGTGTTCGGCCTAGCCCACTCACCTAAGGTATTGTCCCTTAGTCCAACAGAAATTTGAGTACCAACGTGCATGCAGTTTTCTTCGAACCCTAGCCCCAAGAGTTTTGTTGCTACTTAGAGCACGCCTCTTACCCACTTGGGCTGCAGCTCAAATGGTTAAGACGAGTGCTCTAAGTAGCAACAAAACTTTGGGGCTAGGTTTGAAGAGTGCTATGTTCACGTTGGTACTCGAATTTTCATGAGCCAAAGGACAATACCTTAGGTGTGTAGGCGAGGCCCACAGGTTGGCATGGTCGTGGGAGAGGCCCAGGCTTACCTGGAGAAAGCTATTGGAGCATGGTTCTTACCAAAAAAGGCACCTTTTTTTTCGTAAAAATATACACCAAGAGCACTCTTCAGGCAAGCCAGGGACTTGTCCATGGCCTTGCCAACCTGTAGGCCTTGCCCACTAGGCTTACTAATAGTGTTGGTCCTAGCTCACACACATAAGGTATTGTCTTTTGGCCTACGAAAATTCGAGTACCAATGTGCGTGCAACACTCATCGAACCTGTCCCAAAGATTTTGTTGCTACTTAGAACATGACTCTCAACCATTTCAGGAGTGCTACAGCTCAAATGGTTAAAAGGCATGCTCTAAGTAGCAACAAAACACTTAGGGCTAGGGTTCAAGGAGTGCTTCATGCATGTTAGTGCTTGAATTTTCATGGGCCAAGGGACAATACCATAGGTGTGTGGGTTAGCCCAACACCGTTTGTAAACCTAGTGGATGAGGCCCACAGGTTAGCAAGGCCATGGGTAAGGCCATAACTTGCTTGGGGTGTTCTTGGAGCATGGCTCTTATCGCAAGATTTATACTTGAAGTTGGCTTAGCGAAGGTTATAAAGTAGCTAAGGCTAAGGAATCCATCCTTGCCAACAATGGTATAATTATTAAAGATGCTAAAAAAAAAGCAAGTCAAATCTAGAAAGTTAGTTTCCACGATATCTATCAAGGAAAGCTATTAGAGCACGGCTCTTACCAAAAAAGATACCTTTTTTTTTCTGAAAAGCTATGCACTAAGAGCACTCTCCAGGCAAGCTAGGGCCTCATCCATGGCCTTACCACCTGTGGACCTCAACCACCAGGCTTACTAACAGTGTTGGGCCTAGCTCGTACACCTAAGGTATTTTCCCTTGGCCCATAGAAATTTGAGTACCAACGTGCGTGCAACACTCCTTGAACTTGTCCTAGATTGCACTTAAGAATTCTTTTCTTGATGGAGCAACTTCTATTGGAACTTTGGAGTTGAGGTGGGTAATGTTTGGGATTGTTTTGGATGGTAGGTTGAGTTCTTTACAAAGCCAAGAGAGTAAGAAAGAATTGACACTTCTAGTTATAGTGGTTCAGTGCTCCTCGTCTACATCCACTACCTTAGTCTTCCCAATAAAGGATTTTCAGCCTTCCTCTTCATTAGATAGTGGAATTCTAGCTTCCATCAACCTTTACAAAGAGAGCTCTTCCCAAGCTCAATTACCCATCAACCAGGGATTCCCTTTGTTGATTTAATCCCATTAGAGTGCTTCTTACATCTCTAAGAATACAAGAAATAGAAATTTGATGTACATGAGTGATCTTGTCATGCCCCGACCCACCCGGGTCAGCCACATGGCAACCGCCACGCTGCCTCGAAGTATGTGTCGGTCACTCACACACCCGAAGCACCGTAAGGCAAAGAAATGGATATCATCGCTGCAAAACAACTAAAACTTTAATTAAAAATCATTTAATAAAATAATAACTTTAAAACTAATACCAGTGGACTAATTTAGAGAATACATACACAGCGAAAACTACTAGGGCTAAGCCACCGATGCCTCCTAGTGAGCCTCTGATCTATCTGTTGTCCTCATACGCGGATCTACATCCATCCACGTTGGATACAGGTGAGTGAGAAAGGTTCTATGAATCTCCATCGGGGTTAGGGAAAATAAGGTAAATCCAAAATAAAATGATAATAAAATAAATATTTTTCTTTTCAAAATCTCTTTCTAGTTCTTTACCTGAGAACTCTCTGTAAAACACATTAAATAAATAAATAAATATACATAAAATGGGTTGGCATCTCTATCATACTAGAAGCGCGACCTGTCGGTCATTTTTTCTTTCTAAAACATTTTCTCTTTTCTCTTTCTCTAGCCTGTTCCTTGGGTGGTGCCCATCGTTGTGGTGGAACACAACGTTCTAGAGCCCTAGCAAGTTTCCCTACGTGCCTCTCCTAGGGTCTCGTCTCATCGTGCCCCTCGATAGGTGGTCCACGGCTGAGAATCATGCATGCTCTCAAACTCGGTCCACACTCCCGCATATATTGGAGCACCGAGGAACCCACTCAATTACTCATCTCCCAGGGGTATCGTACCCTTAATAATCATAATAATAATATTTCATGTATATATGTATAAAACATATAAACATACACACACACATGTAAGTCTTTATATTTTCGTTGAAAACATCCCATTGTTTACGTGGGTATATCACAAGTAACTGTGTGTGTGTATGGATTTCCTGTATCTCAAAACCTTTGAAAACATTTATGTTTTTAAAACCTTTGTGCCCAGTGGCTAAACAAAGAAGTCTAGGCCACTCACAGTATTGGGAGATTCGTATAGTCTCAAGCACTCCATGTAGCTTAACCTCCGGAGCATCGTCGCACTCGATCCACCCGGAGCCCTAGTACACAGAAATATGTTAGCATTCATAATTAAACTATGAATGCACCTATGAGGCTCTAACATGACCTAAGACTGGGCTTGAATGTGATTCGGGGCTTAGAAAAGTGTCCAGAAGGTTTCAGGGTCAAAATCAGACACTTAACAAAAAATTACCAAAATGCCCCCGGGCCCCACACCCAAACTGGGCTGGGCCCCACGTGGGTTTGGGCCTAAAAGACCACCCGTGAGGGTTTAGGTCAAGCCCCACGCGAAATTGGGCCTAAAGGCCACTCCATATATATATATATATAATATTAATATAATATTAATATAATATTAATATATATATAAATATCTAGACCGGGACTCGGTTGGTCCCTTCCCCATTTTCGCACCCGTTTCTCCTCTTTTTTATGCACAAACTTGGACAGACGATCCTCATGGCATCTATAACAAATTCACTAAAGTAAAAACGAGAAACACTGGTCCAATCTCCGTAGATCTGAGATCTAAACTTAAATTGACCAAACTCAAATCTACTCTAAACCGGTGCATGGAAATGCGTAAAATGGAGTATGACGTAGATTAAGGTGAGTAGGATAACATATTAAAAACTCACCTTATTTCACTGGCCCGATATCTGTAGATCTGAGTTTTAAACTTAAATCTGATAAAATGCTGAACTTAACTTTAAACTCAGGTCTACGCTAAATCGATGCATGGAAATACGTACAAACTTAATATAACGTAGATCGAGGTGAGTAGAATAACGTATTAGAAACTCACCTTGTTTTGCCAGCCGATTGCTCCGGATCTGCCAATTGTCCAAAATGCCTCCGTTTGGCTCCAAAGAGAAAAATAGAAAAAGAAAGAAAAAAAGAAAAAGAGAAATGAAGAAAAAGCTTTGGCTTTCCTCTATTTATAGAGGAACCCGACACTGGGTCTACTCGGCCCCGGGTCAAACTTTTTCCCCTTTTTCAACTTTCTTCCATTTTCACCCGTTGGCTAAATCCTTTGATTTCTTGTGCCAACGGGGCCAATAATTAATTGTTAGGGACTTAATTGGAGATCTTTTTAGCATTTACTAATTTCCATGGACGGTTAATTACTTTATCTTCCAACTCCGTCTTATCTTAATTTTAACTTCTCTTCTTAATTAGATACATCCAGACCGACGTATTGTTGAATTAATACGCTTGTCTTATACTATTCCATTTGTACGGAAAAGTCATATTAGGTCCGGGTGTATCAGATCTCTTTATCTCTACAAAGACCGAGATGTACAAGATTAAAAGCTCAAAGAATTTTTCTCACAAAGAATAAGAAGTGAAAAGACAAAGAGAGAAATTAAGACCAAGAGAATATATAAATGAGTATAGTTGACATGCTCGGACCTAGTCTGCACGTGTCAAGTCTTATACTTGTGTATAATTATTTGCCAAGAAACCAAATTAGATTTTTCATGGATGTTTTGAACGTCCTTTAGCTCAATTCCGAGTCTAAAAGCCTAAAATTTTATCCGGAGTTGATGAGGCCCTTGGGCACGAAGACAGATGTAAGAAGGCCGGGTTGACAAAAAGTCAACCTAACCATTTAAAAAGTGGTGGTCGGCCAACCGACCACCATATTTGCTCATTTCTTCTTCTTTTTCATTCCTCTTCAAAAATCTCTTAAATTCCTTTGAAATTCAGCCTTCAATCCTTCCTTAAATTCTTCATCTAACACCATAAACAACTCCTCCAGTTTCATCAAGGATTAAAAACATCAAATTTGTCAAGATATTTCTAGTTTTCAAAATCTATCAAACTGACGATAAATTGTTCTTCAGCTCATAACTTTCTGTCCAACTGAGGGAATTGTCTGAGATTTTGGTATGTTGTTCTAGACTCATCAAGCTTTAATTTGATAGTGTATACGCGTGATTTCGTGGTCTGAGCTGAAAGTTATGCTAAATTGAATTTTGAATTCCGTTACTGCCTAGAAATTTCTGTACCTTGATGTTTTGATTCAAATCTCTTGCAAAATTCGTTGTTTAATTCCGTTTTTTTTTTGCTATGGGTTCTGAGATTATGTATCTAAGATTACTTGTGTCAATTCTCATGCAATTTGATAGAGAATTGAAAAGAATTGAACTTGGAAAGGTGGAAGTCAGATTTTGGCTTGCTGAAGAACAAGTTCAACCTGGATCTATTTGGATCCGGGTTGGATCCACCTGATTGGGAGCACTCCCACTTCGGGTCCTAAGGGGCAAAATGGTTATTTTGCAGCCCTAGGTCCCAATTAACTTTAGTTAGCTTTAATTAATGTACGGACTTGTCCAATTTTACTCCAAGACCTTAAAAACTCTAATTAGATCTTGCCTTGGTGTTTAATTGCTAGCCAGATGCCTTTATTTATTTAAATTAGATTTAAATTTGATTTTTAGGTACCTGAGTATACAAGATTTGGACCGGTAGTTTTTAAGCTAAAGGCATTCGAGGGGTAAATTTGGGAGTATACAACTTTCCCTATTTGTGAGTGGCTTGGATTATAGTGGTTAACCATTGAGGTTCAACCGTTTTCTAACTATTTTATAAATTGCTTTATTAAATTGTTTATAATGTTTTGGGTATGAAACGTCCACCCTCACACACAAAGTTTATAAAGGATTTAAAGGGTGGGAATTTGAAAAGACTATGAATTGTTATTATTATGATTATTAGGGATACGATGCCCTTGGGAGATGAGTGATTGAGTGGGTTCCTCGGTGTTCTAATTATGCGGGAGCGTGGACCAAGTTTCAGAGCATGCATGATTCTCAGCTATGGACTGCCTATCGAGGGGCACGGTGAGACAAGACCCTGGGGGAGGCGAGTAAGGAAGCTCATCAGGGCTCCGGTTTGCTGTGTTCCACCATAGCAAGGCTAAAGTCAAGGGAACGGACCAATGAATAAAGATAAAGGATTTGAATTATGAGATAGCCTTGACGGTTCAGCAGGGCACCCAAGTGCACGGGTGTACCTTTGGGACGATTTCAAAAGTCAGCCCATTTATGAATATTATATTTGATATTTATTTTGGTGTGGGATTTCATATGATTTTACTGAATGATTTTAACAAATGAATTTTGGATTATTTCATATCCCTAGCCTGAGGTGATCGGCTATTACAACCGGGTCCCTCACTGGGTACATATATAATTGTACTCACACCATTCACTTTTCTTGTCAAATCATCAGGCTTCGGACGACAAGCGTCCAGGTGGTCAGTGATCCCAGTATACCACTGAGGACATGATTTTGTAGGTGCCACCTTTTTCCTTGTGAATCTTGGATCGGAATAGTAGTGCACGTTACTATATATATATATCATCTTTTTCTGTTACATGTTTGCATTGTAAAATGTGCCACTTACACTTTAAAAATATTTTAAATAATATTTTGTATATTATTTCTTTTATGTTTTCATACATTGCTCGTATACCCCTTATTTTATGCCTTGTGCCATCTTGGATAGCACGCCTGACGAGGCACGTATCTCGACGTGGTACGGCGATTGTCATGTTGCCGAGCCCGCCGGTCGGGGCATGACAATAGTAAAATGCTCTTCAATTCTATTCAATTTCTTGTTATGTTTTAGCATTTAAGACTCCTTTAAATAGCTAGAGTCTTAATTCTGGCCGTTGGAGCACCTAAAGAGAAGAGAGGTACACTTGCAGGTTTGAAAAAACTAGCTGTTATACTGTTTCGGGCAGCATTGAATCAGTTGGGTCCAAGGTTCAATCGGTTCAATCTTTCTGACTCTGTCTTTTGATGTTCTTATTCGTTCCATTGAATCAGTTGACCTCTTTTCTCAATCAGTTCAATTTCTTTAACTGACTTTTTCTTCAAGTGTCACGCCCCTACTTGGTGGTCCGGCCACATGACATCCGCCGTACCACCTCGAGATGTGTGCCATACAAAGCTAGTAATAGGTGCAATTTATACCTATATTATGAACTATATTAGAATGCTTTTGATATATTTTATTTATATTTTATGGTTCATATTATATAATTTTATCTCACTTTGGTTTGTTGGTTGTCTTATAGGCAATTTGGAATAATTATGAGGAGATTTATTCAAAAGGGAGTTCTAATTGGCTACATAAAGCTAGAGAAAGAAATTGAATGAAGATTGGTAACGTGGAAAAGATAGCCAACCAAATGAAAGAGCAAGTGATGCCACATGAGAAGCTTGAATGGAAGACAAAATTGAAGTCAACTATGTCATGCTAAGTCAGCCAATAGTTGAAGTCATGTGAAGATAAAGTTCAACTTGAAGATTGAAGCATTGATGAGGGAGTCACGTGATGGAGCAAAACAAGGAAGGAAAGTAATCGAGCAATAACGGCGCCGGACCATGACATAAACGGCGCCGCTTCTTATTTTCAGCAAATTCTTACAGTTACGCCTCGGATATGAAGCGGCGCCGGTTCACACTATAAGCGGCGCCGGTTCTGAGCATTTGAGTCCAATCCAACTTAGTCTCTTAATCTCCCGATTTTATGTAATCTCTCTAATATAAATACGAACGTTTAGGGTTTTTAGACGGACTTTTTTTGATAATTTTCAGAAGAGGGAAGCACTCAAGGGAGCAACTTTGTCAACTTGGGAGATTTTCTTCTTTAATTTCTTCTTTAATGCAATTGTTTATTTTCTTTAATATGAGTAGCTAAATTCCTTGCTGGGGATTTAGGTAGATCTTCTAGGGATTTTAATTCAATATTTGTATGGATTGATTTTCTGGGTTAAATCTGTTTTCTTTGTTCTTAATGCGTTTTATGTCTGGCCAACATAGAATAGATCTTTGGAATTGTATGATGGACTGAGAGGTGAAATATAATTCGTGCTCTAGGAAAATAGACACAATCTAATTGGATACGAGAGTAATTCAGTTTATTGTGATAACCATAGTTGAGTTAGGGTCATAGAGAAACTGATTTAATTATTAATCCTAGGATCTTAATGTTCTTAGCTAATTAGTTTATGCACTGAGAGGTGGTAATCACTTAGTTAGGAAAGCTTAGGATGATTTGAGAGGGCTCCTAAGTAGATTAGTGATTGTTATTTTAACCCTGATAATTAAATTCATACATAATTGGATTAAATACCTAGAAGAGAAGCCTAAACCCTCACATCTATTCTATTGATTTCTCTTAATTATTTAATCTTTGTTTCTTTAGTTAATTTCTACAATCATATTCTCTTTAATTGTTTGCAATTAGATTTCATTAAATTCAGTTGTTTTCTTTACAAACTTTGCTAGAATTAAGTTGTTAGTTTTCTCAAGTCCTCGTGGGATCGACCTTGGAATACTCCAAGCTATATTACTTGATTTCGTACTCTTGCGAAAAATCCTGATCAAGTTGGCGCCGTTGCCGGGGACTTGATTTGATTGCTAATATATTTAGCTCTAGTAATTTTAATTTTATTTTCTATTTTTAGTTTTAATTTAATTTAGCTTACCTTTTCTTTTCTTTGTTCCTTAGGTAGTTTATGACTCGACGAACTGAAGGATTAAATCCGGAAGTTTCCTTGAATCCTAAGATAGAAAAATCAGCAAAGAAACTCAGAGCTGAACTTGTGAGACTTCAAGGAGTAGAAAGGAGACTTTTAAGAGAAAAAGAGATGGCTGACGATAGAGTCAACGATGCGCCTAACAATCAGCCCCAAGGTGCCAATACTGGAGCTAACAATAATCCACCTGCAAATCAAGTTGTTCAAGCTCCAATTACTCATCCTATGGCAGACATCCAACGACCAAAGATGGGGAATAATTCATCATGCATTCGACTTCCTGACAGAGCGAAGAACTATGTGTTGAAACACACGGTGTTGAACATTCTTCCTCAATTTCATGGGCTGCCTTCGGAAGATGCACTTAATTTTCTCCATGAATTGCATGATATAGTGGCTACTCTTCCACTCACCAATATCTCAATCGAAGAATTAAAGATGAGATGCTTTCCCTATTGTTTGAAAGGAGCAGCGAAGAGTTGGTTGTCAACCTTACAAGAGAATTCTCTTGATTCTTGGGAGAAGGTAACTAATGCTTTTCTCCATAAATTCTACTCTCCTAGGAAGACAAGTGAATTGAGAAAGAAGATCCAAGACTTTGTGCAAGAAGAGAATGAGACTTTTCATGATGTTTGGGACAGATTTAAGGGATTGGTGTGCCAATGTCCTCATCATGGCTATCCAATCAATCTTCTTTATCAATTTTTCTATGAAGGTTTGGATGCTGAATATCAATCTTCTGTAGACAATGCCACTGGAGGATATATTTCTACAAGGACTGCTGAGCAATTAGAGAATGTCTTTGAATCTTTGGCTGCTAGTTCTCAACAAAGAATGGTGAAGAAGAAATCTAGATCAAGCGCCTATCAACCTCAAAATCAGAGTCAGCTTGATGCCATTGCCTCTAAAATGGATGTGATTATGAAGGTGGTTCTAGATGATAAGCCAAAGAAACCAGAGGTATGTTTCCGCTGTGGTATGTATGGCCATTCTCCTAAATTTTGTATGAATGAAAATCCTTATGATGAAGAAGAAAAGTGTTCTGAGAATGTGAGTTACATGGGTGCTTATGGAGGACAAAAAGGTGTCAAGAATGATCCTTTTGCGCCAACGTATAATCCAGCTTGGCGAAACAATCCGAATTTCTCTTGGTCTAATCAAGGTGCTGCTAATAGACCTCTATCCATCTTACAAAAGCCTCATCCTCAACAATCTCAATTGTCCGCACAAAATTCTGGTATTGAGGATAAGCTTGAAGCTTTTATGACACAATTTGGTTCAAAGCTTGATAAGCTGGATATAATTGAAGATCATTTGGGAAAACTTGATAGAGTTGTTGACTCTCATACCGCTGCTATCAAGAACCTTGAAGTTCAAATGGGTCAAATGGCGAAATTACTTAGTGAGCGTGGTCAAGGTAGACTTCCAAGCAACACAGAAATCAATCCGAGGGAACATGTAATGGCAATCACACTCCGAAGTTGAAAGGTACTTGAGAATCCTACAAAAAGAGAGAATCAAGAGGATATACAAAAGGATTCGGGGGCTGAAAATGTGATTCATGAGAGCAAGGATGAAGCAGGGCCAGATCATGATAGAAGCAGGGCCGGTTCTGCTCGACCAAAAGGCCACGGGCAAAGCAGACTTGAAACGGCACCGGACCTTGAAAGAAACGGCGCCGGTGTTGTGCGACAAAATAGCAGTGGGCTAAGCAGAGATGAAGCGGCGCCAGAAGTGAAAACAAACGGCGCCGGTTCTGAAAATCAACCTCAAAACAACGATTACGGCAAGGAAGCGGCGCCGGATCATGAGACAAGCGGCGCCGGTTTTTCCCTGAAGCATCTTGTTGTTGAAAACGAAGCTGAAGCGGCGCTGGATGAGAAAACAAGCGGCCCTGGAGTTGTCCTGGAACCTGAACCCGAGGTTAAACCTTATGTTCCACCAATTCCATTCCCTCAAAGGCTAAAGAAAAGGCAAGATGAAAGCCAATTCAAGAGATTTATGGATCTCCTTCGAACATTGAAGATCAACATCCCTTTTGTTGAAGCCTTAGCGCAAATGCCCACTTATGCCAAATTCTTGAAGCAATTGATTTCAAATAAGAAGAAGCTTGAAGAGTTTGCAACTGTACCTTTAACAGAGGAATGTAGTGCAATCCTTCAAAGGAAACTACCTCCTAAGTTAAAGGATCCAGGGAGTTTTATCATTCCTTGTCAATTTGGTTCTTCAAATAGTTACAATTGTCTTTGTGATTTAGGTGCAAGTATTAACTTGATGCCTTTATCTTTGTTCAGGAAACTTGGAATTGGAGAACTAAAACCGACTACTGTGGCTTTGCAATTAGCGGATAGGTCAATTCGATATCTTGTGGGGATTGTGGAGGATTTGTTGGTGAAAGTGGGAAAATTAATTTTTCCCATTGATATTCTTGTAATGGATATTGAATATGATGTTGATGTCCCCGTGATTGTTGGAAGACCTTTCTTGGCTACAAGTGGAGCTTTAATTGATGTGCCAATGGGAAAGATCACATTTAGAATTGGCAATGAAAGGGAAGTATTTCAGATTTTTAAACCTTTGCCAGTTCAATATTTTAATGATGATCATATGCTTTTGGATGCAGGACCTAAGGAAAAAGATAAGAAGAAGTTCAAAGAGGCCATGTTTGTGCTTAGAGAACGAGATAAATTGTGTGGAACACCTCCACATAATTTTCAAGGAATTACATGACCTTCTTTGGATAACAATGTCTAGCTATAGACATTTACATTTAGCGCTTGTTGGGAGGCAACCCAATATTCTAACTTTTCTTTTTCTTTTAGTTTATTTTTATTTTCTTTTATTTGTTTTTCTACTTACTAACATTTATTTTAATTTTCTGTTGTAGGTAATTTTTGTTAGATTTCTTCAATTTACTTCACCAACTTTTCATGGGCAAAGGGAGTATTCTTTATCCTTTTTGTTTTCTTGATTATTTATCAATGTTTTTGCATTAAGGATATTGTTCATGTTTAGTGTGGGGGTGAATTTTTGAATATCTAATTTTTATGTATATATGTAGTTTAGATTAATTTAGTTTCTTAATTTTAATTTTCATTTAATTTCATACTTATTCCTACACTCACTTTATGATTTTTATTTGTGCAGCGATTTGGATGGATTGGTACTCAGAATTCTTTGTTTCATCTAACAATTTTTTCAGGGAGTTTCTGAATTCTTATCTATTTTTATTTTTGCACAATATTGAGGACAATATTGCTCTAAGTGTGGGGGATGGCTTTGAAATTTTTGAAAATTTTTGTCTAACTATTTTCTGACTTTATTGGTTGTTTTGAGTTGAAGATATGAGTATATAATTTTCTTGATGCTGAATTAATTGCTGATTTTTTTTAGTGCATAATATGATTAAGTGATTGCTTTATGATTTAGATTTTGTAAATGCTATGAGATTGATTTTGCTAGGAAAGAATGCTTTGGATTGACTTGAGTTACCTAGTGAGATTTTGAGCCTTCATGCCTATTTTTCTTTGATATTTATGCCTTCTATGATTTTGGATTTCTAGAACTTGAATTACATCTTTTTGAGATTACATATTTTAATATATGTGCAAGCATTAAGGTAAAGGTCTTTAGGATTTTCGTTTGAGCCAAAAAGCCTACCTTTTATTCATTAATCCATTAGTGAGCCCATTTGAGCCTATTGAGATATCTTTAGCTTTTTCTTTGTAGCCTATCCAAAAGAACCTTGAGCTTAAAAATGAAAAACAAGTTTTTGCACCCTATTCATTATTAGTAGAGTGTTTACTTCTTTAATTTGATGTTCTTTGGATTGATTGCAAAAGAATAAGTGTGGGGGAATTGGTAATGTGTATGAGGTGGTGATGAAAAGGAAAGGGATAATTCTTGCCAATTGAAAAAAAAATGAAATGAAAAGAAAGGCACAAAGTTTGAAATTTTGCCTTTAAATTGAAAAAAAAAAAAGAGTTGAAAATTGATTGGCATGCAATTCTTGAGCTTAAAAGAATTAAGAAAGAGGATGATGATTTTTGCAGAATATTAAGATGTTGGTTGGAGTGATTTTTGATCAAGATATTCTAGACATTCTTGATTTCCTTACTCTACTAATTTTGAATTATTTTGTTTTTCCCTTTATCCTTTTCTTTGTGAACATTCTTATCCTTTTGGCCCCATTACAACCCTGATTATAAAGACCTTATGATTTTTGCTTGTATGTATATATTGGAGTAGTGGAGAATAGATGTTTTTCAAGCCTATGGTAAGTCCAATTTCATGAGAAGATGATGAGAGTAGCTCACCGCAAAACTTTCTAAACACTTGAGAGATTGAATGACCACTTGTGAGAGAATAGTCAATTTGAAGTGTTTGATCCTAGTGAATGAGGTTGAATAGTGTTTGCAATATTTAGATTGTGAAGTGATTTACTTATGAATTATTATGTGCATGACTGTTGGCAATCTAATTTGGTACTTTGAATTTTATATATCTTGTATTGTTAATTTGAAGCTAACCAATGCTTTTCAAACATGTTTGTGGGTATCGTCCTGGTAAACCCTCAGGAGACTATAACTCCTCCACTAGGGACACCTAGGGGTTTAAAGGCTTGTGGCATATGCTAAATGCCACCGTACACCTACGAAAGTGGAATCGTTTCTTGTTTTAGCATAGTTTAGGATAGTTAGCTTGGGTATTACACATGAATTGCTTGAGGACAAGCAATAAGCTAAGTGTGGGGGAATTTGATAGGTGCAATTTATACCTATATTATGAACTATATTAGAATGCTTTTGATATATTTTATTTATATTTTATGGTTCATATTATATAATTTTATCTCACTTTGGTTTGTTGGTTGTCTTATAGGCAATTTGGAATAATTATGAGGAGATTTATTCAAAAGGGAGTTCTAATTGGCTACATAAAGCTAGAGAAAGAAATTGAATGAAGATTGGTAACGTGGAAAAGATAGCCAACCAAATGAAAGAGCAAGTGATGCCACGTGAGAAGCTTGAATGGAAGACAAAATTGAAGTCAACTATGTCATGCTAAGTCAGCCAATAGTTGAAGTCATGTGAAGATAAAGTTCAACTTGAAGATTGAAGCATTGATGAGGGAGTCACGTGATGGAGCAAAACAAGGAAGGAAAGTAATCGAGCAATAACGGCGCCGGACCATGACATAAACGGCGCCGCTTCTTATTTTCAGCAAATTCTTACAGTTACGCCTCGGATATGAAGCGGCGCCGGTTCACACTATAAGCGGCGCCGGTTCTGAGCATTTGAGTCCAATCCAACTTAGTCTCTTAATCTCCCGATTTTATGTAATCTCTCTAATATAAATACGAACGTTTAGGGTTTTCAGACGGACTTTTTTTGATAATTTTCAGAAGAGGGAAGCACTCAAGGGAGCAACTTTGTCAACTTGGGAGATTTTCTTCTTTAATTTCTTCTTTAATGCAATTGTTTATTTTCTTTAATATGAGTAGCTAAATTCCTTGCTGGAGATTTAGGTAGATCTTCTAGGGATTTTAATTCAATATTTGTATGGATTGATTTTCTGGGTTAAATCTGTTTTCTTTGTTCTTAATGCGTTTTATGTCTGCCCAACATAGAATAGATCTTTGGAATTGTATGAAGGACTGAGAGGTGAAATATAATTCGTGCTCTAGGAAAATAGACACAATCTAATTGGATACGAGAGTAATTCAGTTTATTGTGATAACCATAGTTGAGTTAGGGTCATAGAGAAACTGATTTAATTATTAATCCTAGGATCTTAATGTTCTTAGCTAATTAGTTTATGCACTGAAAGGTGGTAATCACTTAGTTAGGAAAGCTTAGGATGATCTGAGAGGGCTCCTAAGTAGATTAGTGATTGTTATTTTAACCCTGATAATTAAATTCATACATAATTGGATTAAATACCTAGAAGAGAAGCCTAAACCCTCACATCTATTCTATTGATTGCTCTTAATTATTTAATCTTTGTTTCTTTAGTTAATTTCTATAATCATATTCTCTTTAATTGTTTGCAATTAGATTTCATTAGATTCAGTTGTTTTGTTTACAAACTTTGCTAGAATTAAGTTGTTAGTTTTCTCAAGTCCTCGTGGGATCGACCTTGGAATACTCCAAGCTATATTACTTGATTTCGTACTCTTGCGAAAAATCCTGATCAGCTAGCTATCCGAGATGGCACAAGGCATAGAAAGAGTAGCGTGACTGCAAAATCATAAAAAACTAAACTTTAATTAGAAAATACTTATAATAATAAAAATTAAAAAGAGCAGCAGTAGATTAATTTGAGGGATAACCTACGCAGTAGAATCTACTAACTCCTAAACCATCGACCACTCCTATGAGCCTTTGATCCATCTAACGCCCTCGTTCGTGGGAACTGCATCCAACAAAGTTGGGTACAGGTTTGTGACAAAAGTTCAATGTAAAGTCAAATAGGTTTGGGGAGTTCGGGTAATTTCCAAAACAATTTAGAAAACAAACATGTTTCTTTTAAAACTCTTTTTTCAAAATATTTGCCCAAAATCCATTCTCAGTAAAACAATAATAATAATAATATCTAACTATGGGCTAGCCGTAAAAACATAACGAGGCTCGACCTTGGCCGTGGTCAAGGTTCTCGTATCGTCGAGGGCTATTTATTTTCTTGTCTTTTAAAATCTTTTCTTTTTAAAATATATATATATAGAAAGATATAGGTATTTCTCTCTAAACCCGTTCCTTCGACGATGCCATTTGCTGTATGGTTGCAGCTACACCGCCTCGGCGAGTCTCCCTCCGTGCCTCTCTACTCTAGGGTCCACACACTCACCATGCCCTTTCAAAAAGGCGGTCCATGGCTACCTCGCATGCATGCTCCACCTCGGTCCACTCGCTTCATCACATAAAACATTGAGTCTTATGAAGTCCTCTCTGGGACTCCGTCTCTCATAAGTATGATCATGCCCCGTCGGGCACTCATATCATACCTTACATATTTATATATAAAAACATAACATACATACATACATCTTAAAACACCCCGTCCATGTTGCATACAATATCGTGTGTGGCGGTGTAAGAGAATACTCGAATCCCAAAATATTTAATTAATATATTTTTATAATACTAAAAGCTTTTAGCCCTAAATGGCTAAACACTGAAACAAAGCCACTCACAGTGTTGGGAGATTCGTATATTCCCAATTGTACAACGTAGATTGATCTCTGGAACGTCGTCGCACTCGATCGTCCGAAACCCTAATTACACAGAAATACATGTTAGCATTCATAATCCATCTATGAATGCACCTATGAGGCTCTACTATGACCTAAGATGATGTTTGGATGTGTTTCGGGGCTTATAAAGGTGTCCGGGAAGGTTTCAAGTCAAAATCGGACACTTAGTGTAGAATTACGATTGTACCCTTAGACCAAATTGGCTCCCGTGTGGGACTTGACCAAGTCCTGCGCGGGATTTGGTCAAAATGATCACTCCCACGCTGGAGTGACTCGGCTCCCACGTGGGAGACGAGCTATGAGCTCGAAATCTGAGGTTTTCCTCGATTTTTGGGCCTGTTGCTCCACGATTTGGCCCGAATTGAGACATACAATCCCTTCAACTCCCATGACGTGTTGACCGAAAGAAAAAGAAGAATCATTGACTCAAAGTTCTTAAATTTAAAATCTAAATCTAAATTTAGCTAAAAAGCTAAATTTAACTTTGAACCAAGATTCCCTCTAGACCAATGCATGGAAATGTGTGAAAACTAGGTATAACATAGATTAAAGTGAGTAGAGCAACTTACTAGAAACTCATCTTAATTTGTCAATCGGTTTGTCCGGATCGACCAAAAGTTCGAAGTGGCTCTGAAAGAGCAAAAGAGAGAAAAGAGAAATGAGAGAAAGTGAGAAAGAGAGAATGAGGGGGAGAGGCTCGGCCTCTACCTATTTATAGTAAGGTCCGACACTGGGCCTATTTGGACCCCGGGCCAGACTTTCTCCCCTCTTTTCAACTTCTCATCCTAATCTCAATCCCTGGCCTAATCCACCGACTTTTACACTAATGGATATCCAATCCATTGGCTATAGACTTAAAGAAAGTCCAATTGGAGTTGAATTGCTTCCATGCATGGTTACTTATCTCATCCTCCAACTCCATCTTAACCTAAGCTTAACATCTCTTCATAATCAGATACATCCGGATTGATGTATTGTTTGAATTAATACGCCATCTAAACTATTCCGTTGGTACAAAAAAGTTGGATTAGGTTTGGGTGTCATTAGGGAATTGAATCGATCGAGTATAAGACTCAATTGGTTCAATTCTTCTGGCTTCAGACTTTCTTGTCTTCATTTATTCTTCCTCAATCAGTTGAGCCTTAGAGTGAATCGATTGAAAATCTCTGACTTTCAACTTCTTCTTCTTTTAGCACATACTTAATAAATTGACTATCTTACTCAATCGGTTGAACATCTCTAGTTTGTTCAATTTAGCTTCATTTCAACTTGGTTCAATCGATTGGGCTAGAACCTCAATCGGTTAAACCTTTAACACTTAGCATTTTTCTGTTATGATTTTATAGACATGCACACTTAACTTAGAATCATCAAATACATTTGATTGGGTTGTTTTGTACTCATCAAAGACATATGGAGTTCAACATGGTTAGGCCCAACACCGTTTGTAAGTATGGTGGATGAGGCCCACAAGTTGGGAAGGCCATGGACGAGGCCCTAACTTGCCTAAGGAGTGCTCTTAGAGCACAGCTCTCACAACAAGATTTATACTTGAAATTGGCTTAGCCAAGGTTATAAAGTAGCTAAGGATAAAGGAATCTGGCCTTGGCAACAATGGTATAATTATTGAAAATGCTAAAAGAAAAGCAAGTCAGCTCTAGAAAGTTAGTTTCCACCATGTCTATCAAGAGGGTAACCAAGTAGCACATAAATTGGCTAAGAAGGAAATGAACCATCAAAAGAATTGCATATGGATAGAGGAATGTCCTCATATGATTCAATCTTTTGTTGAACTTGATTGTTCTCATGATTTATAGTTAATGAAAATTTTTACTATATTTTTCACAAAAAGAAAAAAAATCCAATGTGTGGTAAATTCATAAATTGTTAAAATTATATTAACGATAATGTCACAATAGAATATGCTAATTACTAAAGGATGTCATATTTTATAAGATTCATTTGCATAAAAGAGATGAAAAATGTATAATTTTTGAAAGTCAAAAGCCAATATCATTATCAAGAATCAATGTTACACTACTAGAAAAGTGACCTTTAACAGTCACAGTTCACAAAGACAAAAAAAGTCGTTGCGAAATATCCTTATATTTGCAACGACTTTTAAAAGGCTTTGTGAAAAGTCGTCTTATTTGTAATGACTTGTAGAAGTCATGGTGAAATGGGATTTTGGAAACAACTTATGCAACGATATTTTTTATTGTTACCAATGCCTCCAATATTCATAATGACAAAAAAATATCATTGCTAAATACTATCCCCTTTTATAACGACTAAAATTATTGTTGCGAAAAACCGTCGTATTAGCAACAACTTTTAAAAGTCATTACAAAATTGGATTTCGAAAATATAAATATATATTTACATTATTGAAAAATATGCATAACACATATTAAAAACTATCCATTTAATTTTCAAAATAACATTTTTATTACAAAGTTTTGTGTATAAAAATGAATAACTAGATAGGTAAATAGAGAAGAATCCCACATTGCTTATAAAAGTGAGTTAAGGATGTAATTGCCTTATTAAATACTCTTTACCATATCTTTACAATTTAATTTACCTATAGATTTAAAAGCCTTATAAGGTTAAAAGCCCTAAAAAAATAGATAAGTAAAAAAGTTAATAAATTTTATAAAAATTAAAAAATTTATTTAAATTTAAATGATTTTTACATGATGATAAATTAAAATCTTTGACAACCGTAAAATTATTTCATTACTAAAATATATAAGGAACACTACAAGAAATTTGAGCTAAAATGACGGATATTAGCCACGACTTTTATAAGTCGTTATTTTAAGTAATATCAAAGACCACGATAAATGATTGTTGTGGCCAAATCAAAATGTTTAAAATTTTTAATGACGACTTTTTTTGTCGTTGCCATACATAAATATTATATCTCAAATTGAAATATTTAAATATTGAAATTAAACTTAATTATAATAATAGCTTTATTTTTTTATATCATTGAAACACTTTCCTCCTTCGCAAAAATAACTTAATTTTTATGAAAAACACTTTCATATAAATAATTTATAATTAAATTTAAAACAATTTATATATCATGACATATTTAAAGATATTAAAACAAAATATATATTAATTCATAAAAAAAGAGAGAAAAAAAATATTCTCTTAATTCTCTCCCATCTTAATTTTCTCTCTTTTTCTCCCGCTCCAAACAAATCTCTCTATGACTCTATCACTTTTGATTCCTCAATTCACCAAGGTTTCTATTCCATACTTTGCTCTCTCTGTTAATTTCCTCTAAATTAAACTTAAGCTCTCTGTTAATTTCCTCTAAAGCTTAAGCACTAACGACAACAATGGCGAGCTATGCTAAAATCGATTCATAGAAGCACAGCAAAGAAGATGAAGAAAATGGTTCTTCCACCGACAATGAGGACATCGGTGCTCAATGCTTACTTTTCTCATATTCTATTTATGATTGTCCCTTTCTCATTGTGATTGATGCAAGGCCGCAAAATGGTTTCTATCCTCTAATTTTAGAATCCTGGCCCTAATTTTTTTTTCTAACTTTTGATCCAAATTAGTAATAATTTCTCTATATTTTGGTTATTTTCCTTCTAATTACCAAAGGTTTTTGGATTTTCTTTTGACAGATTTTAAAGTTCTCTTACACTTTCTTTCGAGGTATCTCTTCCATGGCTTTCATCACTCTAATCTCTGACAAATTCTTCCTGGTACTTCCTCTCTCTATCTTTACATTCCAATAATTTTATTTTGCATAATTTCGTAGAACTTCTTCTCTAGGGTTTATATTCATTGTAAAGCTATGATTTGAGCAAAAAGATAATGTGAGCTCTATTTAAACATTAATGACATCTAAGTTTGAATAATTAGTTAATGGGTTAGGTAGTCTCTACAATTCTAAGTGGATTTTATATTTTTAGCTCTCCCAGAATTGGAAATTATAAGTCTTTTCCTATCAAAAATTGTGACAGATTGATGACATTTGCAAAGGGAAATCAAGAACCATAGATCATTAAAGCATTCTAATATTGTTTGATTCAAAGAGGTAGGTACTCCTTTATATTATATTCCCTGCTATGTTTGGGGCTTCGATATTTTACCTGCTCTTTTTCTCCATTAACAGATTTTATAATTGTGTGATTAATTGTTCCAGCCTAAATAAAAAATGTAGAAATGTTTTAATCTGATTTAGGATCAGATTCCATTATTGTTTTTTTAAACCCAATAGAATGTACTCTTAAGTCAAATTGAGTGAAGAAATGCGGGTATACATATCTATATGCTTTATTGAGTTTAATATAAGTTTAGAAATCCATTTGTAATGTAAATTTTGAGGTTTTATTCGTAGTCTTATAGAAGGGTTTATGTTTTGCTTGAATTAGACTTGCATATATAGCTTTAATTAGACATCTTATTTTGCTGTCCTAGTTTTATACTACCTTATAGGCGAGTTAACCTTTCAAGGCTCAAGCCTTTGGTTTTCTTGGGGATAAAAAATTGTTCCCTTTGTATTATTGTTCCTATATATGTAGTAATGACACTTCCTGGTATGAAGTTGCCCATCAGCTTGCTTGTCAAACACCATATATTTTTACCTGTCCTGCTCAAACAATGGAATATATTCTTTAATGGTTTTCATGGTTGGTAGGCAAAGGAATTCATATGCAAGTTGATCCACTCAAGCGTTGAAAGTGGTGAAAGACTACTTCTTGATGGAGAAACATTGTGGTATTGGATTTGATTTTAAGTTCTATTCATTTCTTCTATGATATGCATAAATGAAGTATTAATGATTTTTTCCCCGACTTAGTAGCTTTCATATCACTGAAAAGAAAGAAATGTGTAGAATTCCAACTTTCATATACTTATTGTCTTACAAACTTTTGTAGCTTAATATTTTTCTTATACAGGTTCCTTTCCCAAATATGGTAATAGAGCTTTCTATATTTACTACATCAAGCGTAGCAGCAAGGAAATTTCAAACAAAGATTGATAGCGTTACGAATGCAGAAGGTCAATTCACCAAGTAGGATTGATATTATAGTATTTGCAATTTGCCTATTTCAGAAGAAGATTTGGGGATTTAGCTGTCTTTCTTGTTATGAGATACTATACGTTGTTTAGGTGTTAGAAAAAAAGTTGGTAACTGTGCATTTTATGTTGAGATGCTGTTTTACATTTGAAATTTTGATAAGAATAATCTTCAATATTTTATGTCCTATACTTTATTTTATCTTATATTAATCAATAGTGAAAATGTACTAGTTTGGTGAACAATTAAATTTCTATCAACGTTTTAATTTATAAAAAATGGCTAGGTGGTGTTCTTAGGTATTTAAATTATGACAACAACTTAGTCATGATCTTAGATATTTAAAATTTGGCAACGATTGAGTCAGTCATGGCTTTCAGATTTTTATTTTTGGCCACGACTAAGTTAGTGGTGGTCTTCAACTTTTCACCTAAGGCCATGACTCTAGGTTTCGTAGTCTATAGTTAAGACCACGAGGCCTATGGTGACAAACTAGCAATGTCTTTAAAGTCGTGACCATAGGTTAATGTGAATTAAGGTGACGATAAATGGACTTTAAGTCACGACTTTTGTCATGGTCTAAGCTTTGATTTCTTGTAGTGTAATGACATAATGTTATTACGTAAGTGTTTTAGTAATGTCAAAAGTCGGTGCTAAATACTTTTGACAATAACATTTTGTTGTTACCAAAAAAATTATTTCTTTAGCGACGACAAAATATTGTTTCAAAAAAATATTTTTGAAATGACATTTAGTCATTGTAAAAAGGCTAAATGCTCAATTCGGGGCCTAATCTTTCAAAATTAACTCAATTAAGGGCCTAAAAACACAATTTGAATAAATTGGAACCCATACTTAGTAAATTGTGACAAATTGAACTCATTATTAGTTAATTCTAGTGTGTAATATATATGTATATATAAATTGAAAAGTACGTGAAAATTTTATATTATGCTACGTGTATTGAATTTATTTTGATTAATATTGTTTGACTTTTAATTAATTTGACGACATTTTTTTCTATCAAAATTAATGCATATATATGACAGGATTTTCATATAGGGATGGGTTAAATTTGTCACAATTTACTAAGTATGGATTCCAATTTGTTCGAATTGTGTTTTTGGGCTCTTAATCGAGCCAATTTTGAGAGATTAGGCCCTGAATTGAGCATTTAGCCTTGTAAAAACATGTAATTTATTTGGCAACAACAAAATGTTGTTCTGATAAACATTTTCATAAATGACTTTAATAGTAGAAAAGTCATTGTGTTAGCTTTTTAACATTGGAGGTAACAACATTGAAAAAAGTCATTGCAAAATTGATTTCGCAACGATAAAATGGGATTACATAATGACTTTTTACGTTCCAAAAAGTCCATTTTGTAGTAATGAACGATAGTTGACAAATGACCAAGTCATATTCTATCACGTTCATTTAAATAACATTTAACATTCAAATGAGCCAAATTATTGGTCTCCTTTCTACCATGATGAAAAGAGCAATCTTGAAAATCACAAGTAAGATCAATAATATCATTAACAAGGTTACCACCCTTCCAAAGGGATAAATTCTTTTTCCTCGGCTTTGAAACAACAATACATGAATCATTTTCCACTATAATCCTGCGTAAATTTAGCTCCCTATACTTGGTTAAAGCAGAAAAAATCACACTCCTCTTAACATAAAGAACTAATTTAACATTCGTAGAACAAGTAGCTAAACTTACAATAATCTTCCCTTTCTCATCACCAGCCACTGTTCCAAAACCATTACTTGAGAAAAAGCACCATTTAATTACGCATTAACATTCACTTTCACAAAACTAGGACAAGGAGGTCTAAACTCGATAGGAAGAAGAAAGATCTTACATTAGCCATGGCAAACATAATGTTACATGCTTCATCTTGTCATGTTACTTCAAACTCGAATGCATAAGCTTCAGAGGTGTGATGCAAACGTGTCCATGAAAGAAATTAAAGAGAAAAGTGTTGGGGAAGAAAAGGAAGTCAGCTAAGTTTATGAAGAAGAGTCACAGATGGATTCGGTGTAATATATCTAACTACGAAATGGCTATAGGCCAAAATTGAAACTAAGGCTTTGATGAAAAGGTCACCAAAGTATTGCCATTATAAATGGTGTCCCGTCCCAACTCGGAGGGTCGGCCACGTGGCAGCAGCACTGCTACCTTGAAATACGTGCTGATCGGTCATGCACCTGAAGCACCGCAACGCATAGAAATGGATATCATCGTCGTAAAACAATACTAAAATTTTATTTGAAATCATATAATAAAATAATTAACTATAAAAGAAGTACTAATGGATTTATTTAAAAGAAAACCTACGCAGTGGAAACTACTACCCCTAAGCCGCTGACACCTGTTAGAGAGCCTCTGGCATGTCTGCTATCCTCGAGCATGGATCTACATCCAACCATATTGGATACAGGTGAGTGACAGAGGTTCAAAGAATCTTCATCAAGGGTTAGAGAAACAGGGGTAATCCAAAACATAATAATAAAATAAAAATTTTGTTTTCAAACCTCTTTTCAAATTCTCCAAGTGAGAATTTGATTTAAAACCATTTAAATATATATATATATATATAAAGTGAGCTGGCCTCAAACATACTAAAGGCTCGACCTGCCAGTCGTATGCCTTACTGCACCGAGGGCCATCTCTTTTCTTTCTAAAAAATTTTTCTTTCTCTATCCTGTTCCCTCAGTGATGCCAATCGCTGTGGGTGGAACACAGCTACATCAAGCCCTGGCGAGTTTCCCTATGTGCCTCTCCTAGGGTCTCACACTCACCATGCCCCTCGATAGGCAGTGCATGGCTACTTGGTTGCTTGCATGTCTCGCTCGGTCCACTCGCTTCCTCTCATCGTATCACCGATATCCACTCAATCGCTTATCTAGTTCCCATCCTCATCAAATATCATATATATATATATATGTATAAAACATATTTATTTAAAACATAAAAACATAAACATAAACACGCACACACATAAATCTTTATATTTTCTAAGAAAACATCCTACTCTCTACGTGGGTATATCACCAAATAAGAGTGTGTATGGGTGGTGGATTCCCCGTGTCTCAAAACCTTTGAAAATCATTTTATATTTTTAAAAAGTTTTACCCTAGTGGCTAAGCAATGAAATCTAAGCCATTCACAGTGTTAGGAGGTTCATATACTCCTAAAATATCAACGTAGCTTAACCTCTAGAGCATCGCCGCACTCGATCGTTTGGAACCCATACACGAAAATATGTATTAGCATTCATAATCAAACTATGAATGCACCTATAAGGCTCTAGCATGACCTAAGACGGTGTTTGGATGTGTTTCGGGGCTTAGAAAAGTGTCCAAGAAGGTTTGAGGTCAAAATCGGACACTTTATGAAAAATTACCATTTTACCCTAGGGCAAAAATCCACTCCCGCGTGGGACCTGGTCGGGATGGCCAAAATGGCCATCCAAGGTCACTCTCACGAGGGAGTGCCTTGGCTCCCACAGTGGAGGTGTCCTTTTGGCTTGGGAACCGAGCCATTTTCTCTATTTCAAGCCCATCGTCCCACGATTCAGGCCAAAAATCGATACGAGCATTCTTCACGTCTCGCATGACACGTTTACCAAAACTAAGATGAGAATCTCAAGCTCAAAGTTCCTATATCTCAAATCTAAACTAAAATTTAACTAAAACCTAAATATATCTTTAAGCTGAGATCTCTCCTAGACCAATTTATGGAAATACGTGAAAACGAAGTAAAATGTAGATTAACGTGAGTAGGATAACATATTAAAAACTCACCTTGATTTGACAGTCGACTTGTCCTGATCAGCCAAAAGTTCGAGATTGTTCCGAGAGAGCAAAAGAAAGAAAAGGAAGAGAAGGAGAATATAGAAATGAAGGGGAGAGCTTAATTCCCCTTATTTATAGGCAAGCCCGACACCGGGCCTACTCGAACCCTGGGCCAGACATTTTTCCCACTTTCAGCCTTTTTAAATCTCGATCCTTGGCCTAATCCACCGACCTCTACACCAATGGATATCCAATCCATTGGTTATGGACTTAAAGAAGTCCAATTAGCGCTTCCATGCATGGTTACTTATCTCATCTTCCAACTCCGTTTTATCCTAATTTTCACTTCTCTTCTTAATCAAACACATCTGGACCGACATATTATTGAGTTAATATGCCGTCTATACTATTTCATTTTTACAAAAAAGTTGGATTTGGTCTGAGTGTGTCAAATGGAGTAACGTGTAAAATATCTTACAACTTGGCTTACCTAAGGCACTTAAATAATCAGGAGGTTGATTATGTGCTTAACAAGAAACATAAAGCAATTCATAAAGACCACCTTGGACCTAGAGCTCTTCTATATGAAGTTTTAAAATAAAATTACTAATGGCCTACCATTTACATAAGATGCTAAGGGATTGCGGAAAGACATGTATATGTCGAAGGCTTTGCAGCCTCTAAGCACCCATGTTTAACTGAGATCGCATCCATTATGAGCCTTTACCCTCCATTTGAAGGGATTTGGATGTATTAGGATGTTTCTCACCAGCTTTAGGTCAAAAAAGGTTTATCTTGACTACAATGGATTGCTTACAATGAGATTGAAGTAGAAACACATGCAACAACTATTGAAAAGTAGGTAGCAAAATTCTACTGGCAGATTATTACATGACGGTTTGGCTTGCCAAAGGTAATAGTGATAGATAATAGGAAGCAATTTAACAATCCAAAGTTCAAAAGTGATGTGAAAACCTCAACTTGATCTATAATTTATTCCTAAGAAAGGGCTTTTAATGTAGGCGTTGTTGTTATTTTACCAAAGGGGTTTGAATTAGCCCCACCGATCGTATTTCGCACGAGATGAAAGAAAGGCAATTTGTTTTTTCAGAACTACCACCCTACTAAGAAAAATATTCTTGTG
This sequence comes from Microcos paniculata, assembly GCA_030664755.1. Lineage (NCBI taxonomy): Eukaryota > Viridiplantae > Streptophyta > Magnoliopsida > Malvales > Malvaceae > Microcos > Microcos paniculata. The sequence goes on along the minus strand of CP131460.1, from coordinate 6,108,909 downwards.
ATAAGTCCTGGTCCTGGTTAGAAATATAGTGAAACCACCTTTTCTATTCTTTCTGCAGACCATGCTATTAATAAGGAAGTTCATTTCTTAAAATATCCATATATGTAGGCGAAAACAAGGAAAGGGGTCAGATTTATTTCGACGAGAACAAAAGTAACAAAACAGTTTGCAATGCTACGGTGACCAGTATTCTCACGCCCCGACCCCCGGGCCCGGCCACGTGACAACCGCCATACCACCTCGAGATGTGTTCCTCATCAGGTAGGCGATCCAAGATGGCACAAGGCATAAAATAAGAGGTATACGAGCAATATATGAAAATATATGAAAAATAATTTACAAAATATTATTTAAAATATTTATAAAGTGTAAGTGGCACGTTTTATGGTGGAAAACATGCAGTGGAAAAAGATAATATATATCATAATGTGCACTACTATTTCGAGCCAAGATTCACAAGGAAGGAATGTGGCACCTATAAAATCATGTCCTCAATGATATATTGGGATCACTGACCACATGGACGCCTGATGTCCGTAGCCTGATGACCTGACAACAAAAGTGAATGGTGTGAGTACAAATATATTTGTACCTAGTGAGGGACCAGGTTATAATGACCGATCACCTCAGGTTGGGGATAAGAAATAATCCAAAATTTCATTTGTTAAATCATTTAGTAAAATCATATGAAACCCCATGCTAAAACAAATATCAAATATAATATTCATAAATGGGATGGCTTCTGAAATCGTCCCAAAGGTACACCTGTGCACTTGGGTACCCCGCTGGACCGTCAACGGCTATCTCATATTTCAAATTCTTTATCTTTACTCATTGGCCCGTTCCCTTGACGTTAGCCTTGTTGTGGTGGAACACAGCAACTGGAGCCCGACGAGCTTCCCTACGCGCCTCTCCCAGGGTCTCTTCTCACCGTGCCCATCGATAGGCGGTCCACGGCTGAGAATCATGCATGCTCTCAAACTCGGTCCACGCTCCCGTAAATAATGGAGTACCGAGGAACCCACTCAATCACTCAACTCCCAAGGGCATCGTACCCCTAAAATCATAATAATAACAATTTATAAAGTCTCTTGAAATTCCCACCCTTTAAATCCGTTATAAACTTTGTGTGTGAGGGTAGACATTTCATACCCCAAAATGTTATAAACAATTATAAAATAATTTATAAAACAATTAGAAAACAGTTGACCCTCAATGGTCAACCACTATAATCCAAGCCATTCACAAGTAAGGGAGGTTTGTATACTCCCAAATAAATCCCCACGAATGCTTAAGCTCACACACTAGTGCCCGACCTTGTACAATCACGTACCTAAATAGTCAAATTGAAATATAATTTCATTAATAAAGGCAATTGGCTAACAATTAAATACCAAGGCAAGATCTAATTAGAATTTCTAAGGTTTCGGAATAAAATTGGACAAGTCCGGAGGTCAATTAAAGTAAATTGGAGTCTAGGGCTGTAAAATGACCATTTTGCCCTTAAACCCGAATTGGGCATTTTCCCGAACAGGGAGGATCCAGCCTGGGGACACTGCTGTCCCTGGCCCGGACCTTCACTGCACCAAGTCCGAACTCGGCCCTTCTCTTCTTCAGCTCAGTTTGAGCTTAATTCAACTCCAATCAACTCGACATATATAGTTTTTGTTACATATATTCCTCTTCCTAAGTTCAATAGCTAACTACCAAAACATGAGCAAGGTTGATTTTGTAGCAGAAAGCGACAAAGCTTGCCAAATCAGGTCTCGTAGCAATCGGCCGCCTGTATTGGATTGGATATGATGAGGAGAAAAATTAAATGTAATTTGTAATGTGATTTATAGTATTGGCATAGAGATTTGTATTGTGAGAAGGATTATTTATAGGATGCTTAATCCTATAGAAATAGAGAGGATTGTCGTATCTTATGAATAATCTTCCTCACAATATAAACCTATATGAAATTTTCGAAATTTCAAAAACTGTCAAATTGGCGACAGTTTGTTCTTCAACCCATAACTTTCTGTCCAGCCATGGGAATTGGCTGAATTTTTGGTATGTTGTTCTAGACTCATCAAGATCCAATCCAATCCGATGTAATAAATATGCCCCAAAGATATTATAATAGCATATATATATATATATATTGAGGAGGGATCACTAGAAAGGAAGTAGAAAGCGTTCAAAAAGGAGACACATACACTCATAAGTCGTGAAGGGATCTTAACCACCTTCCTAATCTCGTTATATTAGCTTGGTTGTGGGTGGAAGATCACAAAGTGAACGTATATTGCATGTCCCATACATTTGCTTGTTAGCTTGGAACAATAAATAGTATTCAAGGTTCCGTGTCAAGTATATGTAGGTCAACGGCAAAGGCAGAGAGTCTTTGCACAGTTATTATCGACACATTTAGGCACATGCAGGGTAATATTGGACTATGAAATTGGCAGAGTGAAATGGAAGCAGAATAGTTACGAGGGAAGGAAGTAAGGAACAGCTAACTAATTTGCTTGTGGGAACCAAACAAAAGCCTATGGTTTAAATAAATCATTAGACTCACCTTTACTAAAAGTTAATTTGATGGGTATATTATATATCTATGGAGGTTTACACCAAGAAAATAAAGAAGAAAACAGAGGGAGAATGGACAAAACACACATTATCTTAATTAGCTTTATAAACGTAATAACATCTAATTAAGAGCTATGCAAAACCAATTTTAATTACCTCTTGTAGTTATACGACTAGGAATAAGGAATTGATCGATGTATTTATTAATTTGAGATTGCAACACGGTTCCAGAGCATATTTTACAAGCTTCTCGAACTCTGCCTCACTGATGAGCCCATCACCTTTGGCATCCGCATGATGGAGCGCTAAAAATGCTTGCACGCCAGGCGGACGTGAACCGAAGCTGCTGGAAGAGGCGTTCTTAAGTTCTTCTTCTCGATGTACCCACCCCGATCTAAATCTTCATCTGCAGGCTTTAACGCTTTCATGTCAGGCATGCGCGAATCCTACAGCTTCAAAAACTAGTTTAAACAACCAATCATGCAAGAATTTTAAATCAAAACTCTAAGATTGCAAAAATTCCTGGCAGCAACGAAATTTCAATTTCAATTTAGCATAACTTTCAGCTCAAACCACGAAATGATACGTATAAGCTATCAAATTAAAGCTTGATGAGTCTAGAACAACATATCAAAAATTCAGCCAATTTCCATGGCTGGATAGAAAGTTATGGGTTGAAGAACAAACTGTCGCCAATTTGACAGTTTTTTAAATTTCGAAAATTCTTGATAGATTTTGATGTTTTTAATCCTCAAGCAAGCTAAAGGAGTTGTTTATGATGATTAATGAAGTGTTTAAAGAGATATTAAAGGCTAGAATTTTGAAGGAAAATGAAAGGATTTGGAGAGAAGAAGAAAAGAAGAGAAGAAGATGAAAAGAAGAAGAAATTGGCAAATGTGGTGGTCGGTTGCCCGACCACCACTTTTATGATGGGTGGGTTAACTTTTGGTCAACCCGGCCTTCTTGCCTCGATCTTTGTACCCACAGGCCCCACCGACTTCGGATAAAAATTTAGGCTCTTAGGCTCGGAATTGAGCTAAAAAAGTTCAAAACACCCATGGAAAATCTAATTTGGTTTCTTAGTCAAACAATTATACACAAATATATGACTTGACACATGCGGACTAGGTCCGGGTGTGTCAACTCTCCCCCCTTAAAAAATTTCGTCCCCAAAATTCAATTAAACTAATCATCAAATAAATGGCAGAAGTCACGTCTCATATCGCTCTCTGGCTCCCAAGTCTGCTCCTCGATTTGTGAGCTTTTCCATAAAACTCGCACCAAAAGAATCGATTTGTTCCTCAGGGATCAAACCTCTCAACTCAATATGGCTACAGGTCGAACCTTGAAGCTCAAACTTTTCTTTAGCTTCACTGGTGGAGTTTGAAGAACATGTGATGGATCAGGTACATATTTCCGGAGCATAGATACATGAAAGACATCATGTATCCGAGCCATGTTGAGTGGCAACTCCAAGTGATACGCCACAGGTCCATTCCGTTCAGAGATAAGGAATGGACCAATGTACCTCAGATTCAACTTTCCCGCCTTGTGGAATAGAATAATGCCTTTCCAAGGAGAGACCTTCAGGAACACTTGATCTCCCACTTGGAATTCCAAAGGCGTCCTCCTCCGTTGTGCATACTTTCGATCTCGATCTTGGGCTGCCTGAAGTCATTCTCGGATGAACTTCACCTTCTTAATGGTGAGTTCAATTTTCTCCTTGTCAAAAATTCGGTTCTCGCTCACTTCATCCTAATACAATGGGGTTTTGCACTTCTTTCCATATAGGGCTTCGTACGGAGCCATACCAATACTAGATTGGTAGCTGTTGTTATAGGCAAACTCCGTTGACGCTAGGTATGTGTCCCATCCACCAGTAAACTCAAGCGCACATGCTCGTAGCATGTCTTCCAATATTTGGATAGTACGTTTCGACTGACCATCAGTCTGGGGATGGAAGGCGGTTCTGAAATGAAGCTGAGTTCCCATTGCTTGTTGAAAACTGCTTCAGAATTGGGAAGTAAACCTCGGATCTCGATCTGAAACTATGGAAGCTGGGACACCATGGAGTCTAACTACTTTATTCATGTAAAGCTGCGCTAATTAGTTTACACTCCACCTCATGCTCACTGGGAGAAAATGTGCTGACTTGGTGAGTCGATAGACAATTACCCACACAGCATTAATCCCACGTCTAACGCGCGGAAAACCAGTTACAAACTCCATGGTGATGTGTTCCCACTTCCATTCGGGAATTTGAAGAGGTTGAAGTGTCCCGAAAGGATTTCGACGTTTCGCTTTCACTTGTTGGCATGTCAAGCATCTCGCCACGAATTCAGCGACTTCTCTTTTCATAGCAGGCCACCAATAATGATCCTTGATGGTTCGATACATCTTGGTGCTACCTGGGTGCATGGCAAATGGAGAAAAATGAGCTTGCTGAAGAATAGTGCCTTTAAGGTCAAGGTTGTGCGGCACGCAAATTCGACTCCGAAATAGTAAAACTCCATCACTGCGAACTGAAAACTTTGATGGTTCACCCAACTGTAACTTCTTCTGAAGTTCTTACTGCAACCTCGAATCAGAAGTTTGGAGATCACGAATTCGATCGTCTAGCACTGGCTTAGCTAGAATCTGAGCAATTAGTGCACCATCGTGATAATCGTAAGCCAATCTAGTTCCAGTTGACCTTAGCTCCACCAACTCTGGGAAGTGGATATCCCTGACTGTGGCCAACGAAGTAACTGCGTTTCGGCTTAAAGCATCAACAACCACGTTCGTCTTGCCGGGATGATAGTCGATTACTAGATCATAATCCTTGATGAGATCTAGCCATCGCCTTTGCCGCATATTCAAATCACGCTGACTCATGAAGTGATTAAGGCTCTTATGATCGGTCTAGATTCGACAAGTTTCACTATATAAATGGTGGCGCTATATCTTCAAGGCGAAGACTATAGCCGTAAGCTCCAAGTCATGTACTGGATACTTGATCTTATTTGGTTTCAATTGACGGGAAGCATACACAATTACCCGTTCATCTTGCATCAACACGCATCCAAGTCCATTGTACGATGCGTCGATGTACACAGTGAACTCCTTGCCACTTATAGGTAGGGCAAGTATAGCTGCTGTCATTAACTTGTCCTTCAACTTTTGGAAACTCTCTTCACATTCTTTTGACCAAAAGAATTTGGTATTCTTGCGGGTTAATTTAGTTAATGGTGCAGCAATTGCGGAGAATCCATCCACGAATCTCCGATAATATCCAACTAGTCCCAAGAAGCTTCAAATCTCAGTGGGATTTATAGGACGTTTCCAATTGGTGATTGCCTCAATCTTGCTGGAATCCACAAATATCCATCCTTAGACACGACATGTCCAAGGAATCCAACCTGATGCAACCAAAACTGGCACTTGGAGAGCTTAGCATAAAGCTTGTGATCTCGAAGAGTTTGCAGCACAACACAAAGATGGTTAGTATGCTCTCGCCGATTTCTTGAATAAACCAATATGTTATTAATGAAAATGATGACAAATCGGTCTAGATACGGATGGAATATACGATTCATCAGGTCCATGAATGCCGCTGAAGCGTTGGTAAGTCCGAATGACATCACACAAAACTCGTAATGTCCGTATTTGGTACGAAAGGCAGACTTGTGAATATCTTCCTCTCGTATCTTCAAATGATGGTAGCCTGATCGCAAGTTAATCTTGGAGAATACACCGGCTCCTCGAAGCTGATCGAACAGATCATCAATGCAAGGCAATAGGTATCTATTCTTCACGGTAACTGCATTTAGCTTGCGGTAGTCAATGCAAAGTCGCTTGGAACCATCTTTCTTTCTCACAAACAAAATTGGGGCTCCCCAAGGTGAAGTACTCAGTCGAATGAACACTTTATCCAACAATTCAGCGAGTTGTTTCTTCCACTCAACAAGTTCAATGGGTGCCATTCGATAAGGAGCCATAGAAATTGGGTCCGTACCAGCATAAACTTCGATCGGGAAGTTGAAGTCTCTCTCAGGCGGCAAACTAGGTAATTCATTGGGGAAGACATCCGTAAACTCATTAACTACCGGAATGTCTTCAATGTTAGGCTCTTCCACTGAATTGTCCACTACATGGGCTAACACAGCTTTACACCCTTTACGTAGTAGGTTACTTGCTTTGATGGCGGAGATGACATTTGGTGTGCCTCTGCGCTCACTATAAAAATCGATCATGCTGCCGTCGGGTTGGGGAATCCTCACCAAATGGTGCTCGCAGTAGATCTGAGCGCGATGTCTCCCAAGCCAATCCACCCACAAGATGGCATTGAAGTCAGACATTTGAAGCGGAATTAAGTCTGCTTCGAAAGTAAGGTTTTCCAACTTCATTACACATCCTCTGTACACCGTATTCCGAACCATCCTTTCACCCAGGGGTGTATTCACCAATAACTCGTACCCCAAGGCCGATAACGATCAATTTGCATGCACGGCAAACTTCGTATTAACGGAGGGCAAAACAGCTCCAGTGTCCATAATCACATACGCCGGTTGATCAAAAATAACTACCATGCCAAACGTCCAAACATTTTTCTAAAGCGGTTATTTTTGCTCGACAATCAGTTACGAAAGCGATGATATCTTTATTTGCGAAAAATAATTCTCCATAAATATTTAAATATATACTTATTGGTAACTACATCAGGACAAACGTCGGCATCATTCTGTGATACGACGTAAACCTGAGTATGCTGTTGTTGCTGCGGGGGTCGCCTCAGAGGTGTAGAACTGCTACCAGCACCCAAATACTGCTGAGAAGGAAAGGGGACTGCGTAGGAATGTCGCGCTGTGTGGAAAGGATGGAAACCTCCATAACTAATCGGTCTAGCCAGAGGCTGGCCAAAACTTCGTCTGAGAGGTGCAGAGGCAGTAAATGGACATGCGTACGACATATGGCCCATACCTCTGCACTGAAAACATCGAGGTCCAATCTTGCACGGACCAGAATGAAAGCGTTTGCAGGTTGGACATCGCAGTCCAGACTCTCCTCTCTTCTTTCTGAACCATCCTCTAACCATGGACCCAAATCCCATCTTCCCTTTTCCTCGACCACCATATGGAGGCAGTGGCAGGGAAAGTGACATCTATGGTGCTGGGGACTCAGTTGAACTTGCTCTAGATACCCCACTATAGGAATATGTGCTCTGAGTCAGTCTCGGCACCAGGTCCATCGGTACATCAGAAGATCGTTGACCGCTCAAACTCGATCCTCCTGGCCGGTGCTGAGCAATCATAGTCTCAGCCCACAGCGCATTCTGTCGACACTTGTCAAAGGTAGCTATGGGAGTAGGCACCATGAACTGTACAATCTCCCACCAAAGGCCGTTGACAAACTGAAGACAAAGGGCCTCCTCAATGATGGATGAAAGATGATGTGAAAGTCTCCGTAACTCCGTCTCATACTACTCGACATATCTAACGCCTTGCTGCAGTCGAAGAAACTCACTGTATCGCCTCATCGCCATCTCCTCCGATAAAAATCTCCGTCAAAACTCAATAACGAACATCTCCCACGTCATTGATCCGGTGGCTCGACTCTCAAGATTGGTCCACCAGCTCAATGGCTGCCCTTGAAGATATCAGGTAACCACGCTCACTCGCTCCTCAAAGGTCATACCCAGACCTTCCGTGTTTTTGGTAACAAAATGCAGCCAATCCCACGCTGCATCGGCGAATGTGTTGGAGAGCTTTAGGGTGTCTAGTCCCTTCATGATGCGAAGAAACCTCACCAGGCGATTCTCTGGAAAAGTGGCACCCACGAAAATGCTTGCTACACCGCTCGACTGAAAGTGCAGCGGTGTCGGTGTCGGCACCGGTACGAGTGGAGTAGTGCCAGTAGGTGGATATGCACCAGTGGCCATCTGTGATGAAAAGAATCTGTTGGCCCAACTGTCAAACATCCGTTCGAAATCAGCGGATGTGTACTGCACCGGTGTGGCAGTCGTCGGAGGTAGGGGAGGTGGAACCTCAATATGAAAACCCTGATGATGCGTCTCATCAACAGGTGGAATAGGTTCGTCCGGGATCACTTTGGTCTTCGGGGCTACGCTATGTTGTGCCTCAGGCTGCTTACGTGGCCGACCTCTCCGCCTAGGTACCAGGGGATCAACGATAGGTATGGAAGGATCAAGAATATTCTTTCTTCTATGAGGCATGGCGTAACACTACATAAAATCTAGGTCAGTAAACGGGAATATCTCTATACTAATCGTACCCCCTTAATTCTAACCCCAAAATCAGAAATCTCAAAACTATGTGAACTTTACAGCTCGATATAATTTAGATATATTATATATTTTAAAATTTGCTATGATACCAATCGAATTGTCACGCCCCGACCCGCGGGCCCGGCCACGTGACAACCGTCGTACCACCTCGAGATGCGTGTCTCATCAGGCAGGCGATCCAAGATGGCACAAGGCATAAAATAATGGGCATATGAGCAATATATGAAAATATATGAGAAATAATTCACAAAAAATTATTTAAAATATTTATAAAGTGTAAGTGGCACGTTTTACGATGCAAACATGAAGCGGGAAAAGATAATATATATAATAACGTGCACTGCTATTCCGAGCCAAGATTCACAAGGAAGGAGGGTGGCACCTACAAAACCGTGTCCTCAATGATATACTGGGATCACTGAACACTTGGGCGCCTGTCGTTCGTAGCCTGATGACCTGACAACAAAAGTGAATGGTGTGAGTACAAATATATTTGTACCCAGTGAGGGACCCGGTTATAATGACCGATCACCTCAGGCTGGGGATATGAAATAATCCAAAATTTCATTTATTAAATCATTTAGTAAAATCATATGAAACCCCATGCTAAAACAAATGTCAAATATAATATTCATAAATGGGCTGACTTCTGAAATCGTCCCAAAGGTACACCTGTGCACTTGGGTACCCCGTTGGACTGTCAAGGGCAGTCTCATATTTCAAATTCGTTATCTTTACTCATTGGCCCGTTCCCTTGACGTTAGCCTTGCTGTGGTGGAGCACAGCAACTGGAGCCCTGGTGAGCTTCCCTACATGCCTCTCCCAGGGTCTCGTCTCACCGTGCCCCTCGATAAGGGGTCCACGATTGAGGATCATTCATGCTCTAAAACTAGGTCCACGCTCCCGTAAATAATGGAGCACCGAGGAACCCACTCAATCACTCAACTCCCAGGGGCATTGTACCCCTAAAATTATAATAATAACAATTTATAAAGTCTCTTGAAATTCCCACCCTTTAAATCCGTTATAAATTTTGTGTGTAAGGGTGGACATTTCATACCCTAAAACGTTATAAACAATTATAAAACAATTAGAAAATGGTTGAGCCTCAATGGTCAACCACTATAATCCAAGCCACTCACAAGTAAGGGAGGTTTGTGTACTCCTAAATAAATCCCCACGAATGCTTAAGCTCGCACGCTAGTGCCCGACCTCGTGCAATCACGTACCTAAATAGTCAAATTGAAATCTAATTTGATTAATAAAGGCAATTGGCTAACAATTAAACACCAAGGCAAGATTTAATTAGAGTTTCTAAGGTCTCGGAATAAAATTGGACAAGTCCGGAGATCAATTGAAGTAAATTGGGGTTAACTGGGGTCAAGTGGGGTCTAGGGCTGCAAAATGACCATTTTTCCCCTAGACCCAAATTGGGCATTTTCCAGAACAGGGAGGATTTGGCCCGGGGACACTGTTGTCCCTGGCCCGGACCTTCACTGCACCAAGGCCGAACTTGGCCCTTCATCTTCTTCAGCTCGATTTGAGCTCAATTCAACTCCAATTAACACAAAATTCGAAACACATACTCTTCAACACTTAAACTAAGATCCTACAGCTTCAAGAACTGATTTAAACAACCAATCATGCAAGAATTTTAAATCAAAACTCTAAGATTGCAAAAATTCCTGGCAGCAACGAAATTTCAATTTCAATTAAGCATAACTTTCAGCTCAGACCACGAAATCAAGCATATAAGCTATCAAATTAAAGCTTGATGAGTCTAGAACAACATACCAAAACTTCAGCCAATTCCCACTGCTGGACAGAAAGTTATGGCTCGAAGAACAAACTGTCACCAATTTGACAGTTTTTGATATTTCAAAAATTCTTGATAGGTTTGATGATTTTGATCCTCAAGCAGCTAAAGGAGTTGTTTATGATGATTATGAAGTGTTTAAAGAGAGATTAAAGGCTGAAATTTTGAAGGAAAATGAACGGATTTGGAAAAAAGAAGAAAAGAAGAGAAGAAGATGAAAAGAAGAAGAAAAGGGAAAATGTGGCGGTCGATTGGCCGACCACCACTTTTATGATGGGTGGGTTGACGTTTTGTCAACTTGACCATGGGTTGACGTTTAATCAACCCGGCCTTCTTGCCTCGCTCTTCATGTCCACGGGCCCCCACCGACTCCGAATAAAATTTTAGGCTCCTAGGCTCGGAATTAAGCTAAAAGAAGTTCAAAACACCCATAGAAAATCTAATTTGGTTTCTTGGCCAAACAATTATACACAAATATAAGACTTGACATGTGCATATTAGGTCCGGGAATGTCAAGTATAATGAGCAAAATCATACAAAAAGAAAAGGGAGGGTACAAAACAACCATAATGGATGTATTGGACGGACTTTAACTAGTTGTCATTATCCCTCCAAGGCCAGAACTTGTTGTTTCAGAGGGCGAATCTATCAAACTTGATCAACCATTAACAAGTAATCCTAATGTGGGTGGATTTGGTCAAGAGGATCAAAAATAGTACTTCAAGATCCATTACGTGTCCAAGGCCTTTTGTTGATTTTGGCATCTATTGTTTTTGCAGAAATTTTTTTAGTTCTTAAAAAGAAACAGTTTGAGAAGTTTCAAGTGTTTGGAATAAATTTCTAGATCTGTAGATTTATTAATGTCAAATTGTAAAAAAGAACAACTTCTTCGTGGCAATTAGGTTAGGTATGATGAAAAAAATACGTAAAGTCTTTTGCTTGTTTAGTTTATATTCAAATTGCTTTTATCACATTCCTAATATGTATATTCGAAAGAAGACTATTTGTCTTTACCCCTTCTTTGTTTTTTCTAAATCTAAATTGGAGAGGTGTAATTATATCTCTATTGTTCAATTTCAATGTCACAGAATGGGTTTTGTTTTCTAAATTCAATTTAATTAGATACTAAACATAAAATAAGCAAGCGGAGAATAGAAAGGAAGGATAAATGAAGGGAACAAATAATTCCAGGGAGTATTTTTTGTCTTCCTAGTTTCGACACAAGAAAAGGATGTGTAAAATTTCTTTTCTTGTGCCGAAATAATAACAATTCCAGATCCCATTCATCAAAGATTTCTATTCTTAGTTTAGATTTTTTTCATTTTTTCATAACCCTTTATTTTCATTTTTTCAGATTTATTTATAATATAATAATATAATAATAATACTTATAATATAATAATTATAATATAATTAAATATTAGGTATAAAATATAAAATATAAAGTATAAAAAAAAGTAGAAATAAGTCAAATATAATAAGTAATGAACAACCAAAAAGAAAAACAAAAGAGAATGAATCCTTTGTTTTGATAAAATAGAATCAAGGCGATGAACTTATAAAAAAATTGAAAACTTTGTGATGAAATACTAAAGAAAAAAAAATGTAAGGTTAAACTAGTCTAGAAAGGTTTGCTTGATACCTAGTCAATAGAAAAAAGAATAAAAAAATAGAAATATTAAATAGATATTGCAATTGTGTTATCCAGGAAAAGGAAATTGACCGATTCCTTTTTTTTCTTCTCACCTTGGAAGTCTCAATAGATTAATAGATTCTTTGAATCAATTAATCGAGTTCATATTTCAAAAACATCATCAGAAAAAAAAAATGAAATGGAGTGTTTTTGAACATCTGAAAAAGTGATCTATTTGTTGTCGTTTATATGAACAAAATATTATGATTATTAAGAATTCAACGGGACCTTCCCTATGAATTAGACAAAGAATGAGGGGGCAGGCCTCGTTGAGTTCTTATAGTTTCATGTATATAACTTATGTTTTCTCAAACCTTCTTCCCTCGACATCAATTCACTTGAATTCCGATGTTAAAGGTTCTTTTGGCCTTTGTTTTATTCGTTTCACCTTTGATTCGATCAAATCTCTTTCCTAAACTTCAATACACTTCTCTAACTCCTCCATGAGCTTTCTTACTTTTCTAATTGAAGTCTAGTTAGGTCATGTATGAGTTTTCTTAATTGTACATATCGAACTAGGGTTTATGTTTCCTTAACCTTTCTTAGGTTTATCCACACACAACCTATATCTCATATTCTAATTCTATCTAATCTTCTCCTTCATCATCCATACTAAATTTTAATTATCTACTAACACACCCAACTTCCATACAAACTCACCGTTTTCTACTAGTTCGATTGGTACATAAGATTTAAATAGGTTTGGGTGTGTTAAATCTCCTATTCTTCTAAGAATTTTTTCCTCAAAATTCCCAAATCGTTGTGGAAGGGTTGACTTTTATTTCCAAGTCTTCCATTACTCCAACTTGCACTGGTACAACTTTTTGTCGTCGATTGTTTTAGCTAAACATCAAACTTTTTGAATCATCCTCCTTCAAGAACAACTTTCATTATTTTACTCTCCTTAAGTTTGAACTTCATCTTATCATTATCAGAGCCTATTCTTTAACAATATGTGAGTTACAGCCCACTTTGTTTCCATCATTTCTTCCATTTTCAAACCAATGAGAGTCCCCAACTTTATTTTTTCTTGAGGCTTCTTTGTTTATGGTATCTAATGTGCATACAAGTGGTGAGTGATCCACTACTCACTGAATATGTAGGTATAGGCATCTCTATTCTCCATTTCCTATCTATTATTTCCCTTTATCCTTCTTTGATCTTTTTTTTTGTAGAAACCTTCCACATCTCTTACTTAGTAGTCAGTACTCCTTTCTCGTACTGACACTATTATCTAATTCGTGGCCACCCCTCGATGAGTTCTCTATCTTTAAGAGACCTATTTTATTCATCTTTGTAGCCAAAGACATAAGGGAAGACTCCAAATTTAATCCTTTTCTTTTAAGGCAAAAGTGTATGATAATTAAACTTGACTTCCCCATTGGTTACCTTTCCATCTTTCGGCTTTCTTCTCTTTACCTTTCTCCTTCCTAACCACATGACATATAAGTCGAGCTTTAATAGATACACTAGCCTACTCTCGGCCAACTAGATCATAGGAAATCAGAAATCATGCCCTTTTGGCTCTCATTCATTGACTCACTCTCTAACCAACTATCTTTATCATGCCCTGACCGGTACGGTTGGTCACGTTGCAGCTATCACATTGCCTCAAAGTATGTGTCAACTGGTAATGCCTCAGAAAGAGCGACTAACATTGAATACCAAGCATAAATACAAATACAAAATACCATTTTAAAATGAAATATTTTGGCAATTAAAATAAGACCTTTAAATAACATAATTATAACAAGTAAAGCCTCCCAAGAACAAAATATCAAATCAAGTGTGATTACGAAGGTGCAAAGTGAAATCAAAATATAAATACAATGGAATTAAAACCAACAATGGATCATTAAATACATTGGGATAAATAAACCTATTATAGTTAAAAGCTAATCCGCGCGTCTTACAAGATGGTCACTTCTCAATGAACCTCAAGCCTGAAAAACAATTAAACCACGGTGGTGAGTCTATAGACTCGGTGATGTGGTTTGGAAACAATGTAAAAGACTAAAGATGGTGGGGGATATAAAATACCAAAAACCCAATTTATAAATCATTACTTTTGTTTCAACTCAAAGCCCACCAATAAAATCATTTTTCATCAAAATAATTTATTTTAACTAGGGCGACATAAATCGAGCAAGCCTCATTCATTGATGAGCTCGAACCATTGGGAGCAATTCTCATTAACTCTTCATTTAAAATATATATATCTATACTATACCCTTTTCTCCAACATTGCCATTCGTCATTTCAATGACTACAAATGCTCTTAGCGATTCACTCTCTATGCCTCTCTATCCCAGGAGAGTGCATTTATGTCACCCCGAAATAGAGTGATCCACAAGCCACTAAACAGCTAACAAATTAGCCTTCATAGGCATGCCCCTCACGGACCAATATCATACCTCAATCGGACAGGTCACACATGGACCGTAATCATACCATGATTAGATTTATATAAAAATACCTTGATCGAGCAAGTCATGCACAGATAGAGGTGTCAAATGGGCAGGTTGTACGGGTTACAGGTTCGGGTCAATTGGATTGGGTCAATTTGACCTAAAGAAAATTTCGATTCAAACGGGTTTCAGGTCATTTATATTCAAGTCACATGAGTTTCAGCCTTTCAGGTCATTCGGGTTTCAGGTCATTCGGGTTCAGGTTTTTTAGGTTTGGCCCTCGAGTCATTCGGGTTTAGGGTAATTTTGGGTCAGGTTTTTCGGGTTGACCCGTGGGTCATTCAATCTCGGATTTTTCGGATTTATTCATCGGATCATTTTGACACGAGTTAGGAGTTCGATTCAAGATTTCAGGTTAATCCATGGATCCTTTTCATTTGAGTTTCCAATTATTTATTTGAACAAAATTAAATTTATAAGTTAACTTTTCAATAACATATCAAGTAATCAACTAATCATGTCAAGTAATTATTTACTACTCTCTTTATCCCACTTTATTTGTCCATTTCTAGAAGAAATTCTTGTCCCAAAATATCTGTCCACCCATGAAGAATTTTATTACTTTCGCCTCACTTGTCTTCTTTAATGCACTAGAGAATATTAAATGGCTTTCTTTAAATAAACCAATCGGATAAGAGAGAGAAAAGGGTAAAAGAGTAAAGAAAAGGGAAAACATATATAAAATTTAGCAAAAAAGTAGTTTTCTTACTCTTTGTGATATAGTTAAAAAGGACAGATAAAATGGGATGGAGGGAGTATCATTTGTCAACATGAGTTCCAAGCATATTCATTTCATGCTATTGAGCTTGTAATTTGTAAATGTTAATTTTTAAGTAAGAATCTAGCATGTGGCTTTTCAATCTTCAATTGTCACGCCCCGACACAACAGTCGAGCACGTAACAATCGCCGCAACTCTTGAAATGCATTCTATTAGGTTAGAATACACTCCAATGGTCACAAGGCTAAAATAGTCATTTTACATATTTTTCCATCATACAGTTTTAACCGTACCAAGTAGTTAAACCACTTAACTATCATTCAAACAAATCAAAATAGATAAAACATCAAACTACCATAGCATAAAAATTCATTTATACATAAGATATCCAAACTTCAAAATATTTACGAAAATACCATTAGGTTTTTTGACATATTTTTGCAGAATTTATTTACGGACTTCCAGAACTCAAAAAAATATCATGTCAGTTTCGAAAAGTCTTAGACTCATTAAAGAAGAGAACTGGCTATTTAAAACGATATTTACATACTCGGTGGGACCTACAGGAATATTTTAAAAATAATACAAAAGAGTTGACTTTTTCACCTCTGGTCAAACTAGTGTAAAGTGCCAAATATTTTCCCACCACAACGTACCCTAGTAGCACGGTTGATATCTATAGCCTGAAAATATTTTTAGTAAAAACACGAGTAAGTAACAAGGTTACTCAGTGAGTGGATAACATATTTAAAACAGTAGTATAGTAAAAATCTTTAAATTTACAATAAGTAAAGAAAACTTAATAACATAAACAAAGTAAGAATTTCCAAACCTTGGCCCACGAATCATCTATTTTATTCCGTCAATTCCTCACTCGAGTTGTCGCCTTGGTCGAGGCTGACAATTAAGTGTTGAGTTCCATCCTAAACGGTGGTGCCACAGGATGAACTCAAAAGTACCTTGCGGGTTTCCCTCCGCGCCTCCCGTCAAGGTATGTCTACTATCGCCACACCCCTCAAAAGGCGATCCACGACTACTTGGCTACTGCAGTAACTTAATATCCTCCTATGGAGGCCGCCGTATAATTACATCTCTTGGACTTGTGATGGCTTGCAAATCTCCTTTTTATTTGTTTCAACTAAAACAATGCCTTTGAAAAATCCTTTGAAAAATCATATAACAACCTTTCAATATTTCAAAATTAATAGTACTAATTTATTTCAAAACCATTTTTCATATCCATGTCTCAAAATCTAAATCTTCCAATTTAGCCATCACATTCCATGGGCCATTCACAATTATTCTCAATCATCATTTAGCACCTTTCAACTAAATCATTTTACTAAATAACATTTAACAAAATAACAAAACTGTAATTTGAACATTGTTATCCACTCACAGTGAGGTCCGAGCTATGCTTGGTCGTCCTCAACCGATTTCTTATCCTTTGGAGGTATCCGAACTCCTAATTATTCATACATTTATTAGGTTCCCATAACCTTATGAAATATTGAGTTAGAACCTAAACTACATGCAATGTACCTAAACTACATGCAATGTTGTGCAATGTGATGCAATTACTTGGCAATCTAACACTTAATTAATCTTCCTCATTAATAATCTCACTTCAATCTACTCCAAAATAACCATATTTCACTCAAACCCACAAAATGGCAAAATGCCATCTCTCCTAGACAAATTCGGCATGCCACAATTTAAAATTACAATTTCCTTTCCAATGTAATTCAATTGCATTTTCTAGTCTAGCACACTCACAAAGACAACATACTTCAATCCTAAACTTCCTTGGATCCAATCTAGCTTGCAATTCCCAATTCAAAATTTTTTCATAACGTTTCTAATTTTCTAGATTTACAAGTCTACAAGCAAAATTAAACTAAATTGACTTGATATTCATGTTTAGCATGCCAAAAACTACATTCTTGGATCAAAATTAGGCATGCTTACCTTTGATTTGTAAACTTCCACCAAAAACCCTAGAACTTCAAATTAAAATTCCTTCCAACCAAGCTTGAATTTCTTGAAATTGATTTGGGAATATTAATGGGCTAACCTAGAGCATTAATATGGCTGGAAATTTAGGGGTACTTGTTTGGCAAAGTTTAGACTTGTGTTTATGGAGTAAGGTTTTCAAGGTTTCAACAATGGAGGTTTTGCTCATCTTTTCTCAAGGTTGAAGATAACATGAAATTTGGTGAAGTTTCCAGTCCATTCCACATGACATGGCCGTATTTTTAAAGACCAAGGGTGGGGGAAATTTGGCTCAATCCTAGCCCTCTATTCTTAAAACTTTGACACTTGTCACAAGATGGTTCAATTCTAAAAGTAAAAATTTACTCTTAGTTACCGTTTTACCCTCAAAGATTTACTAAAATTCCACCTATATCCCAACCCAGTAGAATAAAATTTTCAGTGTCTAGTTTCATTCTTCAAACAATTTACTTCTGAACCATTGGCAGCGAAATTTTCAAATTCCCTGTCATTTGTTAACAATTTCAGTCTAAATTTCTAACCTTACTACTAATTCTTAACTAATCACTTAATCCCATCCATGTCCTTTTCATAACTTAAGTGATGCTTTACCACATTTTCTTACTAACTAACGCATGCTCTAATTGGCGGAAAGAAACAGGTATTTGGTACGGGTATTACATCAATTCTTTATGTTTGTTCTTTCTACTCTTCATTTTTCATTTCTAATTTAACAGTAAATTTTAATTTTTCTAAGTTGAATCAAAGTAAGTAAGTAATTAAAAAAATAAATTGTACGTGCCTAGTTTTTAATACTATTTATACAACACATTAACACAT
The DNA here is from genome assembly GCA_030664755.1 of Microcos paniculata. NCBI lineage: Eukaryota > Viridiplantae > Streptophyta > Magnoliopsida > Malvales > Malvaceae > Microcos > Microcos paniculata. The sequence goes on along the minus strand of CP131460.1, from coordinate 6,090,524 downwards.
ATATAAATGATAAATCAAATTAAAGTATTAAATCTATAAATATTATAATTTATGAGATATCTGACATGTCTCATATGATATGTCATACATTACATGTGATAAAGATTTAGAAGAATTCTTCAAATATAGAGTATCAATTATTCTATGTCTTATTAAAAGCATAATATAATAAGGGATATATTGAAGTATAACATATAGTTTATAAATAATAGGATAAAGATTCAAATCTAAGAGCATGAAATATTTTTTTTCAATTTAATAAAATTTTAAATATAGTAAAATATTTACTTTTACTTTTACTTTTTTAACAAATTTATTAAATAAATTTGATAATGTTTAAGAATGAGAAGGTAAAAGATTACTTAAATAGGTTTTAGGGTTATTTCGGGTTAGCCTGTCGGGTTAAATAGGTTACGGGTCAAACAGGTTTCGGGTTAATAGGATTTCGAGTCAGTCGGGTTTTGGGTTAATCAGGTTTCGTGTCAATCGGATTTCAGATCGATCGGGTTCAAGTCATTTACTATTCTTGGTCAAATCAAGTTGGATTAGTTTCGGGTTTGGGCGGGTTAGATGGGTTTCTCGGGTCGGGTAAGCTTTTGATACCACTACGCATGGACAATCATCACACTTCGATTAGGTTTACATAAAATCATTTAAAATATTTATATCTCATATAAATGTGATATATTACCAGCCCGCATAAAAAGTGTATACTTGTGCAGTATTGCATTATACCCAAAACATATAAAACAGTTAATTTAAAACAAATGAAATCAATTGCCATCAATGTCACTAAACATTGATGCCAAGCCACCCACTCATAGTAATAGAAGATTTTTATACTCCCGAAATCCATCCACTACATAGCTGGAGTGCTCACTGTGATCCATTTGCCGGTGCTCCTAATTCGGATTTAAATTTCATTAAAATCATTTTTAAGATGACTCAAAATAGCCTAAATAGGCTCTATCGAGCTTAAGAAGGGTCTAGACTTAACTTGAGATCGAAAACAAATGACTTAGCTCGAGATAAAAAACAAACAAAATAGCTAAGGGTCAACAAAAAGGTTAACTAATTAGCATTGGTCAATGTAGGTCAACATAGTCAACCTAGACTTGACCAACTAGATTTTGCACATTTCAAGTAGTTTTTCTGCCTCAACTTTAAAATTTATAACCTTTATTCCACAAATTGAAATAAGGCATATGATACCTTTTTGGAAAGTTCTAAGACTATTTAAAAAGTTCTTACAACACCAAAGCCAAATTCTTACTCTAACAAGTTCAAAATATTTATCAAACCAACTATTGCTAAATTTAGGATCCACATAGTGATAGAAACTTCAACAATTTATACCTCAAAATCTAAGCATTTTCTAGGAAAGTCTATAAACAAAAGTTGTAGCAAAATCATCAAAGTTCCTTTAGTTAAATTTTCATGGCAAACGAGGACCATTTGACTAGCCAAAATCCGTAAAAACCAAAAGCTCCAAATTAACAAAGTAGGGTATCTCATTCACTTGGTTCAGCATTTGCTCAGGCATTAAGCATAAATTTTACATCAAATGGAACCTAATAAGGTGTAGAATAACTCACTTATGTGGCTTGAATAATGGCTTGAATAATAGCTAGCTAGAGTTTCTTAAATCTAGAAAAATGTCCCAATCTTTAGCTATAATTTGTGCTCCAACCAAGCACTTCTAGCTCCGATGGATTCCAAATAATGGAAGTATTCAGAGAGTAGAGCAATCTAGTGTATTTGTTTGCTCCAATCCATGAAGAAATGAAGAAGTTATGAAAAGAAAGAAAATAGAGAAAAGAAAGAAAAGAAGGAAAAAGAAGAATAGTGGTTCACGAACCACTATTCAACTTTTTCTATATGTGCTTGTCAACTTGATCAATTTGCGCCCAAAATTCTAAGAAACTTCAAGTTAAATACGAGTTTAACTGCACACTAGTCCAAATTCACTCGAGCAACTGAGGAAAAATTTATTGACACAGTATTTATAATTTAAATAGTTCACTTAGGAGCCAGTGTACAGTACTCAGTTGGGGTTAGAGCCTACAATCTCAATCATGGCCTTTGGCCAATCTTATTTCCCTCTCCTATCCTCTTTCTGATGGAGAACTTTGGGAGGCCTCATGCTCTTCCCACTATATACTCTAAGTCGATCCAGTATAGTAGTCATCCCAGAGATCCTCAAAATCTCAATCTCTAATCCTCTCTCTTCAGGGGATGCCTCACATGGCTCCCAATTCTCATGGGTATGAGCCTCAACTTTATGTCCACTCTTACCACACATCTCTCTGAGTACTTTGTTGTACTTCTTTGAAATATCATCCATTTGGGATGCCACGCATGTCGTTTTCATCCATTCATCTTTATGCACACCGTGATCTCTCCTTTATCCTTTATTCTTATTGTTATCTCTTGATTTCTTTCCTCGTCATGACACACTTTGCTTTTCTTCTAATGCCCTTATCTTGAATGGGTCATTAGAATTTTCTTTCTTCCTCTATCCACCAAGTGCTTCCCTTCCTCTTATGTTCTTATTCCATTCAAATTCCGTGATTCCCTTTCATTTTCATTTTCTTTGTGGTTATGCCATTCTTCCTCTAACTCTATTCTTTTCTTTTCAAATGGCATCTCTGTATGCCTACACTTGAACATGTCCTCCAACTTAATCTCTTACTTCCTTCTTTTTATCTTATACTAGTTATGCTTATAGAAATTCATAAACACTACTAGTAATCTTTCTTGTCTCATACTTTTTTCATTAAGTACTCAGGCTCTACCATCACAATCACTTATCTTAGTTCCCTCATCTTTTACTTCTTGCTTGCAATTTTCCTTCCATCTATCGTCCAACTTTAAACTTGATCACTTCTAACTCCTCGATTCTTCTATTTCTTCTTATTCTATGGATGTTCCAATTATTGTTCTACACAACTTACTTTACTTATATTATTATTGGAATTATCCATAATCCGACCTGGTTCATACTTTCCTTTGTAATCATCATTTAGATGACGCCATCTATATGGTTGGGAAAGTACTTCCATTATGTCTCGTGAGTATTTCCACCTCATTCACATTTTTTTATCATTTCTTTACTTATCCTTCTGCGGAGAGAAGCTATTCCATAGGGTTAAGTCGTTCCCGTCCTTTCTCGAATTCAACTTATTTCTTTCACTCAACTTTTAATTGTCAAATTCCTTCCTCATTCATCTTTCTGTCTTCTTGTCTTGTCTTTTTGTCTTCTCCAGTTCCAACAATCGTCCTCATTCACCTTTAGTCATCATCATTCTTCCAACTTAGTGGTTTGATTCTCCCTTTCCTAAGGAGCCATTAAATTGTTTCCCATGCTTTTTCTTTGTCATCTAATACCTTTCTTTCTACTCTTATCCTTAATTACCTTATAACTTCAGTATCTATCTTGCTCACTATCCATTTCATCATCATTTCACTCTTTCCAAAGTACATCCATCACTTCACCCATCCTCTATCAGCACATTCTCGTTTTCTTGGTTTTGGAGGATAGCTGAATAGTGAAGAGTCCATTCCTTGTCGCCCTACTCAAATACAAGTATCTTTACGGTTACCTCCATCGGGTATTTTCAATTATCCTTCCTACATAATCCTACTTTTCTTCACACCATCCCTAACTCTGTTTCTCATTTGTTGTTAAAATTCCATAATTGACTCTTCGATGGCTTCCATCTCCATCGTCTTTCAAATCTTTCTTTCTATCCAACCTTATTTTAACACACCCAGACCCAATTGGAGTTTTTTTGTACCAATCAGAATAGCAGAAGACAGTGAATGGATACTAATCAGATGTTAGTCTGGGTGTGTCAGATAAAGAAGAGATATTAAAATTAGGGAAAGACGGAGTTGGAAGATGAGGTAATTCTCAATGCATAGAAAGCAACTAAATACTAATCGGACTTCCTTTAAGTCCATAACTAATATTTATAGAGCCCATTGGTGAAAAAGGTTAGAGAATAGAGCCAAAGCTCGAAAATTGAGGAAATCGAAGAAATGGGGAGGAGTTCCCGCGCAAGACCTGAACAAGTTCGACACCGGACTTGTGCCTATATGAGGGGGAGGCCAAAATTCCCCCCTCCCCCCTTCCTCTCTTTTCCCCTTTTTAGAGGCATTTTGGAGTTTTGGCTAATTCGAACAATTCGACAGATGGACCAATGTGAGTTTCTATTATGTTGTACTACTCATCTCACTTTTCAATTTGCCTAGTTACTTACGTAAATCCATGCATTTACTTAGGAGAAATCACGGCTCAAAATTAGGTTTAGGTTTTTAGATAAATTTAAGCTTAGATTTGAATTTTAAGAAATTTGAGTCGATGATTTCATATTTTCTTTCAATGAAGTTGTTGTGACGATTATCTATCTCAATTTATAGGTCATTCCATGGAGCAACGGGCTCGAAAATCGAGGTAAAACCCAATTTCTAATATTTGTTTCAAGTCCAGTGTCGGACTTGCTCCTAGCAGGCTTTGGGCTATGTTACAGGTCTAGCGCCGGACTTGTCTCGGGAACCCTAAGGGCATTTTTGTGATTTTACATCAAGTGTCCATTTTTTACTCGGAACTTCCTCAGACACTTCTCTGAGTCTCGAATCACATCCAAATATCATCTTAGCTCATAGTGGAGCCTCGTAGGTGCATTCATAGATTTAGTTATGAATCCTAACGCGTACTTTGGTGTAATTAGGGTTCCGGACGATCGAGTACGATGAGGCTCTAGAGCTCAATCTTCATGGGATTCTTAGGAGTATACGAACCTCCCAACAGTGTGAGTGGCTTTGTTTCAATGTTTATCCATTTACGGCTAAATGCTTCTATTGTTTTATAAAAACATTTTTGGATTCAGTTATTCCCTCACACTTATACACACGTTAGTGCATGCCACATAGGCGAAATGTTTAAAAGTAATTTAATTTATAAAAATGTATGTGTGTATGTTTATATTTTATATATATACACATATATGTGAGGTGTAAGATGAGTGCTCGATGGGGTATGATCATACAAGATGAGAGATGGAGTCCCAAAGAGGACTGGATGAGACTCAGTGCTCAGAAACGAGCAGCTCTATGATGGAGCAAGTAGACTGAGTGAAGCATGCATCTGACTACGTAGTCGTGGACCACCTTTTAAGAGGCACGGTGATCAGGGAGACGTTGGAGTAGAGAGTCACAGAAAGACACTCTCCAAGGTTATAATGTAGCTGTGTTCCACCCACAACGAATGGCACTATTGAGTGAACCGGCTTAGAGAAAGAGAGATATATTTTTTTATAAGAAATTATTTAAAAAAAAGTTTTAAGAAAAAGAGATAAGATAGTCCTCAACGATACGAGATCCTCACTTATCCACAAGATCAGGTCTTAGTGTGTTTTCATGGCCAACCCATAATTAGTTTTTTATTATTATTTAAAAGAAATGATTTTGGCAAAATGTTTTATAAAGGTTTTCAAAAGATAAAGATAAATGTTTTCTAACTTGTTTTGGAATCACCCGACTCCCCAAACCCTATTAACTTTGCATTGAACCGAGGCTACTGACTGAGGTGTATTCACCCCACATCCCTTTAATGTTTTGTAGGTTAGATGTCCGGAGGCTCATTATGAGAGCTCGATGGCTTAGGACTTAGTAGATTCTGCTACATTGGTATTCCTTCAAGTTAATCCACTGAAACCCAAATTTTAATTAAATTATTTTAGTAAATGATTTTATATAATTCTAAATGTCTTCTAATTAAATTTTAGTTACTTGTTTTGCAGAGACGATACTCATTATATGCCTTGTGCGATCTTAGATAGCCCACCTTCCATGGCATGCATCTCAATGTGGTATAATAGTTGTCACGTGATTAATCCTCAAGTTAAGGCATGGCAATTTTAGTAGTATTAGAGCTTTTAAATTATTTTAAATGTTTTCAAAAGATATAAAGCATTTTCAAAGTGTTTTCAACATTTTCGAACCCAGTGGATTACTTAAGTTACGATCTCTCGAATTCAAACATGTATTCACTCGAACTCATAGTAAATACCCAAGCCTACTCTTAGGATACCTTCTTTAGTTGTATGCACCATATAGGGTATTCGAGTGTGGTCTTTCGACAAAGTGACACCTGGACCACCATTTACCTTGAAACTCATGAAAGCAATAAAGCATATCGATGAAGCCTGTGAGATCAACCCTTCAATTCCAATACCATTACTTATTATTAGCCGAGCTAAGTAAAGGATAGTATCCCCTTCAATGACGAGATATGTTGATTGTCTTATACAACCCCAAGGCAGCAAACTCCAAGGCCACCAATGTAGAAGCTGGTACGATGCCTAACCCTAGCTGAATCGATTTCCTCTATTTTCTACACCTTCAACATGTAGAATTTAGGAGAAAGTTGAAGTTGTGAGAGCGAAGTGAGGCGAATAGATAGACTAGATGCCTAAGAAGATTAAGATAACCTCCCTCAGCCTTACACCATTATGTGTAGGTTATGAGAAAGAGTTAGGGTAAGGAGAAAAAAGTTGAGACTTTTTAAGATCATAAAGGATGAAAGCTTGAAGAACTTCAGGAACGAGATAAACTATCTAAGGAGAAGGAAAAATGAATGAAGAAGACATTAGCAAAGCAGTGATTGAAAAAATGGTAGGCAAAGTTGAAAGTGAGTTACACGAAGAGGAGAGATCGATGAAAGGCCAACACAAAGCAGACCAACCTCTCTTATTCTCTACACCACCCTTGTGTAGATTTTGAGAGAGAATTCAGTGAAGGCAAACGAAGAGAAGATGACTCCGAATCAAAAAGGGCCAGCACTCAAGGAGTTCACAACACATAATGAACCACCGTAGAAGATAAGCAAAAATAGCAGAAGGCCCTGGGAAAAGATTTGTTTGACTCATCGACGAATCAACTCGACTCCTCCCATTCTCTACACTACCCATGTGTATATTTTGGGAAAGACTCACCTAATGATGAGAAAGAGGGCGAACAAACTCGGGGTCATAAGAATATAAGCCAGAAGAAGTATAGGAGTGAAGTCACAAGAATGAAGGTAAGCAATGAGAAGGAAGAAAAGAAGAAGAAGATGGAAGCTGAGAACGAAGAACGGAAGGAGACCTCATATCCACATGGTTGATGAGTAGTAGATCTTTCACTACTTGTTCAACCATTGGCTAGTAGAGTTAAGAGAAGATAGGGGAGAAGGATAAGAAAAGAGGTTTGAGATAGAAAGAATGTAATAATGAGAAAGATAGGCTATATATTATTATTAGGTCAAATATGAGAGAGGTTTTTCTCTCAATTTATAGATTGCAAACACAAGTGGTAACTCATTACAATTACAAATCTCATAAGTTACTTCATATTTAATTTATGGCATTTTAGTCCATATCTTCTAACTTCCCCTTGGATTAAATGCCACTCTAGGACAAGTACTGGCTCGTTAAAAACCTTAAGTAAAAAAAATCCTATGAGAAAAAATCGATCATAAGGGAAAAAGAGTACAACACAATTTAGTTCGTCTAATATATCTTCAGAACAATATGTGCTTGTCTTCAGGACAATATAGATGGGTTTACTTTAGTGGCCTGATAGGATATGCTGTTACTGCCTCATTAAAAACCTTAAGCCAAAATAACCCAGTGGGCAAAAGTCGAACAAAAGGAAAAAAGAGTACAGTGCACTTATGTTCATAATCACTCCCCTTGAAATAAAACAAACTGTTACTTCTGGAGCATTTAAAAATTTCCCCTTCTAGGGAATTTAATCTTGCATCTTATTGACTCGCTGCATACCAATGCCATAAACTAATTTTTCAAATGTTGATGTTGGCAAAGATTTAGTTAATAAATCTACAAGATTATTAGTGGAACGAATCTATTTGACATCAGCTTGTCGACTTTCTTGGAGTTCATGAGTATAGAAAAATTTCGATAAGATGTGCTTCATCTATCACCTTTGATATATCCTCCCTTGACTTGTACAACACAAGCAACATTATCCTCATAAATTATAGTGGGAGAATCTGTCACCGATTTGAATCCACTAACATTATGAATGTGTGATATCATAGATCTTAATCAAACACACTCTCTTCTGACCTCTAGTTGGAAGATGTAGCAACTAATGTTTACTTTGTAGAACACCAAGAAATGGCTGTTTTATTATAGAGAAATAAATATCCAGTTTGTGAGCGAGCTCTATATAGATTAGATTTATATCTTATATCAACATAACCTACTAAACTAGAGTTAGTAGTTTTCTTATAATAGAATAACATCTAATCAATGGTTCTTCAGAGATAACGGAAGATATGTTTAATTCCATTCCAATGTCTCCAAGTTCGTTCAAAACTGAAACTTGCCAACAAATTTATCGCAAAAGCAATATCTGGTCTCGTGCACTGTGCCAAGTACATCAAAGCCCTAATTGCATTGAGGTATGGTACTTCCGAACCAAGAAACAGGTCCTTTTAGGGGTCAAGAGACCTTGCAAATATAGGGGTGCTCAGTGGGTGAACCTTGGCATGTTAAAACATCTACGCAATCTTTCAGTGTATGCTAATTGATGGACAAGTATTCCATTCATTTTGTGCTCAAGCTCTAGACCAAGGGATAATTTGGTTTTACCCAAATCTTTAACCTCAAACGCCTTTTTCAAATATTCAACAGTTTCAAATAACATTTTAGGAGTTCCAATTAAATTTATATCATCAACATAAACTAGTATAATAGCAAACCCGATTTCAGATCTTTTAATAAACACACATGGGTCAATGGGATCATTTATGTACCTTTCCTTAGTCAGGTATTCACTTAAACGTTGGCACCACATATGACCGGATTACTTTAACCTATACAATATCTTTGCAACTTTATTCAGAATAAGTTATAGGCAGTGTATGCTTCAGGCATTTTGAAACTTTCAGGAATTTTCATATTGATGTTGGAATTTAATGAACCATATAAATATGTTGTCACAACATCCATAAGATGCATTTCAAAATTTTCTTGGGCAACCCAACTTACAAGGAAACGAAAGGTAACTATATCCACTACTAGTGAATATGTTTCATCTGATTTATCCCATGCCTCCACAAGAAACTTTGGGCTACGAAACGGGCGTTATACCTCACGACCTTGTTTTTCTCATCTCGTTTCCGGACAAAAATCCATTTGTGTCCAACAAGTTTTACATTGTCGGAGGTTTTAGTAATAGGCCCAAAAATATTACGTTTGGCAAGGGGAGTCAATTCGGCTTAGATTACTTTCTCCCATTTAGGCCAATCTTGCCTATGATGACATTCAGTTATAGACCGAGGTTCTGTCACGCCCCAACACCGTAATCGAGCACGTAACAACCGCCGTGAATCCTTGAAGTGCATTTTATTGCTTTAGAATACACTCCAAAGTTTCGCACAGCTAAAATGGTAATTTTACATTTTATTTTCACGCAACAACCAGGCAGCTTTTCAAGTTCCAATAGTTTATTAGAACATAGAATCAACCAGTGCAAAAATATAACAATAATTATGGAAATAAAAATTCAAGTTGCAAACTCGCATATATTTACAGAAATGCCACTAGGTTTTACGACATATTTTTCTACAATATTTTCTCAGACTTATGATACTCAGAAAATTACCACAACAATTTCAAATATTCTAGGACGCATTAAAGAAGATAATTGGATAGTTTAAAAGTCATATATACCCTCGGTGGGACCTACGTAAATTTTTGAAAAATATTACACAAAAGTTGACTTTTTACCTCCTTAGTCAAACTCTTCCTAGGCATGGGACCTTTATGCCACCGCAACCTTCCTAACAACGCGGAGAACGTCTACTACCCAAAAATGGTTTTATTAAAATCACGGATGAGTACTACGTACTCAGTGAGTGGACAACCAGTAAAAATATGTATAGAAATATTGAAGTTCACCATAAATAAGAATAAATTCAAATACTTTAACAATTCAAATATTCAAAATGATATAAAGGAACCAATAGGAAAAGAGATTTCCAGAAAATAGGCCCATGAGTCGAAGATACTGTCCGTCAATTTCTCTACCCAAGCTGTCTCCTTGGCCCAAGGTCGACACTGGGTAACTGAGTACCATCTTGCCCGACAGTGCCACAGAATGAACTCACAAAAGCGTTGTGGGTTACGCTCCGCGCCTCTCATCCAAGGCTAAACCACACTTACTCGTGCCCCTCAAAAGGAGGTTTGTGAGTTACTTAGTTACTGCAGTAACGGTAAATTCCCCTCCTGGGGCTGCCGCGAGAAACAAGCTTACAACCCAAATGGCCTTTACACAATATCATTTCATCACCAAGATACTAACATCAACATTTCCCAAAACAAAAGTTCCTTCCTCAATCCATAAGTTAAGAAATAAATTTCCTCTTAACATAGTAAGATTTCATAAAATCTCATAAACCATTCATCAATACTTTAATTTGAGAAATCCAAGTAAACCAAAGCATTAAATCAAAAAATATTGAATCAAGTATAAAAACAATTTTGAGTTAGTCATCCACTCATTGCTCTTGGCGACTGATTTGTTCTTGATCCTCGTCAGCTGTTTGCTTTTCTTTAATTTGTGCAGTGCCTATATACAGCATTGAATTTTGGATACATTCCAATGTTCAAGTATGGATCACTAACATTACATAATTTCTAACCTATATGCATGAATGCATGACATGCAAGACCAATTACTAATTTTCTTTTATTTCTTCTTTCTCCCTAATTAATCCATATATTTCTCATTCATCAATTTCCATACAATTTCATAAATCTCCCATACAATTTTACTTCAAATTTTCGTAAATATCCCTAATTTCATCAAATTGGTATTTGTTCATCTCTAAAATTTCTATCTTCATATTTACACTTAAACTATTCCAAAAATATAATTAAACTAATTAAATCTTACAAATTGGCCATAACAATATTTTCTCTTAGAATTTTCGGCACCCATATTTTTATATTGTAAATTCCTTCTTTAATTCATTCAAAAATCCAATCCTAGCAATTTAATTCTTCACACTAATTTAATTCAACTTATAAATTCTTTTAACACATATATTTCATGATATAATCATTCTTTTCTTCCTAAAATTTCACACATAAAATTCACATTTTACACTAAATTAATCTCATATTCTTGATGAGCATGCCAAAATCTACAACATAACTCAAAATTAGGCATGCTTACCTTATAATTTTTTCCAACTTCACTTGAACCTTAATTTTTCTTCTTCAAATTACTTCCGACCAAGCTCAAATTCCCCAAAATTGATAGAGGGCTATTGATGGGCTTATTGAGAGCTTCAATTTCACTATAAACTTGAAGGGGTTTTGATGGATTTAATTAAGAGAATTCAAGGTGAGAGAAAGTTTGGTGAAAATGGAAGAAAAATGAAGTTTGGAGAATGATGGAGAAAATGGTGGAAGTCTCTTGAATTTTCAAGAGACATGGCCAGCCATGACCTTTAAATATGGCCATTGGCACATGACCAAAATAATCTTATGACAAAATGACCCTTTTGCCCCCGTGGACAATTTTACCCCCGAAAAATTTAAAAGCTTCACTTATGTCCCTAGTCAATCTTAGACCACATATACTGTCCCAAATTATTTTTCAAGTCCTGTCAAGTTATTTTACGCGTAACAGAATTTTTAAACTCCTTACCGTTTGTAAACTATACGAGTTCGAAGTTTTCCTGCATTTTTCACCAAAATTCCTAACTACCCGTTTTACATCAAAATATTTGCCATACTCTACATTATGAAATGCATGATACTATCTACTAACATAAAATTCATGAAGCGGGCAACTTGAAAAATTCACGGTGTAGGTGTTACAACTACTACCCCCTCAAAATAAATTTTGTCCTCAAAATAAATTTTGTCCTCAAAATTTCCACTGACCTATAGTGGTGCATAGGTGTGGGTGTTGTCTCTTCATTAGTTCTTCAGTTTCCCACGTAACTTCCTCAACCTGAGAACTTCTCCATAACACCTTAACCATTGAAATATTCTTATTCCTTAATACCTTTATCTGTCTGTCGAGAATCTGCACTGGCTGTACTTTAAAGTTTAAATTCTCTTTGAGTTCGATTAGAGGAGCTTCAAGTATGTGAGAGGGATCAGCAACATACTTCTTCAACATTGACACGTGGAACACATTGTGAATTTTCTCTAGTTACGCAGGCAACTCTAGTCTATATGCAATTGGACCGATTCGCTCAATCACTTTAAATGGCCCGATGTAGCGAGGATTCAGTTTTCCTCTCTTTCTAAATCTGATAATGCCCTTCCAAGGTGAAACTTTCAAAAATACCATGTCATCTACTTGGAATTCAAGCTCTCGTCTCCGGTTATCCGCATAGCTTTTCTGTCGGTCTTGGGCCGTTTTTTATTTTTCCTGAATAATTTGAACTTTTTCTGTAGTAAGATCGATCAATTTAGCACTTGGGAGCTTCCGCTCGCCAACTTCATCCCAACATACTAGTGTACGTAACACGCCCAGACCTAGTCCGCACGTGTCAAGTTGAATATTTATGTATTGTTGTTTAGTCAATATACCAAATTTTGACTTCCCATGAATGTTTTGAACTTCGTATAGCTCGATTTCAAGCTTAAAAACCCTAAAATTGAAGTTCCGAGATGTGGGCCCCACTTGAGCACGGATTCCAATGATGTTTGACCGAGTTGACCGGAGTCAACTTGACTATGTTGATTCCGGCGCCGAAATTGACCAATACCGGTGCCGGAATTGGTCGATTAAATTGGGTCTCGGCTCACCCGAGAACCCCCAATTTCATTTCTCTCCTTGTTCTTCAGTTTTCTTCGAGCTTTCTCTCGATTCTTTCGAATCAAAACCTCAATCTCCTTTCAAACACTAAATCAAACATCAACATCAACTTCTTTTGTCTTCTTGAAGATCAAAACACCAAGATTTCCAAGAAAATCTTCAAATCTAGAAATCTGGAAATTTGGCGACAGATTGTTCATCAGCTCATATCTTTTGATTCAACCGTGCGTTTTGGCTGAGAATTTGGTATGTTGTTCTAGACTCATCAAGCTTTAATTTGATAGTTTATACGCTTGATTTCATGGTCTGAGCTAAGATAATTCGTTGATTGAAGTTGATATTTCTGTTTTGTCTGACATAAGTCAACTCTTAGTGATTTGATTCAAAATTCGAGCATGATTGGTTGTTTAATTCCGTTCTTGAAGCTGTAAATCCTTAGATCATGTGTTAAACTTGCTGTGTTTCAATTTTGATGCGAATTGGTTGTCAATCGAACTTAAATCGTGCTGAAGAAGATTTAGGCCGAAACTCGGCCTTATTTCCAGAACAGAACCGGCGCCGGTTCTGACTAGTTCCGGCACCGGAACATCACTGTCTAGGGGTAAAATGGTCATTTTGCAATCCTAGATCCCATTTGACCCCAATTAACTCCAATTAGCTTTAATTGACTTTCGAACTTACCCAATTTATTTCGAGACCTTAAATGGATTTTGATTTGTGATTTAATTGTTGGTCGAATGCCTTTATTAATCAAATTAGATTTTAATTTGATTATTAGGTACATGATTGTACGAGTTTTGGACCGGTAGCAGTTTGAGCTAAGGCATTTGTGGGTAATCGGGGAGTATACAACTCTCCTCACTTGTGAGTGGCTTGGATTATATTGGTTGACCATTGAGGGTTAACCGTTTTCAAATTTATTTATAAATGCTTTATTAAATTGTTTATATATGTTTTGGGTATGAATTGTCCACCCTCACACACTGAGTTTATAAATGATTTAAAGGGTGGGAATTTCAATAAATTTTATATAATGATATTATTATTGATTATTATATGGGGAACGATATCCCTGAGAGATGATGAGATTGATTGTTTTACTCGGGGCTTCAATATGAGGGAGCGTGGACCGAGTATATGAGCATGCGTGATATTCAGCCGTGGACCGCCTATTGAGGGGCACGAGAGTGACTCAGCCGTGGACCGCCTATTGAGGGGCACGGGAGTCGTACCTGGTTGCGAGAGGTGCGTAGGGAAACCTGCCAGGACTGCTGTGTTCCACCACAGCGAGGCAAACGTCAAGGGAATGGGCCAGAGAGTAAAGTAAAAATGTTTTTAAAAGTATAAAGTAACCCTTGACGGTCCAGTGGATACCCAGTGCACGGGTATACCTTATTGGGACGATTTTTAGATGCCAGCCCTTATGTAAATATTATTATGGATTTGATATTTGATTTGATATTTGATTTGGTTTGGGATTTACTATATTTCAGTAAATAGTTTATTAAATTGATATTTGGATTGTTTCATATCCCCTGCCTGAGGTGATCGGTCTTTATAACCGAGTCTCTCACTAGGTACAAGTTTATGTACTCACCCCATTCACTTTTGTTGTCAGATCATCAGTCTTCGGACGGCGGATGTCCTGGTGGCCAGTGATCCCAGTACGGCACTGTGGACACGATTATGTAGGTGCCACCTCATTTTACTTTGTGTATCTTGGCTCGGAATATTATTGCATCTTACATATATATTGTGTATTTATAAATAATACTTTCCACTGCATGGTGCATCGTAAGATGTGTCACATTATTTTTAAAATATTTTGAACTATGTTATTTATGGTAATTTCGTATGTATTTCATATATTGCTCGAATATACTTTATTTTTAGCCTTGTGCCATCTTGGTTGCCCGCCTGACGAGGCACGCATCTCGAGGTGGTACGGCGGTTGTCACGTGGCCGAGCCTGCAGGTCGGGGCGTGACAGTACGGCACTTTCTCCCATACAACACTTCATATGGTACCATGCCAATACTAGCTTGGTAGTTGTTATTGTAAGCAAATTCTACCAATGGCAAATGCTGATCCCAACTTCCCGTAAAGTCAATCACACAAGCTCTAAGCATGTCTTCTAATGCTTGGATAGTCTTTTCTGACTGTCCATCTGTTTGGGGGTGGAAAGCTGTACTAAATTTCAAAGCAGTGCCCATGGCTTTCTAAAATTTCGGCCAAAATCGAGATGTAAATCTGGGATCTCGATATGATATAATAGATACTAAGGCATCATGCAATCGAAAAATTTCATTAATGTACAGCTGAGCTAACCTGTCAAGGGAGTGGGTACTATGGATGGCAAGAAAGTGGGCAGACTTTGTCAGGCAGTCAATAATCACCCAAATAAAATCATGGCCGCGCTGTGTCCGAGGTAGCCTGAGCATAAAATCCATAGTGACGTGTTCCCACTTCCATTCTGGAATAGGAAATGGTTGTAAAACACCCGCTGGCTTTTGGTGTTCAGCTTTTACTTGCTGACACACTAGGCATCATGCAACAAAGTCAGCTATCTCTCTTTTCATTCCTGGCCACCAATAGCTTCCTTTTATGGTTCTATACATCTTTGTGCTTCCAGGATGCATGGCATAGGCTGAAGAGTGACCCTCTTCCAATATAGTCTTTTTCAATTCAATATCATTTGGAACACACACTTGACCATTCATTGTTAAAATACCGTCTTCTCTAAGTTGCATCACACTACTATCATGACTTTGTATTTTCTGAAGTTCCTACTTCAACTTCTCATCAGTTTTCTGCAACTCTCGGATTTGATCAACTAGGGTGGGGCACACCACAAAGCTAGCTACTAAGGCACTATCTACAGTGTGTTCTAATTGAACACCCATAGCTTTCATTTCTAATAAAAGAGGAAGATGTGAGCTTCTTACCGAAGCCAGTGTAGTGTTTGACTTTCGGCTAAGAGCATCAGCTATCACATTCGCCTTTCCAAAATGGTAATCGATAATCAAGTCATAATCCTTGATCAACTCTAACCACCGTCTCTGTCTCAAATTCAACTCCTTTTGGGTGAGTAAATATTTCAAACTCTTATGATCAGTGAATATTTTGCACAGTTCACCATAAAGATAATGTCTCCAGATCTTCAATGCAAACACAACAGCTGCCAATTCTAAGTCGTGGGTAGGATAATTCAATTCATGTTTCTTCAATTGTCTTGAAGCATAGGTAATAACCTTCCCATCTTGCATTAGTACACACCACAATCCTTGCTTGGAAGCATCACTATAAATTATGAATTCTTTCCCACTGGAGGGAAGTGTAAGCACTGGGGCTGAGGTCAATCTATCCTTAAGCTCTTGAAAGCTCTTTTCACAACTATCACCCCGCTCAAACTCAACTTCTTTACGAGTAAGTCGAGTCAATGGGGCTACTATTATGGAAAATCCCTCGACAAATCTCCTATAATATCCCGCCAAACTGAGGAAGCTTCTAATTTCAGTGACATTCTTTGGTCGCTTCCACTGTAGTATAGCTTCAACCTTTTTGGGATCCACAAATATTCTGGCTCCAGAGACCGCATGACCCAAGAACACCACCTTTCGTAGCCAAAACTCACATTTAGAAAATTTGGCATACAGTTGTTTCTCATGCAACATTTGTAGCACAATTCTCAAATGCTGCGCGTATTCTGCATCATCTTTAAAATACACCAGTAAATCATCAATGAATATAATAACAAACTTATCCAAATAAGGGTGGAATACCCGATTCATCAAATCCATGAAAGCTGCAGGAGCATTAGTTAACCCAAATGTCATTACCAGAAACTCATAATGTCCATATCGGGTTCTAAAGGCAGTCTTTGGAATATCAGATTCTTTGATTCTCAGCTGGTGATACCCCGATCTAAGATCAATTTTGGAAAATACAGTGGCACCCTGTAGCTGATCAAACAAATCATCTATGCGGGGCAAGGGATATTTGTTTTTAATGGTCACCTTGTTCAGTTGGCGATAATCAATGCACAACCCTAAGGTACCATCCTTCTTTTTCACAAACAAGACTGGCACACCCCAAGGTGAAGTGCTGGATCAAATGAAACCATTATCAACCAAGCCCTGTAATTGAGTTTTCAGTTCCTTTAATTCAACTGGTGCCATTTTATATGGTGGGATGGAAATGGGTGTGGTTCCTGGGAGTACATCACTGACAAAATCAAATTCCCGTTTAGGGGGTAATCTTGGTAACTCCTCAGGAAATACCTCAGGAAACTCATTCACAACGGGGACATTCTCCAATCTAGGTTTAGGTTTAGATGTGTCAATAACATGGGCTAGGTATGCCGAGCATCCCCTTTGCACTAACTTTTTAGCTTTAATCGCTGAGATAACACAAGTAGGTAGTACTCACCTTTCACCTGTAAAGACTACCTCTGGCTCATTTGGCTTTCTAAATGTTACTTCTTTAGTAAAATAGTCCACCTTAGCTCGATGGGTTTCCAACCAATCCATCCCTAGTATTGCATCAAAATCACCCATATCCAAGGGAATTAAATCCGTCAAAAATTCCTTTTCACCAAATTTTACACTGTACCCCTAGTAAACAGCATTTTTAATCACCTTTCCCCTAATGGGGTTTTCACTAATATTTCTGTGTCTAATGGTGATAAATTTCTATTGGATGCATGTGCAAATGAGATGCTAGCATATGATCTATCTGAACAAGAGTCAATAAGGATATGTGCAGGTTGCTCAAAGATAGTCACAGTACTTGTAACGGTGGTTGGTCTAGCTTGCGCTTCTTTTTCTATCAAAGCAAACACTCGAGTATGGGGTTGTTGTGCTCCTTAAACTAGTGTATTATTCCTTGCACCCATCCTGTTCCCAACATTAGGCCGTTGAGACTGAGGTAGCCTTCCCCTCGAACCAGTCATATGGCTTGAAGAAAATGAGTACCCGCAGCTCCTTGTCCAAGTTTAGGGTAAGCATTTCGCATGTGGCTAGTTTGCCCACACTGATCACACCTTAATGGTTCTTTACAAAGGGCGAGGTGATGCTTTCCATAGTTTCTACATTTATCAAAAGTACTCTGCCCATTACCAACGTTTGCACCAGGAGCAGAACTAACTGGCCTCTGTTGTTGTTGAGGTGGTGACCTCACTCAACTTACTGAACTACCACTACCCGAAATAGTGATACCTTTAGCTTTCTTAAAGGGTTGAAAGCTAGTAAATCCCGCTCCTTTCTTCTTGAAAGTCTCTATGGCCACTGTCTTCCCCTTGGAAGCAATTAGCTTTTCCGCACGTAAGGCTAATTGGATGACATGTTTGCTACTTTCTTCACTTGTCACTGGCATCCGTTCCCTGATCTCTGGCCTAAGTTTAGATTCAAAGAATGACGCCTGATCACAATCATCCTTGACCATGTCTCCCACAAAAGGTAATAGTTCATTGAATTTCGCCTCAAATTCCTCCACTGAAATATTTCCTTGTTACAGCTGTATAAATTCTTCCCGTTTCTCCTTCTGATGAAAGCGAGTAAAATATTTAGCATCAAATTTGGAAAGAAACATTGCCCACTTGATTGGAGTAGTGGTCTGTGCCTCTACATTCTCCCACCACTTTTCTGCCGCTCCTTCAAGCATTCGGGTAGCTATTTTCAACTTCATATCATCATTCAACTTTAGATCGGTCATAGTCCGATCTATCTTCCTGATCCAATTCTTAGCTACCACTGCATCTAAATGACCTTTAATGGTTCACACCTTAGATCTATAACTGACTTTATCTTCTTTGCAATATCAGAATCGGATTGAGGTGGATCTACTTGTGTAGGTATCGGGGGGTGAACTAGAGGGGGTGTTTGTCCATGGTGAAATTGAGCTGCCACCACATTCCAAACTGCCATGAATGTATGATAAAATTTAGGAGGGGGTTGTTGTGGAGGCAGTGGAGCTACACTTGTTGGAGGAGGAGGAATGGGTGGTGATGGGGATAGTAGGGGTTCATGTGAACCCCATCAGATGCCATAGGTTCCTCCCTTGGGGTATTAGGAGAACGTTGCCTAACTTGACTCAACCTTGACGATCTCCGCCTCGGTCGACCGCGACCGCGACCGCGTTGTCGTTGTGGTGGCATTCTGCGATCTATAAAAGAGGAAGCTTAGGCTCAAAACAATTAATTCTATATGAAATATGCATGTTCTAAAAGTTTGACCAAGGTTGACCAAAGTTGACAGACTTTGACCGGTCCCACCGACACTGACAATATCGAAATTTCAGTTTAAAACCTCAAGCTCTGATACCAATCAAATTGTCACACCCCGACACTGTAATCAAGCACGTAACAACCGCCGCGAATCCTTGAAGTGCATTCTATTGCATTAGAATACACTCCAAAGTTTCGCAAGGCTAAAATGGTAATTTTACATTTTATTTTCACGCAGTAACCAGGCAGTTTTCAAGTTCCAATAGTTTATAAGAACATAGAATCAACCAGTACAAAAATGTAACAACAATTATGGAAATAAAAATTCAAGTTTCAAACTCGCATATATTTACAGAAATGCCATTAGGTTTTACGACATATTTTTCTACAATATTTTTCCAAACTTACGATACTCAGAAAATTACCACAATAGTTTCAAATATTCTAGGACGCACTAAGGTAGATAATTAGATAGTTTAAAAGTCATATATACCCTCAGTGGGACCTACGTAAATTTTTGAAAAATATTACACAAAAGTTGACTTTTTACCTCCTTGGTCAAACTCTTCCTAGGTATAGGACCTTTATGCCACCGCAATTGTCACGCCTCGACACCATGATCGAGCACGTAACAATCGCCGCAACTCTCAAAATGTATTCTTTTAGGTTAGAATACACCCCAAGGGTTGCAAGGCTAAAACGGACATTTTTCTGATTTTTCTCTTATACAGTTTTTATCCAGTTCAATAGTCAAAACATTTAAGTACCATGCAGACAAATCAAAATAGATAAAGCGTCAAACTGCCATGGTGTAAAAATTCATTTACATGCAAGACGCCCGGACTTCAAAATATTTACGGAAATGCCATTAGGTTTTTCGACATATTTTTGTAGAATTTATTTACGAACTTCCAAAACTCAGAAAAATATCATGTCAGTTTTGAAAAGTCTTAAACTTATTAAAGAAGAGAATTGACTATTTAAAATGATATTTTCATACTCAGTTGGACCTACACGAATATTTTAAAAATAATACAAAAAAGTTGACTCTTTCACCTTCGGTCAAATTGGTGCAAGGTGCCAACTACTTTCCCACCACAACATACCCTAGTAGCGCTGTCAACTAGCTACAACCTGGAAAATAAGTTTTATGAAAACAAGTGTGAGTAACTAGGTTACTCAGTGAGTGGATAACCAGTAAAACATTTATAGAAGTATTGAAGTTCAGCAAAAAAAATAAATTCAGATACTTTAATAATTCAAATATTCTAAATAATATAAAAAACCATTAGGAAAGGATATTTCTTGAAAATAGGCCCATGGGTCAAAGATAATGTCCGTCAATTTCTCTACCCAAGCTGTCGCCTTGGCCCGAGGTCGACATTGGGTGACTGAGTTCCATCATGCCCGGCAGTGCCACAGAATGAACTCATAAATGCCTTGTGGGTTACCCTCCGCGCCTCCCGATCCAAGGCTAAGGACACTCACCCGCGCCCCTCAAAAGGCGGTCCGTAGGGTGCTTAAACTTAGTTACTGCAGTAACGATAAATTCCCCTCGTGGGGCTGCCGCAAGTAACAAACTTAGGACCCAGATGGCCTTTCCATAGTATTATTTCATCACACAAAATTCTAGCATCAACACTTTCCAAAACACAAGTTCCTTTCTCAATCCATAAATTAAGAAATAAATTTTGTCTTATCATAGTAGGATTTTATAAAACCTCATAAACCCTTCATCAATATTTAAATTTGAGAAATCCAAGTAAACAGAAGCATTAAATCCAAAAATATTAAATCAAGTATAAAAGCAATTTCGAGTTAGTCATCCACTCACAGTGAGGTCCTCGCTATTCTTAACTGTCCTCACCCAGTTCCTTGTCCTTTGATGGTGTAGGCACTCCTAATTTTCATAATTTATTTAGTTTTCCAAACTATTACTAAATTGGGCTAAAACTTAATCTACATGCAATGCCATGCATGCCATGCAATAATTTACTAAATTCAATAGCTAATCACTACTCTTACTAATATTCTTCTACCCAATTTTTCTTCAAAATTCACATTTTATTCCATTGGAAATTGGAAATTTCCCATGGCCATAACATATTGAAAATTTCGGCCTTTGCTCCAACTTCACCCAATTTCCACATTTTTTTCTTTTCCAACATTTTTCTTTAACATATTCACATTAAAATTACTTCAAAACAACTATATTTTCATTTAAATTCAAAAATTACAAAAATGCCATTTCTCTTGAAATTTTCGGCATAAATATTGAAAAAATCAAAAATTTCTTTTCTAATGTAATTTGATGGCATTTCCTAGTTTAGCAAGCTTCCATGAACTTCATATTTCAACCTCAAGCTTCCTTGAATCCAAATTTGGCCTAAATCTCAAATTCAAAAATCCTCCATAACTTTTCTAATTTTCTAGATTCAAACTCCTACAAATGATTTCAAGTTAAATTAACCTTATATTCATGTTTAGCATGCCATAATCTACATTCTAACATCAAAATTAGGCATACTTACCTTTGATTTGTGAAAATCCACCAAGAACCCTAAAATTTCCAAATGAAATTCCTCCCATACTAGGTTGAATTTCTTGAAATTGATTTGGGATTATGATTGGGCTAAGCTAGAGGTTTAATTTGACAGGAAATTTTGGTAGGCTTATTTGGAGAATTTAGGACTTATGTTTATGGGTGGAAGGTTTCAAGTGTTCAACAATGGAGTTTTTGTTCTTCCAAGCTAAAGGTTGAAGACAACAATTGAGATTTCAAGAATTTTCTAGCCTTTTATTTATGCATGGCCGGATTTTTGAAGACCAAGGGAGGGGGAAATTTGGCTCAATCCTAGCCCTCCATTTTTAAAGCTTTGACACTTGTCATCATGTGATTAAATCCATAAAAGAAAATTTTGCTCTTAGTTACCATTTTACCCTTCAAAAATTACCAAAATTCCATTTACATCCTAAATCAGCGTAATAAAATTTTCGGTGTATATTTTTATTCTTCAAACAATTTCCTTTTATTCCATTGGCAGTGAAATTTTTAAATTCCCTGTCAATTTTTTTGTAAAATTAGTCTAAACTTCTAATTTTACTACTAAACTTTAACGATTCATTTAATTCCATTTCTATCCTATCCATAACTTAAGTAAGACTTAAACTATATTTTTCATGATTTCCTACTAAATGATGCATGCCGGACGGACTAAGAGGAACAGTAATTTAGAACGGGTATTACAGCAACCTTCCTACCAACGCGGAGAACGTCTACTGCTTGAAAATGGTTTTATTAAAAGCACGGATGAGTACTACGTACTCAGTGAGTGGATAACCAGTAAAAATATTTATAGAAATATTGAAGTTCACCATAAATAAGAATAAATTCAAATACATTAATAATTCAAATATTCAAAATGATATAAAGGAACCAATAGGAAAAGAGATTTCTAGAAAATAGGCCCATGGGTCGAAGATACTGTCTGTCAATTTCTCTACCCAAGCCATCGCCTTGACCCGAGGTCGACACTAGGTAACTGAGTTCCATCCTGCCCAGCAATGCCACAGAATGAACTCACAAATACCTTATAGGTTACCCTTCGCACCTCCCATCCAAGGCTAAACTACACTTACCCAAACCCCTCAAAAGGTGATCCACGAACTACTTAGTTACTATAGTAACGGTAAATTCCCATCCTAGGGCTGCCGCGAGTAACAAGCTTACAACCCAAATGGCCTTTACACAATATCATTTCATCACCAAGATACTAACATCAACATTTCCCAAAACACAAGTTCCTTTCTCAATCCATAAGTTAAGAAATAAATTTCGTCTTAACATAGTAGGATTTCATAAAATCTCATACACCATTCATCAATACTTTAATTTGAGAAATCCAAGTAAACCGAAGCATTAAATCAAAAAATATTGAATCAAGTATAAAAGCAATTTTGAGTTAGTCATCCACTCACCGCTCTTGGCGACTGATTTGTTCTTGATCCTCGTCAGCTGTTTGCTTTCCTTTAATTTGTGCAGTGCCTATATACAACATTGAATGTTGGATATATTCCAATGTTCAAGTATGGATCACTAACATTACATAATTTCTAACCTATATGCATGAATGCATGACATGCAAGACCAATTACTAATTTTCTTTGATTTCTTCTTTCTCCCTAATTAATCCATATATTTCTCTTTCATCAATTTCCATACAATTTCATAAATCTCCCATACAATTTTACTTCAAATTTTCGGTAAATATCCCTAATTTCATCAAATTGGTATTTGTTCATCTCTAAAATTTCTATCTTCGTATTTACACTTAAACTATTCCAAAAATATAATTAAACTAATTAAATCTTACAAATTGGCCATAACAATATCTTCTCTTAGAATTTTCGGCACCCATATTTTTATATTGTAAATTCCTTCTTTAATTCATTCAAAAATCCAATCCTAGCAATTTAATTCTTCCACACTAATTTAATTCAACTTATAAATTCTTTTAACACATATATTTCATGATATAATCATTCTTTTCTTCCTAAAATTTCACACATAAAATTCACATTTTACACTAAATTAATCTCATATTCTTGATGAGCATGCCAAAATCTACAACATAACTCAAAATCTTACCTTATAATTTTTCCAACTTCACATGAACCCTAATTTTTCTTCTTCAAATTACTTCCAATCAAGCTCAAATTCCCCCAAATTGATAGAGGGCTATTGATGGGCTTATTGAGAGCTTCAATTTGACTATAAACTTGAAGGGGTTTTAATGGATTTAATTAAGAGAATTCAAGGTGAGAGAAACTTTGGTGAAAATTGAAGAAAAATAGAGAAGTTTGGAGAATGATGGAGAAAATGGTGGAAGTCTCTTGAATTTTCAAGAGACATGGCCGAGCATGGCCTTTAAATATGGCCATTGGCACATGACCAAAATAGTCTTATGGCAAAATGACCCTTTTTCCCCCATGAACAATTTTACCTCCGAAAAATTTAAAAATTACACTTATATCCCTAGTCAGTCTTAGACCCCATACATTGTCCCAAATTATTTTTCAAGTCGTGTCGAGTTATTTTACGCGTAACAGAATTTTTAAACTCCTTACCATTTGTAAACTATACGAGTTCGAAGTTTTCCCGCATTTTTCACCAAAATTCCTAACTACCCATTTTACATCACAATATTTTCCATAATCTACATTATGAAATGCATGATACTATCTACTAACATAAAATTTATGAAGCGGGCAACTGTAAAATTTGCAGTGTAGGTGTTACAAGTTCAAAATAATTGTTCATAATCTTAAGAGCAAATGAGAGAGCAAACGCATTATTGATGATTATCTCATTCCGATCTCATATCTCATTATAGCAATTGATGGAAATTTTAGGTTCCTGAAGTTGGTGATATTTTCACGGGTTTGTAACACTTCAGGAGCAATGTGTTCTTGAATTTGTGCCACTTCAGGGGCAATATGCTCTCTTTCAATATTATGTTGTGCCATCTCAACGGCAACATGCTTTCCTCGAAAAATATAAATATGCTTATCTAGAGCAGATTCTGAATTCTTCCCTCTTTTTTTTCGAGGAACAGTTCTTTTCATCCCATCGGTCTACCACATTTCAAGCACGGGCCATTTAGATCCATTTTAGATGGTTCAATAGAAACATCTATCCTAGCTAGAATATTCACATCTTGAATATGAAACTTTGTGACTTTAGCAATCTAGTTAAATGCATCAGGCATCTTATTTGCAATAACCTGTAAATGGATCAATTGTTGCACCTTATTTTCACATTCAGGTTTTCTTAAGTCTCAATGAGACAAACTTTTCTAATTCTATAAGGAAATCTCGACTTTTTTCAGGTTTCCATCACTGGAAGCTTTTGGCATCCCAAGTGATGGGAATATTGTCTTATCAAAATGACAATCCGTAAATCTAACGGTAAATAAATCACAGTAGTTCAGGGAACTAAACAATGGACAGTGAATCAAACCCAATGTAAATGCCTAAACGACGTTAGGGACTGATTTTGGTCATTTATGGTGGTGCTACAGGCATTTGTACCATGCAACCAAAGGTGCGAAGATGTGAAATGTCTAGCTCTTAACCCCAAGACTAACTGAAGGGGGAATATAAATGAGAAGCAGTGAGGCATAATTTAATCAAAGCTACTGCATGTAAAATAGCATCAGCCCACGCTGAGAATGGGAGCTTTGTCCTCATCAATAGAGTTCGAGCAATAGTCTGAATGCACGTAATCATGGATTATGCTAATCCATTCTGAGTATAAACATGTGGGACTAACTTCAAAGCACAATAAGCATCAAAACTCTTTGATGTGAACTCACCGACATTATCCATTCTTATGCTTTTAAATTGATAATATGGGAAATGAGCTTGAAGATTTATTATCTATGCAAGCAAACATGCAAATGTGACATTTCGTGTTGATGATTGGCAAACATAGGACTATCTACAGGATGCTCCCACTAATACCATGAAATATCTAAATGGTCCATTTGTAGGCTTTATCAGCCCATAGATATCACCCTGGATTCTCTGCAAGAATGAAAGGGATTCATAATCAACCTTTGTAGTGAAAGGTTTAGTAATGAGCTTTTCTTGTGGACAAGATTCACAAATGTAATCTTTGGACAACAACACCTTTGTGTCTTTTAAAGGGTGTCCTCCAGAATTTCTAGTGATTCTTCGCATTATTGTAGTTCTAGGATGACCAAGGCGATCATGCCAAAGTTTGAACACATCAAGTTTCACTAGTTTCCAAAGCATTATGGCATATGATTCTATAGCTCGTATTGGGACACAATATAATCCTATACTAGATGACACACCTGTACCTAATTGAACTTTTCCGTACTAATTGGAATGGTGAATGAAGGCATATTAGTACAAATAATTCATCGGTCTGGATGTGTTAGATTAAAAAGAGATGTTAAAAATTAGGATAAGATAGAGTTAGAAGATAAGGTAACCCAATGCATAAAAAAGCGATTAAATACCAATTGGGCATCCTCTAGGCCCATAACAAATAGTTATGGGGCCCATTGGTGAAAAATTCAAAGATTTGAGTTAAGGTTCGAATAATGGAGAGATTGGAGAAAGGAGAAAAATTCCAATTCGGGACTGAGCATAAGGGGGAGGTTAAGCCTCTCCCCCTCATTCTCTTATCTCCTATCCCTCTCTCCTTCTCTTTTTCTCTCTCGAAGGCATTATGGAGTTTTGGCCGTTCTAAACAATCCAACTGATAGATCAATGTGAGTTTCTAGTATGTTATATTACTCACCTTCGTCTCTATGTTACCTAGTGTAGCACATAAATCCATGCATTAGTTTAAGAGAAATCTCGACTCGAAGTTAGGTTTAGCTTTTAGTTAAATTTAAGCTTAGATTTGAAATTTAGGAACTTTGAGCCGATGATTTCAATTTTTCTTTTGGTTAAGTCGTTGTAGAAGTCGTGGGGATCATCTGTCTAAATTTGTAGGACAATCCACAGGAAAATGGGCTCAAAAATCGAGGAAAAAGTTACCCCGTGTTTATTGTTTCGCCTCCCGCGTGAGAGACGATTCATTCCTGCGCAGAAGCCATTTTAAGGCGTCTCCCACGCAGGAGATGACATACTCGTTGCAGGAATGAGCATGGATGGCCAATTGACCATCTTAACCAAGTCCCACGTTGGAGTTACCCCAAACCTAGGGGTAAAATCGTAATTTTTTCCTAAATGTCTGATTTTGACCCGGAGACTTTTCTAAGCCTCGAATCACATCCAAATAACATTTTAGGTCATAGGAGAGCCTCAGATGGTGCATTCATCATTTTGATTATGAATGCTAATGCATTCTTCCGTGTATTAGGGTTCCGGACTATCGAGTACGGCGACGCTCCGGAGTTTAATCTACATAGGGATATTTAGGAGTATACGAACCTCCCAACATTGTGAGTGGCTTTGTTTCAGTGTTTAGCTATTTAGGGCTAAATGTTTTTAATATTTTATAAAATGTTTTAATTAAATGTTTTTAGATTCGGATATTCCCTCAACTAGCACACACCTTATTGCATGCCACTTGGGTGGGGCATTTTAAGATAAATTTAATTTATATAAATATATGTGTTTTACAATTATATTTTTATGATAAATGCCCGAAGGGGCATTATGGCGAGATGAATGATTGAATGGTTCTCAGTTCTCTTTTAAAAGCGTGTGGATCGAGCGGAGCATGCGTCCGACCAAGTAACCATCGACACCTATCGAGGGGCACGGTGAGTGAGAAACCCTAGAGTATAGAAAGGTGCATAGGGACATTTGCCAAGGCTAATGTAGATGTGCTATACACACAGTGAAATGGCAATGTTGAGGGAACGGGCTAAAGATATATATATATATATATGTTTTAAGGAAGTTTTTAAAGAGAAAAGAAAAGAAATGAGAAAAGGACAGCCCTCGACGGTACGAGGATCTCGACAATGAGCAAGGTCAAGTCTCGTATGTTTAAGGCCAGCCCATAGTATATTATTATTATTATTGTTTTTGAATAAAAAGGTTTTAGGGTTAATGTTTTAGAAAGGTTTTCTAAAAACGATTATAAAATGTTTTCTAAATTGTTTTGGATATACCCGGCTCCCCAAGCCTTATTTGACTTTGCATTGAACCTAGGTCACTCACTAGGTACATGTTTGTACTCACCCCACTCCCCTTTTTGTTTTTCAGGTTAGATGTCCGAAGGCTCAGTAGGAGAGGTCGGTAGCTTAGAAATTAGTAGATTCCACTATATAGGTAACCTTTCAAGCTAATACACTAGTACCCAAATTTAATTAAATTATTTTATTAAATGATTTTTAGTTATTATAAATATTTTCTAATTAAAATTAATGTTTTTCAGCGAAGATACTCAATTCAATGCCTTGCGGTGCTTGGGGGTGCATAGGCGGCTGATATGTACTTCGAGGTGTCAAGGCGATTGTCACATGGCCTAGTCGGCGGGTCAGAGGGGTGACAATTTGATTAGTATCAGAGCATTTAAAATATTTTAAATGTTTTCAAAAGATATAAAACGTTTTCAAAGCCAATGGATTGCTTATGTTCAAATCTTCTGAGTTCGAGCATGTAGTTACTCGAACATATCGTAAATACCCAAGCCTACTCTTAGAACACCCTCTTTAGTTGTATGCCACCATAAAGGGTATTCGAGTGTAACCTTAAGGTGAAGTGACACCTAGACCACAATTAACTTCGAAACTCGTGAAAGCACAGGTGCTTTCTAGGGAAGCCTGATCAATTAACCCATGCGATTCCCAATACCCTCCTTCTTTGTTAACCAACCCAAACCAACCCTACCTTCCTTATTCTTTACATTTCCAATGTGTAGAAGTTGGGGAAGGATAGTGAGATGGTGCGAAACAAGGCAAGACAAAGAGATGGACCAACACCTAAGAAGATCAAGCTAACCTCTTTTATTTCTATGCCAGTAGGTGTAGGTTATGAGAGAGAGTTAGGCCAAGGGAAGAAGTCAAGACAGCTTGAGATCATGAAAGACGAGGGTACAATGAACTTCAAGGATAAACTGAAGGAATGAAGAAGATTTCAACGTAGCAATAATCGGGGAAAATAAGGAGCAAAGACGAAGGAAAGTTGGGTAAAGTGAAGAGATAGATAGGAAGGCCAACAAAAAGCAACCCCACCTCTCTCTCATTCTCTACACCATTCATGTGTAGACTTTTAGAGAAGATACGGTATAGGTGGACAGAAGGCGACCTAACCCATTTCTGTGTAAGACAACACAACTCCTTTCTTTCATTCTCTTTGCCAATCACTTGTAGACCTTGAGAAAGAGAGTTATGGAGAGTAGCTAAAATGAAGAACATTCGAAATCACAAGAGACCCATACTCGAAGACTATACCTAGTTAGAATACGACAAAGGAGGACGTGTAAGAGGAGCAGAAGATCCCATATCCAGTTGACAGATGAGTAGTGGATCCCTCACTACTTATCCAACCATATAATCCCAGAACCGAGAGACATCTAGGGATGTAAGATGAACACAACAAAAAGAGGCCCAAGAGATTGGAGAATGGCAAAAAGAATGATGATAAGAATAGGAGAAAAGCCATTCTTGAGAAATGAGGATATCTCACATCTAATAGGCAGATGAGTTGTGAAGCCCTTATTACTTACTCAGTAATTAGATACTTATGCCAATATAACCCAGGAAAAGGAAAGGAAGGAGATCTCATATCTACATGGTTAACAAGTAGTAAATCCTCTTACTACTTGTCTAATCATCGGATGCCTACAATCAGAGAAGGTATCGGAAGATGATAGGAAATAGATTCATGATGACAGGAATTGGATAATGAGAAAGATAAGGTAGAACGATAGTCAACTGGAGTGGTTGACTAGTGATGAACTCTTCATCACTGGCTCAACCAACAAGTGTAATAAGGAGGAGACCCTTAGAAATAGTAAGAAAAGAACCATGACAAGATGAATGGGAAATAAGCAAGCAAAAAGGCGAGGAATGGATGACAACGTTGGAAGCACGTGCATGCGTGCAATTAAGAGCATGATGAGAAAACTTCTTTCCCTACCATCAAGGAGACATCACCCAAAGGAAAGAAAAGAAGTACTTTTAAACAAAGATGGATAAGATGCCATGATGTAGTGCGGAGGCTTTAATAAAGATAGTATAAAATTCTACGTAAATCAAAAACCTAGGGTGAGGGCTCACTTAGATGAGAAACAAACTAGGATCTAGGCTGACTAGGAATAGAGTATTAAGAAAAGAAAAACATAACAAACCTTAGGATATAGAAGACCTAAACCCTTAATTAGTAATAATTCCATAATGAATCATAGGTTTATAACCCCAAAAATGACTAGCTAGACTTAGGAAATTTAAGATAAAAGCTTAGCCTAATGGATAACCTAGAAACAAGTATAAGGAAAACCGATAAAAGACCTTAGGATTAATAAAGATAGAAAGAAAAACCCATAAAAGTCTTAAGGACTAGATAACTAACGAAGAAAAAACCAAACAAAACAACAAAAACATGAACTAGGCTAATGCACTACATCACGCCACGTATAAGGAAAGGAATAGCACGAACGAATAAAGGCATGAACGATGGAAATAAATAAGCTAAAGATGAGGACAAGGCAAAGGAAAAGACGACCCCGACAATTAAATAGATGAGAAGAGATAAAAAAAGATTAGATAGAAAGAAAAATTGGAGAAAAAGGAAGGAAAAAATTGGAGAAGAGTAGTGGACTCCTCACTACCTATCTAACCTCCAGACAAGTAGACAAAGAAACGAAAGTTTGGTGATACTTGTGTCCAAGAGGATGACGAGTAGTAGGCTCTTTACTACTTGTCTACCCTCCGGATACAAGTAAAGAGATAATGTAGAAGAAGAAAGAGAAGACAAGAGGATAAATGTACTAGAGAAAAAAGAAGATGATAACCGGAGTTATAAAGAGATTGCAAATACAATTAAGGTAGAAGTGGTGTATCTTGGATGAGAGTCGAAGAGGGAGTGAAAATGAACAAGAATGATAGTTGGAACTGGAAAAGACAAAAATGATAAAAAAAAAAGAATGACTGAGATGAAAGGAATTAAGAGTCAAGAATCAAGG
This sequence comes from Microcos paniculata, assembly GCA_030664755.1. NCBI lineage: Eukaryota > Viridiplantae > Streptophyta > Magnoliopsida > Malvales > Malvaceae > Microcos > Microcos paniculata. Next base: position 6,059,776 of record CP131460.1, on the reverse strand, counting down.
AATGAAACGGATAAGTTAGAAAATTTAGAATGAGGGGAGCAGCTTAACCTTATGAAAAAGTTCATCTTTGAAGGAAAATAAGTGAAGAAAGGACATGGGAGAGGAAGTCCAAGTCAATGTAGAGTAGAAGTAGCTAAGTGCAAATAGGAGTAGAAGATACTACAGAAGATGAAGCAGACTTACAGATGAGAAGCAAGAGATGAGGGAACTAAGAAGAAAGGATGAAGAGGACTACCTTGAGTATTTAATAGAAAAAGTACGAGGGCAAGGAAAAAAACTGGTCAAGCCTATAGACTTTTATGAGGACAACCAGTGTAAGAAAAGAAATTCTAACACCAAGTGAAGAAAGGTGTTAGAAGACAGGTGAAGAAATTGGTGACAAAGAAAGGAATAAAGGATTTCAACAACCAAGGCATGACAAAGACAATAGCGAACACGAGGTTTGATGAAATGAGCATGAAGAGTAAGGAAGTGGCAAGCAATGCCTGACGATTGTAACATATGTGATGGGCTGCATCTCATGCAGATTAGGAAGAAGAGTAGAGAAAGAGGACCCCAGGAAGAACTGTTGATGAGAAGAGGAAAAAAAATCAACCAGCAGTAAAGAAGATAGAAGATGTAAGAGAGAATGAAGAGATCAGAGAAAGTGACATGGTTAAGCATATGGTCGAGGCTCAAATATGGATGATTTGAGAGCCATGTGAGGCATCCCACTAAGAGGAAGGATCAGAGGTTAAAATCTTGAGGATCTCAGAGAGGACTACTCGACTAGACCAACCCGAGTATGAGATAGGGAGAGCTAGAGGTCTTTCAAAGTTCTCCATCCCAGAGAGGATGCGAGATGAGATGAGATGGGCTGAGGGCCTTGTATGAGACAAAGATGGGCAGTAAGGGAGTGTGTCAATGTATGAGAGCCATGAGGGTAAGATTTCTTATTCCTCTGATATGGTTGCCTAATAGTGGGCTAGTGTACTCAAGCTCAACTTATATACCAAGTGAATTAGGAAGAGATTAAGGAGAAAAAGAAGAGCGCTAAGAAACGAAATAGGAAAAAAACTGAAGTTAAGGAGGTACAACTAACTCACCGCACACCTTACCTTGTAGGTAAGGGAGTTAGATTAAGGTCCTCCTTGACATCTTGGTTACAAGGATGAGTACAAGAGACAACCATAAAGAAATACTAAGGGAAGAAGGAGAGACTTCTAAGGAGAAGAAGAGAAGTGGAACCTCAAGAGTAATAAAGAGGTAGTCTCATTAGGAGATATCAATGATGGCGTAAGGCATTAAGGTAGCACAGCTGAAGCTAGGCAAACCCTAACCCATAAGTTAAGAAGGAAAGCTTGGAACGGAAGAAGACGAAGTTTAAACTTATGAGTAAAAGTCGATCTCCCCCAATAAGCTTTGGAATTTCGAGGATGAAATTCTTAGAAAGATGGGAGAAATGACACACCCAGACCTAATTGAACTTTTTCGTACTAATCAAAATAGTGAATGATGGCGTATTAGTACAAATAATACGTCAGTCTAGATATGTCAAATTAAGAAGAGATGTTAAAATTAGGATAATATGGAGTTGGAAGATAAGGTAGCCCAATGCATAGAAAACGATTAAATACCAATTGGGCTTCCTCTAGGCCCATCAGTGAAAAAGGTCAGAGATTTGAGTTAAGGCTCAGATAACGGAGAGATTGGAGGAAAAGAGAAAAAGTCCAACCTGGGACTGTGCAGGCCTGGTACCAAGCCTGCCTATATAAAGGGAAGGCTAAGCCTTCCCCCCTCATTCTCTTCTCTCATCTCCCTTTCTCCTTTTCTTTTTCTCTCTCAAAGGCATTATGGAATTTTAACCAATCCAAACAATCGAACCAACGACTTAATGTGAGTTTCTAGTATGTTATAGTACTCACCTCCATCTTCATTTTGCTTAGTGTAGCACATAAATCCATGCATTGGTTTAGGAGAAATCTCGACTCGAGGTTAGGTTTAGCTTTTAGTTAAATTTAAGCTTAGATTTAAAATTTAGGGACATTGAGCTGATTATTTCAATTTTTATTTTCGTTAAGCCGTTATAGATGCCATGGACAAACAGGCTTCAAAACCGAGAAAAAAGCCCGCCCCCGGGCTTTCTGTTTTGTCTCTCGTGCAGAAGACGATTCCTTCCTGCACGGGAACCATTTTAATGCATCTCTCAAGCGGGAGTGAGCACGAATGGCCAATTGGCCATCCCGACCAAGTCCCACGTGGGAGTTACCCCAAACCTAGGGGCAAAATCATAATTTTTCCATATGTGTTCGATTTTGACCTGAAACCTTCCCAAACACTTTTCTAAGCCCTGAATCACATCCAAACATCATTTTAAGTCATAAGAGAGCCTCATAGTTGCCTTCATGATTTTGATGATGAATGCTAATGCATTGTTCCATGTATTAGGGTTCCAAACGATCCAGTGTGACGACGCTCTGGAGTTCAATCTACGTGGGGGATATTTAGGAGTATACGAACCTCCCAACACTATGAGTGGCTTTGTTTCAGTGTTTAGCCATTTAGGGCTAAACGCTTTTGTTATTTTATAAAATATTTTAATTAAATATTTTAGGATTCGGATATTCCCTCACACTAGTACACACCTTATTGCATGCCACTTGGGCTGGGTGTTTTAAGATAAATTTAATTTATATGAATATATATGTTTTATAATTATATTTTTATGATAAATGCCCGAATGGGCATTATGGTAAGATGAGTGATTGAGTGGTTCTCGTTGCTTTTTTAAGAGCATGTGGATCGAACGGAGTATGCGTTTGACCAAGTAGTAGTGGACGCCTATCGAGGGGCACGGTGAGTGAGAAACCCTAGAGTAGAGAGAGACATATAGGGACATTCACCAAGGCTAATGTAGCTATGCTCTACACACAGTGAAATGGCAATGTCGGGAGAACGGGCTAAAGATATATATATATATATGTTTTAAGGAAGTTTTTAAAAAGAAAAGAAAAGAAATGAGAAAAGGATAGCCCTCGACGGTACGAGGATCTCGACCAATGCGCAAGGTCGAGTCTCGTATGTTTAAGGCCAGCCCATAGTATATTATTATTATTATTGTTATTATTATTATTGTTTTTGAATAAAAAGTTTTTGGGGATAATGTTTTAGAAAGGTTTTCTAAAAAGGATTATAAAATGTTTTCTAACTTGTTTTGGATATACCCGACTCCCCAAACTCTATTTGACTTTGCATTGAACCAAGGTCACTCACTAGGTACATGTTTAACTCACCCCACTCCCTTTTTTGTTTTCAAGTTAGATGTCTGAAAGCTCACTAGGAAATGTCAGTGGCTTAAGAGTTAGTAGATTCCACTATATAGGTAACCTTTCAAGCTAATACACTGGTACCCAAATTTAATTAAATTATTTTATTAAATAATTTTCAATTATTATAAATATTTTCTAATTAAATTTTTAGTAACTGTTTTATAGCAAAGACACTCAATTCAATGCTTTGTCGTGCTTCGGGGTGCATGAGCGACTGGCCCGTACTTCTAGGTGTCGCGACGATTGTCAGATGCCTAGCTATAGGTGAGGGGTGTGACATTAGAAGCTTCCAACTTTTGATTGATGGCCTTCTAGCCCATTTTGTAGGAAGTGATGCAAAGAAATTCTTTGTTTTGCTCATTAACTATTTCTAGATAATACCCATTACGGCGTACATCTTTATAGCTAAATAGATTTCTTTTTGATCTACTGTTTAACAATGCATCTTCAAGATACAATATTGTGCCATTTGGCAGAACAACTATGGCATTCCCGTCACCATCTATAAGATTAACAAGACTAGATATTATTTGACCATTTACTTTGCACAATCTCACATTTGAGAAAAAGTGTTTGCCACAAAGTATAATACGCGTCGTGACACTATCAAGCAAACATATATCTTCATTTTTCTCAATGTGTCCTATTTGCATTTATATTGACAACTTCAGGTGTCAAGTTCCATAAAATTTTACAAATTAATAATATGATCCAAAACATAAACCAACAAATATGGAATAAAACTCATTATTTTATTAATGATCATATTTATTTAATATCTTCCTTCCTAACATAATTATCCAAGGGTATGGTAAAACAGATGAAAACATTCAGGATCTATTTCTACGGACTTATTATTTTCATCAACGTCATCAAAAGATATCAGAAACCTCAATAGGTTTTACATTACCAAGAATATAAGAATTTTCTTTGACCAAAACCTTGTTAACTTCAGCATCAGTCATAGTTAGGTCACTTTCATTGGCATGGGTCTCAACATGCTTACCTTTATCCTTTAGAATGATTGGTATAAATTAAATGTTTGGCCATACAACAGGTAAATGACCAATGACCAGTCATTCCACAATGGTGACAAGTGCTATCATCACGCTTCTTCATAGGCCTTTTTGCCTCTAGGGTTATGCTGTGAGTTGTTTATATTATCGTTAGATCTCTTGCCACCTTTACAGGAAGAATTCCCATTCATGGCTTCTAAAATGGCCAACATTTTTGCTTGATGCGGCATTTGCTTCAAGAAGTGCCTTAGAGCCAGCAAGTTTTAAATCATGATTTTCGAGTGGCAGTTCATTTGTTTGTTCTGTAGTCAATCGGATTGAGATCAATTTAGAATATGTCTTAAATTGGCATTGTCGATATTGCCACTGCAATACAATGTTTGAAGCATGAAAGGTGGTGAATGTTTTCTCTAAAAACTCAGCCTCAGTAAGCTTAACACCACAAAGTTCAAGCCATGAAACAATATCATACAATGCCGAATTATAATCTAACATGAACTTGAAATCCTACAACCTTAGATGTTGCCAAGCATATAGTGCTTGAGGGAGGATGACAGCTTTGGTATGATCATACTGCTATTTTTATCTTGTCCACAAGATCAAGGGATCTCAAACAGATAGATATTGAACTTTTATGCTATCATTTTGATGCCAACAGATAAAAATCAAGGCATTTGCCTTATCATTGTCATTAGCATCTCCATCTTCACCAATGGTACCTGCAAGACCTTGCCCTTGGAGATGCAATTCAATATCAAGACACCATGACAAGTAGTTATTGCCACTTACATCCAAAATTTGGTATTTGAGCTTTTTAATGTTTACCATAATTCTAGAAAAGATTGGTCTCAATTAGTTTGACAACTTCTGTTGTCAAAGATGATTAGAAGTGAATCTTATATGATAGAAAATTTAAATTATCATATGTAGAGAAAAGAATTAAATAAATTTTTTTTATGAAATTATACATCAAACCTTCAGAATTTACCAAACGTTAACTTAAGCTTGCTTCTCTTTTGAATGATCGTATTGATAACATGTTGTGAAAGTATGTTAATTATAATTGGGACGATAAGCAAGAAATGAAATAATGACAATGAAAGAAGCAAGAGAAAGAGAGAGAGAGAGAGAGAGAGCGAGAGAGAATAGAAATTAGGATAAGGGCTATATATTATTCTTCGGCCAAATACAAGAGAGGTTTTTCTCTCAATTTATAGATTGCAAACATTAATGACACAAGTGGTAACTCATTGCAATTAAAAATCTCATGAGTTACTTTATATTTAATTTGTGGTGTTTTAGTCCCTATTTCGTAACATGTTTGACATTATTGTGAAAAAATGTGATTTTAACATAAAAGACTTTTCAAACCCAAAAGCACATGAGAATCAGCTTTTGAAGTTGTGTGGACTTCAACTGTCCCAACTAGCTTTTTACCTAAATCAAAGGTTGTTTGGCATTGTATTTGAAGTGAAAAGTAGTTTTTTGACACCTCAACTCAATGTCAATCCAGATCCGAGTTCATGCACATCTTTATTTTCTATTTTGAAAATTTTTCTTTTGTTGACTTAAATTTCGAAATTAATTATCTAGTAGTGTTTTATACTATTAAGATATTTTAGTTTTCATCAAATAATTAAAATAAATACTCCATCCATCCCTATTATCTATCCCAATTAACTATTTCACAAAGGGTAAGAAAAATAGTTATGGCACAAAATTCCATACATATTTACCTTAACTTTCCTATTTTATCCATATCTCTCTCCCTCTTTAATTCTCTCTCCTATTTAAGAAAAATATTCATTTAAGAGAGAGAGAAAGGAGTTTGAAATGGTAATTTTTAGAAATTAATAATTAATGTTAGGATAGGGATAGATAAAAAGGGACAAGCAATGTTTCTAGAAGAGGTAGATAAATAGAAACAGATAGAATAGCACATACCCTAAAACACACACATACATACATACACACATACAGTACTACTAAAGTTGATCTAGAATTTACATATATGTCCATGATTTCCTCCATTTTAAGGCCATCTTAGGCCATTTATGGGATGGGTTAGAGGGGCTTATTTGACATTTCAGCTTGTTTTAGCGGATTCCATGGAGGTAGTATGGAGTTTATGAGTTTTTGGTTATTTTTTGGGTTTTTTATGCTTAGATTTTTTAATGGCTTAATATAAAAAAAAGCCCTCGAACTTGTACAAAACTGTCGTTTTAGCCCTTCAACTTTTATTTTAGAATTTTTAACCCTCGAACTTTTATTTTGTGCATAATGTAGCCCTTATTGCTGACATGGCCCAATAAGAAAAGTTCATGTGTCAAAATATGATTAGGCCATGTCAGCATCAATGGTTACATTGTGTAAAAACAAAAGTTCTGAGGCCAAAAATTTCAAAATAAAAGTTGAAGGGCTAAAACGACAACTTTATGTAAGTTCGAGAGCTATTTTGTGCATTAAGCGTTATACATGCATCAACTTTTATTAGTTTACTTATGATATAGGGTTTGCTCAACCAATACCTATGGGCACTGGTTAAGCCCAACTTCTAATACCATAAAATTTAATTTCAATTTGAAAATTTTATTTGACTTGGAAATGGTGGTGTAGTAGATATTTAAATTTTGATTCGAATTTAGTTGTTAATGTGTGAGAAATTGTTTTGGAGATTTTAACTAATTATGGAAATCTTAGTTGTGAAACCTTTAAGTTGATTTTATGAAATATGGAGTCATTAAAAAGAAGTATTCATTTTACTTTGAAGTCATAAGGATCAATGATAATATTATTCGCAGATTGGAGATTAAGCTTTAATTACCCATTAAGTGGTCTAGGGAGTTATTTGGACTTATGTAAATTAGCAGATTATGCAGAAATAAGTAGCATTGTGAATAAGTGGTCATCAAAGGGCAAGTTAGTCATTTGGAGACTTAGTTGGATGGCAATTTGGGAAAGGGGAAATGGAGAAAATGAAGAAAAGAAAAAGTCTTCTTTTCTCTCATCTCTTATTCTCTTCTTCTTTCTTTTTGAAGACAACAAACCCTAACCAATTTCCCTCAAACCAAACCCTCTTTCAATCCTAATCAAATCTTCATTAAATCCATGAATCAAGCTCAACAAAATCACTCTTGTGTTAAAAATTTCATTGAAGTCAAAGAGGAAGGAAAGAAGTTAAGTTTGGAGGTGTTCTTACCATATTAAGCTCACAAAAAGGAAGAAATTCGTGATAGATGTATCAAGTTTTGGAAACTAATTTTGAGGTATGTCATTCTACTTCATTTTAGTTTTCAAATGCTCGTGGAATTATGATAATTGGTTTTGAAATGAATGAGTTATCTATGTTACAAATTAGAAGGTTAAAATGGGTCTTTGAGGTGTTATTTGACTGAATTGAGTTGAATTGATGTTGTAGAAGCCTTAATTGATGTTCTAAGCATGTGTTGATGATATTTTGAGGTAAATTTGATGTTGGATTGAATTGGATTAGATTAGAATGGAGTTTGGAAGTGTTTAGAGTGAAAAAGGGTAAGTTATGGTGTTTTTCCCAAAAGGAGTTGGCCCTTGGGGTCATTAGGACTCGACCCCTAGCTCCAACCAATGAAGAGGGCAGACTTTTCTATGACCAGCTGGGCCCAGGATGGTGGCACACCTGGTGCCAACTATGCACAGCCCCCAACCTATATGCTTGTCCCATTTTGCTCCATTTTGCTTCTAATTTGATATCCAACTTCTCCGAACCTTCCAAAACCTTAATTAATCATATGTAAGAGACCTTTTGAGATGCATGAATATGTCAAATGAAGGAATCTTAGATTAAGAGTTTGGCATTCAACCCCTAAATTGAAACAATTTCGTATAGGGTTGAGCTCAAAGTGGCTCAACGGAATACGTTTCCAATCGTGTGGCACGATTTGGCCGTAAATGCATTGGCATGCATTCTCATCATACATTGCTCGTCTTTTATCATTGAATTATGTATAATGCTTCTGCTTCCATGGTTCCTTGCCTTTGTTCTCTAGAAGAAGGCAATCCCAATTCGAGTGTAGCACAAGCATTGGACTAGCAATTGTTTTGATTTCTTTACTTGGTTCTGATAATGAAATTGATATGTGAATTAATGATAATGAGTTTTAGAGTGTAGCTTGTTCTTAAAATGGTTTTGTAAGCATGCTTGGTAAAAATGTGACATGAGTGATTGTATATGCCATGTTTTACTTGTAATGCTTTTGTTATCAACCTAATGCTTGTAAATGGCTTTAAAAACTATTGCATGTACTTAGATTTTGTATTGGCGAGATTAGTGTGCTTGTGCATCTGGGGAATTAGATTCCCAAACTCAATCATGGTTGCCAATCTATGGTTCATTGAGGAGAATGGCATAGATTGTGGTATATTGTATTATGTTGATGATTGTCATGTACAGTTGATGGGAAAAGGTGACTCTTATTACTTAAATATTTATAGTAGGACTCTCTTTGCCTCACCACATTCAGTTGTTCAAGGCCAACGCCAAGAAAGGGGTAAACTTTGGTTTTGACATGATTGTTATGTGCTAAAACCCTTTGGTGGTTCCCTTCTCAACTTGGACCAAGGTTTGGAGATTAGAGGCGTGTTTTTAGCCAAACCCATCTTTGGAAAGTCGGGTATATTTTGTTAATGTTGATGCTTATGAGATGATATGCTTTATAAACATACTTTAAGTGATGAAATGAATTGATTTCTTGGAAACTTGCCTAGTTTGGTAAATTGTTTCGAACTTGCCACTCTCAAACCCACACACCGAGCTTAATGTCCCTGTCACTTACTGAGTATTTATATACTCATGCTAGTTGCTCATTTTTCAGGTGTTAGGTTCTCCAACTTGCCTAGTTGGGTTTCCTTGAGTCCGTAGCAGTCATTTCCTCTTGCCGAAACCCTTTTAAAAGTGTAGGTTCCTACGATGCACATTTAAAACTTTATGCGGATCTATGGAGATCAAAGGAAATTATTGTTTTATAAAGAATGTTTTAAACATGTTTATAATTATATTTTGATTATATAGTTTTATTCAAGTGTATACCCTAAACTAGTTTGATCGACGATTGACTTTAGTCAACTTTTACTCTTATTTATAATATTTTCTCCCTTTTATAATTAAACTTTTCTTAAAATTTGTCTTTGATGGATTAAAATTATATTGTTATCAAATGTGTTTCAAATGAAGGAAAAGAATGATATCTTAAAGCCTTGTGGGGTTTCGGTCATGTACATTAGTTGGCATGCATCCTGAGGCTTGTCCCATGCCCTATGAAAGTTCCGGGGCGTGACAATTTAATTGGTATCAGAGCCCTTTTTAAATGTTTTCAAATTTATTTTTGAGCCTTCAATGGATCCTAATAGAGTCTAGCTTCCCTTCAAGAGCCTTCAATGCAACCGAAGGAGGTGAAACATCCCTTAGAGAGGCTGAAGAGCGAGAAGGATGTTCACTTAAAGTGTGAGAAGAAGAGGAGACTTCACATTCTGATGAAGGAGGAACTTGAGGAATTGCCCTCGGTTTCAAGAACATGAGTAGTTATACGATGAGCGCTAGAAGCGGGTTGAAAAGCATTCGAAATGAGTTAAAGAGCATTTCAAATGGGTTGAGGAGCATTTTTATTTTTACCTTTAGGTGGCATTTCGACCTACAAGAGTTTGGTGCCGAGTAAACTACTCGAACAAATCCTCCTCCCACTACCCAATGAATGCATGTAGAAGTGCCTCCCATAACCGTGAATCCTCTTCCTCCGATTGTACATCCTCCTCTTCAACCTTAAAAGGAACTCTACAAGTTGGTAAGAGATGCAAAATTCTTAGGTTTTGAAATGTTTATAAAGGTCTATGATCCAAATGTGGCTAAGGATTGGATTCATCGAGTTAAGAGTACATTGGAGGACATGAAACTCGACAATGACACCAAGTTATTGGTTGTCGTGAGATTGTTAGACAAGGGAGCTAGCACTTGATGGGACACCTTGAAGTTACATTACTCCATTCCCATCACTTGGGCCATATTCTTGAAGGAGTTTGATGACAGGTATTACACCCGATTCTTTAAAGAATAAAAGAGAATTGAATTCTTCCATTTGAAGCAAGAAAGCAAAACCGTGGCAGAATACGAAACCCAATTGAGGGAATTGTCTTTGTTTGTGCTGGAATCGACAAGCTAGGTGGAGTACTTATGTTCGAAATTTGAAGAATGCCTGAATATTAGTATCTAAGAAAGAATATTTGTTACAGACTCTCTTCCCTATAAAGAAGTGTTCCATTTGGCTCTTCGAGCGGAGCAAATGGTGAATAATAGAGGCAAGTTCAAGGATAAAAAAGGGAAAAAGAGAAACTTTGGGAGTAATTCTTAACAAACCTCTAAGAAAAGCAAGGAAATAGGAAATCAAAGTGGTGGTAACACCATTTCAACATCCATTGTCTCTCCTAAGGGCCAATCTTCAAGGTTGGTGCTCAAACTTCCAATGCTATTATGAGTGAAAAATCCTTTAGTGGTAAGGGTAATTGGTGCCGAAATTGTAGAAAGGCACATGATGGAGCTTGTCTCGAACCTTCTAAGTGCTTCCAATGTGACAAGGTTGGTCACATTTGTCACTTTTGTCCAGAGCTTGGTGGGACCAAAGGTAATGCTTAATTCTCAAACAACCGAAATGCTACACCTCATGGAAACCATGCGAATGCTCCTACTCCTACCACTAGTAATCCTAGAACGGGGACCGATAATAATACTATTGCTCTTAATTATCATCGTCCTTAAACTTATTTTCAAACTCGAATTTATCCGATGACAAATGAGGAAGCCCAAGCTAATCCGAGAGTCATTACAGGTAATGAGTTACGATTTTAGCTTTTCTTAGATTCTTCATTGTCATGCATTGCATATAGCATGATAGAATGTTATGAATGTCTTGGGAATAGTTATTGTGGTCATTTGATAAAACTTTGAATTTGTGCATGTTGAGTTATGATACTCATACCAAATGGATTTTAGCATTGAGATATGCTAGATTATTGAATTGAGATATAGTTGATGATAAGATTAGTTGTGTTGGAGACTTGTTGATCGCTAGCTTGAGAAAACAAGCTAGGGAAATGATTGTTGCCGAATTCCATTAGTTGATGTGGGAAATGTGATTTTCCCTAAACATTCCAAGTTCATTTTGAGCTTGAAAATTAATTTCTTTTCATGTTGACTCTTAGATAAGTACTCTATGTATCTTTGGTCATGATGCAATCCTTAGAATGGATTGGTTTTTCCTAAACCATGCCTCTGTAGATTGTCATTCAAAAGAGGTAAAACTTCGTAAATCGGGTGTTCCGAGAGTCACTTTTAGTGGTGAGCATTGAGTGTTGCCATCATGTGTGATCTCTTTTATGAAAGCTCGCAAGTTGGTTGGTAAAGGATTTCAAGCTTACTTGGCTCATGTGATTGACACTACCATTGAAGGACCTAAGTTAGACGACATTTTCGTAGTGAAGGAGTTTTCGGATGTCTTTTCCAATGAATTACCCGGCTTGCCTCCAAATCGGAAGTTTGATTTTGCTATTGATATATTCCTTGGCACAGCACCGATTTCAATTCCACTTTATCGCATGGCTCCAGTTGAGCTCAAGGAATTGAAAATGCAAATTAGAAAAACTGTTTGACAAGGCTATATAAAACCAAGTGTTTCCCCTTAGGGTGCACCGGTGCTCTTTGTCAAAAAGAATGATGGTACTTTTCATTTGTGCATTGACTACTGTCAATTGAATCAGATGACCATCAAGAATAAATATCCTCTTCCTCGAATTGATGAGCTCTTTAATCAACTTTAAGGTGCAAGTGTTTTCTCTAAGATTGATCTTCAATCTTATTATCATCAATTGAAAATGACATCCATAAAACGGCATTTCGTACTCGATATGGACATTATGAGTTCTTGGTGATGCCATTTGGGTTAACAAATGCTCCGACCGCATTTCTGGACCTCATGAATTGAGTATTTCACCCATACTTGGATAAGTTTGTAATTGTGCTTATTGATGACATCTTGGTGTACTCAAGGAATGAGGAAGAGCATTCCAAACACTTAAGGATTGTTCTCTAAACTCTCCAAGACAATCAACTCTATACCAAGTTGTCCAAGTGTGAATTTTGGCTCAGAGAAGTTGGTTTTCTTGGGCATATAGTATCCGATAAACTCATTTTTGTAGATTCAAATAAGGTGAAAGTAGTTATAAAGGGGGATTAACCTAAGAATGTGACCGATTGGGTCTTGCCAACTACTATAGAAGATTTGTGGAAGGATTTTCCTTGTTGGCCACACCATTGTCTAGGTTGACAAGGAAAGGAATTAAGATTCAATGGGATGAGAATTGTGAAAAAGAGCTTCCAAGAGCTTAAAGATCGACTAAACTCCGCTCTAATCCTCTCACTTCCTGTAAGTGGTGGAGGCTATATGGTCTATAGTGATGCAGGTAAACAAGGGTTGGGTCGTGTGTTGATGCAAGGAGACAAGGTTATTACTTATGCTTTTCGCCAATTGAAGAAGCATAGTAAATTACCCAACTCATGATTTGGAGTTAGCCGCGGTGTCTTTGCTTTGAAGATTTTGAGACATTACTTGTATGGAGAAACTTGTAAAATTTTCACAGATCACAAGAGTGTTTTTTTTTTTTGGCCACAACGAATCATAAGAGTTTGAAGTACTTTTTTTCTAAAAAAAAATTGAATTTGAGACAAAGTAGGTGTTTAGAATTGATCAAAGATTATTATTTGACTATTGACTATCATTCGGGAAAGGCAAATATGGTGGCAGATGCTTTGAGTAGAAAGTCTTCTTTTACTCTTGCAACAATCTAAACTGTGTATGTCCCACAATTGGTTGGTCTAATATCGCTTGGAATTAAATTGATTGGTGGAAGTGGAATCTTAATGGCTCGATTTGAAGTAAGACCAATACTTGTTGACAAAATTCGAGAGCTTCCAGCTTCAGATGATGTGTTGAGAAAAAAGATGGATAAAGTCAAGAAAGGTGAAGAGTCTCAAGTTAGAATTCGAGATAACGGAGTTCTAATTTTCAAAGAGAGAGTTTGTGTACCTAATGATGTGGAGTTAAAGAAGGAAATTCTTAAAAAAGCTTACATCTCGGCCTATGTTATGCATCTGGGTAGCGCGAAGATGTACCGCACCATTAGAGATAGCTATTGGTGGTCCAGAATGAAAAGGAAAATTATTGAGTAGATTTCCAAGTGCTTAGTGTGCCAACAAGCAAATGCGAAACATCAAAGACCCGCCTAATTACTCTAACCATTGCCAATCCCCGAGTGGAAGTGAGAACACATTACCATGGACTTTGTTATGAGTTTATCACGTACCCAAAGTGGTCATGATGGCATATAGGCGATTATGGACCGATTGACCAAGTCTGCACATTTCTTACCTATGCGTGTCTTCGATCCAATTGAAAAGCTTGCAACTTTGTATATTGATGAGATTATAAAACCACATGGTGTTCTGGTGTCCATAATGTCCGATTGTGTGAGAGATGAGCCCATAGAGTCTGCTCCAGTCCAACCAACCACCTTGGACCCCGGTCCATTGGGTCTCCACTACTCAAAGTATTGCCCCTTGGCCCTTGCAAATTCGAGTACCAACGTGCATGCAGCACTTCTTAAACCCAGGCCACCAAGGGTTTTGTTGCTCCTATAAGCATGCCTTTCACCAATTGAGCTGCAAGTCAATTGGTAAAAGGCATGCTCATAGGAGCAGCAAAACCCTTAGTGGCCTGGGTTCGAGTAGCGTTGCGAGTGTGCTTGATGCGAATTTGCGAGGGCTAAGGAACAATATCTTGAGTAGTGGTGACACTGGTGGCCGGGCCCAGAGTGGGTGGCTGGACTAGTAAAAGGCTCTATGGGCCCATCTCTCACAGATTGTGATTCTCATTTCACTTCCTGATTTTGGCCGATAGTTCAAGAAGCACTTGGCATAAAGTTGAAATTTAACACAATATTTCATCCTCAAACCGACGAGCAATCTAAGAGGATAATCCAAACCCTTGAGGATATGTTCGTATTTGTGTGCTAGATTTTCACGGAAGTTGGGATACGCCTTTACCTTTGGTTGAATTTGCCTATAACAATAGCTACCAAGGTAGCATCGGATGCCTCCCTATAAAGCCTTGTATAAGAGAAAGTGTCAAACACCCTTGTGTTAAGATGAGGTGGTCGAGCAAAGGATTGGGAAAGTTGAACTTATTGAATCTATGGTGGAAAAAGTGAAAGTGATTCAGCAAATATTGAAAGCGGCCCAAGATCTGTAAAAGAGCTACGCCGATAATAAGATAAGACTATTGGAATTTCGAGTTAAAGATATGTATTCTTCAAGGTTTCTCCTTGGAAAGGAATTATTCAATTTCAAGCACGAGGGAAGCTCAATCCTTGATATATTGGGCCTTACAAAATTGTTGGAAGGGTTGGAAAAGTGGCTTATAGATTGGAGTTGCTACCGGAATTGAAGAAGATTCATAATGTGTTTCATGTCTCTATGCTCAAGTATGTGCCAAATCCTTCACATGTTTTGGAGTCTCCTCCAGTTGAGTTGAAAGAATACTTAAATTATGGAGTTAAACCTGTTTCCATACTCAAAAGAATAACCAAGAGTTTGCACAAAAAAATTGTGCCGATCGTGAAGGTGTTGTGGAGAAACAACAAAGTTGAAGAGAAGACTTGGGAATTGGAAGAAGCAATAAAAAGGCAATACCCCATTTGTTTAAGAATGCGGTGTAACAAGTTTTGAGCATGAAACTTTTGTAAGATGATGGTACTTGTAATACCGAAAATTTTAATTTCAATTTAAAATTTTGATTTGACTTGGAAACGGTGGTGCAGTAGATATCTAAATTTCAATTTGAATTTAGTCGTTGATGTGTGATAAATTGTTTTGGAGATCTTAACTAATTATGGAAATCTTATTTATGAAACCTTTAAGTTAATTTTAAGAATTATGAAGCCATTAAGGAGAAGTATACATTTTACTTTGAAGTTATAAGGATCGATGATAATATTATTGCCAGATTGGAGATTAAGCTTTAATTACCATTAAATGGTCTAAAGAGTTATTTGGACTTATGTAAATTAGAAGATTATGGAGAAATGAATAACATTGTGAATATGTAGTCATTGAAGGGTAAGTTAGTCATTTGGAGACTTAGTTGGATGGCAATTTGGGAAAGGGGAAATGGAGAAAAGGAAGAAAAGAAACAATCTTCTTTTCTCTCATCTTTTATTCTCTTCATCTCTCTTTTTAAAGACAACAAACCCTAACCAATTTCCCTCAAACCAAACCCTTTTTCAATTCTAATCAAATCTTCATTAAATCCATGAATCAAACTCAATAAAATCACTCTTGGTGCTAAGAATTTCGTTAAAGTCAACGAGGAAGGAAATAAGGTGAGTTTGGAGGTGCTATTGGCATTTTGAGCTTAAAAAAGAGAAGAAATTCATGGTAGATCTATCAAGTTTTGGAAACTAAGTTTGAGGTATGTTATTCTACTTTATTTTAGTTTTCAAATGCCCTTAGAATCATGATAATTCATTTTGAAATGAATAAGTTATGCATATTAGAAGTTAGAAGGTGAAAATGGGACTTTAAGGTATTGTTTGATTGAATTGAGTTGAATTGATGTTGTAGATGCCTTAATTGATATTTTAAGCATATTTTGATGATATTTGAGGTAAATTTGATGTTGGATTGGATTGGATTGGAATGGAGTTTGGAATTGTTTGGACTGAAAGGGGGTGAGTTTTGGTGTTTTTCCCAAAAGGAGCTGGCCCTTAGGGTCATTATGACCCGGCCTCTAGCTCCAACCAGTGAAAAGGGCAGACTTTTCTATGACCAGCCAGCCCCAGGGTGGTGGCACACCTAGTGCTGGCTACATGTTTATCCCATGTTGCTCCGTTTTGCTTCTAATTCGATTTCTGACTTCTTCAAACCTTCCAAAACCTTAATTAATCATATGTAAGAGACCTTTTAAGATGCATAAACATCTCAAATGAATCTTGGATTAAGAGTTGAGCATTAAACCCCTAAATTGACGAAATTTGGTAAAAGGTTGAGCTCAAAGTGGCTCAACAGAGTGTGTTGCCAATCGGGTGGTACGATTTGGCCGTAAATGCATTGGCATGCATTGTCATCATGCATTGCTCATCTTTTAACATTGAATTGTGTATAATGTTTGTGTTCCCATGGTACCTGCCTTTGTTCTCTAGGAAAAGGCAGTCTCGGTTCGAGTGAAGCACAAGCATTGGACTAGCCTGGGGAGTATACGACGCACCCACTTTTATGCCTCATGAGATGTGTTGTGGCAATTGTTTTGATTTCTTTACTTGGTTCTGGTAATGAAATTGATATGTGAATTAATAATAATGAGTTTTAGAGTATGGCTTGTTCTTGAAATGGTTTTGTAAGCATGTTTGGTAAAAACGTGATCCGAGTGATTGTATATGCCATGTTTTACTTGTGATGCTTTTGTTATCAACCATGATACTTGTAAATGGTTTTAAGAACTATGACATGTACTTAGATTTTGTATTGGTGAGATTGGTGTGCTTGTGCACCTAGCGAATGGATTCACAAACTCAACCATCATTGCCAATCTATGGTCCATTGAAGAGAATGGCATAGACTGTGGTATATTGTATTATGTTGATTATTGTCATGTAGAGTTGATGGGAGAGGGTGACTCTTATGACTTAAATATTTGTAGTTAGACTCTCTTTACCTCACCACATTGAGTCGTCCAAGGCCAACACCAAGGAAAAAGTAAACTTTGGTTTTGATATGATCGTTATGTGCCAAAACCCCTTGGGGGTTCCCTCCTCAACCTCAGCCAAGGTTTGGAGATTGGGGACGTGTTTTTGACCAAATCCATCTTTGGAAAGTCAGGTATATTTTGTTAATGTTGATGCTTATGAAATGATATGCTTTATAAACTTGCTTTAAGTGATGAAATGAATTAATTTCTTGGAAACTTGCCTAGTCTGGTAAATTGTTTTGAACTCGCCACTCTCAAATCCACACACCGAGCTTAATGTCTTTGTCACTCACTGAATATTTATATACTCATGCTGGTTGCTCATTTTTCAGGTGTTAGAGTTTCCAACTTGACTAGTTGTGTTTCTTTAAGTTTGTAGCAGTTATTTCATCTTGCTGAAACCCTTTTGGAAGTGTAGGTTCCTACGATGTACATTTAAAACTTTATGCGGATCTATGGAGACCAAAGAAAATTATTGTTTTATAAAAAAATTTTTTAAACATGTTTATAATTAGATTTTGATTATATAGTTTTATTCAAGTGTATATCCTAAACTAGTTTGACCGACGGTTGACTTTGGTCAACTTTTACTCTTATTTATAATATTTTCTCTTTCCATAATTAAACTTTTCTTAAAATTTGTCTTTCATGGATTAAAATTATACTGTTATCAAATGTGTTTCAAATAATGGAAAAGAATGATATCTTATAGAGTCTTGTGGGGTTTCTAGAGTGTGCGTTGGCTGGCACGTATCCTAAGACAACACGACGATTGTCCTATGCCGAAGGAAGTATCGAGGCGTGACACATTAGTCGTGTTGAATAATGCCTTTGAATTTGTAGTAGTAATACTTATTGTCAGAAAAAATTTCACATATTTAGTGAGGAGAAAATAAGTTCTTGAAGAGATTTTTTTTTCTAAAGTCCTACAATAATATATTTTAAACTTTAAAACTTACATTTAAAATTAAAAATTTTCATTTGAGGCTAAACTTTGACAAGTTTATTGAGATTTTTTTTTTCTAAAACCCTACAATATTATATTTTAAACTTGAAAACTTACCTTATAATTAAAATTTTTTATTTAGGGGATTAACTTTATATATTTGGGACTAAACTTTATATATTTAGGGATAAACTTAGTTAAAGGTATTACTGTCTTTGAAAAAATTATAAAAGTGAATATATGAGGTGTGCAATAATATTTCCTTTTCGTACAAAAAAATTATAAACAATATTTGCTTCTTAGGCACTATTAATGTTTTCCTATAATACATACACACACACATATAAATAGGTATAAACATTTATATATATATATATATATATGGATATATATATATATATATATAATGAATATACCCATTTCTGCAGTAAAAAGCAGACCAATTGCTAGTAATAACTTAAAGAGGAAAAATATATCTCAAAACATATTTACTGAACTCTTCAAAGCTACTAGCACATGGAACTTTTATGTTACGTCACATCAATATTAAGGACTGTATTGTTCAACAAATTAAAGTATAGAGGATAAAAGTTCTAAAATAAAGGTTGAAAGATTAAAATGACAGCTTTGTACAAATTTAATGACTATTTTATAAATTAAACTGTTAACAAAATGTTATAAAGAAGGAAAATTATCTCATACATGAGCTTTTATACTCTACAAACGGGGATAAAGGCAGGGGTGGAGATAGGAAAATCTTGGAGGAGGCCCATTATATAAAGGTTAGTATACTAAAATATTCGATTGAAAAGTCATATATAAAATATATATAAATATATATATGCTAAAACCTTAAAAATATTATTTGAATTCTACTCTTTTGTCTTTCATCACACTAATATCATCAATTATGACATCGGTATTAAATTGTTCTACAATTTTCATCTCTATGTAGACAATCAAGGAATTTCTTAAAAATCATCTTCCATATTACTACAAAGTCAAGTCTTCACGATATTCATAGCTAAGAAAGTACGTTTTGTAGATGCAATTGAAACTTGAAGAATCAATACAAGATGAATCAATCTATCAACAAGTGGATACACCTCTTACTTCCTGCTTTCAAATAATCTACTGCAAAGTTTGGAAAGTGTTGATATTTTCTTCAAATAAAGAGTGTTGATATTTTTTTCAAATCAGGATGCTTGCACACATCAAGTTCATAATGTCACAATTCAAATGGAAGATGTTCTTTCTCTAGTTGAGTAAAATCTTTTGGGTAAAAATTGTTGACAAAATTGCATATTTTTTCAACATCAAATAATTTGAAAGACTTACTGGGATATAAAGTTACAGTAAGAGTAAAAAGCTCAACAACATGCTCATTAAACCTACTATTCAATTCTTGTAATTAAGTATCTATTACAGCATAAATATATCTACTTGAAAATGATGCTCCACTAAAATAGTCTACTTTTGGTTATGACCACGATCAATAACATAATTAGCATTCATATTTGAAATATCTATTTCAAAGTTACTACAAAAAGACATCACATTCTCCAATAAAGCATCTCATCCACTTTTTCTTAACTCTTGAATAAACACTTTTTTTGTTAAGACTAAATTCATGGCATTCAATATATTCTAAGAATGAGGTTACAAAGTTTGACAAAAATGATTAGTAATCCCTATAACTTCCTTCGTCAAATGCAAAATAAAAACTTCAAAAGATTTCAGTTTATTATATACATAATAAACGTCTCCTTCATGGAGATTGCTTAAAGTTTTCTCTTATCCAAACTACTCCAGGAGACTACAGCAAATGGTCTTCTTCATGGATCCAAGAGCCTAGCATATCCTTTTGTTTAGAATTGCTACTTCTTATTTATGGTTTTCCTCTTGTGTTGTTTTATGTTCTGCATATTACTATACTTGCTTATAGTAATCACTTTTATTAATAAGATACCTTGCTTTTTTATTTAAAAAAAATCGTCTCCTCACTGGGTTGTTAGCTGCAGTGTCTTTAATATTTTCAAGAATAGTACTTGTTGAGCAAAAAATCATTAAACTAACTATTGAATTCAAATAAGAACTCTATCAAATATTACCAGGACATTGTAAAATACCTACTTGATTCATATTTGTACGGATTTCCAACTTATTAAGGGAAACTAAATGAGCAATTTCAGTCATTTAAGCTTCTTGTAATTCATCATGACGCTTGGAAGAAGTAGAAGCCACATTAACAATATTAGCCAAGTCCTTGAAAAATAGATGTATTTCAACCACTTCACTCAATGCTACAACCAATGCCAGTTGAAGTCGATGAGCAAAACAATGAACATAATAATTATAGTGGCACTCATCCAAAACTAAAGCCTACGAGCCATTTAACTCCCCACACATATTACTTGCTCCATCATACCCTTAACCTCGAAGATTCTATACATCAAAACTATTCTAGTAGAGAACATTAAAAATTCCTGTTTTGAAAGTCAACACTGCAATATCTTTAATATGAACTAGATCAAAAAGTGTTCTTTCACAAATCCTTCTTTATCAACAAACTTTAAAACAAGTGCCATTTGCTCTTTCTTTTACTCATCTCTTATTTCATCCAAAATATTGCAAAACTTTCTATCACCAATTTCTTCATGAATCGCCTTACGTACTCCACTAGCATAAACCTACAAAAATTTTTTCTGTGTCACTGAAGAAGTATATGTTGCATTTTGTGGAGTACTTTTAAATACATCTTCAACCTTTCTATCATAAGATGACAACTAATGTAGCAATTCAAGAAAGTTTTCAGGATTTCTTGAGTTTGAACATTCATACTGACCTCTAAAGGCACAACTCTGAAATGTTAACCATCAAACAACATCTATACTATCTTAATTAAGATGTAGACAACTAGCTACAATTTGTTCTATTATTTGCCTGTCAAATGATACTCTATTATCTTGAAATTGGTTCTTTAAATTCACTTAATCTTTTGAATGTATTATTATACGGTGAATTTGGATTTTTCCCATGTAAGTTAAAAAAGAACGATCAACTTCCCTATCTTCTTCCAGTTATTAAAACCATCATGAGTAAATGCAGTTGATCATAAGCATCCAAATGGCTTGCTATTAAAGAGAATTCATGACAAACAAAATGCTGCATCTTTAGAAGATGAGTATTCTAACCAAGAAAAGTCTTTGACCCAAGATACTTAGAAGTGACAGTCATGCTTTTTTGAACCAGAAATAGAATATTCTAAAAGAACAGGTTGATGCGGTCCATCCTTTGTATAAGCTCTCCAAATTTCACCATGTAAATTAATCAGATACTTATATATTTGCATACGCAATCCAGGATTATTTTCTAATCCAAACAAATCTATTGCATCAGCTTCAACTCTAAGAATTTTAGAAGAACGAGCTTTTTTGTAAGTTAATTCAATTTGCAGAGAGAAGGTAGAATTCTCAATAGTGTCCTCTAAATTAGATGATATTGATTGACTTGATTATTGATTTTCATTATCTTTTCTTTTGAAAAAAGAATATATTATTTTTGACTTCATAACTACAATATTAAATATAATTTAAATAAAATTATTATTTATGTCAAAACAAACACAACAAATAAAAAGTAGAATGAATTAAATTAAAAGTTCATATAATAATAAACAAGTAAAATAAAATAAAATACATATATATAATAATAAACAAGTAAAATAACATAAATATATATATATATGATAACTAAAATTAAACATGAATATATAACTTTGATTTGTAATCAAATAATTAGAGGATGAACACCTTGTAATAGAAAAAAAAGATAATAATAGACAAGTTAAAAAAAAAAAAGAACACCTTGTACGCGCCGTTAACAAACGAAAAGCTGACATGGAAATATTTTTATTTTATGAGAAAAATAAACTATTTTATGTTATTATTTACAAATATTCTAAAAAATAATATCATAAATTATTTTTTATCAATTTTGTTCTTCATCTCATCCGACACCTAGTTTCCACTGAAACCAAGTCGTCGTCGCCATTGCTGCCACAAAACCAAGCCACCACTCTTCGCCATTCATCAACACCAATCATATTCTAAAAGATAATCCTTGAATCTACCTATTCACCTCTTGACTTGGCCAGATTAGATTCTTGAAAGATCTCCCAGTTGCCTAAGATCCAACTAGATTTTAACCTGAATTCAAATCGTTGAAACTAGCTTTACTCTTTTTCTTTTTACTTTCATTCCAACATCTTTACTGGTTTCCAAAGAACATTTGAAACTTGCTAGACATTCATTAGGCAAGAAGGAGAATGAACCTAAAAATCAAAATCCAAGGAAAGATACAATCAAACAAAAGAAGCAACAAAGATCCACCACAAAAAATGTTTTAGCATATCTAAGGTTATGTTTGGTACATGAAAATATTTTCTGTTTTCATTCTCTAAAAAATATAAAATCACCATCTAAGATATATATAGTTTATAGAAATGTATGCATGTTTTAAAAAAATGAAAATGAAAATAGACCCAAAATTGAGAACATTTTTTTTAATCTCATTTCTTGGTCCATTTTCATTTTTATTTTCTAATATATATATATATATATATTTCCTCTCACAACACATATCTTAAATGGTAGTTTCTTTATATATTTTAGAAAATGAAAATAGAAAATATTTTCTCATACCAGACATAGCTTAATATATTTAAATTTTTCCTTTTAACAACTATGTTTCTTCTCCAAATGGCTGTACAAACAAATTTCATCTAAAAATTAAGATAGAAAATTAAGTGAACAAATATCAATTTTATTAATGGGAAAATTAGTACAGGAATTTAACAGGTACAATCTCTGTGAAAAGAATCCTCTGATTCGATCTCCTTGAAGACAAAATGTTTTGAGGGCCTGAAGGCTTGATCTCGATGAAGGATTGTTGATTTTTCTGAATAGCTTTGACTTTTGACTTGTAGATCTTCAAAGAAAACTTGTGATTCTTTGTAGATCAAAGAGATTTGGCAGATCTTCAGCAAGACGGTCAGAGATTGTTGTCTTTCTGTTGATCGGTTGGATTTCGGAGACTTGTTGTTTTTTAGTTGATCTATTGGATTTCGGAGACTTGTTGACTTTCGATTGATCAGTTGGATTTCAGAGACTTGTTGTTTTTCGGTTAATTTGTTGGATTTTAGAGACTTGTTGCCTTTCGATTGATCAGTTGGATTTCAGAGACTTGTTGCCTTTGGATTGATCGGTTGGATCTCGGAGACTTGTTGCCTTTCGGTTGATCGGTTGGATTTCGATTTTGACAAATCTTCAAAAAAACTGCTGCAGGCTTGTTGTTTCTTCTTGATTTGACTTGGATTTGGATTTTTTGATAAAGAACTTGGATTTGATCACCTTTCTTGGAGACTTGAGTGACACACCCGGACCTACCACGACCTTTTCGTACGAACGGAATAGTACAAGATGATGTGATAATTAAACAATATGTCGGTCCGACTGTGTCAAGTTTGAAGAGAAGATAAGCTTAAGATAAGACGTAGTTGGAAGATGAGACTGGTGACCATGCATGGAAATAGTGAAATGGACTTCTTAAGTCCATAGCCAATGGATTGGACATCCATTGGTGAATTAGTCGGTGGATCGGGCCAAGGATTAAAGTTTCGAGAGGTTTAAAAGAGAAGAGAAAGTTTGGCCCGGGGCCCAAGTAGACCCGGTGCCGGACTCCCCTATAAATAGGGGGGAGAAGAGCTCTCCCCCTCATTTTCTCTCTTTTCTCTCTTTTCTCCTTTCTCTTTTCTCTCAACTGCTCCTTTGGAGCAATTTTGGACTTTTGGCCGATCTAGACAAATCGACCGCAAGTTCAAGGCGAGATCTTGGTGAGTTGTTCTTAACTCCTTGAACTACATTCCATTAAGTTTTCACGCTTATCCATGCATTGGTCTAGGAGAGATCCAAGTTCAAAGTTAGGTTCAGCTTTTAGTTAGATTTTAAGTTTAGATTTCAGATCTAGGAACTTTGAGCTTGTGATTCTCGTTTTTCTTTCAGTAAACGCGTAGTGGATGCATTAAGGTACATGCATCTCAAATTGTAGCTAAAATGGTGGACGATTGCATCGGTTTTCGAATTTTGAGGAAAATTGAAGAATTTCGGGTTTGAAACCCAGAACAGAACCGGCGCCGGTTCTGTCCAATTCCGGTGCCGTTTCTGCTTCCCGGCGACCGACCTTCGGGTCGAAGAGAACCGGCGCCAATTCACTCTAGATCCGGCGCCGTTCTTGCCCTTTAGGGGCGAAATGGTCATTTTACCTCCCGAAACCCTATTTGACCCCAAATCGATTCGAAACACTTCCGGGTCTTCCAAACCCTATTCAAACATCATCTTAGGTCATTCTAAAGCCTCGTAGGTGCATTCATAAATTTAATTATGAATGCTAACTTATATATTTCCGTGTACTAGGTCTCCGGATAATCGGGTGCGGCGATGCCCCGAAGGTTAGCTACATGGAGCGCTTGGGAGTATACGAATCTCCCATCACTGTGAGTGGCCTAGACTTCTTTGTGTAGCCACTGGGGAAAAGGATTTTAAAAAGGATTTTAAAATATAAATGTTTTCCAAAAAGGTTTTGGGATATGGGAAATCCACATACACACACCTGCGTGTGATATACCCACATAGTGAGTGGGACGTTTTAAAAAGAAATATATAGACTTACGTGTGTGTGTTTATATATTTTAAATATGTGATGTTATATATATGTATATATTCAAATATTATTATTACGATTGTTGAGGGTACGATACCCTTGGGAGACGAGTGTTTGAGAGGATTCCTCGGAGCTCCAATTTACGGGAGCGTGGACCGAGTCTGAGAGCATGCATGATACTCAGTCGTGGACCGCCTATCGAGGGGCACGGTGAGTCGAGCCTGGTTGGGAGTGGCGCGTAGGGAAACTCGCCAGGGCTCCAGTTCACTGTGTTCCACCACAGTGAGGCACCACCTAGGGAAAGGGCTAAAGAAAGAGAAAGAGAAAGAGAAAATATTTTTAAAAAGAAAAGAGATAGCCCTCAGTGCAGTGAGGCATGAGACGACCGACGGGTCGAGCCTACAGTATGATAGAGATGCCAGCCCATTTTATATGTATATATATATATATATTTATTTATTTATTTAAAGTATTTTTAAAAGAGGGTTCTCAGCAGGAGAACTAGAAAAGAATTTTCAAAAGAAAAATATTTGTTTTATTATTATGTTATTTTATTTTATTTTGGATTTCCCTTATCTGCTCTAACCCAGATGGAGATTCTTAGAACCTCTGTCACTCACCTGTATCCGATGTGGATGGATGCAGATTCGCGATCGGAGTCAGCTAAAGAAATGAGGCTCACAAGGAGGCGTCGGTGGTTTAGGTTTAGAAGTTTCCGCTATGTAGGTATTCTCTCAATTAGTCCACTGGCATTACTTTTAAAGTTAATTATTTTATTAAATATTTTCTAATTAAAGTTTTAATTTTATTTGACATGCCCATTTATGACTTTGCGGTGCCTCAGGTGCGTGACTGGCCAGCACGTACTTCGAGGCAGCGCGGCGGTTGCCACGTGACTGACCCGGGGCAGGTTGGGGCGTGACACTTGAGAGTCTTGATGTCACGCCCCGACCCGCAACCCCGGCCACGTGACAACCGCCGTACCACCTCGAGATGCGTACCTCGTCAAGCTGGCTATCCAAGATGGTACAAGGCATAAATAAGGGGTATACGAGTGATATATGAAAACATATGTGAAATGATATACAAAATATTATTTAAAGTATTTATAAAATATAAGTGGCACGTTTTACGGTGCAAACATGCAGCGGAAGTAAATAGTACTATAATAATGTACACTACTATTCCGAGCCAAGATTCACAACGGAAAATGGGTGGCACCTACAAAATCATGTCCTCAGTGAGATACTAGGATCACTAGCCACCTGGACGCCTGTCATCTATAGCCTGATGACCTGACAACAAAAGGTGAATTGTGTGATTACAAATATATATGTACCCAGTGAGAGATCCGTTTATAATGACCGATCACCTCAGGCTAGAGATATGAAATAATTCAAAATTCATTTATTAAACCATTTAGTAAAAATCATATGAAATCCCACACCAAAACAAATATCAAATATTAATAAATGGGTTGGCATCTAAAATTGTCCCAAAGGTACACCCGTGCGCTTGGGTGTCTGCTAAATCGTCAAGGGCTATCTCATAATTCAAATCCTATATCTTTACTCTCTGGCCCCCATTGACGTTAGCCATCGCTGTGGTGGAACACATCAACCTGGAGCCCTGGGGAGCTTTCCTACGCGCCTCTCCCAAGGTCTCTGCTCACTGTGTCCCTCGATAGGCGATCCACGGCTAAATCTCATGCATGCTCTCAAACTTGACGGCGGGCCCTTAATTAAGCCGATTTTGAAACGTTGGGCCCCAAATTGAAAAATTGGACCCCAAATCGAGCAAAATCGAAAAGGTTGAGCCCCAAATTGAGCATTTAGCCTAAAAATTTTTATAACCAAGATTAATTTTTATTTAAATTTTTAACCTAAACAGGTTTGAAGATGTAAATTTTGCAGTCAAAATTAAATTTTTAACCTGAACAGGTTTAAAGATGCAAACTTTACAATCAAAATTAAATTTTTAACCTAAACAGGTCCGAAGATACAAACTTTTACAGTCAAAATTAAATCTTTAAGCCTAAACAGGTCTAAAGATGCAAGCTTTACAATTAAACATAAAGTTAATACCTTGAACAGAGAATTATACATAAAACCAATAAAGATGAAAACTAGAATTGTAAAGTACGTAAAATATCACTAAAGATATAAACTTGGTAAATATTCATATAAAGATCATCAAAATATTTTGGACAGAAAATTAATGCAGTCGAACTCATGGACATCATTTACATAAAGACCTAACTGATCATGAGACTCTGAACAGATTCACATACATAGAATAGTAAAAATGGCAACTTTGATGAGAATTTGCAACAAAAATATGAGCTTTGACAGAGATTCATGTGCATATTGATAAAGATATAAACTTGGACAACATACGTATAAAAATCAACAATAAAGACTGTAACTTTGACAGGTATTCAAGCACAAAGCAGTAAAATTGATAATTTGCACAAGGACATTCGCAGGGATCAACGCATATAAAAGATGAAACTTTGAGCAATACACAGAGATTAACGCACATATATATAAAAAAGAGGAAACTTTGAACAGAGATTGGCATAAATAAAAATGAAACTACAAAAATGCAAACATCGTTCATTTTATGTATATTTTATTTTTACTCATTTTACTACTATCTTTTCTTTAAAACAGTAATTGCAAACCTATTACCTTAATTATGTAGGTCTAGTTTTCCTATGGCTAAAAGAAACGTAGCCCAAATGCAAATTATAGGCGCCGGCCTAAGTCAACAAAAGCTACAAGCCATCAAATTTATTTAAAAAATAAAAAAAATCCGAATTACCACTAAGCATAACCCAACAATCAATAAACTAATCAATCCAAACAACACAATTATAATTAGCAAAACAAAAAAAAATCACATCAAAGCCCTTAGTGACAAGACAAGTAAGCAGGCCTGCACAAAAACAACTTGAAAAGAAAATTGTATGAGATTTAACAAGTTAGAAAAATTAAACCGAAATTTACAAGAAGACTGAAGTAATAAAAGTTTAGACAAACAATTACCCAAGCTTTAACTCAAAGTGTAAGCTGATGAAAATAATAGAGACTGGTATGAACTATTACAACAGAGGAGGTAAGCGTCCATTTTTGAGAGAGAAAAGAATGGCTTTAGCTTGGAAAACCAAACTACCTTTTCCTTTTGATTCTCTAGACGATTTAATCTCAAGACAAAGAAGAATCAAATTGCTCCATTTCCAAAACTGAAAGAGGAAAACTTCTTCTCTAAAAAAAATCGTTGCTTTTTTTGTAAAACTCCTTTTCAAAACCGTAAAGGTCCTCTTCTTTTGAGGAAAATCTCTTTTTGAACTTAGACTTGTTTCTTCTCTGTTTCCAAAAGGCCAAAGAAAACAAAAAATGGCCGACTGCTTGCTTTTTAAAAAAAAAAACCAAAGCGTGTTGCCCTCTTTCTTTAGAAAATGAAAAACAAAACAGAGAGCCCCCCAAAACCAAAAGATGACCGACCTTTCCTTTTGAAAACCCAAAGTTCGCTCTCTTTTTTCAACAAAATGAAAAAAACAAAAAAAAACAGCGGGCCCAAAAAAAATAAAAATGGCCGACCTCCTTTTTGAAAACTCCAACTCCCTGCTCTCTTTCTGAAAAAATCAAATAAAAAAAACCAGCGGGCAAAAAAAAAACAAAAATGGCCGACCTCCTTTTTGAAAACTCCAACTCCCTGACTGCCTTTTTTCATTACTGTTGTAAAATCAGTGTTTATACCTCACTCTTTCCATCTTCATCCAACGGTTCTCCTTCATTTTTATCTTCTCATCTGATGGCTCATGTTCTTTGATATGTGACTTTCCTCTTTTGCCCTTTTTATCTATGCTTCGATTGGTTGTTATTTTGCTGCTTTGCCTTTCATTGGCTAGCTTTCACTTTCGTTGTCCTAGCAAGGGTATTGTTTGAGCAGGGATGCAGCTGGCGATGGAGTAGTCACGTGCACATGGCGCATGCTGGAAGCTATTGCTCCATGTGAATCGTTCAAATGGCCCCCACGTGTTTTGTTGTTGTTGTTTTCTTTTCTTTTCTTTTTTCTTCTTTTCTTTTTTTTTTTGCAGACACCGCCCCCACCAAGAAAAATTTAATAAAAAAAAGAACTTAGATTACCATTAAAAATATATATATATATATATATATCTATATATATGAATAGAAAACAAAGCAGAAGATAACTTTATTTTATGGGAAAGTGAGCTTAGTAAGCAAGAGTTGAATTATATAAAGGTGGAAGGCAACGCAGGAAGAATTAATGGGGAGGATGGGATAGTGAAATGGTGGATGGGAAATGGTTTTTGATATATATATATATATATGTATATTTATATACAAAAATATATATACATATAAATATATATATATATATATATACACACATGTAAATATATATATATATGTTCTGTATGATAACCAAGTTGACTCGACTGGCTTCTCGGTTTTGATTCACGATTACCTGCAAGGTAATAAGATAAAATAAAATAAATAAGATAAGACAATAATAATAAACTAAACTCAGAAAAGATAATAATAAAAACAAATAGAAATGACCAACCAATTAATCAATTAATTAATTAACCATAATTAAAAATAAGTGTCTACAGCTGCCCCTCTTTGATTGTTTCTTAATGATCTAGAAGTGTAAGCTTCTAGATAATTAGGAAATAAGCAAAAATGTAGACACTCTTTACTCAAATGTGTATTAAACAGTACTGGGGTTTTGAAAAAGATCACTCTTAATAGAACTGATTTCAAAATCAAGGAAATTGTCCTAAATAGAACTAATTTTAAGAAAACCATCCTAAACAGTAATGATTTTGCCTTAAACCGAAACAATTTTAAGGAAACCAATCTAAACAGAAATGATTTTAAAGGGAATTGTTCGAAACAGAAATAATTTTAAGAAAATCATCCTAAACAGAAATGATTTTAAACTTTGGATAAATCACCCTAAACAGAAATAATTTTAAGAAAACCATTCTAAACAGAAATTATTTTTGAGGAGATTGTTCTAAACAGAAACAATTTTGAGAAAACAATTCTAAACAGAAATGATTTTTGATGGAATTGTTCTAAATAGAAACAATTTTGAGAAAATCATTCTAAACAGAAATGATTTTTGAGGAGATTGTTCTAAACAGAAACAATTTTGAGAAAAACCATTCTAAACAGAAATGATTTTTGAGGAAATTGTTCTAAACA
Source organism: Microcos paniculata (assembly GCA_030664755.1). Taxonomy (NCBI): domain Eukaryota; kingdom Viridiplantae; phylum Streptophyta; class Magnoliopsida; order Malvales; family Malvaceae; genus Microcos; species Microcos paniculata. The sequence continues at coordinate 6,029,725 of CP131460.1, read as the reverse complement.
TAAACAATTTTGAGAAAACCATTCTAAACAGAAATGATTTTTGAAGAAATTGTTCTAAACAGAAACAATTTTGAGAAAACCATTCTAAACAGAAATGATTTTAATTAAAAAAGCAACACTTTTGAGAAAATCATCCTAAACAAAAATGATTTTTGAGGAAATTGTTCTAAACAGAAACAATTTTGAGAAAAACATCCTAAACAGACATGATTTTTTAGAAAATTGTTCTAAACATAAACAATTTTGAGAAAATCATCCTAAACAGAAATGATTTTTGAGGAAATTGTTCTAAATAGAAACAATTTTGAGAAAACCATTCTAAACAGAAATGATTTTAATTAAAAAAAGCAACACTTTTGAGAAAATCATCCTAAACAGAAATGATTTTAAATTTTGAATGAATCGATTTAAAAAGAAATGCTTTTGAGAAAACCATTCTAAATAGAAATGATTTTAAATTTTGAATGAATTGCTTTTAAAAAGAAACACTTTTGAGAAATTTGAGAAAACCATTCTAAACATAAATGATTTTAAACTTTGAATGAATTGCTTTAAAAAGAAATGTTTTTGAGAAAACCATTCTAAACAGAAATAATTTTTAACTTTGAAGAAATTACTCTAAACAGAAACAATTTTAGAAAATCACCTTAAACATAATTATTTTTTAGATTTTGAAGAAATTGCTCTAAACAGAAACAATTTTAGAAAATCATCTTAAACAAAATGATTTTAAATTTTGAAGAAATTATTCTAAACAGAAACAATTTTTAAAAAACCATCCTGAATAGAAATGATTTTAAATTTTGAAGAAATTGCTCTAAACAGAAACAATTTTAGAAAACCACCTTAAACAAAATGATTTTTTAGATTTTGAAGAAATTGCTCTAAACAGAAATAATTTTAGAAAACCATCCTAAACAAAATGATTTTAAATTTTGAAGAAATTGCTCTAAACAAAAATAATTTTAGAAAACCACCTTAAACAAAATGATTTTAGATTTTGAAGAAATTGCTCTAAACAGAAACAATTTTAGAAAACCATCTTAAACAAAATGATTTTTTAGATTTTGAAGAAATTGTTCTAAACAGAAACAATTTCAGAAAATCATCTTAAACAAAATGATTTTAAATTTTGAAGAAATTGCTCTAAACAGAAACAATTTTAGAAAACCATCTTAAACAGAAATGATTTTAAATTTTGAAGAAATTGCTCTAAACAGAAACAATTTTAGAAAACCACCTTAAACAAAATGATTTTAGATTTTGAAGAAATTGCTCTAAACAGAAACAATTTTAGAAAATCATCTTAAACAAAATGATTTTAAATTTTGAAGAAATTGTTCTAAACAGAAACAATTTTACAAAACCATCCTAAACAAAAATGATTTTAAATTTTGAAGAAATTGCTCTCAATAGAAACAATTTTAGAAAGTCATCTTAAACAAAATGATTTTAAATTTTGAAGAAATTGTTCTAAACAGAAACAATTTTTAGAGAATCACCTTAAACAAAATGATTTTTTAGATTTTGAAGAAATTGCTTTAAACAGAAACAATTTTAGAAAATCATCTTAAACAAAATGATTTTAAATTTTGAAGAAATTGTTCTAAACAGAAACAATTTTAGAAAATCACCTTAAACAAAATGATTTTTTAGATTTTGAAAAAATTGCTCTAAACAGAAACAATTTTAGAAAATCATCTTAAACAAAATGATTTTAAATTTTGAAGAAATTTTTTTAAACAGAAATAATTTTAGAAAACCATCTTAAACAAAATGATTTTTTAGATTTTGAAGAAATTGTTCTAAACAGAAACAATTTTAGAAAATCATCTTAAACAAAATGATTTTAAATTTTGAAGAAATTGTTCTAAACAAAAACAATTTTAGAAAACCATCTTAAATAAAATGATTTTTTAGATTTTGAAGAAATTGCTCTAAACAGAAATAATTTTAGAAAATCATCATAAACAAAATGATTTTAAATTTTGAAGAAATTGTTCTAAATAGAAACAATTTTAGAAAACCATCTTAAACAAAATGGTTTTAAATTTTTGAAGAAATTGTTCTAAACAGAAACAATTTTAGAAAAAAATTTTGAGAAAACCATTCTAAATAGAAATGATTTTGAACTTTTGAAGAAATTGTCCTAAACAGAAACAATTTTGAGAAAACCACTCTAAAAAGAAATGATTTTGAACTTTTGAAGAAATTGTCATTAAATAGAAACAATTTTGAGAAAATCATCCTAAACAGAAATAATTTTAAATTTTGAAGAAATTGCTTTAAAAAGAAACACTTTTGAGAAAACCATCCTAAACAGGAATGGTTTTAAACTGTGAAGAAATTACTTTAAAATGAAATGCTTTTGAGAAAACCATCCTAAACAGGAATGGTTTTAAACTGTGAAGAAATTGTTTTAAAAAGAAATGCTTTTGAGAAAACCATCCTAAACAGGAATGATTTTAAACTTTGAAGAAATTGCTTTAAAATGAAATGCTTTTGAGAAAACAATCCTAAATAGGAATGATTTTAAACTTTTGAAGAAATTGCTTTAAAAAGAAATGTTTTTGAGAAAACCATCCTAAACAGGAATGGTTTTAAACTTTGAATAAATTGTATAAATGATTCATGCTAAACAGAACTGAATCAGGGATAATTACCTTAAGCAAGAAAAGACCTTAAAGGAGTTTTGGAGAGTTACCTGAGGAGCTTCTTATACAAGACTAACCTCGCAATTTGAATTCAATTTGTGGCTGCAATCTTTAAACAATGACATGAGGCATGATGGATGTTTATGAGGAATGATGCTAAAATGATGCAATTTGCATGCTCATGCTTAAATGATAATGCCTTTCTACTTTGCCTCAAAGGTTTCAAGATAGCCTTATGGCTTGGTCCGACCTACATTCTTCAGAATTGGAGAACATCTTCTTGTCACATCTTTTCTGGCATAAACATGCCCCAAACCCTTATTTCAAATCATTTTTGCCTGAACATCCCAGTTTGAGATAACTTCATTCACGTGTCACCTTGCTTCAGGCACCAAAAGTATGTTGTTGAGCTCATGTTTACCCTCACATTTCTTTCCTTTTTTGTGTTGGAAGTTGACTTCAAATGTTATGGCATTCATTTACCTATTTGCTCTCCCTTTCATGATAAAGACATTACGCAATTCGTATTTAAGGAGAAATTCATGGATCATCTTGAAGAAAAGCAATGCACAATATATTAAATAGACAAACTTATAACAAGGATTTAACAAACAAGTTTATAACAAACAAGTTCGTAATAAACGATTTTATAACAAAAGAATAAGGTACATGACCTCAGTGCGATGAATGCATAGACAATAAAGTGTTGGTCGTCTCGCGCCTTGCCTTCAACTGACTCATCTTCGTTGAAGTGACACTTAACAAGGTTTGATGATTTCTGATTACTCCAATCCCCATCACCGAACAAGACCTCTTATACAAGTTAGGTGCCCTTTTTTTGTGCATTCTCAACCTTCCTAAACTGCCTTTTCAGGTTTTCAGCTTAGGAACCAACCTAATTGGATCTGAACCGCCCTTTCGGGTTTTCGCCTCAAACCCCTCCTTTTCTTCTCTTTTTCTGACTCAAGCCGCCTTTTCAGATTTTCAACTTGAGACGCTCTTTTCATTTTTCATTTCATTTTCATTTTTTCATTTTTTCATTTTTTCATTTTTTCATTTTTCTCATTTTTCATTTTCTTCATTTTTTTCTTTTTTTTTTTATTCTTCAGGTGTAGTATTTCTTCACAGCATCGGCATTGATTGGATGTGACAATTCATCTCCATCTATTTCTTGCAAGATTAGGGCACCTCCCGAGAATGCTTTCTTCACCACATAAGGACCATCCCAATTTGGAGTCCACTTTCCTCAGGGATCATGTTGAGTAAATAGAATCTTTTTCAGCGCCAATTTTCCTTCTGTAAACTTGCGCAGACATACCTTCTTGTCATATGCGCGCATCATTCTTTTTTGATACAATTGACCATGGCAAAGTGCTTTCAGCCGCTTCTCTTCAATTAAATTCAATTGGTCAAATCTCTCATGCACCCAATCCGACTCTTCGAGCTTCAACTCTCTGTATATTCTCAAAGATGGGATCTCTACCTCAACTGGTACCACAGCTTCCATTCCATAGACAAGAGAATATGGAGTTGCACCAGTCGATGTTCTTACAGTAGTGCGATAAGTATGTAAAGCAAAAGGAAGTTTCTCATGCGAATCTTTGTAAGTCACTGTCATTTTCTGGACAATCTTCTTAATGTTTTTGTTTGCTGCTTTGACCGCTCCATTATGCACATAAGGATCAAAACTCTTTCAAACACGTTTAGAAAGTATGATTTAGTGATAAAAATTCATTCCTCTAAGGAAACGCTTTTCAAGTCAAAGTATCCATACTTGATCGAAACGGACTTTTCAAAGCACGTAACGTGGGTTAGGGTTAAGGGTTCTGAAAGAAAGGATAAAAAGGCCCAAAATTGTGTTTCCAGGGAAATTGAATCAATGATCACTTTTTGGCCATATAAAGGATCATTTGTCTATGCATGTTCTTTTCATTTGCCCCAACCTTATTCATCTCCTTATTTCTTTCCTTTTTTCCTTCTTCTCTCCCTTTTTTTTCTTTTTACAAAATAAATCTGAGGCTTTCTTGATCACTCATGATTTATCTGGCCTTAATGTAAGAGTTTAAACAATCTCTTCATTTTTACCCCAGTGTAGGGGTGATCCTTGATTGGGTTCATCAGAAAGAAAGTTCCTTAGGCTCAAAGGGGACAACAATTGATAATTTTTCTATAAGTGAAGGGAACAACCATTTTTCTTCCCAAGCATGGTTACATTTATCGAAGAGTATTCCCTCAAAGGAATGTGATTTTGAAAACAACAGTTTTTGAAAAGTAATGATTTTAAAATATAAGTTAAAACCTTAAGGATGCCCCACATGCATGATGATACGATCAATTTTTTGCTTTCTCTTTTTTCTTTTTTTATTCTCTTTCCCTCATCTTTTTTTTTTTTGCCATTTGGATTCCAGATATATGAGTCTCATACTCTGCCATATCACCTTGTGCAGTCAGAATCAAATCTTGCTGTCACTAGGCATTGATCCCCATTCGAGGATATTAATTAGCTCCTATTCCATGCCCCAATACATTTGATGCCACATCAAAGTACATTTTTGCTTGTTTTCCTCTTCTATCTCAGTATTGAATATCGCCGTCAAAGAGGAGGTAATCATCATTATTGCTATCATCAAAATCATCTGTATTAATGAACCAGTCAAAGTTGGGCTCGATCGGGCCATCTTTGCTATCTCTACATTCATCACTTGGGATCTTGGGCATTTAAGAGAAAAACAAGAAATATATACATATATGTACATGATCCATGAATAGATAGACAAACAAATAGATCGAAAGGTAAAGATATAATCATATATACATAAGGAAAGAATAAGGATTAAAAAGGCAAGACTATATGAAAGATAAAATACGTATATGATAAAAAGTTTTGCAGAAATGCATGACATTAAAATCGTAAATGATAAGCAAATAGAGAAATAAAGCCCACAACACATGGAGATCAACCACCAATACTCTTAGGCAGAAGTGTGGAATAAAAGACAAAATCGAGGCTCAACACATGTCAAATTCTTCTATCGGCATCTCAAAAGCCTCCAACTTGTTCAATGTGGTTCCTAGTATTGACCGTCGGACCATGTCTCATTATTGAAAATGCTCAATTCTCCTTGTCCTAACATAGTTGACTCATAACTAATGGCATTCACCCCATTCACATCATGATTAGGCAATGGATTTGCCTCCACATTCGGCTGTGCTTCAGCATCAAAAGTTAATCGCCCTTCATCAATGATCCCCTGTATCACTTGTTTCAATCGATTGCAGTTTTCAATACTATGCCCCTTAGCTCTTGAGTGATAGGCACATGTTGCATTCTCATCAAACCATTTGGGATATGGAGGCTGTAAAAGGGTCGAGTACTGAACCGATTCAATCATCTTGCTATTCAATAGCTTGGTGTATAGCTTTCTGTAAGTTATGGGATGGGAGTAAATTGTTTCCTTTCCTTTGGTGGTCTTGAATTCTGGTTTTGGGTGTTTGGTCTTGAAGAAGTGTAACTAGTGTTGGACACTGGGTATTGGTAAAGCATTTTGAGGTTGTGTATAATTAGGAAGAGGAATTTATGGGTTTGGCATTGGGAGTCCTCTGCTTGCGATGTACATTGGGGGTATAAAAGGGTATCTACCAAGTGGAGGTAGTGGTGGAAAGGTGAATGTGTTTGTGGTTGATTGCGGAAATTGTGTTTGATTTTCTTGTGGGGGGTATACTAAGGGTTAGAGGTGAGAGAGAGGCATTGCCTGAGTTGTTGAAGGCATGTGTGGGAGCGTACTCTTGGAATATTGCCCATTGGAATTATTGCCTGCGGTGGCCATGTTTTGTTGCCTCATATTGGCCACCATTTCTACCATCTGATCCAGTCTTTTTTTTTTGCAACTCTTCATTTGCCTTCCTCAACTGCTCAATCTAAGTAGTTTGCTCTTCCATTATGATTTTGGACTGTAATCTAGTATCATATCTGTGTGATGAAAGTGCTATCTTGAAACCCTTGATGTAATCATAAGGATGAATCTGATTCCCTTATTATGAATGAAATGTATGTATGAACTTCCTTGATGAAAATGCAACCATGGGATGTAAAAATAAGGGGAAGAAATGACAAAAAAGGAAATGTGTTAGCTCACCATTAAGATAAATTATATACATGGATGTGCATATACAAGTGAAATATGAAACAGAATAAAATGAAGCATGTCAATGATTAGATGTATGATGTAAAAATGCATGGTTACAACAATTTAACCATAAAGGATAACTGGTCATTTCATCGGAACAATGCCGGGCACCCAAATATCTGCTGACCCAAAGATTGACCTTGTTCGTCAGCCATGACTAATTTCCCTTTACGGTTCCTTTGTTGCAAATGATTCTATAATGAAATGTGTGACATATGACGCCGGCAATAAAAAAAGCAATAATCATGGATATTTAAGGAAACAAGAAGATTATAAGACAAAACACAAATAACATATCAGTAAGTCATCATGAAATAAACATGTACAAGTAAAGTGAGGAAGAAAATAGATAGATTATACAAATAGTATATCAGTATGTCATTGTGAAATAAACATATACAGATAAAGTTGGGAAGAAAAGAAACAAATTATCAATATACCATCATAAAATTAGCATATATATACAGATAATGTGAAAAAAGACAAACAGATTATACAAACAGTGTATCAACAACTTATCAATATATCATCATGAAATAAGCATATATACGGACAAACAGACAGATTATACAAACAACATATCAGTATGAGATAAGTATATATTCAAATAAAGTGAAAGGAATTGATAAAGGTTAAAAGCCGTCCCTCCTTTGTGCCCTAAGAAATTGGGTTTTCTCTTAATGGGTTTGACTCTATCTAGGTTAGATTTTAGGTTTCTTTGCATGCTGGGTTCAAAGTTCTAGACAAGGGTACCCATCGGACAAGATGGGGTGAAGGCAACCCCGTCGCCCCCTCCTAAATAAAGGTGAAGTTCGAACTCCCGAACTTTTATGTTATGAATTTGTGTTGTGTGTGAGGTAGGGACTTGTACCTTTACCAATTGCCTTTCGGTGAGGGAGCGAACATTCGGAGGAGCAGAAGCAAGAAGCAGAAAAAATTGCACTATCACATGTCAACACACAATCAGTACAATTCAAAGTATAAGATAAATAATTATGGAAAAATAATGGGGCAAGAGATAAGCATACAAGACAAGTATACATGGCATAAACGAGGAATTAAAACATGAAAAATACATACAAGTAATTGAAAGGGCAAAATGATAAATACACAAAGCATGTTAGAAAATCAAGGCATATAAACATACATACAATATAAATCAAATGTGATGTATATGCAAAATGCAACTTTGATAAACCTAATTTTGGAAAAACCTTTCTTTTCTTTTCTTTTCTTTTTGAAATTTTTTGAAAATTTTTTGAAACAATTATCGGAAAAATTTTGAATGAAATGAATCAATGCAATGCATGAAATGAGGTTTTAAAACATTTTATTATCAAATCCAAGTAAAATAAGACTTAAAAAGAAATGGCTTGACTCTCTAAAAAAAGTTCCCCAATGGAGTCGCCAAGCTGTCGAGACGTTTTACCGCTCCGACGATAATGATATGGCGTGAAAAATGCTCGGGATTAAACAGTCCAAAAAACAAATGGAGTCGCCACTAACCTTTTATTTTTAATAGGTGTGGTTAGTCACCTATTGGTTTAACTTAACATAAATCTAGAAAGATTATGTCAAGTTAAGGAAAGAAACTGATCTACGAAAAAGATTTTAGGTTCGAGAGTTGGTTACGCTTGGGGAAGAATTAGCACCACCAAGACGCCCGGAAATCGGTACCACAAAAGTCTTAAAAATATTTTACTTGGAAAATGATAATAAAATGTGTTTAAAATCATTTAAGAAAAACATAATTTTAAATGTCGAAATAAATATTCCTTTTAATGTAGGATAAACATCCCATTATAAAAACTAAATTTGAAATTTAAAGACTTAATGTCAGAATAAACATTTCTTTTAATGTGAAAATCCATAGCCCAATTTTGAATTTGAAGAAATTTCCTACTTAGAATGGAGATTCAATTTCTAAATAGGAATAAATATTCTTCTAAAATCAAAGTCAAATTTAAAAATGAGGATAAATATCCTTTTATGAAAAACAAAGATTTAATTTTAATTTTAGAAAGTCTCAATTATGAGAATATTAATTGAAACCTTCTAGAAAACATTTTGCAAAAAAGTTGGGATAAACATCCTCAAATTCATGCTTTGAAATTTACATTAAGAGACTTTAATTATGATTACTTAAATTAAATTCTCTTAGAAAGATTTAATTTTAAAACAATGTCGGAATAAATATTCCTTTTAATTTGCTGAAGGGAATAATTTGACAAAAATTTAGTTTAGTAGGAAAACCTTAGTAGATTAATAAATTAAGACCTTTAAAAAAAAAACCCCCTTTTTTTAAAAAAAATGAATGTCTTTTTTATCGAATAAAGCTAAATTTGAAAAAAAAATTTAAAGATTTAAAGAATAAACATTCTTTTTATTAAAGCTAAAAATGCCTTTTAATAAAAATGAAGTTTACTTGGAAGGTCTTAATTAATTAAACATACTAAAATCCTTCCAAAAAGGTATTTTTGAAAAAACTAAAGAAAAGGAAAAAGAAAATAAATAATCCCTTCCATTGAAAAAGAATAAATAAAAATAAGAAAAGAAATTTTGAAAGTGATTTTTTAACAAAATTTGGATTAATTTGAGAGGCCTTAACTATAGTTGGGAAATTAAAATCTCTCAAAAAACTTTTAAAATATGTTTTGAAATTAATGTTGGAATAAACATTCCTTTTAATTTAATTGAGTTTCTTAAACAAGAGATTTTCTTAAAATAAAAATGAAAATAAAACATAAGAGTAAAAAATAAAAGACTTTGGAATAAACATTCCTTTTGTAAAAGAGGGTAATAATCTTTTTGAGTTCATTTACAAATTTTAAGAAATTAAAAAAATCATAAACATGATGTATGCTTTTTATGAAAATAAAATGAGCAAAATATATTTTTCATTTTTGAAGGGATGAGAAATTCCCTCGGACCCGATCGGACTCCCGATTAGACACCGAGAAAACTTTTCATCGAAGAAAACCTTCGGAAACCTCGGACTCCCGAGGCACCCTCCGGTCACCCCATGCATATGAATTTTTTTTTAAAATCACTGTTCTAAACCTAATCATGCATGAATGGGACAAGAAAACATAGGTTAGTACATATAAACACAATTAATTACATAACAGATAAGCAAACTTAATTTAAATAAACACATATATATAAAGCCAAAGATGCAATTTTATACAAAATTCAATTCATGATTTAACAAACATGTAGGCAAGGGCAAAAGAGTAATTTTACACACATGATTAAATTAAGATAGACACGGATTTAAGGGCGAGAAAGTAATTTAACAAGATCATAATTAAATATTATACTAAATATGCATCTATTCAAACTTAAAAATACAATAATAAAAATTTGGCTAAATGCTCAATTTGGGGCCCAACCTTTTCGATTTTGCTCGATTTGGGGCCCAACTTTTCAATTTGGTCAATTGGGGCCCAATGTTTCAAAATCGGATCAATTAAGGGCCCATCGTCAATTTAAACGGAGAGTGTGTTACACGCGCCAGTTTAGGTGTGTTAAAGTCACTTTTTTTTTTTAAACTCGAAAAGGTTGGGCCTTTTTTTGTAATTTTCGGAAAAAACTCTACCATTTTCCTTTTGATTCTCGGTTTTGAAGCTCCAGTGGGATTTATGTCGATCCCAACGGTGAAAAGAGAGATCTTGGTTCGTAAAATAACATATATGAAAATCAACTTTATCCAACGGTGGAAATGACCCGATCGAAATTTGGAAACTATGATTTTTATAAAGATTTTTGAAAAATTTCAAGCTAATTTTGAGAAATCTAAGGTTCAATTCACATTCGGGAAGTCCAAAAGAAATTATTTGCAAAGTTTGGGCTTGATCAAAATCGTTATTGGCGGTCAACGAACGATGGTCAACAACTCCGGTCAAAGGTAGAAACTTTGCCGGATTCTAGGTTTTCTTTCATTTGCTTGGTTTTTAAAGTTTAGAGAGAGAAAACATGTGTGGTATTTTAGAGATAATGTCAAAATTTTTGTCATTTCCAAAAAAGGGCCTAACCTTTTCGAGTTTGTCAAAAAATGGTTTAACCTTTGCTGATGCCGTTAACTTTAACGGCGATTGCACTTCACACAGTTTCAAAATTGACGGCGGGCCCTTAATTGAGCCGATTTTGAAACGTTGGGCCCCAAATTGAAAAATTGGACCCCAAATCGAGCAAAATCGAAAAGGTTGGGCCCCAAATTGAGCATTTAGCCTAAAAATTTTTATAACCAAGATTAATTTTTATTTAAATTTTTAACCTAAACAGGTTTGAAGATGTAAATTTTGCAGTCAAAATTAAATTTTTAACCTGAACAGGTTTAAAGATGCAAACTTTACAATCAAAATTAAATTTTTAACCTAAATAGGTCCGAAGATACAAACTTTTACAGTCAAAATTTAATCTTTAAGCCTAAACAGGTCTAAAGATGCAAGCTTTACAATTAAACATAAAGTTAATACCTTGAACAGAGAATTATACATAAAACCAATAAAGATGAAAACTAGAATTGTAAAGTACGTAAAATATCACTAAAGATATAAACTTGGTAAATATTCATATAAAGATCATCAAAATATTTTGGACAGAAAATTAATGCAGTCGAACTCATGGACATCATTTACATAAAGACCTAACTGATCATGAGACTCTAAACAGATTCACATACATAGAATAGTAAAAATGGCAACTTTGATGAGAATTTGCAACAAAAATATGAGCTTTGACAGAGATTCATGTGCATATTGATAAAGATATAAACTTGGACAACATACGTATAAAAATCAACAATAAAGACTGTAACTTTGACAGGTATTCAAGCACAAAGCAGTATAATTGATAATTTGCACAAGGACATTCGCAGGGATCAGCGCATATAAAAGAGGAAACTTTGAGCAATACACAGAGATTAACGCACATATATATAAAAAAGAGGAAACTTTGAACAGAGATTGGCATAAATAAAAATGAAACTACAAAAATGCAAACATCGTTCATTTTATGTATATTTTATTTTTACTCATTTTACTACTATCTTTTCTTTAAAGCAGTAATTGCAAACCTATTACCTTAATTATGTAAGTCTAGTTTTCCTATGGCTAAAAGAAACGTAGCCCAAATGCAAATTATAGGCGCCGGCCTAAGTCAACAAAAGCTACAAGCAATCAAATTTATTTAAAAAATAAAAAAAATCTGAATTACCACTAAGCATAACCCAACAATCAATAAACTAATCAATCCAAACAACACAATTATAATTAGCAAAACAAAAAAAAATCACATCAAAGCCCTTAGTGACAAGACAAGTAAGCAGGCCTGCACAAAAACAACTTGAAAAGAAAATTGTATGAGATTTAACAAGTTAGAAAAATTAAACCGAAATTTACAAGAAGACTGAAGTAATAAAAGTTTAGACAGACAATTACCCAAGCTTTAACTCAAAGTGTAAGCTAATGAAAATAATAGAGACTGGTATGAACTATTACAACAGAGGAGGTAAGCGTCCATTTTTAATAGAGAAAAGAATGGCTCTAGCTTGGAAAACCAAACTGCCTTTTCCTTTTGATTCTCCAGACGATTTACTCTCAAGACAAAGAAGAATCAAATTGCTCTGTTTCCAAAACTGAAAGAGGAAAACTTCTTCTCTGAAAAAAATAGTTGCTTTTTTTGTAAAACTCCTTTTCAAAACCGTAAAGGTCCTCTTCTTGTTGAGGAAAATCTCTTTTTGAACTGAGACTTGTTTCTTCTCTATTTACAAAAGGCCAAAGAAAATAAAAAATGGCCGACTGCTTGCTTTTTTTAAAAAAAAACCAAAGCGTGTTGCCCTCTTTCTTCAGAAAATGAAAAACAAAACAAAGAGCCCCCCCAAAACCAAAAGATGACCGACCTTTCCTTTTGAAAACCCAAAGTTCGCTCTCTTTTTTCAACAAAATGAAAAAAACAAAAAAAACAGCGGGCCCAAAAAAAACAAAAATGGCCGACCTCCTTTTTGAAAACTCCAACTCCCTGCTCTCTTTCTGAAAAAATCAAATAAAAAAAACCAGCGAGCCCAAAAAAAACAAAAATGGCCGACCTCCTTTTTGAAAACTACAACTCCCTGACTGCCTTTTTTCATTACTGTTGTCGAAACATGCGGGTCCGGGAACCCTATCATCCGACATGTCAAAATTTTATGGAGTCGCCACTAATCTTTTTTCCTAGGTGTGATTAGTCACCTATGTGAATCTACCTATCCTAATGTAGTTATGGGTAAATAAGCTAGGTAGGTTCCGGTCTACGAAACAAAGTTGAGTTCGGGAGTTCAGTTACGCGTGGGGAAGGATTAGCACCCCCACAACGCCCGTCAATAATGACGGTACCATTTTAATATAATATAATCCTAGGTCTTATTGATGCAAGGTTGTGTTTTATTTTGAGCATAACCAAAAATTTCTTAATGCAATTCATTATTCATTTTTTATTTTATTACCTTTTCTATTAAAAAAAATTAAAAATTATACATGATGCATGTGATGCAAAATTATTCAATTTTTAATTAAAGGCAGGAATAGAATTTTAATAGAAATTCTCTCCAAACTGCTTCGGCTTACCCGATTGAGTTTAAATGAACCTCTCCCTAAGGGACCATCCCAAGAAGCACCTACACGACTTCAAGGAATAACCACCCTCATTGGGTCCATTTTCCATTATACAATTCATATCTCAAATGCAATGACAAGTACAATATGATATGTAAGTGTAATAATTTAATTAAAAATAATTAGTGAGAGTTGATTTTTGTTAGGATTTCATCCAAACCGTTTCGGCTTACCCGATTGAGTTTAAATGAAACCCTACCCTAAAGGACCATCCCAAGAAGCGCCTACACGGCTTCAAGGGATGACCCCCTCATTGGGTATTTTTCAAATTATAATTTATACATTGATGACATGGCAAATAGCACCTAAAATAATCATTTTAAAAAATATATATTATTTACGGAAAGTTTAATAGAAAAATCAATTCTATGATTTATTAATGCACAACACTAGAAAACACTAGTTATTATTAAAAAGATCTTGTCTTTTATATATTATTATTACAATGTTGGCTTTTACAAAAAAAAATTAAAAAAATTAATCATTTTACTTACAATAAAGATTTAAAAATATTTATTTCAAATATAGAATCAGAATTTACAAAAATAAAGGTCAAATTTGGAATCAGGAGGTCCAAATTAGCTAGGAGAGGTTACCTCAAAATTTGCTGACATGGCAACTGACGTGGCGCTGACTAGGCTGACGTGGCGTTGACTGGGTTGCTGACTGTTGACCGCGAGTGAAAAAAAAAAAGGGTGGCGCGTCGGAACTTTGACCGGAAGGTGAGGGCTCGTCCAATCTCCGATTTGGGTAAAATTGGTACCGTTGGAAAGCTTGAAAGAAGAAGAATCTGATGGTAAAGGAGGTGTAATACGAAAAAGGTCTGAAAGTTTCAAGAATTACAGTCAAAGTAAAAACTTTAACCGGGAGGTGAGAGCTATTCCGGTAGCGGATGAGACTGAATTTTTTATAGGATAAACGTTGATGGATTTCAGATTGAATAGTGTGGGAGGTGTTAAAAGAAGAGTGAAGACGAATGAATGGAGGTGGATAGAAACTTGGTTGAAGGATTTTTAGGGTTTTTTTTTTCTCTCTTTTCAAATTCTCTTTATTCTTCTCTGTGTGTCCCCCCCCCCCCCCCTTTTTTTAGCCCTAGGTACTCCTTATATACTACTCCAAGGATTAGGGTTTTAATAGGTTTTCTTGTAAACTAAGATTAGGTAGGATTAAATCTTCAATTATTTCCTTTCCTTTTTCACCAAGATTTTCTCCTTGATTTTTATTCTAGAACATTCCATAATTTTTAAGCCCACTCATAAAGGCCCAAAGCCCAAACAATTTCATTTTAAATTAAAGCCCAAATTTAATTTTAGTTTCAAATTAAAGTCTAGCCCACAATGAATCTTAATTAGTTAAATTACAAATTTATCTAATTAAAATTAGACTAGATTTTAAAATTGAAAATAAATACTAAAATTAAACTTTAACTTCAAATGAAGAAAGGCTATTTTCCGGACAAAATATGGTGTCTACAGCTGCCCCTCTTTACGTGTTTTCTGAGAATTTAGAAGTATATACTTTTGAAGACTAAGGAAATGAGTAAAGACGGTAGACACCAAACCTTTTAAGAAGAGCTATCAAACAAGTAAATATATTGTCTAAGAAAACATGGTCCTAACAAGGATTGAGATATGATGTGATGTCCTTAATGAGGGTAAATATTGCTATGCAAAGACCTTGACAGGGCAACTATGCAACATAAGAACCTTGACAGGTTAAATGATGTAATACAAAGACCTTGATAGGGCAACTACGAAATGCAAGAACCTTGATACAGCAAAATAATGCAATACAAAGACCTTGATAGGGAAAAAATGATGTAAGGCAAAAACCTTGATGATGTAATGCAAAGACCTTGATAGGGAAACTTTGAAATGCAAGAACCTTGATAGGGCAAAATAATTCAATGCAAAGACCTTGATAGGGCAACTTTGAAACGCAAAAACCTTGATAGGGCAAAATAATTCAATGCAAAGACCTTGATAGGGCAAAATGATTCAATGCAAAGACTTTGATAGGGCAAAATAATGATCCTTTGAAGAGAGTTAACTGGTGCATAATTGCTAAATGCTAGAAAATGATTGATTTGTATATGCCAAAATGAAATGAGGTTAGAAATAAAGATTCGTAACCAACTTATTGAGTGATGATGAATCGATCATGCTATGATGTATTTAAATGCTCAGATGTCCTTGTTTGGGATGCAAAAAACTTGGATGCATCTTAGTAGCAGCTTAATTCATGTTTATGGTGAAGCAAGCAACCTTGATAGTTCAATGCTTATTTTCTATGCTCTTTTCAGATGACCTTCGCATGTATCTGTGTTTTTCTTGATTTGAGATTCTTCTTTCCATTACACTCAAATGTCCCAAGCTTTTTTTTGTCTAGGATGGCTTTCACATTCTCTTGGAGAGGCTTTCTAATTTGCTCTTTCTTAGCCAAAATTATGCCCTTAGATGATGAATAAGCTTTTTATGCATGCTTTTGTTTCTGTTTGTTTGTGCACATTTTGAATTTTATGAAAACTCAATACAATGCTGGATTTATCAACAATAGAAATTCTCGTTGCATAAGAATGAATAAAAGTGGTGGGAGACAAATGAGAATAAATGAGGGTTTTGATTGATAGAAAAAAAAAGTGTACAATTCGAGAGGATTCAAATTGTTCGAAAATTTCTCGAGATCAAAAGAACGAGGATACCCTCTGACAATGAATGCTCAGAAATAAGTGCAGACGAAACCCGAGTTCTTTCTTGATTGGCTTACTGTACTAGTGTCCTTGATAGGTCTGTATAGAATGACCTGACTTGCCCCACTCACGTACCAAGGCTGATTAAACTTATGAGGTAATTTTATACCTCTTCCATCCTGCTTAAGCTGCCTTTTCAGGTTTTCAACTTAAGTCACATCCATCTCAATTCAAGTCGCCCTTTCAGGTTTTCAACTTGAACCTCTCCTTTTCATTTTCTTTTTTGGACTCAAGCCGCCCTTTCAGGTTTACAACTTGAGCCACTCATTTTCTTATTCTTTTCTTTTTCTTTTTCTTTTTCTTTTTCTTTTTCTTTTTCTTTTTCTTTTTCTTTTTCTTTTTCTTTTTCTTTTTCTTTTTTCTTTTTTTTAATTTTTGCACCTTTTCTTTTCTTACTTCAGGCATAGTATTTCTTCACAGCATCAGAATTGATGGGACTTGGCAGTTCTTTGCCATCCATTTCTTGTTAAATCATGGCCCCTCTAGAAAATGCCTTTTTGACAACATATGGTCCTTCCCAATTTGGTGCCCATTTGCCCCGAGAATCGCGTTGGATGGGAAGTATCTTTTTCAGAACTAATTCCCCTTCTTGAAACTATCTCGGTTTAACTTTCTTATCATATGCCCTCATCATCCTTTTCTGATATATAGCTGGCCATGGCAAAGAGCCGCAAGGCGCTTTTCTTCAATCAAATTTAGCTGCTCTTAGCGTTCTCTAATCCATTCGGTCTCATTCAGTTGTACTTCTCTGAGTATCCGGAGGGATGGGATTTCAACCTCAATAGGCACCACAGCTTCCATTCCATACACCAACGAGAATGGAGTTGCCCCAGTAGATGTCCTTACAGCAGTCCGATAAGCGAGAAGCGCGAAAGGTAACTTATCATGCCAATCTCGATAAGTTTCAGTCATCTTTGCCACAATTCTTTTGATATTCTTGTTAGCAGCCTCTACCGCTTCATTCATCTTCGGTTGATACGGTGCTGAGTTGCTATGCGTAATCTTGAATTGTGAACACAGTGCTTTTATCATTCTACTGTTTAGGTTCTGGGCATTGTCTGAAATGATCTTTTCTGGGAGACCATACCAACAGATGATTTCTCTTTTCAGAAACTTGGCAACTACTGATTGCGTAACACTGGCGTAAAAAGCTGCCTCTCCCCATTTGGTGAAGTAATCAATCATGACAAAAATGTACTGGTGACCATTCGATGCTTTTGGTGAAATTGGTCCAATAACGTCCATGCCCCACATGGAAAAAGGCCATGAAGGTGCCATGACATGTAGCGGACTTGGAGGAACATGAATTCGATCCGCATAGATCTGACATTTATGGCACTTTCTAGTATAGTTAATGCAATCTGATTCTAGTGTCAACCAATAATAACCAGATCTCATAATTTTCCTGGCTAATTTGTGCCCACTAGCATGGGTCCCACAAATTCCCTCATGTACTTCTTCTAAGATTTTTCGGGCTTCTTTTGCTGCTACACATCTCAACAGCACTTGGTCTCGGTTTCTCTTGTATAAGATGTCCCCATCCAAGTAGAAATTCGTTGCAATCCTTCAAATGATCTTTTTGTCATTTTCTGAGGCATGCTCTGGATATTTCTAATACTTGAGAAACTGTATGATGTCATAATACCAGGGCTTTCCGTCTTTTTCCTCTTCAATACTCATGCAATGAGCCGGTTCACATCTCAAATCTATTCTAATAGGTTGAATCTCTGTATCTGCATCAACCTTGAACATAGAGGCCAATATGGCCAAAGCGTCAGCCAGTTGGTTCTCTTCCCTAGGTAGATGGTGGAAGGATATTTCTTTAAAATGTTTCAATAGATCTTTGATGTATTCATGGTATTGAACCAATTTTAGGTCTTTCGTCTGCCATTCTCCTTTCAATTGATAAATCATTAGTGCTGAATCTCCGTAAACTTCCAACACTTGAATCTTTCTTTCTATCGCCATTTGAATCCTAAAACACATGCTTCATATTCAGCCATGTTATTAGTGCATCTAAAATCTAGCCTTGCAGTGGCTGGAAAATGGTTGCCTTCTGGAGACATTAGTACTGCTCCAATGCCATGCCCTATTGCGTTCGAGGCTCCATCAAAGAACATTCTCCAAACCCCACTTTCATCATCTGATTCTTCTACCACATGGAATATTGCCATTAAGTCTTCATCTGGGAAATCAAAATCCATAGGCTCATAATCATCATTAGCATGTTCAGCCAAGAAATTTGCTACCGCACTTCCTTTGATAGCCTTTTGGGAAACATACTGTATGTCATATTCAGACAATAGCACTTGCCATCGAGCAATTCTTCCTAATAAACCTGGTTTCTCAAATATGTACTTGATGGGGTCTAACTTTGCCACCAATAAGGTTGTGTGATACAACATGTACTGTCTTAATCGGTGAGTAGCCCAAGCTAGTGCGCAACACATTTTCTCAACGGAGGAGTACTTGGCTTCATATTCTGTAAACTTCTTACTCAAATAATACACCGCATGCTTCTTTTTCCCAGTTTCATCTTGTTGCCCCAGCACACATCCTATGGAGCTTTCAAACATCGTCAGATATAAAATCAAAGGCCTACCCGGTGCCAGAGGTACCAGCACTAGTGGGTTAGTGAGGTATTCTTTGATTTTCTCAAAAGCAAGTTGGCAATCATCATTCCATTCATCGGAGTTTTGCTTTCGAAGTAACTTGAAAATTGGATCACATTTGGTAGTCAACTGTGATATGAACCTGGCAATATAGTTCAATTGCCCAAGAAAAACTCTCACTTCGTTTGGTGTTTTCGGTGATGGTAGGTTTTGAATAGCCTTAATTTTGTCAGGGTCTACTTCAATCCCTTTTTCACTCATAACAAACCCCAACAACTTGCCTGAAGTTGCTACAAATGTACATTTTACCGGATTCAACCGAAACCTGTATTTTCGTAGCCTTTCAAACAATTTCTTCAAATTAACTATATGCTCATGCGTTGTTCGAGCCTTAGCTATCATGTCATCTACATATACCTCAATTTCCTTATGCATCATGTCATGGAATAGGGTCACCATGGCTCATTGGTATATAGCTCCTGCATTCTTCAATCCGAATGACATAACCTTGTAATTAAAGGTTCCCCATACAGTTATGAATGTCGTTTTCTCCTTGTCTTCCGATGCCATTTTGATTTGATTATACCCAGAGAATCTATCCATGAAAGAGAACATGGAATATCGGGCTGTGTTATCAACAAGGGTATCAATATGCGGCAACGGGAAGTTATCTTTGGGGCTCGCTCGGTTGAGGTCTCAATAGTCAACACAAATTCGCACCTTTCCATCTTTCTTCGGCACGGGTAAAATATTTGCTACCCACTCTGGGTATTTGGCTACTTTTAAGAAACCGGGATCAAATTGCTTCACAATGTCTTCCCTTATTTTCAAAAGCATTTCTCGCTTCATACGCCTCAACTTCTGCTGGACTGGCTTGCATTCGGGTCTGATAGGAAGCTTGTGCACTACAATCTCTGGATCAAGCCTTGGCATGTCTTGGTATGACCATGCAATAACATCAGAATATTCTTTCAATAGATCTACTAGCTGTTGCCTTTCATGGACTGACAGTGTGGTGCCTATTTTAACTTCTTTCTTATCCTCTTTAGTACCCAAGTTTATCAACTCTGTGGTTTCTTTGTAGGGCAAAATCTGCTTTTCTTCTTGTTCAACCATCCTTAGTAGTTCTTGGGGCAAGTCAAGATCCTCAATACTTTCACCATCAATTTTGATAGTATCATTTAACTTTTCAAGATCGAACTCAGATTCGTTGCTCTTATTATCTTCGCATTCATTAATCACAGGCCTGAAATGCAAATTGGAAAGGATATATAGAGATGGAACAAAAAATGTATTGCATATGAAATGCGATGTAAAGAGTGAAAACAAAAGAAAATAAAAGGATTGGATTACAAAGAAAATTTTGATTGCTTCAAAATCCAGGAATGCATTTTATTCATCATCGTTCAAAGCATGCATAAATAAACAAAAAGCCCTAACATTGCATAAATGGATCAACAACACCCTTGGGCATAAGTATTGGCTTGTCAAATAAAGTTCAAATGCATTACATTTTATCAGAGAACATGGTCGGTATCTCCATGGTGGACCAATTATCCAATTCA
This sequence comes from Microcos paniculata, assembly GCA_030664755.1. Classification (NCBI taxonomy): domain Eukaryota; kingdom Viridiplantae; phylum Streptophyta; class Magnoliopsida; order Malvales; family Malvaceae; genus Microcos; species Microcos paniculata. The sequence goes on along the minus strand of CP131460.1, from coordinate 6,009,305 downwards.
GTGTCTGAAGCTGCCTTAAATATTAGATTGTCAAGATCACTGGGTTCTTCATTCCTCATTCCTACCATACTCACAAATGCTTCTCCATGATTGGGTAAAGGATTTTGTCCCACGTTGGGCAGTTGATTCTTATTGAAACCAAGTTTCCTTTCCTTTACTAGCTCTTGCACCTTAATTTTCAAGGCCATACAGTCTTCTGTGGAGTGACCTGTTGTCCCATTATGATAGTCACAATGAGCATTTTCCTTATACCAGCTGGGATATGGCGGGTTGTAGGTTTTGGTGAAGCGAGGTTTTTCCAACAAACCTTGTTGTAATAGTTGAGGAAGCAAAGCAGTGTAGGTGTAAGGAATTGGATCAATATGCGTTTTAGTATAAGATCGAAACTGTCTTTAGTTGTTTCCAATGTTTGGGGCTGAAGTGTTTGGCCTAGGAGAAAATGTTTGTGTCATGGGTATGGGTTGGAATGTAGGTCTAGAGCCAATGTAATTTGAGGTAGGATGTTGATATGAGATGGGAGGTCGTTGATAAGAATAGGATGATTGTTGGTAAGGATAATGATAACCATGAGGTTGCTGTGATGGGTTATATGGATGAGTGTAATGTGGTGATTGGTAAGTGCTAACATTATTAGCTTCCCCTTCCTTCTTCTTAGAGCTTTGACCTTTCTTTGTGTTGGCAGTATCACCTGAATCAATCTTGCCAGATTTGATAGCCTTTTCAATTAACTCACCAGCTACCACCATGTCAGAAAATGCCTTAGGTACACTGGCCAATAACCTGTCATAATACGGAGCTTTCAAGGTTTCTAGAAACATAAAGTTCGTTTCTCTTTCTATAAGAGAAAGATTAACTTGCGCAGCTGTGTTCATCCATCTCTGGGCATATTCCTTAAAGGTCTCAGTAGACTTTCTTTCCATGGTTTGCAAGGTCAGACGGTCAGGGGCTAGGTCCGTCATATGCTTATATTGGGCTATGAAAGCCTTGGCCAGATCGGTCCATGTTCTAATTCGGGTACTATCCAATTAATTGTACCACCTAGAGGCTACTCCAGTTAAACTGTCCTGGAAAAAGTGAATCATGAGCTTATCATCGGAAGTGTAAGCCGCCATTTTTCTAACATAGCTCAAAAGGTGGTCTTGCGGACACTTTGTGCCATTGTATTTCTCGAATTACGGCACCTTAAACTTAGAAGGAATAACCAACCCCGGTACCAAGGTGGCTTCAGAGGCATTCATGGCTCTGTGATAGCTAAACCCTTCAACCATCTTCAACCTTTCATCTAGCATGCTTAATAACTTGCTATTTTCATCAGGCTTCCCCTTGTCATCACTATCAAAAGTGATGGGGTTTGTTGCCTCATGTCCACTCAGGATCGTGGGTTGAGGCACAAAATGTGTCATAGGTGCTTCAGGATAGGTATATGCTCCTACCGGAGGTGGTGGTGGCACCGTGATACTTCCAGAAGCCTGGGTAGTCATGCTAGTGAGCTCAAGGCCTGGTGGTAAATTCTGGTCATTATCCTTCCCACTACCAGAAACTTCAGCTGTTGTCTTTTCTTTGACCAAATTGGACATCATTTTCATCAGTTCGCGCATCTGTTCCTTCAATTCTTCATTTGATTTTTCCAACTGCTCAACTCTTGACATTTATTCATTCTCCATGATTCTGGCTTGCAGGCGAGTATAATATCTCCTTTGAGCTATCTTGGAACCTTAACCCGTCATAAACATGAATTAGGCCATTTATTTAAAGCTTTGTGCCGTGAAAAGGAAACTTATAAGACATCCCGACTACTCGATGAATGTTTTATAAACCTCATTTTCATCCGAAATTTGATCATCTCTACGGCCAATGATGAAACTCCTTCATAATTTTGCACTTAAAAAAATCATGCCATGATGGATGCAATGCTAGTTTTGCAAAATGATATGCAAATTGTAGACACTTATTTTTAATCTAATTTTAATTGATTAATTAATTGGTTGGTCATTTCCAAATATTTATTTCATTATCTTTTTAAGTTTAGTTTATTTATTATTATTACTACTTTATTTTAATTTTATCTTATTATAACTGCAGGCAATTTTGGACCAAAACCGAGAAGCCAAGGCCGAATTGAATCAACTCCCATGCAAAGGACCCCAGCGTCCTTGTCAAGTTGGCTTTGTTTTCTTGCAATTTCCACCGCTTTTATTGTTGCTGCTAATTGAATTATTTGCAAAGGACCCTAGCGTCCTTGTCGAGCTGGCTTTGTCTTCTTGCAATTTCTACCGCTTTTATTGTTGCTGCTAATTGAATTATTTGCAAAGGACCCCAGCGTCCTTGTCGAGTTGGCTTTGTCTTCTTGCAATTTCCACCGCTTTTATTGTTGCTGCTAATTGAATTATTTACAAAGGACCCCAGCGTCCTTGTCGAGTTGGCTTTGTCTTCTTGCAATTTCCACCGCTTTTATTGTTGCTACTAATTGAATTATTTGCAAAGGACCCCAGCGTCCTTGTCAAGTTGGCTTTGTCTTCTTGCAATTTCCACCTTTAATTCAACGCAGCCTACACAAATTTTGTTAGCTAATGATTGTTTTCAATTGCTAAAAAATTCAATGGAGAGAATTTCTGAAGTAATGATTACTTCCACTAAGGAGCTGTTTGGAAGATAAGTTTTGAAACACGAGAATCTCGAAAATTATTTCAATTCGGAAGAGTATGGAAGCTTGAGCGGATTGGTGACAAGATATTTGATGGCACTTTCAAGACAATCCATAAAACAAATAATGCACCTGCTGCTCCGGGACAGCCATTACTATTTCTGAAGAAATAGGCTATTGATGACGCCTCATCACTTCAGCTTGTTGATCCACTTAGCAAAGGTGGGCATGTGGTTAGTTGTGCTCCCGAGGAAGACAGCGTATTCCTAAGAGAGTCACTATTCCAAAAGGCCGTAAGCTTCTCGTCAGGTTCCTCCATTTCCATCGAACCAGAACATGACCATTGCCATTGTACCCTACCTTCAATGAGCCCTTCCCCCACACGCCATTTTCTCTCGTCACCTTTTAATATTCTTCTCCAAAGGGACCCATCAATATATTTGAAATATATATCTACCCCATGTATCGAAAGGAGTGCTGCATGTTTGACAAGATTGAAAGCAACTGGAAAGACCAACAACCACTACTGGCATGAAATAACACGTGACTCCCTTGCTAGCTGCACCCCTCTCTCACTAAGATACCCTTGCAGAGACAACAAAATAAAAGCCAGCCAACAATGAGAAGCCAACGAAACAAAGCATCAGCCAATAGTAAATAGAGAAAAAGGGTCCACTCCCAATGCAAAAGTCAAGAAGACATGCCACCCCACCTACAAAATGCTCTTGAAGAAACGTGGAAGCTAGTGCTGAATTATTCGAGAAGACCAAAGTTGCTATGTACCCAAAATTAATTATGATTGTTAATGGGATGGTTAACATGTGGGCAAGTATGTATATACAACGTGACAGCCAGCTGGTACCCCTGCAAAGACAGCAAATTCAAAATCAACCAAACAACAGCCAATGAGAGCAAAGAAAGACGGGGTAAAACAGAGATGACAAGACCAAAAATTAATGGCCATCAGATTAAAATGAAAGGAGAAATGAAATGAGGACCGTTAGATGAAGATAAAGAGAAAAGGACTATAAGAAGCCAACTTCAACAGCAAAAGGGGGCGGCTCTTCATTTTCAAAAAAAGCAAGGTTTTCAAAACAGCAAAAAAAAAAGAGCTTTATTTCTTTTGTTTTCAAAAAAGGGGAGGAGCGTTTTTTTCGAAAAAATAAAGGTCGGCGATTTTTCTTTTCTAGTTTTTGTTTCTGGAAACAAAGGAGTGAGTTTTTGGAGTTCAAAAAATGGAACTTTTTGCTTTTTTTTAAAAGAACATGGAGGCCTTTCTTCTTGGTTTCTCTTCTCTTCTTCGTTTTGAATAGCATTTCTTTTTCTTTCTTTTTTCTTTTCATTCCGAGGAAGCTATCCGGAGAATCAAAGGGGAGAGAGCTGTTTGATATTCAAACTGGAAGCCATCCCTTTCTCCAAAAACAGAGATAGCCTTCCTTAGAAAAATCTTTTTTTTTTAAACGGAAAGGAGAGTAAAGCTGCAATTCTTTTTTGTAAACGAAATCTTCAAGTGTATAGCTCTTTTCCCTTTTGAAATGAAATGGGTTCTTTTTCTTTATTTCAACAGGCAACTCTTTGCCTAACTTTTGTGTAAAGTTTACTGCTTTGCCTTCTTTGAGTTTATTTTTTGCAGACCATGAAGTCTTACTATCATTTTACATACTCTGTTTAATCTGAAAGTATGATTTTGTGTATAAAAATGTCATCTTTTTGTTTATATGCGTGGTTAACATGTGTTTGAATGTGATAGTTTGTTTAGATTCTGCTGAAATTGTTTATGAACAAAAAGCTTCCATCCTTGAACAGAAAGCTTCTTTTTTATAGACAAGACCTCTGTTTTCATCTTCAATGGTATATATTTGTTGTTTGATATGTCTGATATTCATTTGTATAGAAATGTCTAATCTTTCTCCTTTTCGGATCAATATTTATGTTCTAAAGTCTTTTACATGATTTATGTAGATCATTAAGTTAAAGGTTCTATCTTTATACATAAAGTTGTCATCTTTTGCCTGAATATGTTTAGTATTTACGTGTGATGTAATCTGAAGTCTGACTCCATGTGTGCTATGTTCGTAAAGATTCAGTTTTTAAATGTAAAGTTTGCATCTTTAAACCTATTTAGGTTAAAAATTTAATTTTGACTATAAAGTTTACATCTTTAGAACCTGTTTAGGTTAAAAATTTAGTTTTGACTGTAAAGTTTACATCTTTAGAACCTGTTTAGGTTAAAAATTTAATTTTGACTATAAAGTTTGCATCTTTAGAACCTATTTAGGTTAAAAATTTAGTTTTGACTCTAAAGTTTGCATCTTTAAAACCTGTTTAGGTTAAAAATTTAATTTTGACTATAAAGTTTGCATCTTTAAACCTGTTTAGGTTAAAAAATTTAGTTTTGACTGTAAAGTTTGCATCTTTAGAACTTGATTAGGTTAAAAATTTAATTTTGACTGTAAAGGTTGCATCTCTAAACCTGTTTAGGTTAAAAATTTAATTTTGACTGCAAAATTTGCATCTTCAAACCTGTTTAGGTTTAAAATTTAAATAAAAATTAACCTTGGTCATAAAAATTTTCATTATTGTATTTTTAAGTTTGAATAGATGCATATTTAGTCTAATATTTAATTATGATCTTGTTAAATTACTTTCTTGCCCTTAAATCTATGTTTGTCTTAATTAAAATTTAATCATGTGTGTAAAATTACTCTTTTGCCCTTACCTACATGTTTGTTAAATCATGAATTGAATTTTGTATAAAATCGTATTCTTTGACCTAATATGTGTGTTTGTTTAGATTAAGTTTACTTTGTATTATGTAATTAATTGTGTATATATGTACTAACCCATGTTTCTTTGTCCCATTCCTGCATAATTAAATTTAGAACATTGATTTTTAGAAATTCATATGCATGGGGTAACCGGAGGGTACCTCGGGAGTCCGAGGTTTCTGAAGGTTTTCCCTGATGGAAAGTTTTCTCGGTGTCTAATTGGGAGTCCGATCGGGCCCGGGAGAATTTTTCATCCCTTCAAAATTAAAAAATATGTTTTTCATGTAATTTTCATAAAAAGAATGCATCATGTTTATGATTTTCTTTAATTTCTTAAAATTCGCAAATGAACTCCAAAAATTTTCTTTTTACAAAAAGGAATGTTAATTCCAAAATCTTTTATTTTTATTTATTTTATTTTTACTTTTATGTTTTATTTTCATTTCATTTTAAGAAAATCTCTTGTTTAAAAGGTCCAATTAAATTGAAAGGAATGTTCATTCCGACATTAAGTTTTTAAATTTCAGATTTAACTTTTCTAATGGGATTTTTATCCCACATTAAAAGGAATATTTATTCCAACATTTAAAATTATGTTTTTCTTAAGATGATTTTAAACACATTTTATTATCATTTTCCAAGTAAAATATTTTTAAGACTTTTGTGGTACCGATTTCCGGGCGTCTTGGGGTGCTAATCCTTCCCCGAGCGTAACCGACTCCCGAACCTAAAATCTTTTTCGTAGATCAGTTTCTTTCCTTAACTTGACGTAATCTTTCTAGATTTACGTTGAGTTTAATAAGTAGGTGACTAACCACACCTATTAAAAATAAAAGGTTAGTGGCGACTCCATTTGTTTTTCGACTGTTTAGTCTCGAACATTTTTCACGCCATATCGTTTATCGTCGGAGCGGTAAAACGTCTCGACAGCTTGGCGACTCCACTGGGGACTTTTTTTTTTAGAGAGTCAAGCCACTTTTTTTAAAGTCTTAATTTTACTTGGATTTGATAATAAAATGTTTTAAAATTTCATCTCATGCATTGCATTGATTCATTTTCATTCAAAAATTTTCCCAATAATTGTTTCAAAAAATTTTCAAAGTTTTTCAAAAAAAAAAAAGGAAAAGGAAGATTTTTCAAATTTAAATTCATCAAAATTGCATCTTGCATTTACATCACTTTTGATTTGTATGTATGTTTATATGCCTTGATTTTCTAACATGCTTTGTGTATTTATCATTTTGCCCTTTCAATTACTTGTATGTATTTTTCATGTTTTAATTCTTTGTTTATGCCATGTATACTTGTCTTGTATGCTTATCTCTTGCCCCATTATTTTTCCATAATTATTTATCTTATACTTTGCATTGTACTGATCGTTGTTGACATGTGATAGTGAAATTTTTTCTGCTTCCTGCTTCTGCTCCTCCGAATGTTCGCTCCCTCACCGAATGGCAATTGGTAAAGGTACAAGTCCCTACCTCACACACAACACAAATTCATAACATAAAAGTTCGGGAGTCCGAACTTCACCTTTATTTAGGAGGGGGCGACGGGGTTGCCTCCACCCCATCTTGTCCGATGGGTACCCTTGTCTAGAGCTTTAAACCCAGCATGTAGAAAAACCTAAAATCTAACCTAGATAGAGCTAAACCCGTTGGAGAAAACCTGGTTTCTTAGGGCACAAAGGAGGGACGGCTTTTAACCTTTATCAATTCCTTTCACTTTATCTGTATATATGCTTATCTCATATTGATATGTTGTTTGTATAATTTGTCTGTTTATCCGTATATATGCTTATTTGATGATGATATATTGATAAGTTTTTGATACACTGTTTGTATAATCTGTTTGTCTTCTTTCGCGTTATCTGTATATATGCTAATTTCATGATGGTATACTGATAATCTGTTTGTTTTCTTCTCAACTTTATCTGTATATGTTTATTTCACAATGACATACTAATATGCTATTTGTATAATCTGTCTGTTCACTCTATCTGTATGTATGTTTATTTCATATTGATATGTTGTTTTGTATAATTTATCTGTTTTCTTCCTCATTTTATTTGTATATGTTTATTGCATGATAGTATGCTGTTTGAATAATCTGTCTTCAACACTTTGTCTGTATATATGCTATCTGTTGTATGTCTGTTTTCTTCCTCACTTTATCCGTACATATTTATGCTTTGTCTTATAATCTTCTTGTTTCCTTCAAATATCCATGATTATTGCTTTTTATTACCATCATAACATGCCATGCATTTCATTCGCAACAAAGGAACCATAAAGGGAAATTAGTCATGGCTGACGAACAAGGTCAATCTTTGGGTCATCGGATATTTGGGTCCCTGGCTTTGTTCCGATGAAATGACCAGTTATCTTTTATGGTTAATTGTTGTGAACCATTCATTTTTGCATCTACATTTAATCATTGACATGCTTCCTTTTATTCTACTTCATACTATACTTGTATATGTACATCCATGTATATAATTTATCTTAATAGTGGGCAAACACATTTCCTTTTTGTCATTTCTTCCCCTTATTTTTGCATCCCATGATGGCATTTTCATTAAGCATGTTCATACATACATTTCATTCATAATAAGGGAATCTGATTCATCCTTGTGATTACATCAAAGGGTTTCAAGATAGCACCTCCATATACTAGATTACGGTCCAAAATCATAATGGAAGAGCAAACTACTGAGATTGAGCAGTTGAGGAAGGCAAATGAAGAATTGCAGAAAAAATTGGATCAGATGGCAGAAATGGTGACTAGTATGAGGCAACAAAACATGGCCAACTCAGGCAACAATTCCGATGGGCAATCTCCCCAGAATGCACTCCTACACATACTTCCAACAACTCAACCCATGAATACCTCTCTCTCACCTCCCCTCAGTATACCTCCACAAGAAAATCAAACACGACTTTCACAATCAAACACATTCACCTTTCCACCACCGCCTCCGCCTGGTATATACCCTTTTATACCCCCAATGTTCAATACAAGCAGAGGACTTCCAATGCCAACCCTACAAATTACTCCTCCCACATACACCATGGCACCTCATGTCCCTGGATTTGCCCCAGCCGACCCCGTGATTGTGCCTGACGAGCAGTTTGAGAGAGAGATGGGCGAAGCTGAAAGCCAGAAAGTGTTGAATCAAATAGAGGAGCGACTTAAAGTCATGGAGGGCACTCATACTTACGGCACTACTAATGCATGTGAGTTGAGTTTAGTTGATAAATTGGCGATCCCAAGGAAGTTCAAAGTGCCTGAGTTTGAAAAGTACAAAGGGACTACATGCCCTAAAGACCATGTTGCCATGTACTGCCGAAAGATGGCCGCTTATTCCCGAGATGATAAACTGTTGATTCATTGTTTCCAAGACAGCCTCACCGGCTCAACAATATGGCAGTATAACAAGTTAGATAGGAGGGGTATTCATTCTTGGAATGATTTGGCTCGGGCTTTCATCGATCAGTACAAGCATATGACAGATTTAGTGCCCGATAGACTGATTTTGCAAAACATGGAGAAAAAGTCTTCCGAGTCATTCACTGAATATGCCCAAAGATGGAAGGACGTGACAACTCAGATTCAGCCTCCTTTAACTGAGAAAAAGATGACATGGCTATTCATTAACACCTTGAAAGCTCCATATTATAGCCATATGCTAGCTGGTGCCACCATGAGTTTCACTGACATGGTCTTAATTGGAGAAATGGAGGAGAATGCGCTCAGGACCGGTAAGTTAGATGATGGGGAGTCCAGTGCAGCCAAGGAGAGTTCCAAAGAGAAAAAAGGCGAAGTGAGCACTATCAGATGTGGAGGATACCAACAACACCCATAAACCCAATGCCAACAATGCCAACCCCAATACCATCCCGTCGATTTCACACCACCTCAGAACACTTATCAGTATCCTCCTCCCAACTATACACAACCTCAAAATGCTTACCAATACCTAGTGTCCAACACCATTTCCACTGCTCCAAGACCAAACACCTAAAACTGGAATCCAAGACCACTAAAGAAAAGGAAACAATTTACTCCCATCCCCATGACTTACAAAGAGCTATACACCAAGCTATTGAATAGCAAGATGATTGAACCGGTTCAGTACTCGACCCTTTTACAGCCTCCCTATCCTAAATGGTTTGATGAAAATGCAACATGCGCCTATCACTCAGGAGCCAAGGGGCATAGCATTGAAAACTGCATGAGATTGAAAGAAGTCGTACAAGGGATTATCAAAGAAGGTCGTTTGACTTTTGATACTGATGTGCAGTCGAATGTAGGGGCAAATTCATTTCCTAATCATGGTGGGAATGGAATAAATGCTATTAATTCTGAATTGTCTGTGTTGAAATATGAGGAATCAAGCAATGGCAAAACATGGGTCTGGCAGTTAGCACCAGGGACCAATTTGAACAATTGGGAGGTTTTTGAAATGCTGATAACAGAATTTGACAAGTGTTGAGCCTCGATTTTGTCTTTTATTCCACACTTCTGCCTAAGAGTGTTGGTGGTTGATCTCCATGTGTTGTGGGCTTTATTTTTCTATTTGTTTATCATTTACCATTTTAATGTCATGCATTTCTGCAAAACTTTTTATCATATACGTATTTTATCTTTCATATAGTCTTGCCTTTTTAATCCTTATTCTTTCCCTATGTATATATGATTATATCTTTACCCTTCGATCTATTTGTTTGTCTATCTATTCATGGATCATGTACCTATATGTATATATTTCTTGTTTTTCTCTTAAATACCCAAGATCCCAAGTGATGAATGTAGAGATAGCAAAGATGGCCCGATCGAGCCCAACTTTGACTGGTTCATTAATACAGATGATTTTGATGATAGCAATAATGATGATTACCTCGTCTTTGACGACGATATTCAATACTGAGACAGAAGAGGAAAACAAGCAGAAATGTACTTTGATGTGGCATCAAATGTATTGGGGTATGGAATGAGAGCTAGTTAATATCCTCGAATGGGGATCAATGCCCAGTGACAGCAAGATTTGATTCTAACTGCATAAGGTGATATGGCAGAGTATGAGACTCATATATCGGGAATCCAAATGGCAAAAAAAAAGAGGGAAAGAAAAAAAAAAGAAGAAAGAGAAAGCAAAAATTGACCGTATCATCATGCATGTGGGTCATCCTTAAGGTTTTAACTTATATTTTGAAATCATTACTTTTCAAAAACCGTTGTTTTCAAAATCACATTCCTTTGAAGGAATACTCTTCGATAAATGTAACCATGCTTGGGAAGAAAAATGGCCGGCTTTCTTGTTCCCTTTACTTATAGAAAAATTATCCATTGTTGTCCCCTTTGAGCCTAATGAACTTTCTTTCTGATGAACCCAATCAAGGATCACCCCCACACTGGGGTAAAAATGAAGAGATTGTTTAAACTCTTACATTAAGGCCAGATAAATCATGAGTGATCAAGAAAGCCTCAGATTCATTTTGTAAAAAAAAAAAAAAGAAAGGAAAGAAGAAGGAAAAAAGGAAATAAATAAGAAGATGAATAAGGTTGGGGCAAACGAAAAGAACATGCATAGACAAATGATCCTTTATATGGCCAAAAAGTGATCCTTGATTCAATTTCCCTGGAAACACAATTTTGGGCCTTTTTTTTATCCTTTTTTTTTTATCCTTTCTTTCAAAACCCTTAACCCTAACCCATGTTACGTGCTTTGAAAAGTCCATTTCGATCAAGTATGGATACTTTGACTTGAAAAGCGTTTCCTTAGAGGAATGAATTTTTATCACTAAATCATACTTTCTAAATGATTGTTTGAAAGAGTTTTGATCCTTATGTGCATGATGGAGCGGTCAAAAAAAAAAGAAAGGAAGAAAAGGAAAGGAAGAAAAGAAAAAGAAAAAAAAAGAAAAGAAAAAAAAAAGAAGCAAAAAATGAAATGATAATGAAAATGAGTGGCTCAAGTAGAAAATCTGAATAAGCAATTCAGATTCAAATGAGGTTGGTTCCTAAGTTGAAACCCAAGAAAACAATGTAGAAAAATGAAATCACTGCAAAAAGGTATCGAGCTAGCAAATGATATCTTTTTTGTTCATGAGATCATGATAATCAGAAATAATCAAACATTGTCAGTGTCATCCATGATGAGTCAGTCGAAGGCAAGGCGCGAGATGACCAACACTTTGTTGTCCATGCATTCATCGCACTGAGGTCATGTACCTTTCTTATTCTTTTGTTATAAAATCGTTTATTACGAACTTGTTTGTTAAATCCTTGTTATAAGTTTGTCTATTTAATATATTGTGCATTGCTTTTCTTCAAGATGATCCATGAATTTCTCCTTAAATACGAATTGCATAATATCTTTATCATGAAAGGGAGAGCAAACATGTAAGTGAATACCATAACATTTGAAGTCAACTCCCAACATAAAAAAGGAAAGAAATGTGAGGGTAAACATGAGTTCAACAACATACTTTTGGTGCCCAAAGCAAGGTGACACGTGAATGAAGTTATCTCAAACTGGGATGTTCAGGCAAAAATGATTTGAAATAAGGGTTTGGGGCATGTTTATGCCAGAAAAGATGTGACAAGAAGATGTTCTCCAATTCCGAAGAATGTAGGTCGGACCAAGCCAGAAGGCTATCTTGAAACCTTTGAGGCAAAGTAGAAAGGCATTATCATTTAAGCATGAGCATGCAAATTGCATCATTTTAGCATCATTCCTCATAAACATTCATCATGCCTCATGTCATTCTTCAAAGATTGCAGCCACAAATTGAATTCAAATTGCGAGGTTAGTCTTGTGTAAGAAGCTCCTCAGGTAACTCTCCAAAACTCCTTTAAGGTCTTTTCTTGCTTAAGGTAATTATCCCTGATTCAATTCTGTTTAGCATGAATCATTTATACAAGTTACTCAAAGTTTAAAATCATTCCTCTTTAGGATGGTTTTCTCAAAAATGTTTCTTTTTAAAGTAATTCATTTAAAGTTTAAAATCATTCCTGTTTAGGACGGTTTTCTTAAAAGTATTTCATTTTAAAGCAACTTCTTCAAAGTTTAAAGTCATTCCTGTTTAGGATGGTTTTCTCAAAAGCATTTCATTTTAAAGCAATTTCTTCAAAGTTTAAAATCATTCTTATTTAGGATGGTTTTCTAAAAAGCGTTTCTTTTTAAAGCAATTTATTCAAAGTTTAAAATCATTCCTGTTTAGGATGGTTTTCTCAAAAGAGTTTCTTTTTAAAACAACTTCTTTAAAGTTTAAAGTCATTCCTGTTTAGGACGGTTTTCTCAAAAACATTTCTTTTTAAAAGCAATTTCTTCAAAGTTTAAAACCATTCCTGTTTATGACGGTTTTCTTAAAAGCATTTCTTTTTAAAGTAATTTATTCAAAGTTTAAAATTATTCCTGTTTAGGACGGTTTTCTCAAAAACATTTCTTTTTAAAGTAATTTATTCAAAGTTTAAAATCATTCCTGTTTAGGACGGTTTTCTCAAAAACATTTCTTTTTTAAAGCAATTTCTTCAAAGTTTAAAACCATTCCTGTTTAGGACGGTTTTCTCTCAAAAGCATTTCTTTTTAAAGCAATTTCTTCAAAGTTTAAAATCATTCCTGTTTAAGACAGTTTTCTCAAAAACATTTCATTTTAAAGCAATTTCTCCAAGTTTAAAATCATTCCTGTTTAGGACGGTTTTATCAAAAGCATTTCATTTTAAAGCAATTTATTCAAAGTTTAAATCATTCCTGTTTAGGATGGTTTCTCAAAAGCATTTCATTTTAAAGCAATTTAGTCAAAGTTTAAATTATTTCTGTTTAGGATGGTTTCTCAAAAGCATTTCATTTTAAAGTAATTTATTCAAATTTTAAAATCATTCCTGTTTAGGATAGTTTCTCAAAGGCATTTCATTTTAAAGAAATTTCTTCAAAGTTTAAAACCATTCATGTTTAGGATGGCTTTCTCAAAAGCATTTCTTTTCAAAAGCAATTTATTCAAGATTTAAAATCATTCTTGTTTAGGATGGATTTCTCAAAAGCATTTCTTTTCAAAAGCAATTTATTCAAGATTTAAAATCATTTCTGTTTAGAATGGTTTTCTTAAAAGCATTTCTTCTCAAAAGCAATTTATTCAAAGTTTAAGATCATTCCTGTTTAGGATGGTTTTCTCAAAAGTGTTTCTTTTTAAAGCAACTTTTTCAAAGTTTAAAATCATTCCTGTTTAGGATGGTTTTCTCAAAAGTGTTTCTTTCTAAAGCATTTTTTTCAAAAGTTTAAGATCATTCCTGTTTAGGATGGTTTTCTCAAAAGTGTTTCTTTTTAAAGCAATTTTTTCAAAAGTTTAAAATCACTCCTGTTTAGGATGATTTTCTCAAACGTGTTTCTTTTTAAAACAATTTCTTCAAATTTAAAATCACTTCTACTTAGAATGGTTTTCTCAAAATTAGCGCGATTTCTCCAAATTTAAAATCACTTCTGTTTAGAATGGTTTTCTCAAAGTCAGCACAATTAGCACAATCTCTTCAAATTTAAAATCACTTCTGTTTAGGATGGTTTTCTCAAAATTAGCACAATTTCTCCAAATTTAAAATCACTTCTGTTTAGAATGGTTTTCTCAAAGTCAGCACAATTTCTTCAAATTTAAAATCACTTCTGTTTAGGATGGTTTTCTCAAAATTAGCAAAATTTCTCCAAATTTAAAATCACTTCTATTTAAAATGGTTTTCTCAAAGTCAGCACAATTTATTCAAAATTTAAAATCATTCCTGTTTAGGACGGTTTTCTCAAAAAACATTTCTTTTTAAAGTAATTTATTCAAAGTTTAAAATCATTCCTGTTTCGGACGGTTTTCTCAAAAACATTTCTTTTAAAGCAATTTCTTCAAAGTTTAAAACCATTCCTGTTTAGGACGGTTTTCTCAAAAGCATTTCTTTTTAAAGCAATTTCTTCAAAGTTTAAAACCATTCCTGTTTAGGACGATTTTCTCAAAAGCATTTCATCTTAAAGCAATTTCTTCAAAGTTTAAAATCATTCCTATTTAGGACGGTTTTCTTAAAAACATTTCTCTTTAAAGCAATTTCTTCAAAGTTGAAAACCATTCCTATTTAGGATGGTTTTCTCAAAAGCATTTCATTTTAAAGCAATTTCTTCAAAAGTTTAAAATCATTATTGTTTAGGATGGTTTTCTCAAAAGTATTTCTTTTTAAAGCAATTTCTTCAAAATTTAAAATCATTTCTGTTTAGAATGATTTTCTCAAAATTGTTTCTGTTTAAGGACAATTTCTTCAAAAGTCCAAAATCATTTCTGTTTAGAATGATTTTCTCAAAATTGTTTCTGTTTAAGGACAATTTCTTCAAAAGTTCAAAATCATTTCTATTTCGAATGGTTTTCTCAAAATTATTTCTAAAAATTGTTTCTGTTTAAAACAATTTCTTCAAAATTTAAAATCATTTTGTTTAAGATGATTTTCTAAAAATTGTTTCTGTTTAGAACAATTTCTTCAAAATTTAAAATCATTTTGTTCAAGATGATTTTCTAAAATTGTTTCTGTTTAGAGCAATTTCTTCAAAATCTAAAAAATCATTTTGTTTAAGGTGGTTTTCTAAAATTGTTTCTGTTTAGAGTAATTTCTTCAAAATTTAAAATCATTTCTGTTCTCGTTTTCTAAAAATTGTTTCTGTTTAGAACAATTTCTTCAAAATTTAAAATCATTTTGTTTAAGATGATTTTCTAAAATTGTTTCTGTTTAGAGCAATTTCTTCAAAATTTAAAATCATTTCTGTTTAGGATGGTTTTCTAAAAATTGTTTCTGTTTAGAACAATTTCTTCAAAATTTAAAATCATTTTGTTTAAGATGATTTTCTAAAATTGTTTCTGTTTAGAGCAATTTCTTCAAAATCTAAAAAATTATTTTGTTTAAGGTGGTTTCTAAAATTGTTTCTGTTTAGAACAATTTCTTCAAAATTTAAAATCATTTTGTTTAAGATGATTTTCTAAAATTGTTTCTATTTAGCGCAATTTCTTCAAAATCTAAAAAAATCATTTTGTTTAAGGTGATTTTCTAAAATTGTTTCTATTTAGAGCAATTTCTTCAAAGTTAAAAATAATTTCTGTTTAGAATGGTTTTTCAAAAGCATTTCTTTTTAAAGCAATTCATTCAAAATTTAAAATCATTTCTGTTTAGGATGGTTTTCTCAAAAGTTTTTCTTTTTAAAGCAAGTTTTTCAAAATTTAAAATCATTTCTGCTTAGGGTGGTTTTCTTAAAATTGTTTCTGCTTATGGCAATTTATTCAAAGTTTAAAATCATTTCTGTTTAGGACGATTTCTTTTTAAAATTGTTTCTGTTTAGGATAATTTCCTTGATTTTCAAATATGTTCTGTTAAGAGTGATCTTTTTCAAAACACCAATACTGTTTAGTGCACATATGAGTAAAGAGTATCTACATCTTTGCTTATTTCCTAATTATCTAGAAGTTTAAACTTCTAGATCATTAAGAAATAATCAAAGAGGGGCAACTGTAGACACTTATTTTTAATTTAATTTTAATTGATTAATTAACTGGTTGGTCATTTCCAAATTTTTATTTCATTATCTTTTTAAGTTTAGTTTATTTATTATTATTACTACTTTATTTTAATTTTATCTTATTATGACTGCAGGCAATTTTGGACCAAAACCGAGAAACCAAGGCCGAATTGAATCAACTCCCATGCAAAGGACCCCAGCGTCCTTGTCAAGTTGGCTTTGTTTGCTTGCAATTTCCACCGCTTTTATTGTTGCTGCTAATTGAATTATTTGCAAAGGACCCCAGCGTCCTTGTCGAGTTGGCTTTGTTTGCTTGCAATTTCCACCGCTTTTATTGTTGCTGCTAATTGAATTATTTGCAAAGGACCCCAACGTCCTTGTCGAGTTGGCTTTGTCTTCTTGCAATTTCCACCGCTTTTATTGTTGCTGCTAATTGAATTATTTACAAAGGACCCCAGCGTCCTTGTCAAGTTGGCTTTGTCTTCTTGCAATTTTCACCGCTTTTATTGTTGCTACTAATTGAATTATTTGCAAAGGACCCCAGCGTCCTTGTCAAGTTGGCTTTGTCTTCTTGCAATTTCCACCTTTAATTCAACGCAGCCTACACAAATTTTGTTAGCTAATGATTGTTTTCAATTGCTAAAAAATTCAATGGAGAGAATTTCTGAAGTGATGATTACTTCCACTAAGGAGCTGTTTGAAAGATAAGTTTTGAAACGTGAGAACTCGAAAATTATTTCAATTCGGAAGAGTATGGAAGCTTGAGCGGATTGGTGACAAGATATTTGATGGCACATTCAAGACAATCCATAAAACAAATAATGCACCTGCTGCTCCGGGACAGCCATTACTATTTCTGAAGAAATAGGCTATTGATGACGCCTCATCACTTCAGCTTGTTGATCCACTTAGCAAAGGTGGGCATGTGGTTAGTTGTGCTCCTGAGGACGACAGCGTATTCCTAAGAGAGTCACTATTCCAAAAGGCCGTAAGCTTCTCGTCAGGTTCCTCCATTTCCATCGAACCAGAACATGACCATTGCCATTGTACCCTACCTTCAAGGAGCCCTTCCCCCACACGCCATTTTCTCTCGTCACCTTTTAATATTCTTCTCCAAAGGGACCCATCAATATATTTGAAATATATATCTACCCCATGTATCGAAAGGAGTGCTGCATGTTTGACAAGATTGAAAGCAACTGGAAAGACCAACAACCACTAATGGCATGAAACAACACGTGACTCCCTTGCTAGCTGCACCCCTCTCTCACTAAGATACCCTTGCAGAGACAACAAAATAAAAGCCAGCCAACAATGAGAAGCCAACGAAACAAAGCATCAGCCAATAGTAAATAGAGAAAAAGGTCCACTCCCAATGCAAAAGTCAAGAAGACATGCCACCCCACCTGCAAAATGCTCTTGAAGAAACGTGGAAGCTAGTGCTGAATTATTCGAGAAGACCAAAGTTGCTATGTACCCAAAATTAATTATGATTGTTGATGGGATGGTTAACATGTGGGCAAGTATGTCTATACAACGTGACAGCCAGCTGGTACCCCTGCAAAGACAGCAAATTCAAAATCAACCAAACAACAGCCAATGAGAGCAAAGAAAGACGGGGTAAAACAAAGATGACAAGACCAAAAATTAATGGCCATCAGATTAAAATGAAAGGAGAAATGAAATGATGACCGTTAGATGAAGATAAAGAGAAAAGGACTATAAGAAGCCAACTTCAACAGCAAAAGGGGGCGGCTCTTCATTTTCAAAAAAAGCAAGGTTTTCAAAACAGCAAAAAAAAAATAGCTTTATTTCTTTTGTTTTCAAAAAAGGGGAGGAGCGTTTTTTTCGAAAAAATAAAGGTCGGCCATTTTTCTTTTCTAGTTTTTGTTTCTGGAAACAGAGGAGTGAGTTTTTGGAGTTCAAAAAATGGAACTTTTTGCTTTTTTTTAAAAGAACATGGAGGCCTTTCTTCTTGGTTTCTCTTCTCTTCTTCGTTTTGAATAGCATTTCTTTTTCTTTCTTTTTTCTTTTCATTCCGAGGAAGCTGTCCGGAGAATCAAAGGGGAGAGAGCTGTTTGATCTTCAAACTGGAAGCCATCCCTTTCTCCAAAAACAGAGATAGCCTTCCTTAGAAAAATCTTTTTTTTTTAAACGGAAAGGAGAGTAAAGCTGCAATTCTTTTTTGTAAACGAAATCTTCAAGTGTATAGCTCTTTTCCCTTTTGAAATGAAATGGGTTCTTTTTCTTTATTTCAACAGGCAACTCTTTGCCTAACTTTTGTGTAAAGTTTACTGCTTTGCCTTCTTTGAGTTTATTTTTTGCAGACCATGAAGTCTTACTATCATTTTACATACTCTGTTTAATCTGAAAGTATGATTTTGTGTATAAAAATGTCATCTTTTTGTTTATATGCGTGGTTAACATGTGTTTGAATGTGATAGTTTGTTTAGATTCTGCTGAAATTGTTTATGAACAAAAAGCTTCCATCCTTGAACAGAAAGCTTCTTTTTTATAGACAAGACCTCTGTTTTCATCTTCAATGGTATATATTTGTTGTTTGATATGTCTGATATTCATTTGTATAGAAATGTCTAATCTTTCTCCTTTTCGGATCAATATTTATGTTCTAAAGTCTTTTACATGATTTATGTAGATCATTAAGTTAAAGGTTCTATCTTTATACATAAAGTTGTCATCTTTTGCCTGAATATGTTTAGTATTTACGTGTGATGTAATCTGAAGTCTGACTCCATGTGTGCTATGTTCGTAAAGATTCAGTTTTTAAATGTAAAGTTTGCATCTTTAAACCTATTTAGGTTAAAAATTTAATTTTGACTATAAAGTTTACATCTTTAGAACCTGTTTAGGTTAAAAATTTAGTTTTGACTGTAAAGTTTACATCTTTAGAACCTGTTTAGGTTAAAAATTTAATTTTGACTATAAAGTTTGCATCTTTAGAACCTATTTAGGTTAAAAATTTAGTTTTGACTCTAAAGTTTGCATCTTTAAAACCTGTTTAGGTTAAAAATTTAATTTTGACTATAAAGTTTGCATCTTTAAACCTGTTTAGGTTAAAAAATTTAGTTTTGACTGTAAAGTTTGCATCTTTAGAACTTGATTAGGTTAAAAATTTAATTTTGACTGTAAAGGTTGCATCTCTAAACCTGTTTAGGTTAAAAATTTAATTTTGACTGCAAAATTTGCATCTTCAAACCTGTTTAGGTTTAAAATTTAAATAAAAATTAACCTTGGTCATAAAAATTTTCATTATTGTATTTTTAAGTTTGAATAGATGCATATTTAGTCTAATATTTAATTATGATCTTGTTAAATTACTTTCTTGCCCTTAAATCTATGTTTGTCTTAATTAAAATTTAATCATGTGTGTAAAATTACTCTTTTGCCCTTACCTACATGTTTGTTAAATCATGAATTGAATTTTGTATAAAATCGTATTCTTTGACCTAATATGTGTGTTTGTTTAGATTAAGTTTACTTTGTATTATGTAATTAATTGTGTATATATGTACTAACCCATGTTTCTTTGTCCCATTCCTGCATAATTAAATTTAGAACATTGATTTTTAGAAATTCATATGCATGGGGTAACCGGAGGGTACCTCGGAAGTCCGAGGTTTCTGAAGGTTTTCCTCGATGGAAAGTTTTCTCGGTGTCTAATTGGGAGTCCGATCGGGCCCGGGAGAATTTTTCATCCCTTCAAAATTAAAAAATATGTTTTTCATGTAATTTTCATAAAAAGCATGCATCATGTTTATGATTTTCTTTAATTTCTTAAAATTCGCAAATGAACTCCAAAAATTTTCTTTTTACAAAAAGGAATGTTAATTCCAAAATCTTTTATTTTTATTTATTTTATTTTTACTTTTATGTTTTATTTTCATTTCATTTTAAGAAAATCTCTTGTTTAAGAGGCCCAATTAAATTGAAAGGAATGTTCATTCCGACATTAAGTTTTTAAATTTCAGATTTAACTTTTCTAATGGGATTTTTATCCCACATTAAAAGGAATATTTATTCCAACATTTAAAATTATGTTTTTCTTAAGATGATTTTAAACACATTTTATTATCATTTTCCAAGTAAAATATTTTTAAAACTTTTGTGGTACCGATTTCCGGGCGTCTTGGGGGTGCTAATCCTTCCCCGAGCGTAACCGACTCCCGAACCTAAAATCTTTTTCGTAGATCAGTTTCTTTCCTTAACTTGACGTAATCTTTCTAGATTTACGTTGAGTTTAATAAGTAGGTGACTAACCACACCTATTAAAAATAAAAGGTTAGTGGTGACTCCATTTGTTTTTCGACTGTTTAGTCTCGAACATTTTTCACGCCATATCGTTTATCGTAGAAGCGGTAAAACGTCTCGACACAAATGATGCATGGAAGGTGCATGGCAAGGAAATAAAGGAAATGAAGTCAGCGTCCATAAGAAAATAAAACAAAATAAAACAAGATATATATAAAAGAATTTCCTTTCTTTTTAGCCAAGATAATGTCCCCTTTTTTGTATGTGATTATAATTTTCTTCACAATAAAGTTATCCAATAGGGCAACAACGCCCTTGGGGCAGGTAGTCTTCCTATTGTGGGTAAGGTGCCCTTACCCACTCTACAGTCCAAACAGAACTTATGAAACATAATAGTAAAGGTGAGAAGTGTTCCTTCATGTGTCCTAGCTTCGATTTTCACTCAATTTAGGATTGGCTCTACCTAAGTTTAGACTTCTCACAGGCATCTATATGCTGGGTTCAATGTTCTAAAGGCCAAAGGTTCCCAAATTGTTCCCAAAACTCCTTCACCCATTACAGGTTACAAATTAGAGAGGGTTCAATTTGAGTGGAGACGTTTCACTACTAAACTCCATTTGGAGGCGATTGCCCCACAAGAGTTAGCTACTTTGCCCCCTCCTAGAAGGTAAGAGCCCGGGTACAATAAGGCTCATGCATGAATGCAATTTGTGAAGTGTGTGAGAAGGAAGATACAAACCTTTTACCAATACCACAACTAAACATAATTTAAACTTCAAATGAGAGAAACATAAAAATAATTAGTAATTATAACCAAAAAATATGGTAATAAATAAAAAAATTCAACAAAATAAATAAAAAACAAACAAGCGGTGTAAATTAGAACATAAATTATTCAAAAAAAATCACACTAACATGCCCCTAAGAAAAATTATTCACAAAATTAAACCGTGATACAACCAATTATTAAGACCTAGAATAAAACTAAACTAATTAATGGCTCGACTCTCTAACTAGTCCCCAGTGGAGTCGCCAAACTGTTGAAACGTGCGGGTCCGGGAACCCTATCATTCGACTTGTCAAAATTTTATGAAGTCGCCACTAATCTTTTTCCTAGGTGTGATTAGTCACCTATGTGAATCTACCTATCCTAATGTAGTTATGGGTACATAAGCTAGGTAGGTTCCGGTCTACGAAACAAAGTTGAGTTCGGGAGTTCAGTTACGCGTGGGGAAGGATTAGCACCCCCACAACGCCTGTCAAAAATGACGGTACCATTTTAATATAATCTAATCCTAGGTCTTATTGATGCAAGGTTGTGTTTTATTTTGAGCATAACCAAAAATTTCTTAATGCAATTCATTATTCATTTTTTATTTTATTACCTTTTCTATTAAAAAAAATTAAAAATTATACATGATGCATGTGATGCAAAATTATTCAATTTTTAATTAAAGGCAGGAATAGAATTTTAATAGAAATTCTCTCCAAACCGCTTCGGCTTACCCGATTGAGTTTAAAGAGAACCTCTCCCTAAGGGACCATCCCAAGAAGCGCCTATACGACTTCAAGGAATAACCACCCTCACTGGGTCCATTTTCCATTATCCAATTCATATCTCAAATGCAATGACAAGTACAATATGATATGTAAGTGTAATAATTTAATTAAAAATAATTAGTGAGAGTTGATTTTTGTTAGGATATCATCCAAACCGCTTCAGCTTACCCGATTGAGTTTAAATGAAACCCTACCCTAAAGGACCATCCCAAGAAGTGCCTACACGACTTCAAGGGATGACCCCCTCATTGGGTATTTTTCAAATTATAATTTATACATTGATGACATGGCAAATAGCACCTAAAATAATCATTTTAAAAAATATATATTATTTACAGAAAGTCTAATAGAAAAATAAATTCTATGATTTATCAATGCACAACACTAGAAAACACTAGTTATTATTAAAAAGATCTTGTCTTTTATATATTATTATTATAATGTTGGCTTTTACAAAAAAAAATTAAAAAAATTAATCATTTACTTACAATAAAGATTTAAAAATATTTATTTCAAATATAGAATCAGAATTTACAAAAACAGAGGTCAAATTTGGAATCATGAGGTCCAAATTAGCTAGGAGAGATTACCTCAAAATTTGCTGACGTGGCAGCTGACGTGGCGCTGACTGGGCTGAAGTGGCACTGACTGGGCTGACGTGGCGTTAACTGGGTTGCTGACTGTTGACCGCGAGTGAAAAAAAAAAAGGTGGCGCGTCAGAACTTTGACCGGAAGGTGAGGGCGCGTCCGATCTCCGATTTGGGTAAAATTGGTACTGTTGGAAAGCTTGAAAGAAGAAGAATCTGATGGTAAAGGAGGTGTAACAAGAAAAAGGTCTGAAAGTTTCAAGAATTACAGTCAAAGTAAAAACTTTAACCGGGAGGTGAGAGCTATTCCGGTAGCGGATAAGGCTGAATTTTTTATAGGATAAATGTTGATGGATTTCAGATTGAATGGTGTGGGAGGTGTTAAAAGAAGAGTGAAGACGAATGAATGGAGGTGGATAGAAACTTGGTTGAAGGATTTTTAGGGTTTTTTTTCTCTCTTTTCAAATTCTCTCTATTCTTCTCTGTGTGTCCCCCCCCCCCTTTTTTTAGCCCTAGGTGCTCCTTATATACTACTCCAATGATAAGGGTTTTAATAGGTTTTCTTGTAGACTAAGATTAGGGTTAAATCTTCAATTATTTCCTTTCCTTTTTCACCAAGATTTTCTCCTTGATTTTTATTCTAGAACATTCCATAATTTTTAAACCCACTCATAAAGGCCCAAAGCCCAAACATTTTCATTTTAAATTAAAGCCCAAATTTAATTTTAGTTTCAAATTAAAGTCTAGCCCACAATTAATCATAATTAGTTAAATTACAAATTTATCTAATTAAAATTAGACTAGATTTTAAAATTGAAAATAAATACTAAAATTAAACTTTAACTTCAAATGAAGAAAGGCTATTTTTCGGACAAAATATGGTGTCTACAGCTGTTGCAAAATCAGTGTTTATACCTCCCTCTTTCCATCTTCATCCAATGGTTCTCCTTCATTTTTATCTTCTCATCTGATGGCTCATGTTCTTTGATATGTGACTTTCCTCTCTTGCCCTTTTTATCTATGCTTCGATTGGTTGTTATTTTGTTGCTTTGCCTTTCATTGGCTAGCTTTTACTTTCGTTGTCCTAGCAAAGGTATTGTTTGAGTAGGGATGCAGCTGGCGATGGAGTAGTCACGTGCACATGGCGCATGCTGGAAGCTATTGCTCCATGTGAATCGTTCAAATGGCCCCCACGTGTTTTGTTGTTGTTGTTTTCTTTTCTTTTGTTTTTGCAGACACCGCCCCCACCAAGAAAAATTTAATAAAAAAAAAAGAACTTAGATTACCATTAAAATATATATATATATATATATATATGAATAGAAAACAAAGAAGAAGATAACTTAATTTTATGGGAAAGTGAGCTTAGTAAGCAAGAGTTGAATTATATAAAGGAGGAAGGCAAGGCAGGAAGAATTAATGGGGAGGATGGGATAGTGAAATGGTGGATGGGAAATGGTTTTTGATATATATATATATATATATATATAAATGTATATTTATATACAAAAATATATATACATATATATATATATACACACATGTATATATATATATATATGTTCTGTATGATAACCAAGTTGACTCGACTGGCTTCTCGGTTTCGATTCACGATTACTTGCAAGGTAATAAGATAAAATAAAATAAATAAGATAAGACAATAATAATAAACTAAACTCAGAAAAGATAATAATAAAAAAAATAGAAATGACCAACCATTTAATTAATTAATCAACTAATTAATTAATTAACCATGATTAAAAATAAGTGTCTACAAATACCAACAATGACTTGGTCTTCATTGAAGAATTCTTGAGGGAAGAATTCATTCAAAGTTACTGGTTTATAAGGACTTCGTCTTGATGCTCAAATGGGATTTGACCTTTTCAACAAAATCAATCATTAAATTTTTTTCCTTTTGAAATTGCACAAAGACTGGTTTAAATAAGCTAAACTGAATGAGTCCATACATTGCCCCGAATTTGAGATTATAGCTTGCAGTTGATTTTGATGAATCGAAGTGAAAGTTGTATAATCTGCTTTCACCAATCATCTGCCTCAAATTCGATTTTCTTTTCATCTGCGAACTTCATAATCAACTCCTTGAGGTTAATGCACTTTTCAGTTGGATGACTAATGATGCGATGGTACTTGCAATATTTAGGATCGTGTGTTTTGTCTTTTTCCCCTGAGTGCTTTGACTCTGGCAATTCAATTAGTTTTTGCTTAAAAAGTTGTTCCAACATTTCAGGCATATCTAAATTTGGGAAAAGATATTGCTTTGCTTCTTTTTCACGAAGAGATACATAATGACCTCTTTCAACATAGGAATGATCTTTGTTCTTTCCCCTTATTTTTCTTGTGGAAATGAACATGGATTCTTCGCTAGAACCATTTGAAGATTTATCCACTTTATTGAGGTCTTTCTTTTCGTGCCTTAGATCAGACACTGGAGGATTTCTGTTGCTAGAGCTAGCAATGCTCAATTCCATATCATGAGCACGAGTGGCAAGCTCTTCAAAACTGTGAGGCTTTATTCCTTGAAGGATGTAGAGCAATCCCCAATGCATGCCTTGAATGCACATCTCAACAGTAGAGTTTTTAGATAGTTTACCTTTGTAGTCCAGACTTAAGGCTCTCCACCTGTTGATGTAATCAACAACGGCTTCATCCTTCCTTTGCTTTGTGTTTGATAGCTCCACCATACTCACTGTATGACGAGTGCTAAAGAAGCGATTAAGAAACTCTCTTTCTAGTTTCTCCCAACTATCAATGGACTCAGATTCCAAGTCAGTATACCAATCAAATGCATTTCCTTTAAGTAACCATACAAATTGCTTGACAAGCTAATCACCATATGTTCCTGCATTGTTGCAAGTCTCAATAAAGCGGGCAATATGTTGACAAAGATTTCCCTTTCCGTCAAATTGTTGAAGCTTGGGTGGCTAGTAATTTTTTAGCATTCTTAGTTCGTCAATACTTCGAGTGTATGGCTTGACGTAGGCAAGATAAGTGTTGAAGGTAATGCCATATTGTTCATTAATTGTGCTCGCAATCATGTCTTGCAACTGTTGGACTGACAGTGAGGCAATTAATGTAGTAGATGAAGAAGCCAATTTTGGGTCTTCAGTCTGTTGAATGTTTTTCATCTTTTCAGTGGGATCAGCATTTGACTTGCTTTTTGTGAGATTTTGAACCTCCAATTGATCATTTGTCTCATTGTTTGGCTGTTGCATCTCAAGTTGACTTTTGAGTATCACAATTTTCACATCTTTTTCTTCCATGGCCTTAATGAGATCGGCCATATTCCTCTCCATTTCAACAAATTTTTCTTCCAAGGTAGTTGCACTGGTGGTCACAACTGATACAATCTTTGAAGAATAAGAGACTATTCTTACAGGTTCAAAATTTATCTAAGTTTTGTAACTTGGAGAAACAGATTGCATGGAAAATGTCTCTTAGTTCTCACTGAATGAGGAATTCAAAGAAATGCCCCCAAATGTATAATCTTCTGGGAAAGCAGTAGGTTTGATGACAACAATGAAGAAATTTATCTTCCCGCTAGATTTGGAGTTTGTTTTTTAACCAAGAAATCTAACGTAATTATTGGTGAATGGGAAATATTTTCATTGGATTCAGTCAAATATGTATCTGGAGTAACAGATTTGGTCAGATCTGGATCCTGAACAGCGGATTTGGTTAGATCTAGATTCTAAGTAGCGAATTTGGTAAGATCTAGATCCTGAGCGGTGGATTTGGTTAGATCTGGGTCTTGAGCAGTGGATTTGGTCAGATCTGCATCCTGAGTAGCGGAATTGATTTTCTGATTTGTTTGAATTTTTAGACCTTTTGTTGAAGCCATAAATCTGAAGAAGGCGATTGATTTTTTTTATTTATTGTTGGAGAAAGAGATGAGAGGTAGAGATGTCCCACTGGGTGTGCCAAAAATTTGTACATATAAATTTCGTGTCTGAAAATTAAGATAGAAAATTAAGTGAACAAATATCAATTTTATTAATGGGAAAATTAGTACAGGAATTTAACAGGTACAATCTCTGTGAAAAGAATCCTTTGATTCGATCTCCTTGATGACAAAATGTTTTGAGGGCCTAAAGGCTTGATCTCGATGAAGGATTGTTGATTTCTCTTAATAGCTTTGATTTTTGACTTTTAGATCTTTAAAGAAAACTTGTGATTCTTTGTAGATCAAAGAGATTTGGTAGATCTTCAGCAAGACAGTCAGAAACTTGTTGTCTTTTTATTAATCGATTGGATTTCAGAAACTTGTTGTCTTTTAGTTGACCTGTTGGATTTCGGAGACTTGTTGCCTTTCGGTTGATCGGTTGGATTTCGAGTTTGACAAATCTTCAAAGAAACTGCTACAGGCTTGTTGTTTCTTCTTGACTTGACTTGGATTTGGATTTGATGAAGAACTTGGATTTGATCACCTTTCTTGAAGACTTGAGAGTTTTGAAATGAATTTTGGAGACTTGGAGATTTCTGAGGAGGCTAGGGTTTCTGCTTTCACTGCTTAGTTTTGATTTGAGAAGTGAAGACTTCTTTATATAAAAGTGGCCTAGGGTTTTGGTAACCCTAGATGTGTAGTATTGAGCCGGTAGTATTGGGCTACAAAACTACCACTCAATTGGGCTTGCATCAAAATTAATCCAAATTATAACTTTAATGGATCAAGTCTAATGAATTTAATTTAACCAATTAATTTTAACTTGGCCAAATTTTCATTGTCTACAATGACTATAAGAACAAAGTCAACCATCCATTCACCCATATGTGGAAAAAAAAATCTAAAACATACTAAATTCCTAACTTTTCTATACAAACTTGCATAAATCGATTGCTTTTGTAGATTAGGGGAATTTCAAAGAAAGAGAAGATAAAATAAAAAGAAGTCAAAGGTTATGCAAAATGAAGCCATTGAAATTCATTGAAATTCGTGAAATCCTAAAAACCTATCTCCTTTGATTTTCGTTTTGAAATTGAGAAAAAAAAAATTTTTAAGATTTTATGCGATTTTTCAATAGTGGCAACTGTAAGTTAGAAAAAAGTAGAAATTTTAATTCTAGATTTGAGGAATCGAATGATGGTTTTTAGTTTTTGAGTTTCTGATTTCTTTCTTTTTGTTTAAGGAATTTTTTTAATCATTTTCTACCTTATTTTCTTGTTCTCAAAATCAAAAATCTAATATTAATCGAACGGTTATAGTGATCAATCACTCCACCATGTGTCAAAATTTTATTAACTCACGCGTTTTATAGGGTGCGTGCAATACGCACACTGATGTGTATAGATAGAAGTCCTCATTTGTTATAACTTGTATAAGTTAGATCCCAATTTATAGCAAATAAAAGGTTAGATCCTTAAATGTGAAAACCACCAAATGTTATGTACTTATTTAATTGTTTAGATCCCTTAATTGATATGTATCCATGTAAGATATATTTTCATATATATTTTTATTAACTTTTTGAATAATATGGATATGTGTCATTCTCTTAATATTTTTTTTGGTACATTGTCATTCTCTTAATATTAGTTATACGAAATCAAAAGCCCTCATTGAGTGTATAAAATAATAATAATCCTATCGAGAATAACTTGCAACATGAAAAGGGCGAACCAAACTCTAGGCCCATTATGGGTCATGTACAGGACAGTACGACGACAACTTTGGTGGGCCATGGACCATTATGGGCTTCTATTTTAATGGCCTACCCGGCCCATTTTACATATACATACAGTTAATTAAAAAAAATTAAAAATTTTCCCAGTAACAAGCAAGATATTCCTAAGTCGATCGGGTAATTTTTTCTTCTTATCTTCTAGCGGAGGAAAGAAAAATGAAGATAATATAAAATTATCCTTCCACTGTTTCACAAAAAGGTTAAGTATTAAGAAAAGAAAAAAATCAATCAATTTAGATATGTATTAGTCTTTGTGCAGTCTTAAGGAAACTCAAAAAATAGTCAATCAAATCAAATACAGACTTCTTCTACTGAATCAAATCAACAAAGTCAAATCGGAAGATTTTGAACTTTTCATTGAATTTTTACCTCAAAATTCCAAACTTACCCTCGACCTCTAAGGTATCTCCAAAAAAAATACTAAAACGTCAATTTAACATAAAAAATGATTCCGATAGCATTTCAAGGAAATACTAAATCATCTCATCAAAAATGGTGGAGTGATTTTTTTTCTCATTTTATCCTTGTTTCTTTTTACTAATTACTAGTATGTCATTTTAATTTTTTTGTTGTAGTTATATATTTTGAGTTGTATTTAAATTTAATTTTTAATTATTAAAAAATATACACCATTAGAAAGATCTCATTAAGATCTTTAAATTGAGATCAATATTGAATATTGTGTAATAATATTGTTATTAATTAATTGTGAAATAATGTTAACAATAATTAATAACCTATGATTAAATAATTTATAATAAAAATTATTAATTATTATTTAACATTATAAATTTAAGAATAATAAAATATATTATTAATATTATTTAAATATTAATTTAATTAGTTAAGTTATTATTTTTATAATTATATGAAATTAAATAAAAGATAGATATCTTTTTAATAAAAATTGGTGTAATAAATGATGTTATATATTAGAGTGAAAAAAATTTAATAAAAAAATATTTTAAAAAAGATGCTCTTTTTTACATAAAAATGATGCAAAATTTGGTATAGATGCTTAAAGATGATATAATCTTGCCAGGTAAAATCGTGTCAACTTTGGAAATACAATGGCAGAAGCGTAGAAAGAGTGAATTACCAAGGGTAATATCGTCAATAAAAATTCACTGTTGCCCTCTTCTTTTGAAATTCAAAAGGCTCTCAAACTTCTTTTCAAAGCCCCGCCTCTTTCCCCTCTCTTTCTTTCTCGCAACATTTATTTTTCCCTCTCTCACTCCCCACTCCCCACTCCCCACGATCTCCGACTCTTTATATTTCCCCCTTCCCCGTGATCCCCTTCCCACAGTTTCCATTTCCCAACGTCTCTTATCCTGCGCTTCGATTCGCCATTTTGCTCTCTCTCTTGATGGCGCAAGTTAGCATCCAGCTTCCGTGCGACGGTGACGGCGCGTGCATGCACTGTAAGGTTATGCCGCCGCCCGAGGAGAACCTCACATGTTCTATGTGCGCGACTCCTTGGCACGTAGCCTGTTTGGTTTCTCCTCCTGAAACCCTAACCTCTACGTTGCAATGGCACTGTCCTGACTGCTCCGGGGATCCTCTCCCCTCGTCCTCGGCCGCGGCTGCCGTTTCTGAGAGCTCAAGTAAGCTCTTGGCGGGGATAAAGGCGATAGAGGCGGATGAATCCTTGACGGAGAAGGAGAAGGCGAGGAAGAGACAGGAGTTGGTGAGTGGAAGGGTTGGAGACAATGGAGATAAGGAGAAGGAAGGGAAGGGAAAAGAGAAGCAGGGCTCTGTTTTGGATGTTCTTGATGGAAACATAAACTGTTCCTTTTGCATGCAGTTACCCGAGAGGCCTGTTACGGTTCGTTTTCTCTGTTTTGTTCTTTAAATGTTTTTGTAGAAAGTGATGATGTTTTGCAAATAATGAATGGGTATTTTGATTTTGCGGTTATATGTTTATTTTCAATCCATTGTACTACTATTGTATTTTACAAACTTGTTGGATTTTATCATTCCGTTGAAATGTTCACTTGATCGGACTTGATGATTTCTGAACTTAAAAGTCGGTCTGGTTTGCATGTACAACTAATGCTACCATATCTAGTGATTCAGTGTGTATAAAATTAAACGTGGTTGTTATGCGATTTTAGTGTACCATGTTTTGTCCCTTTGAGGGTCATATCTAATTAGCCAATGGAATCTAATGAGTTTTGGTTTCATCTTCAAAGCTAGAAAGAGGTTTAATTTACTTTTGACGGGCTATGTAAATAGATCTTCCCCCTTAGATGAAAGGGTTACCCCCTCATAACTGTTGAATGTTGATATATGTCTTAAATCATGTTTTTTCAGACGCCTTGTGGCCACAATTTCTGCCTTAAATGCTTCCAGAGATGGGTAACTCAAGGAAAGCGTACTTGTGCAAAGTGCCGATCTCCAATTCCTCCCAAAATGGCTAGCCAGCCTCGTATTAATTCAGCACTAGTATCTGTTATTAGAATGGCAAAGCTATCAAAGTCAAATGTTGCTTCTGGGTCTCAGAAAGTTTATCATTTTATGCACAACCAAGATCGACCTGACAGGGCTTTCACTACAGAGCGGGCACAAAAAGCTGGGAAAGCAAATGCCGCTAGTGGGAAGATATTTGTGACTATACCACCTGATCATTTTGGACCAATCACAGCTGAATATGACCCCAGTAGAAATCAGGGTGTACTTGTTGGTGAATGTTGGGAAGACAGATTAGAATGCCGGCAGTGGGGTACACACCTTCCTCATGTTGCAGGCATTGCTGGTCAGTCAAACTATGGTGCTCAATCAGTGGCGCTCTCAGGAGGTTATGAGGATGATGAGGATCATGGAGAGTGGTTTCTGTACACAGGAAGGTTTGGTTTTTGAAGGCTATGCATTCTAGGAATATGCTATATCATCAATTTTGTTGCACTTGTTTATGAAATGGATGTTCTGGTTTGTCTGGTTGATGTTGATGCTTTGTTACCATTCAACACTTTGTTTGAGAGTAGTCAGTTGTAGGGTGTCAGTTGTGTTGCATATGATAACCTAACTTATGAGTTGAAGGTTAGAACATACAGTAGATGCACGGTTCCCTTACCTTCAGTCAATTTGTTATACATTTGTAGTTGCTACTTTTGTTGGGCTGTGGGCAACTCAATGATCTGTGGATCTGCTTTTACTTCATACATGGCATGCCACCAATATGCTAACTTTTTCCTAGGGACCTGGGAAGCTTATATATTGGTATTTGTTCATGTGCTCACATGACAATTGCTTGTTTTTGTTGTTGTTGATGGCAGTGGAGGTAGAGATCTTAGTGGAAACAAGCGAACTAACAAGGCACAGTCGTTTGATCAAAAATTTGACAAGTTCAATGAGGCTTTGCGAGTAAGTTGCAAAAAGGGTTATCCTGTTCGAGTAGTAAGGCAAGTCTCATATCTTGAAGCTTAACTCTGTTTCTTTATTTAAGTGGTTGCCCATTCATGTTAAAGGGAACCTGGAGCTTCATTAACGGCTTGGCATTTTAGTTTTATGGTTCAGGAGACTATGTTTTTTTCTTTTTTTCTAGTTACTCTTGCCCTGCTCGTTGCTTATTGAGTCAATAGTATAGAGGCCTACTTTGTTCATTGTGTTTTACTTGATCCTTTTGTTTCTCTTGATGTGTAGATCACACAAGGAAAAGCGATCTTCGTATGCCCCAGAGAAAGGGGTTAGATATGATGGAGTCTATAGAATTGAAAAATGTTGGCGAAAGGATGGAAAACAGGTAAGTTGTTCCTATCAGACACAACAAAGTTGGCTCCTAGGTTGAGCTTATTGAAATTAATGTGCTGATAGGACTTTCTTCCATTAGGGGTTTAAAGTTTGCCGATATTTGTTTGTGAGATGTGATAATGAGCCTGCCCCCTGGACAAGGTTTGTGCTGTTTGTATTATTAAATGGCCTCCTGTTTCACCTCATTTATTCAGTTCCCCTAAGAACTTTCTAAACTTTGATGTAGTGATGAGCTTGGGGATCGACCTAGGCCTTTACCAGCTATTCCTGAGCTGAAGAAGGCAATCGATCTAGTAGAGAGGAAGGAAAGTCCATGGTGGGACTTTGATGTAAGAGCTGCAGTTGCTACTCATAGATATGTTTGTTTTCATGCTTCTGTTTGCATTGTAATAAGGTCTTATCTGCTGGATGGAAGTTTATTTGATGACAAACATTGCTATGAATCTATCTTGAGTTTGGGAACTTATAATGTATCAGAATATATTTGTTGAACAGTATTACCAGTTTAGTTAAGTAGAGAAACATCTCTTTTGATTTCTGGTGTGATCTTTGTTCTTTTTTTATGAGCTTTAACTTTTAATGCTATACTTATCTAGTTTTTATTTCAATCAGGAACAAGAGAGTTGCTGGAAGTGGAACAAGCCTCCTCCTCCTAGCAGAAAGTCAGTTGATGAAGTTGATCCAAATGGTAGGAAAAGGGCTAGGACAGCTATAAAGCGAGCACATAATACAATTATAAGTGAGAGACTGTTGAAAGGTGGTTCTTTTTTTCCTGTCAGGAGATATTTTATTTTGATATTTTGGCCTAGTCTACATGTTCTATGTTTGCTTGTAATTACAATTATCTATCAATTTATGTTTTTATGCCTTGGTAAGTTAGTATGGTAACTGAAGATGCTGAAGTGCTCGATTTACTGGGCAATTATTTGAGTTTTTGATGCAGAAAATCTTGAAAAATTTAATGGCTTATTTTGGTTAAAAGGTGATTTACTGAAGGGGGTAAAAAGTTTTGTTTGTTTATATATTAGATAATGTTGGCAGGGAGCAAGGGAGCAGTGAGAGGGATAGAAGTGTAATAGGCAAATAGGCAGAATAAAAGGAACAGAGCTATCAATCATGTATTGACAATATATTTTATGTGCAGAGTTCAGTTGTCTGATCTGTCGGCAAGTTATGAATCTCCCAGTTACAACTCCTTGTGCCCACAACTTCTGCAAGTCTTGTTTTGAAGGTGCCTTTGCTGGTAAGACTGCTGTCAGAGAGAGGAACAAAGGTGGACGGACACTTAGAGCACAAAAGAATGTCCTGAACTGTCCCTCTTGCCCAACTGATATCTCTGATTTTCTTCAAAATCTTCAGGTATGGCAAGTATTTGCATTTTCTTTTTGCCTAATATACATGTAGCAGAATTGTGTTGTGATCACTTGGGAAGGAAAAGAATTTGAACTTCAAACTTTAAAAATGCTTCAAAAACATAAATAATCATCAAGGTCACTTGCCTGCCATTCGTAGTATAATCTGGCATATAAGACTAAGTGGTTTGCAAAAACATGATCTCCTTTATTTCACAATATGGTTAATAAGATTATGGTATTTAATTTGTCAGGTCAACAGAGAATTGATGGATGTCATTGAGTCTCTGAAAAAAAAGAGTGAGGAGAATCAGGACCGCCCCATTGAAGAGTCAAGCCAAGAACAGACTGATGGTTCAGAGGTGAATGCTGATGTAAGTTCTGGTGGCAGTGAAACTGGAGAGAAAGCTGATCCAAAAGATGACCCACATAATTCTCCACCTGATCGCAAACTGAGAAGAACTAGCAAGAGGAGGAAAGTGGTTGCTGCAGCTCAAGTAGCAACTGGTGATAAAAGTGAGTCTCCATCAAGCACCCTCCAAGTCCATCCATCTGATGATGATTTAGAGTGAATTTTGTCTGGTTGATGGACCATCTAGTATATCCTACCTTATCTACATTTTATGCTGAACTTTTATCGGAATATTAGGGATTTTGCCAGTTAATCTTGGAGGTTCAATTCCACAGTTCTATACTTTCCAAGTATGGGAATGGGGTTGATTTTGCATGGCTAGGACTTGGGATGGTACGTTTTGAGTCGACGGGTTATGGTTTTGTATAAAACAGTTTGTCGGTTAGGATGCTGAACAATTCAATGTATAGGCCATTGAAGCATTCTAATATGGTTAATGGGAATTCTCTCCTTTTGGCAATATTTTCGTGTTATTCTCTTTTTTCCCTCCTGTGATGGAACGGACGTGAATCTGCATTCTGTGGGAGAACAGAATCCACGTTTAATTTTTAATTTTCTTTTTTAATAACTTTAACCATGTGATTGTTAGGAATCAGCTGTTTTTAGGATAGGATCCTTTTTCCTTTTTTTTTTCCGGGTTAATGATGACTAAAACATTAATCGAATTTGATAATTGATTTTTTAAATGCAGGTGAGTTAATTATTTATCAAAGTATTAGCAACATGAAAAATTATCTCACATGGTCGGTGAGATTTGTTTGCATGGAGATAATAAGTATGTTCTAACGTGAAAAAAAATATAATATATGGTCTAAGATAATAATCCTGAGGAATATATGGAGAATCAAAATAAGTACAAGTAGAAAATGATTTGGAAGTATTTATGAAAAAAAAAGGATTTTTAATTTATTATTATTAGCGAGGCAAGTTCTCATGTTAATTGATATACTATATGAGAATCCTCTACTTCTTTCCAGATTATAATATAATAAATAAATTTTGACTAATTTATTTTTTTCGTTGGAAAATTTTCAAAAAGGGATGGTCTATTAAAAATATTTCTCCATTGATACTATGATAAAAAATAATTATTAGTAAGTCAATTATATTTTCTAAATTTTGTAATAAAAAGATTGCATTTACTTTTTTAACCCAATTAAAAAGAAAGAGAAACAAAACCCTAAAATAGTTGTGTTTTTTTTTTCTCCAATTCAACTATTGAAAACCCATAATCTCTTATAACTTAGAAAAAGGAAATCATAATCTTGGAAAAATTTTGTCGAGATTCAAGGACTGATGCATATGGATATTGTGAACTGGTTACCTTGCCTTTTGTTCTTGAAATTCAATCACAATAAGTAGAGAGAGAAGTAACAAGCAACTTATAGATTTTCACTAGTCAGAAACTTGATGTTAATCAACACCTGGCGGCATAGGAAAGTGGAAGAACTTGTTGCTTATGTTCATCATAAATGTCGGGTTGGTGAAGCAATAGACCTGGGCCAAGCAGCTTTGAAAACTGTGCTTAATTTTATATCTAATACTATTTTCTCGTTCAATTTAGTTGACTCTTCTGATACTGCTTAGGAGTTCTAAGAAATTGTACAACGACTAACAGAAGAGCTAGGAAAACACAATTTTGTTGATTATTTCTCTAGCATTCTTGGAAATCTTGATTTGCATATAAGGCGTAGGACGACAATTGGAAATCAGAACTTTTTCGAGATTGTGGATTTTCTTTTTTTGGTCATAAAAGATTGTGGGTTTTCAATAGATGAATTGGGGAAAAAAAAGTTATATTAGGGCTTTTTTTTCTCTTTCTTTCTAAAGGGGGTTTAAAAAAGTAATACAATCTCTTTATTATATATTTTACAAAATAAAACTGACCTACTAATAATTATTTTTCAGCATAGTATTAACAGATAAATATTTTTAATAAATCACCCTTTTTTGAAATTTACCCTTTTTCATTGTACATAAAGTAATAATTATGGATGCAAACTTACTTCAATTCGAGTTATAAAAATAAGTATGATATAATAAATGAAATTGGATTATATTATATAAGAAATTTAAATATATGATAAATTCAATAAACATTGATAAAAAATTTAAATATAATCATAAAATTAAGAAATTTTTGAAAAGAAAATTATGAAAAATGAGAAATTATTGGTTAAATATACCATAACTTTTTGTGAAATTTACTCCATCTATCTCAAAATATTTGTCACTTTTGAAAAAAAATTGTCCAAAAATATTTTCACTTTTACAAAACCAATATAATCTTATTACAGCTTTCTAAAATTACCTTTGTTATTAAATGCATGTTTACTCTATTCTCTCTCTTTGATTATAAGTGAGAGAAAAGTTAAATAATGGGTAATATAGGAAAATAAGTGAAAAATGCATAAAATTTAATAAAAAAAATATTTTTCTTGACCTTGTGAAATAGTTAAAAGTGACAAATATTTTAGGACAGATGGAGTAATATTTATAATAATTTAAAGCATTTCAATTAATAACATGCCAATATTAAAAAAATTACTTTATATATTTTTTTATCAAAATAAATAATTATCTTTGTAAAGAAACTCAATAAAAACTATATTTAGATTAAATATAACCATTTTTTCTCTCCGTCTCACAAATATAATAAATAGCTCACACAAAGTACTTAATACATATTAAAAATAATTTTTAAATTATTTATAATTATTTTTCTTTGATCCTACATAATACTTTATATGATCTCTATAAGACCTCTCTCTTCTGATCCTACATAATACTTTATATGATCTCCATAAGACCTCTCTCTTTTGATCTTACATAACACTTTATATAATCTTCATAAGACATTATTTAAAGTTAACATCCTATGAAATTTCATATATAATCTCATTCTAATTCCTGTAGTTTTAACTTTAATGTCGGTCTTTTTATAATGTTTTAAATGACTATATGTGAAGTTTCACAAATAACCCTTGGATTATTTCTATAATTTGAAGTTAAGTGTATTTATTTGTCTTTCTAATAATGATTTAAATTTTCTTAATATTTCTTTTTTTAAAAAAAAATAAGACTTGACAAAAAAATTGAGAACTTTAAATTAAAAAAATAATTAAATATTATTTGGAGAAAAAAGAAAAACTTCTTATCCATAGAGAATAAAAAAGAGAATCCATATACATACATACATATATACATACATATAAATATATATTTCAACGCCATATAAAATCTCAATTATAATCTTCTATTGATTTCTATGGAATCAAGTTTAATATACATATTTGTCTTTCTATAATGATTTAAATGAATATATTTAAAATTTCGATCTTTAAGTTCTTTAACTTTTACTTAAAATCATAAGAATCCTTCTACTTTTTATTTTTTTTCTGCTGTGTTTTTACTCTTACTCAAAGTTGGATGTTGTGATCTTTTTTATGGCTTATGACCTTTATTTGCTAAATAATAAAATCTTTCTTTGCCTTTAAAAAAAATCACAACAATTTCCCCCATCTCCTTTAAGTTTTATCTTAAGTTTTTTTTTTTTAAATTCTCCCTATTTCCATAAAAAAGCAGAAAAAATCCTTTACCCCATTATGTATTTTGAAAGTTTTTTTTGAGTTCACCATCCTTCCATTAATAAGAAAAGAAAAAACAATCCCCTCCTCCTTTAGTTATTTTGAATATCGATTTTTCAGTGTAGAATTAATGATGAAGTCACTTTTAGAAATGATTTCACTTATTTTTTACAGTTAAACTAAAGGAAAAACATTTTGTAACTATTAACTCGTTGATTTCATAAGAAACATGTGTTTTATGTTGACACTGTTTCTATTTCTCAAGTAATCATCTTTCCTCTTATTAATTGTATATTGGTCATACAATCTTATTTCTCTATTATAATATTGTTCCTAATAATATTATTAAAAGCATGTATATTTTAATAAATATAAAGAATTTATTACAGTTTCAAATAAATTTACAATATCTATATAACCCATGACATTCGTATAGATCTAATATAAGTTTTCTATATATGCTCTAACAAATAAAAATATAATATAAATTTATATAATCCCAGGGCATTAGTGCGGGTCAAAACTGCTAGTTTTACTTTAATGATATACATTAAAATTAACTTAGTAACAAGTGAACATAATTTTTTTTCTTAAATGAAGTAGAAAGAAAACTACATGCTTTTCTTTTTTTTTGGCTTATGTTATTTGCTTTTAATTAATTAGTTAATTAATAATTTATTTATTGTATTTTATCTTTTGCAAAAAAATTAAAGCATCTCCCCATAAAGCCTTACTATTTTTATGTTTTATTATCCTCAAATGGAAAAAGAATGGAGAAAAAAAAATCCCTAATATATCTTGTTGGCTTAGAAAAAGGGAAATTAAAAGTTGGTCCAAACTTATCAATTGGCACTACTACAAATTCAATCTTACATGATGGGAATTAATGTTGTAGGCACCAAAAACAATAAAAGAATTTGAGATCTAATAACATCACTTTTGAATCGCCAACAGTTACATGATGTATTATTGATAGAATATTCTTAATTGCCCTAACTTGTATTTTTTTGTTGGAAAAAATAAGGGTAATGACATAAATTTAATTTTTAGAATTGCACTTGTTCGGAAATTTTTTTTATCATTAAATTTGTTTGCTCTCAATGCGAATCAGATTCATTTATCTATACCATTATATTAAAGAAATGTGTTATAAAGGTCATAGGTAATACCATGTAGGATAAAAAGGAGAGAGAAAAATAATTACAAGTAATTTTAAAATAATTTTTATATTTTAAGTGTATTAAATATTTTGTGTAAATTATTTATTGTATTTGTGAAATGGAGAGAGAAAAATGATTATATTTAGTTTGAAAATAGATTTTTTTTACAAAAATTTTCTTTATATTGGTGTGTTATTAATTGGAATGCTTTAAATTATTATAAATATTAAATTTCACAAGAAATTACAATACATTTAAATATAATTTTCATTTTTCACACATTTTATTTTTAAAAATTTATTACTTTTATATTATGTTTAAATTTTTTACCTCAAATGTTTATTAAATTTATCATATATACATTTAAATTTCTTATATAAAATAGTCCAATTTCATATGTTATATTATGTTTATTTTTTAGTTCTCCACCCGTTGACATTATTTGAGTTTTCATGTTACCATTGTTATTCTATACATAGTTAAAATGAAATCAATACTATTTCATCTATTATTTTATATTTATTTTTATAACTCAAAGTGAAACGAATTTACTTTAACAATTATTATTCTATGTACAATAAAAAAATAAATTAATCCCGAAACTAAGTAGGGAGTTCTCCTATAGTTATTAATAAAAATTAGGGATACCTCTAATCAAAAAATATCTTCAATTATGAATTTGATTGTAATAATTTTTTCTTTTATTATCTTCAAAAATATATAAAATGTAATCTTTTTGATATCGTGAAAAGGGGATTGCATAAAAAATAAAACATGACAAATAAAATAAGTTTTTTTATTTGGTACTTTACACGAAATAATAATTAAAAAAATCTAGAACGAAGAAAGTCTCTGGAAACAGCAATTTTGGAAAGTAGACAATAAATTACCCCATCGTTACCAGAAAACAGATTAAACAGAGAAAACTTTTCTCCGAGAAAGGGCAAACTGAAATTTCGAAAGTAACAGCTTCTAACTTCTGGCTGCTTCTTATTTATCTCTGCACTAGAAGTAGTAGTCAAAGCAAAGGCAAAAGTTTCTCTCTTTGTACACAAACTTCCTCTCCTCATGTCTGATAAACCCTAAACCATATTTGATACAGAAATAATCAGGCACTGCCTTTGCCTGTCTACAGGATTTCATTTTTTTCTTCTGTAATCTTTGAAGAAAAACTTTTTCCTCATATACACACTGAAGGGTTTCTTTTTTGTTTCCCCCCCCCCCCCCCCCCCCCCCCCCCCTTTTATCTTTTGCTTATTCTAGATGGATGCTTGGCTTCCATAGCATCAAATATGCTGTCTTTAAGGTCGGTTGTTTCTTTTTGTTAATCTTCTGTGTGGGGTTTGTGAGATATAGCTTCTTTTGTACTTCAATTGCATGTTTTTGCTTTGTGGGTCGGGTGCATTTGTTCATATGTTGTTGTCATTTTTTATTGCTAGCTTATTCCTGGCTTGGTTTATGATTTTTCTATAGCAAGGATTTCATTTGTTAGTTCAATTGCTTGCATCTTGCTATTAAATGAGTACAATTTTTTGCCAATATAGGAATCTTTGGAGAAGGCACAGGAAGAAGATTTTGGTCACAGCAGGTGTCTTAGGAAGTGGGTATTTTTTGTATAAACTATATGATTCTCACAAACGTAGGCTTGCTGATTTGGAAAGACAACTGGAAACCGAGCGTGAAAATGATGAATTCATTAAAGTCCAGTAAGACTGATCGAAATTGTTATCAGTCCTTGTGGAATGATTCACGGTTTTTGTTCTTATATTTTCTGGTTTTGTAACTTCTAATAGAATGCAAGTCCATTTCGAGAACATTCAAATAATAGCTGATACAACAACATTGCCACATGCAATGCACTATTTAAGTTGCCGAATAGCTGAAGATTTGGACCTTTCACATCTTACGGAGAGGCTGATGAAAGGGAAGGGTCAGCCCAACAGTTTATCGTCTTCAGAGAAACTTGAATTATGGGATAGACTCAAAATTTTAAGTATGAGACTGTTACCTCTTGGTTTCTTACTATTTTGGTGTTTTGGACATTTTAAACTGCAAGTTTCCTATCCCGTGTTGGTGAATCTAATCTCACTCAATTGATATCTGATATGGTCTTTTCCAGGTTTTACAAGAATGGTGGTGTCAATATGGGCTGTAACAATACTTAGCTTATATATTAAAGTTCAAGTCAACATTCTAGGAAGACATTTATATATTGATACTGCACGTGGTCTTGGAAGCTCTCATTTACTTGTAAGTTCA
The DNA here is from genome assembly GCA_030664755.1 of Microcos paniculata. NCBI lineage: Eukaryota > Viridiplantae > Streptophyta > Magnoliopsida > Malvales > Malvaceae > Microcos > Microcos paniculata. The sequence continues at coordinate 5,968,721 of CP131460.1, read as the reverse complement.
CTATAGTTTTATTCATAATGGCTGATAATATGGTCAATTGATCTATTTTTACGAGAGATGATTTGCAAAACTATATCAACTTTGGTTTTTACCTCTCCATTTGCTTAAATCTCTGAGTATTATTTTAGTCTAAATATGCCTTCTGCAGATGATTATTGGCATATCCTTCAAATTCCACTTTAGTTGCCTCTGTTGTTTGAGTGACAGAAGATAATTTTTTGTATTTTGAGTAAGCTGGGTTTTTAAAGGGTGGACTAATGTAAGATTCTTGGGCTTTTATTTTTGAGAATGTAAGTTGATATTGCAAATCACTGTGGGATATGACAAAATCCCTCGAGTGGTTGTTAAAGGTGCATGAATGGGAGGTGGCTAGTGGTTCCAGGGCTTTGAAAGAGCTAAATATTTGTGCCAGCCTTTTGAACCTAATTTACCCTGCTCAGAAATAGAAAGTGGTGTGCAATCATACTATGTCATATTTGCTCTTCATTATTAGGAAAGTGGCATTAAATATGTATGTTTGTGTTTGGTATGTGCATGCGTGTTAGTTACTTGGTTAGATGAATAGACAGATAAAGGGTGATAGTTCAATCTCCTATGCCTTGTGTATGGGAGCTCATAGGGTTCAATTGCTCAGGTTTTGTTGATTGTCCTTTTTTCGAGTTCAGTGCCTCCTTGTTTAATACCAAAAACCAAAGGTGTTTTCCTGATGGATTGCTTTCTTATTCAGGTTATAAACTTTTAATTTTGCTTCAATAAGACAGTTTCTTTTGTTGACATTTAGAATGTTTGCCATTTACATACACTTAATCCATAAAGATAGTTGTGAATTTTTTTAGTACGTATGTACGACTTGGATGCTTGTCTGAATCCTTCCTTTTGGTCATATAAAGTTAGATATTGATGTAGTTTTGTTTGTAGAATGCTGCTTCAATGACCTGGACTATTAGTGTTATTCACCTAATATGGTAGTTTCTTAAGCCTAAGAGCACCAACTGATCCATATAGATTGAATGATACGACTACCAACGAGAAAATGGAAAATGAGAAAGGATGAAGATGGCACACCTCAACACTTCTGATTATTCAAGAAACTCAAGAAGAAAATTTTCAATAACAATTAAGTTCGTCATTATTCTGTGGACTCAACTGAGTTTGATACTTGTTTGGGTGCTAAATGAAAATTTGGACTGTAGTATAATCCTTAATCTAAGAATCCACTAGAAATCAGTGACGTTGGTATTAAAATATTAAGATGGTAAGGAGTATGTCCATTGATACTAGCTGCTGACTCTTCTAGCTGTAGTGTCAACCATCTAAGTACATAGTGTTCGATATATGTGGTAAGTGTAAGTTGCTGATTTTTGTGGATTAAACCTTTCATGCATCTTGTCCAGAGGACCGTCTTGGCTACATCATCTTGTCCTTGTTTTATTTATTTATTTTTTCTTTTGCCCTGTTCTTTTGTTTAGTGTTAAGTATTTTTCTATCGTTTTGAACCTTTTTCTTACTAGCAGGTAATTTTTCTCCTGAATAGTCTCATTGGGTCTGTGTTATATTTTTGCTACATTAGCTCTTCTTTGGCATCCTTATCTGTCTTGTTTTCTAAAAACAGTCTTCATTTCTTTCTTGCAGGAAGATGCTGATCTCATTGACAGGGGTGACCAGCAAAAATTTCTGGCAAGTGCTGACTTTCTTGCCAATTATAGCTTGCCAACATTGATTTCCAATATGCAGATAGCAGCAACAGAAGTTCTGAAGACGTGAGTGGTTTTCCAACTTGTTATCTTTTTCGTTCTGGTCTATTATCTTGGAATTAGCATTTTTCACAGGTTGGCCAAAAATCACTTGACTTGAAGTTATAAAGTACATTATGACTGGATATGTGAATATAATCCAAAAACATAGCCATAAATTGGGTAAAATGAATGAAAATGATTCATATGGCCAATCTCATTTCGTTGTGTTCCATTCTTAAATTATGTCTAATTTGTCATTTTGGTCTTCTGATTTATGACGAGTAATCCTATGGCATTCTTTATCCTCCTAATCAAGAAAGAGTATGCTGTATATGTAAACAAATGAAGTTCAAATAAAGTGAAGGGCACTTGAAGAAGGGAAAAATGATTATGATGACTGTCATGACATCTGCAAGATGCTTTGTAAGAAGTTAATTAATGGGCAAACCAAATCTCCTGAAATAATGGATTTGTGATTCTTTAAATAAACAAAAAAAAAAAAAAAGAATCTCTTCAGGTTACATTTATAGCCTGAGTTTTGACACTATTACCCCAGTAATTAGATGTGTCTTTTAGATAGCTAAAACCCTAGAGAATATAAATCAGAATGGTTGGTGGGTAAGCCTTGAAAGTGAAAGATACATCGGTGACCCTTCAGGAAACATCCTGAACTATATCATTCCCCTCTAATGGAAGAAGTACCTGATACAGAAGCAATGCTATATGTTTCTCTTTTCTAGATTAAGAAGATGCTTCTTTGAACATTCATTGTTGTCTCCCAAAATAGATGTACTGGAATAATTTTTGAATTTTGAATGTTATCTTAACTTATCAAGAATATTGAATTAATATCAAGGTTTGCTCACATGGCTTCAAATTTGGGTACTGTTGCAGAAAGCAGTTGAGAGACTTTTTCAATGCTACAGTACTTCATCAAACTATCATGCAGATACTTGACAGATTCATGAGCATGGGAAGTCCTTATCACTGGGTGGACTGCTTGATGCCAGGGGACCCAAGGGTATACAAGCTGGCCATGACATCTGGCAGTGAAAAGGCAAAACCTCCTGATTTTACACAATTTGATCAACTTATGGTGGAGACACGAGAAGTACTTTCAAGGTATCATGCAGATACACGGAAATGTGTTTTCTTGTGCTTCTTGTCTAACAAGTTATAAGAGTTAGAATTTCACGAAGGATGGTGTGTAGTCGTTGCATAGCTCCATTGCATCTTAACAAGGTCTTTAGCAGCAACCATTCTTTTTTTTAACCATTGCTTGGAAAATTAAACATATCAGACGAAAAGATGCTCAAGCCTTAGGGTTACTCCAGATTTTTCCTTATTAAAATTACTCCATATTTTCCTTATTATTATTATATTATACTTTGGGGGTTGGGGGGTTAGGTAAGAATCTAGCTTGGGTGTTTTACATTCATAGATTTAGGGTTACCATTTTGGAATTGATTGATAATATGACCTAGAGATATGTCATGAAGGGCCACCTGAAACTTTGAAAACTTTGAAGACAGTACAGGGCTGTCTGGAGTAACTGTAAGTTTGTAATACCACAAATAGCTGGTTTCAGAGTTCAAACCAGACTTGCTAAGTTAAAAACTTCCTGTTTATGGTTTTTAGGGCAATAGTGAATCAGAACATATCATTCATATGAAAACTAGAAATCACTTAAGAGTGGTAAATGAGGGAAAAGCTCCCCTTGTTATAATTTTTAAAAAATGGAAACCAAATAGATAAGAGAAAGTTATGTTCTCAACATTGTTTGTTTAGGAAGAGAAGGAAACAATTACTTACCATGTTCTTGCACAACATTTCCTTCACAAGTTAAAATAAATGTTAAAACATGGATAACTTTTCCTGTAAAGTAACAGCTTTTAGGAGCCTGTCCCTCCCAAATCCTCTCTATTTGGAAGGTTTGAAAAGTTAGAGGTTTGGAGGGGCACGTATCCCTCCAAACGCTCCATTTCTGTTGTAATGTTTTTCACACGGGTGACATGGGAGAGGGCACCACTCTCCCTCCCTCTTGTTAAATAACCCTTAGTATCCTTAAGGCTGAGAATAACAGGTTGAGTAGGCATTAGAAGACGGGTTTAATAATCAAAACACTTGCTTAATGTGAGAAACTTATGAAATCAAATTAAGTGGCAGCCTAAATATGTTGGTCTGTGTTGGTCGTTGTAGGCCAGATTACCTAGGGTATATAATGTCCACAAGCATCACAACAAAGTCTGAAAGGCCTTCTTATCTCGGGATGACGCTAATCAATGACTACCCTATAAGCATGTATTTAGTGGTGCAGTTAGTTGAGAGTGTTTCTATCACCATCTTGTCTTCTTTTATTCTGAGCTCGTTAAACTGGAAGCTTACAACTGCTTCATTCAAAATTAACACTAGATGTTCTCATGCTGACAACTTTCTCTGGTGTCAAGTTTTGACTTTTGTTTGTTCTCTTCCCTTGCAGTGCTGAATTTAGTAGTGTTGTCGAAATATCATTAAAGGCAGTGGTGAACGCCCTGGTGGAGAAGGGCTTTCAATCTGGAGGCGGCGGTCTATCATCGGGGATACCTCTAGCTAGACTTTTGCCTCGAATTGCCCAAATCTGTCCATCTCTTGTGGACGAGCCAAGCAAAAACCAGTTTATCCAAATCATTCAAAGTGTTCCTGAAGTTGGGATCTTCTTCACTCTCCTCTACTCGAATATGTCAACCTCATAGAGAGCGAATTTGTAATTTTGTTTCACATTTAATTTCCATACGAGGCACCAATGTAGAGATTCCAAAATGGGGCAAGGCTTGGAAGTGAAAATTTCAAGTTGTGAAAGGAATAAAAGTAACTCAAGGGTAGAGATTATTGCATTAGTTCTTTTGTAATTCTTTTAATATCCTTGTTAAAGTTGCTATGGTAAAATCATCCATAATGCATTTCATCATTTGAAATAATGATCAGAGAACGCTTGAGATTTGAGGGTTTTGCTTTTATCATTTGCTGTATGTATCAGTCAATGGCTTAGGGGAGCCATCTTAATCATCCAATCGTAAGTTGTGGCCTGTCTTTGCTCCATATGATATTCTATCTTATGTTGTTTGCTTGTGCCATGTTCCCTCTCTGAGAACCGTCGAAGAGCACCGGTCATCCTTTCTCTTTTGGCTTAAATATGAAAATGTCTATTAATAAAATAATCAACTAAGTCCCTAAATTTTAATTGCACTTGGATTTACAGTTTACACTTAAACTTCGTCATATTTCACGATAGACAAGTGTTGAAGAGTGTCAGGTCACATGGCTAACCAATCCAGTGAGTTGTCAAACAAAATTTATGAACTTATTTGAATGGATTCTAATTTTGGGTTAAATTTAAGGACTAAATTGAGTATAACAAAAGTTGAGGGAATTCAAAGTTAACCTTTAATAAGGACTTAAATGGATTATTGCCCTTTTAAAGTTAGCCATTGGCAAATGGCAAAGGCATAATGCAAACAAAGAATGATCAAAAAGATTCATTTGTTTTCCATTTTAATGGAAAATTCTGTTTTATTCAACATAAAGAGAGTTAAAATTGGCCGAGTTAAATCATCTTATTCAAACTTGGGCATGACTTCATTTCTGAACCATCAGGAAGCTGAGTTTGACTTGGTTTTACATGAAACCTGCTTAAAGCTTTGAAACTCGTACGCCAGTTGGTCTTTGGGTCTAGCTCTACCCAAAGCTCTCGAATCTCGAAAGCTGCGAGTAATTATGGTATTATTATACAAAATGGTAGTACAAAAAGTGTTTTAGGCTAGAAATCATCCAAGCTGTTGTTAATGTTGAACTCCATCAGTATCTCTGTCATGGAGTTGCTGAACTTTGTCTTCATTTTCAGTGGAATTTGTTGCTGAAACTACCCGTCCAACTTTGGGATACTTCTCGATGAACTTATATTCCCAATCTTCCAACACAGCAAGCTCCTCATCGCTCAAACCTTCGATGTTCCCGTTTATGTCTTCAGGCTTGAACGACAACATAGCCAAGGCCCTGCTCGCATCTCTCCCTGTAAACATCGCGTAAGGCCCTCCACGCCCGTAAAACATCCTGAAAATCCAAAACCCATTTTGGAAATTAATAAATTAACATAATAAAATGGAATTTATGATGGTTTTTGGGTTTTAATTACTTGGCGGAAGAGACGTCGTAGATCTGGGCTCTGATGGCGATAAGGAGAGGCTTTTTGGGGTCAGAACCATCGTACGCCCTTAACTTTTCCTCTGTAACATCCCCGAGCTGAATTGGCTCCTTTATAGGCTTCTGCTGGAAATCTTCGGGACCCAAAAACATGCCGCAAACGACTTTGTAGACAACCACCATCATGCCCAAGATTGTGAAGAACGCCGTCGGGGATAGCCCTGTCACCTCCGTCACTGCTTCCATCGCCGTCGAGTAAACTCCCATGATTTCTTACTTCTCTACTGCTAGTCTGGTACTCTCTTCGTCTGTGTTTCTAGCCTTCAAAAAATGAATTTTGGGTTTGGTTGGTTTTCTTTCGTTCTTCTTTCTATGAAGTTGCCGGAGCCTTTTTAAGGTCTACCTACCCATAGTGGACGCCATTGACCACTGTCACACCTACCACCATGTTAACGGATACAGAGCTTTGTTTTGGGCTGGGAGTTTGGGCCTACCGGGCCTAATCTGTTAATCCAACAATGGCTTATTTCAGAATTTCATTTTGAAAATACAAAAGGGGAACACTCCCTGATCTCTTTCCCTCACTCTCAAGGTTCTGCTTTAACTCTTTTTCCCAAGATCTCTTGAGGGTTAGTATTTCTTCGTCTGTTTCAAATTTGAGAAGAATTAGCAAGCTTCTGGGCATTACAATCTAAGAATTTATTTAAAATTGACTTCTTTTAGTTCTTGTATGTATGCAACTGATACCAGTGTCATTTTAGCGGGTCTATGTATTATTTTCAGATAATTGATTATGAGCCTAATAGAAATAGGTACTTGATTCATGATTGGATATGGGAATTTGAAAATTTACATATTTTGGGACGTTTGTTTGATTATATGGTGTTGTTTTGGTATAATTTTTAATTCAATAAACCTGGTTTAAAAAACCCTATAACCTGTATTAGTTTCTGAATAAATTTACGAGCTTGCTTCATTTCATGTATCTGGAGCTCACCAACAAAATGCTGCTTTTGTCCGTAGTGACAAAGAAAAGTTATTTGTTGGCTGTACTTGATCTTGGAAATTTTCGGTTTAAGTCTTAAGATAATTAAATTTGTGTCCTTTGGGCTTCTTTTGCTTGTAATGATACATAGTTTGTTATACAGGCTTGATTTGTAAGAATTGGTTGATTCTAACCTGACTTTGTGGAGAATTTTCGCTTTGTAGTTTATCATTATGGATCCGGAAGCTGCACAAACTGCCCGAGAATCTCTAGACCTGGCATTTCACATGTCAAATATTCTTGACACAGGGCTTGATCGGCATACTCTTTCAGTCCTTATTGCCCTCTGTGACTTGGGTCTGAACCCTGAGGCTTTGGCTGCTGTTGTCAAGGAACTCCAAAGAGAACCTTCGCCTGCACCCCCATTGCCAACTTCTTTATCACAAATACCTTAGCCAGGTGTGTGTTTTAGATTTTTCTAGTAAACCTTAGACCTAAGGTCAAAGAAGTTTCAGTTTACTTTGTTTTTGGATTGCTCTCTTTGCAATAGAAACTGCCTTTGGATTTTCTCATATCTGGCATAATTGTGCTTAATTTTCACCTTCATGTAGATTCATTTTAGGGCTCATTCACCTAGTAGTTAGTCTCTGTTCTTACTCACCTTGGTTCGGTATCTTCACCATCACGAATGGTCTTTTCTTCATTGTCTTGGAACATATGGAAGTTGCAGCCAGATATTGCATTTGCTTTGTATTTCTGAGAAATTTCTCCTATAATTCCTTTCCATTTAAATGAGTTATTGCAGCTTTGCTCTAATACTCCCTTCAGTTTGCTGGAGCTTAAGCCAGGTTTACTTAATTAGTTAGTATTTTCTAACTGCTGACATGATATTGGTCGAGGTAGGAGAAGAACTATGCGGATACAAAATAATTACAGAACAACAATTAACTGATTAATTTTTCAAAGATTTAGCTACCTCTAGCTTTCTTTCCACATTTTGGGATATTTCTTCATTTGTATCATATATTTTGAGAGCGCTCTTATCAAAATTTCTTTAATGCTTTAAGTTATTGGTGTCACTAGAAGTATCTATTCTAGTATCAAGTCAGCAGTTGACTGAGTGTCTTTTATGGAGTCAATCATGATCCACTTCACTGGGAATGTACAAACGAAAGGTACAAAATTGTTAAACTTGAGAGGTACTTAAGTTACAAGTTCAGCAAAAATATTGAAAAAAAAGAACAAGAAAAAAGGAAGAAGCTTTTTACTTCATGTTTGAACCAGAATTCATTGTTTTGTCCTCTGTGTCATTTGAATACCTAATTTGCTCCGTCTTTTCCCTCTCTTTTTCTTTCATTTTAACTTGCTTATTTGAGTATTCTCTTTCAATCTTCTTCTTTTGCTTATTTAAGTTTGCAAAATACTAGAAATGCATGTATCATGTATGGTAGAAATAGTTTAACACTGTAATTGTCATAATTCGGTATCAGTTAGGGGTAAACACCAATTCAACTGGGTAAACACTAAGATGCACCAAAAATTCAGTAGGTAGTGTTCTCATTTGCTTTTCAGTTGATGTGGAAAAAATTGTGTTTCCCATGCCATTTACTAATAGTTATGGTTGATTAACTTGAAAAGGAATAGTCCTTCATTTGTTAGTGTACGTGCACGCACCACACACATGCATTCTTTCATGCCGAAGCACATAAACACCTGCATATATATGTTTCATAGACTATGCTTGTGACGTAAATATATTCATATTCATATTGTAGGTAAATCTATTTGCTTGATGGTTCAAAGGAATGCTAGCGTCATGGTGATATGAATAATTTTCCAGAGATGTGTTGTTATTTTGTTACAGCAGAGGGGTTATGTTGTTGTCTTTTACCCTGTGCCAAAATGATAACATTAGTTCTGCTTGGAAATAGTGCTCTCATCTTGTGCTTTATGTTCAATCAAAAACAAATCTTGTAACATGGATGTTAGGTCAATATTTAGGTAGATCTTGTGATTCAATCTTCTACTGTTACCATTTGAAAAATTTTATTTACTTAACCCTCGAAAAAAGAGGAGGAAAAGAGAAAGTGGGTGTGATGTTATTATTTGTTTATGGAGTTTGCTAATGCGTGCCTTTTGACATCATATTTTCCTTTTATATTTTCATGATTTATATACACAAAGGAAACATATTTCTTGGAAATGAATCAAAGAGAAACATGAAGGCTTTGCTTGGTAGGGAGGGTAGAAAATTAGAAAGAAAGAAAATAGGAGAAAAGTTGGAAGATGAAAAATAAAATTAATTTTCCTCTTATATGCTTGGTAGGAAAGATGGAAAAAAAATGAGTGAAAAAATTAGGTTATGTTTGGTACATGAAAACATTTTCTGTTTTTATTCTCTAAAAAATACAAAGAAATCATCATATAAGATATCTATAATATATAGAAATATATGTATGTTTTAGAAAATAAAAATGAAAATAGATATAAAATTGAGAATAACTTTTTTTTAATCTAATTTTCATGTCCATTTTCATTTTCATTTTCTAAAACATGTATACATTTTCTTTCATAATATATTTCTTAGATGATAGTTTCTTTGTATTTTTTAGAAAATGAAAACAGAAAACGTTTTCTCATATCAAACATAGTTTTCTTTTTTCTTATTGGTTGGTAGAAGAGAAAAATAAGAAGAAAGAAAATTAATTTAATATATTTTTACCATTATATCCCTTATTAAATATGCTAGTGAGTGGTGGTGTTATATATTAGAATGTTTTTGGTAATGAAAGATCTATTACTTTAGTCGTAATTGATTAAACTCACATTGTTTTCTCTTCACTGTTCTTTTCATATTTGGAGAGATTTTGAATATGAAACATGAAAGAAAACGCTCATCTTTTTATTTTTCTTTTATTTCAAATTTCTCTCTAACCAACCACTTTAAAATTTATTTTCTCTCCACTGCTCCCTCTTAATTTTTTCATCTCTCCACTTTTCTCTTCTACCAAGCAAGGTAGAAAAGAGCTATATGAGAGTCCCAGAAACGATATCCTCTGAACACGTTAAAATCTCGAGGCTCATCATCATGCAAAGATCTCCTTTCACTTTGTTATGGATGAATTCTCTCATGTTGCAGAGATGGAGTCCTGTCCATAGCCTGAGATTCTACATTTTTCGTTTACATTTTGTCTCCATAAAAAGCATGATTGATGGTCAATTTTTACACTACCATTGGTGGGAAGGAAGGAAAGCAAAGGCAAGGGAAAACAATATATAGAAGAGAAACGATGAAACTCCCCATGACTATTTTGCAATCTTAATAAGCGAATAGCAGCCACTTCTCATATTTAGTAATTGCAAGATAATTGAAGATCATAAAGCAATGAATTATTCTCTTAAAAAAAAGGAGGAAATTGTATTATAAAAGACTAAAGCATCGGTGGGAAGAAGACAACCGATTATCTAACTGGGAAAACGAAATTCAAGCTGCAACATTGGTTCAACTTACGTGTTGAGAACCCCTGAGAAGAAGAGGATTAGAAGGGTGGTAGTTCCACAAGATGTCTTGACTCGCAAACCTACCGCTTTTATGGTTCTTAATTACTACATGGCACCCAACCGCAAAGCGGGCAAGCCGAGTAGAGGATTCATGCGTTCCCACCAAGCATATCCTTTTATTGTATTATACTAGAAAGGGACTCGGGGTTACGCCCTGAGAATTTTTTTTTATTTTAAGTATTTGAATTTATTTTTTAAAAATATTAGAGGATAAAGATGAATAATATTTTAAGATCAATTCATATAATCATATATCAATATAATATGTAAATCAAAATGTAATACAAAATATATATAAAAAATCATTTTGATATACATAGATAATGCTAATTAATTACTAATAAAACTACATATCTAAAATATTATACATAAGTTGAAAATGTTGATTAATAATTAAATAAAAAAATTAAATAAAAATATATAAATCAAATATTAATTCTTTGATAATAAATAAATTTTAATAACATATACAAAATACCAAAATGTGAAATTTTCTTAAACCAAAAAAAAAATCACTAAGCTAAACCTTTTTTATTAAATGTGAAAAAATTCCTACAAAAAATATATTAAAAAATTTCAAAAATAAAAGAAAGCACCAATTTTTTTTTAAAGAAAGAAAAAACTAATGGGCTTTAACCCAAATCATCAAAAAAACAAAAGAGCTAATGAGGGGGTGACAATTGCATCCCCTCTTCTTTTAATATGCTTAAATATTTCTATAAAGGAGTATAGATTTCCTATTTCTTGTTTGTTTACGATCTTACTCTTTCGTGGTTATTAGTCAGTTTGCTTTTTACTTGTGTACTAGCCTTTCTTTAATAAAATTTCCTGATTTATTACCATAAAAAAAAAAGAGAGGTATTCATGGACTGGGATGATTTTCGATCCGATTCTCATCTTAAATATCTGTCCATTTATGCAATCGAGAGTAGTCTATTAACCATTTACCTTTTTTCTTTCAAATTAAGATATCTACATACTTTTGGCTTTAAATTTAAATGTTGGAATGTTAAAAAGTTAATTTATATTAGAGCCTATTAGGAGAGATGTTGAAAGCTAACCTGATTTGAGAATCCATCAATCCCATCTGAACTCGAAATTAACCTAACTCAATTTGAAAAAAAAAAGAAGTAAATGACTAGAAATCAACCGATCCAATGTCAATTGATCTGATAACCAAATAAACCAAAAAAAAAAAAAACCAAGGTTAACTTGTAAAACTCGAGAGACCAATTCAAAATAACTTGAAATGTTATGTAAGAGTCATGCCTCAAGCACTCTCCAGGCAAGTCAGGACTTCGTCCACGGCCTTGTCAACCTGTGGGCCTTGCCCACCAGGTTTACAAACGGTGGTGGGCCTAGCCCACCCACCAAAGGTATTGTCCCTTGGCCCTCGTAAATTCGAGTACAACATGCCTGCAGCACTTCTTGAACCTAGCCCACCAAGGGTTTTGTTGCTTTAAGTAAATACTTAAGGCAAGCCTTTTAACCATTTGGTACTCGAATTTGTGAGGGCCAAGTTATTTCTAATTAAAATATCCCATCCATGAAATCATTTTCATAAAAATGATTTTTATAAGGCTGCTAAAATAGACTGAGTCTCACTCGTCGATGAACTCAAAAACCCGTTGAGAGAAATTTTTATCAATGATCTTTAAAATACTTTTATCAAGAATACATATATATTTACCATGCCCTAATCTCCCAACGCTGGCGTTCATCACCACAATGACTACATGTGCTCTTGGTGTGTCACTCTCCACACCTCACAGTTCCAAGAGGATGCACTTGTGCCTCCCCAATGGAGCATCCATAAGCCATCAATAGCTAGCACAACTTGCCCTTCATGGGCAGGCCTCTCATGGACTATTGTCATACCTCAATCGGACAGGTCTCACATGGACCGTAATCACGCCACGATTAAGTTCATATAAAACTATCTCGATTGGGCAAGTTATGTACGGACTTTCATCCCACCTCGATTGGATTGGTATAAAGTCACATAAAACATTTTAAATCATATATATAGCATAGAATATCAAATATCCCTGTGAGTGACGGGCCCACAGAGCCTGCTCCAGTCCAGCCAGCCACCCTGGGCCCCGGTCCACTGGGTCTCCACTACTCAAAGTATTGTCCCTTGGCCCAGCCAGTTCGCATCTCACACGCCTGCAGCGCTACTCGAACCCTGGCCACCAAGGGTTTTGTTGCTCCTATGAGCACGCCTCTCACCAATTGAGCTGGCTAGCTGGACTGGAACAGGCTCTGTGGGCCCGTCTCTCACAATCCCGCCCTCACAAAATATTTGTGGATAATTATACAGTGGTACATCATACCCCAAAGCAATAAAACATTTAATTAAAGATAATAAAACATTTACCGTCGATGTCACTAAACATTGAGGCCAAACCACTCACAGATTGGGGAAGTAGTATACTCCCGCATTAATTCGACTGCACGGCAGGAGCTTTGCCGCGATCTTGCGCCGGTGCTCCTAATCCAATTAAATTCACATTAGAAATCATTTTAAAATTTAATAAATATGCAAATGCCCCAAGCACTATCCAGCCAAGCTAGGACCTCGTTCACGGCCTTACCAACCTATGGGCCTTGCTCACCAGGCTTACAAACGATGGTGGGCCTAGCCTACCCACCAAAGGTATTGTCCCTTGACCCTCTCAAATTTGAGTACCAACGTCCTTGTAGCACTCCTCAAACCTAGGCCACTAAGGGTTTTGTGCTTTAAATAAATACTTAAGGCACGCCTCTTAACCATTTAGGTTGTGCCTTTTTTGTAAGAGTCATGCCCCAAGCACTCTCAAGGCAAGCCAGGACCTCATTCACGGCCTTATCAACTTGTGGGCCTCGTCCACTAGGCTTAAAAACTGTGGTGGGCCTAGCCCCCCACCAAAGGTATTGTCCCTTGACCCTCACAAATTAGAGTACCAACGTGCCTGCAACACTCCTCGAACCCAGGCCACCAATGATTTTGTTGCTACTTAGAGCATGCCTCTTAACCATTTAAGCTTTTTTTGTGAGAGACGAGCCCACAGAGCCTTTTATTGATTCAGCCACCACTGTCACCGCTACTCAAGGTATTGTCTCTTGGTCTTCACAAATTCGAGTGCCAAGGTGCGTGCAGCAGTCCTCGAACCCAGGCAACCAAGGGTTTTATTGCTCCTATGCGCACGGCTCTCACCAATTGAGCTATAACTCAAATGGTTAAGAGGCGTGCGTTAAGTATTTACTTAAAACAACAAAACCCTTGGTGGTCTGGGTTTGAGAAATGCTGCAGACATATTGGTACTCGAATTTACGAGGACCAAGCACAATAATTTTGGTGGGTGGGCTAGGCCCACTACCATTTGTAAGCGTAGTGGGTGAGGGCCACAGGTAGGCAAGTCCGTAGGCAAGGCCCATGATTGCCTGTAGAGTGCTTAGGGCACAGCTCTTACATGTTAATTTAAATAACTAAAAAAAACCGAATGTATATGTCTCAATGGTCAAACTTCGTTGACCCGAAAACCTAAAAGACTCGAAAATTTCTTTAGGTCACTTACACAAACCTAAAACCCGAAACCTACCTATATTTGACACCTCTACCCTTTATACAATGCATTTAGGTGTTAAAAAGGAGTTTTTCACCTTTTGCCAAAACTGTGCTAAAAGTTATTTTTAATAGTAAAAATTCACCAAATTTGAGAAAGTTAAGGTTATATTTGTTATGAGAAAACAGTTTTTGTTTTTATTTTTTAAAATATATAAAGAAACTAACATCTAAGATATGTGTTATATAGAGAAATATATATATATATATAATATAAAAATACGAATGTTGTAAAACTTTTGAATGTTCTAAAATACCCTTTTCTTTCTACATATTTCAGAAATACCATTAATATCATTGAGTCAAATTAAAACTCTTTATTTATCTTTTACTAAATATATTTATTTATTTATTAAAAGATTATAGTAATTAATAATTTTATTTTCATCATTAATTGACTTATCACTATATTATATTAAAAAAATAATTTAATTATTATCTAATTTTATATAGTTTAATTTAAAACTCACTTTATAGTCTAATTATCATTCATTTTAATATAATTTATTTTTTTAATTTTTTATTATTTTTTAATTTTTTATTATTATTTAGAACGTGTTGTATCTCGTGCAACACACGTGACATGGCGATTAGTATATATAAAAGTACAAATATTGTAAAACTTTTGAATTGCCTAAAATACATTTTTTTAAATATTTTAGAATTGTTATTAATATTGTTGATTTAAATTAAAACTCTTTATTTATTTTTTACTAAATATTTTTTTATATTTTTCAAATGATATTAGTAATTAACTAATTTTACTTTCATCATAATTAAATTACTACTATAGTATATTGAAGAAAATAGTTTAATTATTCTTTAATTTCTTGTAGTTTAATTTGAAGTTTACTTATCTATAGTTTAATGATTATTTACTGTAATGTAGTTTGTTTTTCTAAATTTATTTTTTTATTTTTTGTTATTATTAATAATGCATTATATCACGTATAGCGCATGTGACAGTGAGTGTTTAGTATTTTAAAAATGAAAATAAAAATGGACTTATAAATGAGATTAAAAAAAATTGTTCTTAAGTTTAGGTTCATTTTTATTTTCATTTTTTAAAACATGCATATATTTATATAAACTGTACATATTTTAGATGGTAATTTCTTTATATTTTTTAGAGAATGAAAACAAAAAACGTTTTCATATACCAAACATAGCCTAATATTTTGATATTTTTACATTTCAAAAGTACTTTTAAGTTAAAAATACACTTTTCGTAGTAATATTAAATACTTAAAAATCTCAATCTCACTTTTTTATAACAAATTTATAAAACACTTTTCAAAAGTATTTTTTTCTAGACCGAACTTTTTTTTAACCATAATACCAATACCAATAAAACCTAGCCCTTTTTCATCCCAAAAAAAATAAAATAAAACCTAGCCCTTAATATTTAAATATTTAGAAAGATATTTTATTGTATTTTCACTTTGTCTATTTGAACATCCGCTGGGCTATTTGAAGTTCCACATAAACCATCCATGCCTGGTTTGTTATCAAAGTTTCGGACCGTGGATTGGTAAATGACCCTTTACAACTAACCATCTAAAGAGAGACGAACATCTAATTAAACCATCTAACTTGTTATCGTCACGAGACGCACTAAGGTGATATTTTACTGGTTCCACGTCAATGCAATGTCACTTTATATCTTAATTATCGTTAAGGATGCATCAATATCTTGTGGATTAAGAGGTAGAAGTTTAATATCTCTAAATAGAAGACAATAACGGTGAATTTCTTTTGCTAACAATTGTCCAAGGGTATTCTCAAGATTAATACTAATGAAGTCTTTAATTTCAATATTAAACTTTACAACTTTAGGTACCCATAAGAAAAGTATCCAAAGGAAATTTTCAAATTTTTTATTTTAAAAAATATATTTAATACATTAAAATTAGTATATTAGGTTTTATATATAAATTGTGGCCAAAACAATTTAGTAATATATAAAAAAGGTCAAATTGTACAATTAGACCTATACTTTGATTTAATCAAATTGAATCCCTCAACTTTTATTTATTGCCAAATTGAGTCTTTCTATTTTTATTTATTGTTAATTTTAATCGAATCACTAACGGTGTTAAATATTTACCGTTAATTATATTGACGTGACGTTGATTATGATGACATATTTTTTAAAAAAAAATTAAAAAAATTTCATGTAACTTTTTTATTACATAACATATTTTTTGTCTCAATAGCTCATTTTTGTTTTAATTTTGAATGTTTAATTTCATATATTTTTGATGAGAAATTTCATAATCACTACCAAAAGATACTCAATGTGACAAAAAAAAAGCCTCATAAAAAATTTAACATTTTTTTTTAGGTAAACATCATCAAAGTTAACACCACGTTAATATAGTTAATATCGCATCAGCATAGTCAATGCCACATCAGCATAGTTAATTATGAAAATTTAACACCGTTAGTGATTGGATTAAACTTAGTAATAAATAAAAGTAAATGGACTCAATTTGATCAAATTAAAATAGAGAGACTAAATTCACACTTTTCATATAGTAGAGGGACTCAATTTGATCAAATTAAAGTAGAGGGACTAAATATATAATTTGACCTATACAAAAATGCCACAAATAGAATAAAACCATAAAAATGCTTTTATAATATGAAATATAATATTAAAGAACTAAAAATAAATGAAGAAATAGAGAAAATTTTATTACTGAGAGAGAACATAACTGTTGATGAGTTGTAACTTGTAAAATATATCTGTATATGATACAAGAGTGAGAGAAACTCCCTATTTATAATGCAGATCTCCTGTATAAATAACCAAAGATTAACCTAACTTTTAAGTCAAATTTACTTACAAGCCAAGTAATCCTTGAGGAAACCCTAAATAAATTCTCCTTACTTTTCTATATACATTACTGCTCTTCAAATATGGGTTTGTTTTTAAGACAATGTAAATTGGTTTAAAATGTGAAAGTTCATACTCTTTCTAGTCTTATTTAATTGTTACCTTTTGATCAAACAATCTCAATTTTGACCATTAATTAAAATATATATATATATAGAGAGAGTTAAATTTTCAAAAAATATGTTTGGAAAAGTTTAAGATTTTTATTTGTCAAATTTTATTTTTAAAAACTTATAACTTTATAATTTTATTACAAATAACGATCAAAGTTAGAGTTAATTTAACCAAAAATGATGATTAAATAGAAACAGAGGTAATAATTCCATAACACTTTAAAATAAATTGTAAAAATAAACACTAAATAATAGTTTAGTATATTACTCCATCTATATCAAAATATGTCACTTTTATGCGTTTCATGATATCAAGAAAAACAGTTTGTTTTGTTAAACTTAAATTTTATGTACTTTTTACTTGTTTATTTTATCCCTAATTTAACTTTTCTCTCACTTAATTAAAATGAGAAAATAGAGAGGAGACATGCATCAAATAATAAGAGTGATTTTAGAAAAATACAATAATATTACTTTGATTTTGTAAAAATAATAAATTTTTTAGGACAAAATTTTTAAAAAAAAATAATATATATTTTGGGACACGGAGTAATAACTAACCCTTAATTTCTTCCAAAAAAAAGTTTTTCCCTATTAACTAACTAGTCTGTTCCAAGTTCCAACATCAATTGTATAGACAACCGTTAAAAGTGCAGAAAAATAAGTATGATTATTTACCCAAAAATCAGAATAATGTTATTTCCTCCCTCGATCCGTCACGGTCCTTTTTATTCTAAGCTTAGATCCTTCTTTTCTCTCATCTTATAATTTCTTCTCTTGTTCCTTTTTATATTCTAAGCTTAGGACTGGACTTATATTGACTTATTTTATTCTACTATCTTGTATATCAAGCCAGATCTTTTGACTAAACAAACTTACATCTAATTCAATAATTTATTCCAAATTAATGCAAATCATGCTGTTGCCCTAAACATTAGAGAAAAATCCTCTCTGCAATATAGTAATAAATAAAATAACATAATAATCCCAAAGTCAAATAGTCAATGACCTGCCTAATTAACCCAAGATCAAGTTGCCCCAGCCCTTCTGATACCCAAATATCACTCCACCCAAAGCCTAGTTTTATTAGGTTATGCCCTTAAAATATAATATTGATGTGATTGCAATAGTTTGGCAGTACCATTTATATATATAGTTTTGGAAAATTTTCCAAGCTTGATTGATTAAAAAGGCCTCATCCAGACGGTAGATTTCGTTAACAAGCTCCACTTCACAAGGCTCGAAGAAAGGTTGAATCACTGTCACATGTAATCCAAAGAAACCCAGATTATTTCAAAACTCCCAAACAATTTTCTTATTAAAGAGTAATAGAGTATCAGTACAACTTCATAAAGCAGTTCAAAAAATAAAAAAATAAAAATCTGCTGACATTTTATAAATATTATTATAATTACAATAAAAAAAGCAAAACAGGTAAAGTCTCTCTCTCTCTCTCTCTCTCTCTGTTGTCTGAATATGTGGTTTGAATTGTAAAAGCACTGCAGCAAAATCTATCCACAAGATTTTCTGACATCTTTATAATTGCTTCAAGTTGAATGACTGCAACCCTGCAAACACCTGCAATGACTTGTTCTTCAAACAGCCTGCCAGACCCTGGTGGTAAAAAGGAAGAAGAAAAACCAAGAATACTTGTAATATAAATCAAGGGTTAGTACGAAAAGTAGACAATATTATTGAAGAAAAAGCCTTGACAGATGATGGGTTAAGGTTAAAAAAAGAGTTAAGCCATAGTATACAGTGACTAAATTGAAGATCTGATTAAAAAAAAGGACCAGAAAATATATCAGCATAAAAAAGGAAGAAGAGAATAGAGATGTAGAGCTCCCTTCAATCCAAACAAGGATCAGACTTAGGGCAATGCAGGCTCCTGAGATATGGAAGCCGCAAGCCCATCCCCAAGAAAACCCTTCACAAAGATGGGATAGGGCTGTGGGATCCATAGCTCAGCAGCTCAATCTACCCTGCAAGAACCTCTATTGGACTAAAAGGAGCTCTACTCCAACCAACACTCCACAAATCTAAAGGAAACTGGGACAGTCAACCTTTTTTTCTCTCCTTCGTTTCATGATCTGTTCAAAACCTTGAGGACTTTGCTCGAACCCTTTCTCTAGCAAACCCTAGAAAACAGACCAGAAAAGGAAACTGATAACGAAAGAATATAACAGATCGAAGAGACCCCAAAACAAAAATTCAACACATCTTTCTTTCCCACTATTAACTGAAAAACTAAAGGGAGAAATCTATTTATCCTCCAAGTACTTCAGATATGAGAGAATATTAATTCTCCCAAAACTTTACGAGAGAAAAGGCCAAAGCAAAAAAGAAAAAAAAAAGCCTCAAACCCAAAAGATCATTCTTGAAAACAAAACAAAACAAGAATCAAACTCAGATCCCAAAAACTCCTCACACACATACTCTCAAGTCTACCAGCAACTACAACTCCCTTGTAACCCTACTTCACCTCTCCAGGAAATCCTTCGAACCAGAACCAGAGGCAACCAAGGAAAGCCAACAGATTTTGGCGACCCTTTACCTACCAAGGGCACCTTTAGTTATCATAGTAAAAGTAGAAGACAGGTAAGGTTAATTTATATAGAGTGTTTTAGGGTTTGATCAAATAAATAGTGGGTGGTCGGCAGTGAGCTGTATGGCTATTTCCTTTTGATTTTCTCTTGCCCTTGCTTGCGCAAAGTAAAAGGTCGTACACAAAAATAGAAATAAATAAATTTAATTAATGAATTAATTAAGGACGCTGTTTTTTTGCCTCTGTCACGAAAGAATCTCGGGAACCGGCCAGCTGATTCCCTGTTTTCATAATCATATCTCTTCACATGCCTATGTTAAATGGTGCAATTCCCAGTCCCACCCTGCACCATATTTACAATTTAACGGTATTTATGGGGCACCAAGTTTCTGAATAACGTTGTTGCATTGTTTGGTACCATGGTACTATTGTATTTGTAAATAGAGCTTGAAGGGTTCGACTCTTGGTAGGTTTATATAAATCTATGATTTTATATTCTCTAATAATAATATGTTATATCAATTTTTATAATAAATCTTATTATACATAACTATTTTATTAAAAAGTTAGATTTAACCTTAAGTTCTTAAAAATAAAATTTGTAAAGTAAGTCTTAAATTTTAAAATATTATTAAAACTATTTTAATAATTACATAAGAATCTTTGAACTTATTTGATATGCATTAGGGTTTGAAATATTGTCACATGTTTGATGTCGATTTTAATATTGTAAAGTGAGTGATCCCTTTGTAATTACTTTCTGTTTGATTTGGGGAAAGTAATTCATAGGAGGGCACGAAAGTAAGCTAAACCCAACAACTAAAAGTTTAGAATTTACATATTACCCATTTTTCAGAAACAATCATAAACTATTTCAAGATTTTATACAAACTTTACAAGGAAATTGTATTTTAATAAACATTGTAAAATATTTTACATTTAATTTAAATTACAATTTTCATAAGATATATATCAAACATCAAACATTACAAACTTATTTTACATGTGAAGTGATTACAATCTTAAATCTTATAAAATAATTTTTTATAAAGTACCACATGGACCCTTTGAGTTTGTGACAAAAAGAATGTAAAGAAGTTTTTTTATTGAAATAATTATATACATTGTAATTTATTGTAAAGTTTTATAAAAATTTAAAGATATGATACGGTATATTGTTATTAGAAGATGCAAAACCATGAATTTATAAGTCACTGTAATTGAATATTTACTCTTTTATTGGTCCATAAATCCCAAAATCATTAGCGAATTGCCCTAATTTTGTGGATGAGCTAATCTCTCATAGTATTAAACTTTAACCTATGAAGTATTGAATTTTGTTAATCAACAAGTATTTTAAACTACTTTTTAAAGTTAATTAAATTATTGTTTATGATAAATTTTTATATTTTTACCCTAAACTAGCAACTAATCTTGCACTATCTTTGTAGATTGTTTATGTTTGTAGAACAAGTTCTTGATTGAGAGGTGAGGAAACGTCATAGACACCGTAAGGAGGTGCAAGAGGTAGCGGAGAAGAAGAACAAACCAAACCCTGAGAGATAAGGGTGTGGTGGTAGGTGGTGGTTTCAGCCTTTGAAAACTAGTGATTTGAAGTTTGTAATGTCTTTTGGTTTCAAAGCTTTTTGGATGTCAAATGTATAGGGTTTTCTGGCTAGAATTTCATCAATCTCCTTAAGTGCCAGAAGAAGACTATTTATAGGCAAAATAATTAAGTAACCACCATTTGGAAGGTACTTCAGACAAGTCATGTTAATAAGAACGTGGATAGTGGGTTTATTGGTGGTGAGTAAATCATGGGATAGTGGAAGCATATGTGCTACAAATAAGGACCCATTATTTGAGAAAGATCAACTGACATAAATAGGAGGGGTTGTAAGGAAGGTGACATCACTCTCTCTTCAGGGAAAGGTTAGGAGGGGTTCCTAACTACCTCCTAGTTTGAGCCTCTAAGCCAAACCCTCAAGCACATCCCATAATGGATTTGACCCTGAGACCCTGTCACACATCTTGAGTCAACACCATCAATTATATAAAATTTATAATGTTGACAAAAATCAACATCTACATTTTGCCCCATGCATAAGGAATTTAAACATTAGAATTTCTTATGCATGTGATAATAAGAAAGTATGTAATATCATGGTATGTCTTTGCATCTATGCGTAATATGAGGTGATAAGCACTTTTTTTCTATTTTTTGAGAAAAAAATGGAGGTCTGCTGTTGAAGCGGAGAGTGAGGGCCTTCAGCCATCACTCGGAGCTAACCATTGACCTTGATGGAGGGTGGGGGGGGCTTTTCCCCGGCGATACGATAAGGTACACGGGGCAAGCAAGCCCTCGCATAGGTATGTAAATCGGGCAAACCATGCACATGCATGCAGGGGCAAGCATCCCACGCATATGCGTAGGGGCAGGCAAGCCCCGTACATAGCTTAGAGGCAGCAAGCCCTGCACATAGTGTAGGGGCAGGGAAGCCCTGCACATAATGCAGGGGAAGGCAAACCTCACACTAGCAAGTGAATCCCGCGCATAAGAAGTCCTGCTCATAGTAGGATAACTTTTTAGCAAGTTACTTAGACAACAAGAATTCTATCTGAACAAGAACACTAAATCTCTATAAATAACCCCTTTGATCTTTTCTCATGGTCACTTCGATATCTTTCAAAGCAAATTCAGAACTCGGTTTTCAGGAGGTCTCTTATGCTTTCATCAAATTAAGTAAGATTTTCTTCTTCTTCTTCTTTTTTATCATCTTCATTTTTATTGTTTTTTTTCCTTTTTTTCGAAAATTCTTCTCATCTCTCTTTTTTTTTCATTTTTTTAAAAATTCTTCTTCTCTCTCTTTTTTTTTGAAATCTTATATATATATATATATAAGTATATATCTATATTTGGAATATATACTTATCTAACACTGCTACTTCTGGCCATTCTCACTCAAACTTATGCGAACTCATGGTAAGAACTATGGGACTCCATTCTTCAATTTTTCCACAAGAGAAGAAGAAGAAGACAAAGAAGCGCTATAGACCTAAGGTTGACTCTGACCCTTCCGCTCGAAAAAGGAAGCGTTCAGGCCTTGAGGGTGATGAAGAAGCATCGAAGGTGCATGAAGACTGGAGTGATAGAATAATGACTAAGCAGACAGCTATCTCTTTCTTCAACAAATCTCGTCAGTATCTTACTCATGCTGCTGCTCAAGAGGGATATGCCTATAATTTCATTTTGTTAAAGGCAAAGAATGGAGCAAGAGTGTATATTCCGGCGGAAACTGATCTGTGGTTTAGTTTCCAATGTGGTGAGTTGCCTTTGTCTAAACTAAAATTTGGCTGTTGTTGGGATATTGGTGGATGGCCAGAATGGGTGGCGAAAATGCTAGTGGATGAGAGTCATGTAGATACTCTTGGAAAGGCTGGGATCCTTGATGCGGTTAGAATAACTTCTAAACTTTCCACAGTAAAAGACAACAAGGATGACAAGATGGAAGTAGGGTGGGCTGTACTTGCTAGGTGGAATAGCTACTCTCATACCATGGTTACAGCTTGAGGGGAGTTTACATTTACCTTTGAGGATGTGAGCATTCTGCGGGGGCTTCCTTTGATCAGTGATCATAATCCTTTGACATCACCCTTACTCCAAGTGAATTGCCAATTCAATCAAAGCTCATCAATTCACTAAGAAAGCAAGGCAAGTCTCGGGGGTTCACTAGTTGGGTGACTCCATTTCCAGAAAAGCAAGAACCTGAACTCTTTGACCACGAGCTTGCATGTTTCTAATTGCTGTGGCTGGCCAGTTATGTGCTTTCTCAGTGTCCAGATATTGGGATCTCTCCTGCACTCATCCCTATCACCATAAGATGTCTCAAGGTGTGTGTTACCTTATCGGGCCACTTTATTTGGGCTCTCTATATAGACGCCTAGACCTGATTCATGAGAAGTTGAGACTTTCAGCAGGGAGGTATTCGGTGATAACATTTGTTGATGCACCTTTCGTTCATATGTGTTTATGGGAGAGGTTTCTTGTTTCTGCGCCAACCAACCAGATCTATAACCCTGAGACTTCCCAGCACAACTACAGTGCTTAGGCATGGCATGAATACTGATATGAGAGTAAAACCAGCATTCTTTTGGTGATAGATAAACTTAAGAGGTTCCATGCTAGGCCTTACACATAGCCTTTGGGTGGTTTTGGTAATCCCAAGGATCATTATCCTAAAGCAAGCTCGATACCACGTGAAAACTATTAGCAGTGGGTCTATAGGCAGAGGTTACCTGCTATGATTGAAGTTACATCAAGGGCTAAAACAAGGGAATGGGCGGCATTTATGGAGTCATATTCACCCTTTAGAGTGGCATGTCAATTCGGTCTCGACCAAGGTGCACCTCCTGCTTCTTATACATCATAAGATTTTTCTCCATGTATGAAGTCGTTCATCCGAGAGACCCTTCATTCATTTGCAAGAACCCTCATGCCTTATTCTATTAGAAAATGTTATTATAGCAATGGGTGGTCAGCCTTTTATAGTGAGTGTTACACCCGATGGCGTCAATATTGTAGACATAACCTATCGCTTCAGACAAAGTTAGTGGTTGAGTGCGTGGCACGTGATGACATCTCACTTTGTAAAATTACTTCACCCAAGTCAAAGAAAAAGAAGTAGGTAATTCTAATCTCTCTTTATTTGCACCACTATACTTTAGTTGTGTGTTCTTATGTGTGTTGTTCTTTTCTTTTTTTTTATGCAACTTCATGCTGATACCCATGATGAAGTTGATGCTGAAAATAATGCCGTAGAAGGTGTTGAGGATGTTGAGGGTGTAGAGAATGTTGAGGGTACTGAAGGTGCTAAGGATGTGGAAGATACTAAAGATTATGCTTCAACTCATGAAGTAGATAAGCCCTTTAGAACTACTAAAATCATTAGTATTAATATTGTTGCGAGTGGTGATGATGATAATGGGACCGGAAGTGAAAGGGATGGTTTGTACCATTTTGATGATGACTCAGGGGATGAAGATTATGGGAATCCTTACTCAACAGTTCCTCAAAATGCTCAGGTTAGCATAAGAACAATATTTTACAAACAATTCTTCTATCTTTATGTTTACTTTTCTTACTGATTTGATACCCCTCCTGATATTACTGCTATCATGACAGAAAAAAGAGATCCATTTAGTCAATGATAATAATGATGATGATGAAGCTATCGACGTCTTCGATGCAGTTGATAGGGCTCTGAATGTTATCCCTACCATTGATGTTGTGCATTCCTAAACAACTGAGGCCATTAGGGATGTCTCTCCTAGAGGAGGCATTATCCATCTGGCCAATCTTTCCTCCCCAGTAAGAGGGGAGTACACAGAAGTGTCTCCCAACCCTATCACTCATTCTGGTACTCCTTCTATTACTCCTCATCCTCCTGTTATTAGGACTGAGTTTGCAGACTTCTATGGCTTCTCAGTGCAGGCAAAATACGTTACATTCCTAGAGAAAGCATATGCCACGGGAGGTGAATTCTGAAGTAGTTGCTCCTTTAAAGGGAAAAGAAGAAATGACTATATTATTAGTGCTTTGAATGACCTTGGAGTAGCCCTTTTCACTACCCAGGCACCATGCAAGAATCTAAGCCTAGAGGATTTAAAGTTGATCTTGGAATATCTTGACAACTGCATTATTCTTGGCTTTAAGTTGGAATTTCTCGGAGAATATAAGAAATTGCTCGAAGATGCATTTGCTGCATGGTCTTTGAAGCCAGATGAAGCAATGAAACAACTTTCTCAGAAAGAGGCTGAACTTAATGCTCGTGAAAGGGAACTATAACGAGCCAAAGCTCTACTTCATAAGGGAATGGCACAAGTTAAAATAACATATGATATTCTTGTTACTTTTCGCTAGAGATGGCAAAATGGGCGGGCAGCACGAAGCCCAGCACGGCCCAACCCAATATGGGTCGTGCTAGCACGACCCATATTATTTTTTGGGTGGACCGTGCCAGCACGGCCCATCAGTCATGGACGGGCTGGGCAGTCATTTGGTGGCACATGGACTGGCACGGCACGACCCACCAAAATAACCCAGCACGGCACAGCCCACGTGCCAGCACAGCACGACCCATGTACCTATCTGGGCCAGCCCATTTTTAGTAAATTTAGAATTTATCAATAATATAATAATTATATAATTATTCATTTTTTATTTTAAAATGAAAAAAATTAATATTATAGTGGTAAAATTAAATAAAATAGTAGTAATAATTATTAAATTTAATTTTAAAATTATTATTTTTAATGAATAAATTAATTGTAAATAATAAAATCATCAAAATGAGATAATATCATAATAATAATAAAGAAATGAAAGATAATTATGATGATCAAGAATTAGAAAATTTTGATGTTTTGGCATGGTGGAAAAGTAATGCAAAATTATGGCCTGTGCTTTCCATCATGGCCCGTGACCTACTAACACCTCCGATATCCACAGTCCCTTCGGAGTCTTGTTTTAATGCAGGTCGGAGAATTCTTGATGATAGAAGAAGTAGATTGGCACCAAAGACCCTTGAGATGTGTGTTCTTTTGAAAGATTGGTTGGATGCAGAATCTCGCTTACAAAATGTACAAAACCAAGAGGAAATTTCGGATGAAAATGAATAAATTTGATTTTCTTTTTTTTTTTCTTTTTTTAGGTGATAGATTTTCCTTAGTTTATAATATCAATTAGTATTTGTAAATTTTATTATTTATAGTGAATAATGTTCCGCTTTCCCGTGGACGTAGGCATTGTAAGCCGAACCACGTAAATTTGTGTGAAATTTTTCATTCTTAAAATCTAATTTAATAATCAGTATTAAAAAAATCTAGAAAAAATAAAAATAAAAAATAAAAATATTAACAAAATTAATATTTAATAAAAATTATTGGCCCATGTGCCAATCCAGTTTAGCCCATGTGCTGGCACGGCACGATTCATGTGGACTACAGACTGGGCTGGGCTTAATCTTCAAAAGATATGGGCTAGCACGGCACGGCCCATATTTTTTTTTGGCCCAGCACGGCACGGTCCATATTTGTGCGGGCAGCATGGTTTTTGGGCCGTACCAGCCCAGCCCGCCCACATTGCCATCTCTACTTTTCGCTCAGACACAACTTTTCATTTTCCTTTTCTTGGCTAAGACATAGCTTTATTATTATTTATGAAACGTGGGATATTCTGAACTTTTCTTGGCGAGGACATTCTTGTTCTTTTTTTTGTGGTAGGACATGAGATTTATAAATATGCATTTTATGCTAGCTTTATTCACTATGTATTTTATTTTATATGTATATGTATGTAGTAGCAATGCTCAGGGGATGCACTCGTACCCCTTCTAAGGGAGTGCATTCTTGACCCTCCTAGGGAGGTGCATTCTGCTCCCACTATGGAGATGCATCATTGCCCCCACTAAGGAGATGCATTCTTGCCTTCGCTAAGGAGGTGCACTATTGCCCCCGGTATGAAGGTGCATGCCCTCGCTAGGGAGGTGTACTCTTACTCTGCTAAGGAAATGCATCCTTGCCTCCGTTAGGAAGGGGCACTCTTGCCCCCGCTAGGGAGATGCATCCTTGCCCCGCTAGGGAGGTGCATCCTTGCCCCTGCTAGGGAGGTGCACTCTTGCCCCTCTAGGAATGTGCACTCATACCCCTCTAGGGAGGTGCACTCATACCTTTCATAAGGAAACACCATTTAAATATTTGCACGCATTAAATAATGGACTACCAAGGCCAGCATGCATTAGAGCAATGGGCGTCAAAGGTCATGAGTACAACTTATACACTTATGAATATTAACAAATTGCCATAGTTAAGTATGGAAATATGACATATGGCTAGGATTCATTACGTGCATAAGTTTTCTGTACATGATAGATAGTTTAAAAAGATAGATATTGAAGAGAGAAGTTTCATACATGGTACTTCTTGATGTATTGAAAGTTGATAGGAGATGTGATAGCATTGTCATTCATGGGGTTGAGTAACGTGCAATAGCCATTCTCATGTACTTGATGTACTATATATGTCCCTCCCATTTAGGACTGAACTTGTAAGGAAGGGGAGCGCCTCTCATCACATAATCTGTAGCACAAAGCACTTGATCACCCTACTCAAAGTTTCTCTTCTACATCAACTTATCATATGCCATGCCTAACCTCCTTTGATAGACAACCAAGTTCTGGTTAGCTTTGTCTCTCCTCCCTTCTAATGATTCCAACTCTAATTTCCTTGCTTCTTCATGACTCAAGCCAACATCTATAGCCATTCTTATAGAGGGAATATGTATCTCAGATGGGACAATAGCCTCTGTCTCATAGACCAGAGAGAATGGGGTAGCTTTGGTAGGCCCTCGTTTAGATGTTCTATATGCCCATAGTGCTACTAGTAATGTGTCATGCCATGTTTTGGGATCATCATACACCATCTTACTTAACACCTTGAGCAAAGTCTTTTTTGTAGCTTTTGCTTGGCCAGTGCCTTGTGGGTAGTACGGTGTGGACTTTACATGATCAAGATCATACAGAGCCAACAACTATCTCACACTGGACTTTACAAAGGGGATGCCATTATCGAAGATGATGCGACTTGGTATGCCAAACCTACATATGATGTTCTCTTTGATAAAGTTTGCCACCACTGGCCCTGTTGACTTCCTCAAAGAGACTGCTTCTACCCACTCAGTGAAACACTCTGTTACAACCAAAATCCATATATGTCCATTAGAAGGTGGGTTAATAGGACCTATCAGATCAAATACCCAAGTATAGAAGGGCTATGGGGTAGTGATACTATGAAGTTCTACAGCTGGGGCATGGATGGCATTCCCATAAACTTGACACAAATGGCATTTCTTGGCATGACTAAAGGCATCTGTCTCTATGGTAGGCCAATAATAGCCTAGATCTAGCAACTTCTTATATAATCTGATACCCCTTCATGCTCTTCGCTAGTTCCTATATGTACTTCCTCTAGCAAAAGAACAACTTCAGCTAGTGAAATGCATCTTAGAAAAGACCCTGCAAATGATGTTCTGTATAGCTCATTCCCCTTAAGAAAGAATCTCTCAGCTTTCTTCTTCAACTTCCTTGCATCTTGATAATTGGTGGGTAAAACTCCATTCTGAAGATACTCAATGTATGGTCTCTGCCAATCACCTACACTGCCTACAAAATGACATTCATTTACATCTGGAGGCTCAGAACACTTAGTACAAGCCATTTGCACATTTGCAGCATCCATGTTCATAGTCGGCCAATAATACCCCGCTCTTTGCATTCTACGGTATAATGGTGGTCCCTCCTATCCACACCATTGTTTGTGTGCTACCTTAAACCTCTCATCTGCCTCTTGTTTAGAAACATATCTAGCTAACACCCATTAGTACCCACATAGTACAAAACTCCTTGAATCATAGCATACCTCTTGAGATAAGGAAGGCAGCAGAACTCCTACCTTTAAGTTGTTGTATGATAGGAGTGCACCAATCCTCTCCTACCTCATTCTCATGGGGTTGTAGTAACAGAGTAAGCGGACCAGGTACAGACCATCTTTTCTCCGAGATATGTATCGTGTGCTCCTTCTTAGGCATACTAATCTTAGAAGTTAAAGTGGCAAAAGCATTTGCATATCTGTTGGACAACCTTGGGCTATGCTCACACCTTACTGATTGAAATTTATCCATCAAAGACTGAACTAAGTCATGATAAGGGGCTAGCGTAGATTCTTTCAATGAGAATTCTCCATTGGTTTACTTCACTGCCAAGTTAGAATCTCCAATGATACATAAATCACACACTCCAATGATTTTAGCAGTGTACAGACCCAGTACCAGTGCTTCATACTCTGCTTGATTGTTGGTACACTGGAAATCCAGTTTGAAGGCCATAGACAATACATCTTCATATGCACGCTCTGATTCAGGAGGAATCAAGACAATCCCTACACCTCATCCGTTGGCAGTTACAGACCTATCAAAATACAATTTTCACTCCTCACATAACTCAGTACAGTATACTTCACTATAAAACTCTCCTGGTATGGAGTCTAGCATTAGCTCTTCATAAGATAGGGTAGGAAAGTATGTTAGTAAGTCAGATAATGCTTGAGACTTGATTGCCTTGGGTTGCATAACAGAAATATCAAACTCTCCTAGCATGAGCAACCATTTTGCCACCCTTCCTGACAGAGCAGGCCTTGAAAGTAGGTACTTAATAGAATCTGACTTTGTCACCACTACTAATTTGTGGGCAAAGAGGTAATGGCGTAGTTTTTGTGTGGCAAACACTAGTGACAAGCAATGCTTCTCCATAGGTGGATAATTGAGCTCATTCCCATGCAAACATCTATTCGAGTAGTACACCGGCCTTTCTACCCTTTTTATTTCTTGCACAAGTAAACCACCTATGGAGTAATGAGTGGATGTTAAATAAAGCATCATAGGCTTACCTTTGACAGGGAGTGTCATAATGGAAGGGGAAGACAAGACCTCATTCACCATTTCAAAAGCTTTCTGCTGGCTCTCCCCCCATATGAAACCAACCCCTTTCTTCAAGAAACTTTGAAAAACAACTATGATTTCCCCAAGGGCTAGGATGAACCTCCTAATATATGATACTCTCTCAAGTAAACTCTTTAGTTGATTCTGATTAACTGGAGGTACCATTTCCTGAATAGCCTTCACTTTCACTGGGTCAACATCAATCCCCTTCCTATAAACCATAAACCCCAAGAACTTTCCTGACATCACCCCAAAAGCACACTTTAGTAGGTCCATGCGCAGCCTATACTTCCTACACCTTTCAAATACTCTCCTCAAATCAGATAAGTGATCAGACGCCTTTTTAGACTTCACTACTATATCATCAACATAGTCTTCTATACACTCATGCATCATATCATGGAATATAGTTGTCATAGCACGCTGGTAAATTGCACCTGCGTTTTTCATTCCAAAAGGCATTACAACATAGTAGAAATTACTGAATGGGGTTTTTAAAGCTGTCTTCATTACATCTTCTAGGGCCATCTTGATCTGATTATATCCACTGAAACCATCCATGAAAGAGAACATTTCATGACCCACTGTGGCATTTACCAGGGTATCTGTATTAGGAAGAGGGAAAACATCTTTTGGACATGCCTTGTTTAAATCTCTGAATTCTACACACACCCTGATTACTCCATTCTTCTTTTTTACTGTTACTATATTTGCTAACCAAGTAGGATGGTGGATAGGTTTGATAAACCCCGCTCGAAGTAAATTATCAATCTCTTCTTTAATTTTTACTTTTATCTCAAGCCTGAATACCCGAGCTGATTGTTTCACAGGCTTAACACTAGGAGAGACATGTAACTCATGAGTCACCAAGTTTTCTTCTAACCCTGGCATTTGCTCAGATGACCAGGCAAACACATCCTCAAACTTCTTCAATAAATCCAGCAGTGCATCTCTCTGTTCTCCTTTAACACTTTTGCTAATAAACAAAGATTTGAGTGTTTCTCTTTCAAGGGCCATGTTTATCTCCTCTAACTCATCACCTTGTGGCTTAGGCTTATCTTGGAATGTCTTCGGGGCTAGATGTACTTCTTCAGTAGTAGACTTTGTCTTTAAACAATTCAAATCTCCATCTGGAGGTTGTGACTCGGGGTGAAGGGAAGAGGTTCCCTCACACTCCGCGCACCTTTATAAATAGTAGACAAGCTTGCCATCAGAGCTAGCATTGGATGTGATGCCGTTATTTTTTCCAATAGTCATATTTCCTCCAGAATGATTTCCACATCTCTTTTTTCCACCATGCTTGGTATGTTTAAAACTAGTATGAGAGCCTTCAACCTCAGTGTACTCCTCTCAACATGGCAGTCTTACCCTTATAGGTCTAGAAAGGGCTCCTTCTCATTCTTCAGCCATCTCATCAAAGAAAGAGGCTTCAGCATATCTAACCTCATTCTTTTCAAAAGGTGCCTTTGTAGCTGGTATAAATACTTCCTTACCATTCCAGTACCCCTTAATGCATTGATGAAGTGTGAAAGGTAAAAGATAATGACAGTGCAACCACTTTTTTCCCACGAGTACATGGTATGCTACATCCGCATCTACTACATGGAAACATGTTTGCTCCTGAATATTTCCTACTTTGAAATTTTCCATAACACACCCCAGAGTACATGTCCTAGTGTTGTCAAATGAATTGATGGTCATAGGGTGGCACAAGCTTGCCTTATCTATGCCAAGAGCACGGAGGATGGATAATGGCATAAGATTCACTCCAAACCCATCATCTATGAATGTCCTCCTAACTGGCATCCCATTGATAACACTTTCTACATAGAGAGGCTTGTTGTGGTTGGGATGTGGAGTACACATGTCTGCCTTAGTGAACACAACAGCATTCTTATATGTGTTAGCCATCCTCTTCATTTTTGAATCTACCAAACCTTGTTCTTTATGGTATTTATCTGCTACTTGCACCAGTGTTTCAGCAGCTTCCTTTCTTGCATCTTCTGAAAAACCCAACTAATCAAAGAAACATCTAACATTCGTGGCTTTTAAGAAAGAGTTAGCCATGGAAGAGGTTAACAAGGCTGCGATGCGTGCATCCTCATCTTATGGCAATTGGGGTCATCATGAAGGGAATGAATTATTGCATTCACCTGTGCCCTATAAGCAGGTAAAGGGTTGATCTGGACTCCTACAATGTTAATAACTATCTCCCCTCTTTGTACCCTTCTGTGAACTAATCTTTGCATGTTCCGACATTCAACGAACGGGTGATTTACCGTACGATGGTAGTCATAATACTTCGGGTCAGACTTCTCTTCATTGGTTGGAGGTCGTGGAACATCAGAAAAATTAATCTGAACATCTCTTATCCACTCCTGTAAGAGAGCATGCAACTTTTTCCACAGGGACAGGAAAAGGTGGTGTATCATCTCTTTGATTGTCTCTCCTTTGGAAGTCCCTCATGAGACACTTAGCAGATCTATCTTCTTTTCCCCCAGCTTGAATAGCATGTATTGCGGGAGCATTTCTTCTATACCCATTTGACTCCCTCTGTCTTTGGACGGTGTTATTAATCCTGCGAGCTGCTTCCACCAAAGTAGCAAAGTAGGGAGAGACAAATTCTCTAGGTGCACATGGTACTCATCGAACATTCCTCGTATGCACACCTTCACCAACTCTTTCTCATCATGCGCATCCTAAATATCCAACATCCTCTTTCGGAATCGTTGGATGTATTCCCTAAGGTCCTTCTTGGACTTTTGATATTCCCTCCCCAAGTCTATAAGTGTCACATTCTCTTATGTCGAGAAGAACTTCTCCCTAAATTGCATG
Organism: Microcos paniculata; assembly: GCA_030664755.1. Taxonomy (NCBI): domain Eukaryota; kingdom Viridiplantae; phylum Streptophyta; class Magnoliopsida; order Malvales; family Malvaceae; genus Microcos; species Microcos paniculata. The sequence continues at coordinate 5,935,709 of CP131460.1, read as the reverse complement.
CATATCTGTTTCCAGGACTCTATAGACCCAGGGATCAAATCCACATACCAGATGTATGCCTTGGCCGTCAATGACTTAGAAAATTCCTTCAATTTCAAATCATCATCTAGATCTGTAGCCCCCAATGTCACCATAAATTTCATTACATGCTCCCTGGCATCCCTACTTTTTCCATCAAACAACTTAAACTTTGGGCTGGTGTAGTTTTTGGGGTAAGGTTTGGTAGCAATTCTAGCTGGACAAGGAAGCTTAAGGTCAAACTCAGAAAAAGGGAGGGTTTTATTCTTTTGTTCTAGTAACTATTGAAGCTCCTCTCTGGTAATACAAGTGTTGTTATCCATGTTAGCTGCATTAGAAGTACCGGGGTTAATGGCAAGGGCTTGGTTTTAGGCATCATTTGGTCTATCATTGTTAGCCTCAAACGTATCTCCACCTATATTACAGTTTTCGACAGCGTCTAGGCCTTTTTTATTGTCTCCTATATCTCTCTTATGGGCTGCCTGAGATAACTGAGTAATCCTTTCTTCCATGGCAGCCATCTTTTCATTATTGGCTTCCATCATGCTCATAATTTCATGGATATAAGAAGGAATTGTAGAGTCATCGTCACTCATTGTCGCTCACGGTTTCTTTACAGCACTGCTTTTGTGATCGCTCCTCTCCAGTGTAGTCTCCAAAATGTAGAACAGGTTCTTGATTGAGAGGTGAGGAAACGTCACAAACACCGTAAGGAGGTGCAAGAGGAAGCGGAGAGGAAAGCCGGAGTAGACCCTGAGAAATGAGTGTGTAATGGCAGGTGGTGGTTTCAGCCTCTGAAGGCTGGTGATTTGAAGTTTGAAATGTCTTTTGGTTTCAGAGCTTTTTGTACGTCAAATGTGTAGGGTTTTTTGGCTAGAATTTCATCAATCCCCTCAAGTGTCAGAAGAAGACTATTTATAGGCAAAATAATTAAGTAACCACTATTTGGAAGTTACTTCAGGCAAGTCATGTTAATAAGAAGTGGGATAGTGGGTTTATGGGTGGTGAGTAAATCATGAGATAGTGGAAGCATATGTGCTACAAATAAGGACCCATTATTTGATAAAAATCAACTGACATAAATAGGAGGGGTTGTAAGAAATGTGACATCACTCTCTCTTCAGGGAAAGGTTAGGAGTGATTCCTAACTACCTCCTAGTTTGAGCATCCAAGCAAAACCCTTCAGCACATTCCATGATGGGGTTCACCTTGAGATCCTACCACACATCTTCTGTCAACACCATTAATTATATGAAATTTATAATGTTGACAAAAATCAACATCTACAATGTTTAATTTGCAATGTTAATTTTTTCCAATAAACAGTGTTAAAATTTACAATATTATTATATCAATTCAGAATTCATATTCAATATTTGGATTTAGATCAGAGTTTTTTTTTTTGGAGGTGAAAAGGTTTTTTTATAGGGAATACTTAACTAAAGAGTCAAAATAGATAAAATCTAAATCTAAACTTCTAAATTATTATATAATTATCTAAATTATATTAAAGGAGTCCCATGAAAGAGGTTCAAGGAATGTTGAGTGTTTTTTTTGGTGGGGGTAGAAGGGAAGGGGAGGGAAAGAAGAGGCGGGGAGGGCAGCTGCCATTTGCATTTGCTACCCCCAACTGGTTGGCCCTCTGCCTCCTCCTTCTTCTCTCTCTTTTTTATTTTTATTTTATTTTCTTCTTTTTTTCTTTTGTTTCATTTTCATTTTTTAATATTTTTATACAATTGGGTGGTGGACTGGTGGGGTGCATTTGGCACCCCCAATTAGTTGGACAGTTGGACTTCTTTTATCTTATTTTATTTATATTTTCTTTGTTTTCTATATTCCTTTTTTATATTTTTTAATTTAATTGTTTTTAATTTTTCTAATTATTTTAATTCAAATTGGTTGGCCTTCGGCCTCCTTCTTCTTCTCTTTTTTTTTTCTTAATTTTCTTTTCTTCTTTTTTCTATTGTTTCATTTTCTTTTTTTAATAGTTTTCTTACTTTTCTAATTGGGTGGTGGGGGGCATTTGACACACCGATTGGTTGGACTTTTGCTTTATTTTCTTTGCTTTCTTTTCCTTTTTTTTTCATTTTTTAATTTAGTTGTTTTTAATTTTTCTAATTATTTTAATTTAATTATTATTTAATGGTGTATGAAGTGTGATAATTGGAAAGAAAAAATTTTTAAAAAATTTTGACTACAAAAAATATTTTAAATTATAAGTAAACAATTAAACTTTTTTGTCAAAATATAAGATATCGTATGATAAAATTAACTCTTTTAAAAAATTCAATTAATAAATAACATACCAATTAATGTAGTCATAAGTTTTGGTTAACCAAAGTAATTTATATTATCTATGCTATAAATTACCCTTATTTTATCTATGATAAATTTTTCGTTTAAAAGGTATCTAGATTTATTTTTTTTCTATTGCAATCTGTTCGATTATTTAGAGCTCCAATGAGATTCTTTTGTTAAAATTATACTTAAAAAACCTTTTAAAGTATTGAACATTATTTAGTTGTTTTTGTATATATGTTATAAAAAATTTACATGTTCTTTATCGCTATTTTAATAATTGTAAATCAATTTTAATATACCATATAATAAACATAAAATGTAAAATACTCCCGTGGTACTATTATATTTATGTACCCCAGGGTGCTATATATAAAAATTTTTATGTAATTAATGTTTTTATTTTTTTCTTAAAATTAAAAAAATATTATATATATATATATCTATATATTACTTTTATTATCGATTAAATACCTTTTATGATCCTTTAATATGACATTTGGTGTTTTTTTATTATTTTTTTTAGTAATTTCATGCTAAAGAAATTAATATTGTGTAGAAATCCCTTTTTTACCCTACACGTTGATAATTTAGTTTTTCTAAAGATATTTAAAGGAGAAAAAATGATTTTCATACTTCCTTTTAAGAAAAAATAATATTTTTAAAGACTTTTTTCATCTAAATCAAGTGATGTTTTAATTGTAATTTATAATACCTAGAAGATGAAAATTCTTTTGATAATTTTTCATAGGCTTTTATTTTTCAAAAAGATTTAATTAAAAAAATAAATTAGTAAGTGTTATGAGAAAAAAGAAAAAGATAAGAGAGAGAGCAAAGAAAATATGAATAAGAAAATTATGAAAACCCAAAGATAAAAAATAAAAAGAAAAGATGGAGAACAATGATAGCAGTAATAAGTTTTCAATTTTAATTTATTACTTTACTCATTTGATCTATTTAATATTCATTCTCTTTTTTTTTTCTTTCTTTTTACTTAATTTCTTCATACTTTATTTCCTTAAAACCTTGCAAAAATGACTCTCAAGAACTTTAAAATAAAAATTTTACTTTTAATCACAATACATTATATCTTGTCATAACAAAAAAATTCAAGCTACCTTATAATGAAGCATATGTAATTTTTCTAGTTATATTAAATAGGAAAAGTAATTTTTCTAGTTATATTATATATGGAAAGTATTTTTCTTAAGTTAAAAGTTCATCAGTCTTAGAAGATGCACGGTTAGCAAATCTCAAAAAGTAATACTTTGAAGAAAATGTAATTTAATGTCAATGAATTTTTTCTGTGTTATTTTGTTTGTTCATCTTTTTTTTAATGAAAAATTTTAATTTGTTTATCTCTTATCATAAATAAATAATCAATAAATTTTAAGTTTTAATTTTATCTCTTATTTTCTTTTATTACTATCACATTATTACATAAAACTTTAAAAACACTTACAAATATTAAGAATAATAAAGTAATATAATATAAATAAATTATTTTTTCTAAAATTTTTGTGAAAGTCAATGAAAAAAAAAATATGAAAATCGGAAAGAGTAGTATTTAAGAAATAAGTGACTATTTTTTTCAATGTGTTAATTAAATGTATTTATATTCATTTTTTATTGGTTTATGATTAGTTTTGTTCAAGTAAAATTAATTCATTATGAGAATAATTTTGTTTACTTATTCGATAATTTTTTAATAAATATTTATACGTAAGATGTTTATCATATAACAAAATTTATTATATTATTTTAAAAAATAATAATTTTATTATTTATATGACTTGAAATCTTACATTTTGTTTTGTGTTAAAAATTTAAGAATAGATAGATTATCTCACCTTTAAAGGTAGAATAATTCATTAATCTTTTTAAATATCTATAAACTTTAATTTTGTGAAATTTTCATACTTATAAGTAGCCTTTTAAAAAGAATTAGTAAAATTTCAAATCCTAATATCTTATGCTCACTCCGTCTCCTTTTTTTCGTGAATCTTTTTTTTTAAATATCTTAATTTATTTGTCTTTTATTATAAATAAATAATTATTAAATTTTCATTTTCAATTTTATTATTCTTTTTTTTATAATTATCACATCATTACACAAAATTTTAAAAATATTTATACAAATTAAGAATAATAAACTAATTCTATATAATTTAACTACTTGTTTTTTAAAATTTGTGAAAAATTAAAAGAAAAAAAAAAGGACGGAGGAAATATCATTTATTCAAATTCTTATCGCTTTACACAAACCGACTTACGAAATCTTACCCTTTAAACTTTATTAACGAGGTACTAATTTATTAGGACAACAGTTTGCGAGAAAACGAAGCACGATTAAATCAGAAGGGAAAAAAAGGCAGTGATGACACGTGTTCATACCAAGAGTTTTGGGAAAAAAGTCTAGAGAAAAATGAGTGGTAGTTGTTGAATAAAGATTTTGTTGATTAGACAAAAGGGGCTTGACATGACCGCTCGAGATAGGTAACCGGGCCCTACTAAGAAGATGAACCCCAACCAACCCCCTGCGCACGTTATTATTTTACCTTTTATTTGCTCAGTGTACGCCGCTCCTTTTATTTTCACTTATCATGCGCACACGGGCTCTTCTTGCTCTTCGGCTTAGGATTCGATGCAATCCTCAGGGTTAAAAATATAGGGGGTCATGGATTTTGCCACGTTTGTACTTTTCTTCTTTGTTCTTTTATTCCTGCTATTCTGTTTTTTTCCATATGTGTTTATACCTCTCTCTCTCTCTCTCTATATATATATATATATGTAAAGCATCTCCAATATGTATAGAAAATGTTTGATGAAGATGGCTTGTAAAAGCAGTATTTTACATTCTATAATAATAATGTGTTAAGTTAAACATTTAAAAGTTTTCATAATATTTTATAATAGATTTCATTATATATAATTATTTCATAAACATGTCTAAATTTATTCAAAATTTAGCTCAAAATTAAAAAAATAAGAATTTATAGAGTAAGTCTTAAATTTAAGGTATTATTAAGTTAGGATTTTAGTAATTGTAAAAAAATTTCGAGTTCGTAAAAAAAAGAAATAAAAAGAGTTTTTTACTTAAATAATTGTATATACAGTAGTATATTGTAAGGTTATATAAAAATTTAAAAAATTGATATGGTACGTTATTATTAGATGATGTAAAACCTCTCTTTTATAGACAATCCTGATCGAATTTTTACTCCTAATATGTAATATCAAATTTTGCACCATCTTAATATTAAAAAGGAATCTTGTCAAAATACACTTATACTAATTTTTTTTCACTCTAATATATTGTACACCAAATTGGTGTTAAGAATATCTAAAAAAATCTTTTATAATAATTATTTACATAATAAATAATTATTGAAAATAAATTCAAAAATATTTAATATTGGTCTCATTTTAAAGATTTTAAAGAAATCTTTTTAATAATATTTGTTTCATAATAATTTAACTTTAAAATTTAAGTATTTATATGAAAAATAAACGAAAATGCAATAACGCAACACCAAATTGGGTTGCCTTGGTGCACTCAATTTGGTGCATTCATTGGATAAGAAGATTTGGGTTTTTGACATCAAATTGATGTTTTGGTGTCTTTATTGGAGATGGCCTTAATCCTTTACTTATTGACGATGAATTAAAAGTATCGAAAGTTGATTTGACAAGAGAAATCTATCAAAGTAGTCTAAATTAAAATATAATCTAATTTGATTTGCTAAAAAAAAAAGATCCGAATATGATCTATCTAAAATCGATTAATTTGAAATCTAATTAATTTGAGAATCGAATAATCTGAAATCCAAAAATCCGAACCTAGATAGCTTGAATAACCCGATGGTCAAATCAAAAGATATTAAAGTCAAATTCGAAAAATCTAAATCCGAATGACCTGATAATTCAAATGACCGAAACTTTAATAAATTGAAAATTTATTTAAGGGTCAATCTAATCCCAATATAAAACCCGAGCAACCTGCTTATTTGGCACCTCCATGTTAAATGAATCTATTCTTCGTTTTTTATTTCTTTTTGGTTTTTTGTTTTTAGAATTTGAATGAATCTATTGTTAGTTTTTTATTTCGTTTTGTTTTTAGAAATGGAAGATGGCGAGATTTGAACCGTCACCTTATTATATGGCCTCATAAATTTTCAGCCACTATGTTATGAAGTGGAAGCCAAATATGTTATTAATTATTTGCATGGTTATTAAACTTCTGCGGTTGATCGTTCAATCTAGTGACCTTGGACCCAAATCAGGCTGATTCTCTTTTTAGACCTTTTAAGCAATTGACCAATTAAAAATTGTTCAACTTGGCACAGAATCACTTTAAATCCTTGACCCAGGCATGTTAGATGTTTTTGACTAAAATTACCTTTTTGTCATATTTTAACGTAATTCTTTGATTTAAAATGAGGGCTAATATGGTATCTACTTATTATATAATTGATAAAAAATTATAAAAAAAATTAAACAAAAGAAAAGGAAAGCTCAAAATAAACTTACGTACAAGAAAAAAAAGAAAGAAAATAAGAATTAATATCAAAGTATCAAACCCTAACAGCAGCTATCGTTTTTTCTTTTCTCTTAAATTCCTCTTTTTCTGTTAAGCTAAGCTTTTCTCTTCACTAGGATTTCTTCATCTGCTAATTGGTAAGTAACTTCTAACTCGTTATTTATTTGGTAATTGGCTGCAAATATTTTAAACCTAAGTTCTAACTCTTCAATTTTTTAAGTTTCTAACTCAATATTCATTTTTTCTTTGGTAACATAAGCTCAACTCTCACTGAACTCTATCTCAAAATTTCAAGCCTGTAATTTGGGTTTTCTTCTTAAATTTGAGTTCAAGTTTCAAATAAAATTAATTTGGCAATTGGGTATTTGATTGAAGATATCTAATTTTCGGTATTTGATTCAAATTTTAATCTTCTATACTTCAAAATAAAAATATTAAATATATAAAAAAATATATTTTATGTATTTTGTTAATTTAATTCAACATTGTCCCAATTGATCCGACGATTGAACCGTTTAATCCTGTGACCTAAAATCTTGAGTGGGTCGCTATCTGATCTGGATTTAATAACTATGGTTATATGTACAATTCAAACAATTGTAGTAGTTCATTAGAGTAAAAAAGTTTAATTGCATAAGGTACTCATGTAGTTTTGCCTACAGCCGCTAAATTTATTCATAGAATATTACACTTAATCAAGTATTTAAAATTACACAATTATTTAAAGCTTAAATCAAGCAATTTTTTAGTTTATAATTAAACTTATTTATATATAATTAAATTAAGGGCCTTGAATTACATTGAAATTCTTCCTATTGGGTTCTCTTTATCAAATTAGATTGGGCAATTCATGTTTTTCTTTTGTATTTGTATTCGAGTCAAGTAAAAATATGCTATTAATAGTCATTTACTCATATACGAATAAGGCACGGTTAACTAATTAATAGTGTCAAAGTATAACATATATATACAAAATTATTTAATTAATGTATAACATGACATGACACGATGTGATTATATGGTTCGATATTATTTTTAAAATTAATTTGAAATAGGATAATATAGTATTACTATATTATCCATATAATAAATTAGTTAAAATTCAATATATTTTTAATTATATTAAAAGTTAAAAGGTATTTTAATAGTTAATATTGTGTTTGAACAGTTAATCGTGTTTAATAGGTTTTAGGTGTTTTAATCGTATCTGATATGCTTTAGACACAAAATACGTTAACTTTAATCGTGTTGACATGATTATAACATAAAATGCGTTGAGATTAAATACGAATACTGTTAACATTTTGTCATTCCTATATCGTGTTAATGTGTCATATCTAAAATTGTTAGATTTAGGTCCAATAATGTTTTACTCATAAATTATTTTCTTATTTTTTTCCTCGTGTATATACTTTTTGTTTGGAATTCTAAAATTTAAATCTTATAGGCTAAAGAGCTTAACATCCTTGGATCATGCAATAGTTGGCATTGTTTTACACTTCTACACATAATTGACGCACTAGATTTTGACCCTTGTAACAAAAAAAAAAGGACTTTGACCCGAGGCTTCGCCACTAGAAAATATTTTTTAATTTTAAATATTTAAATAATGCTTTTGCAAAAAAAAGGGAAATTAATAAGGGCAAATAACATCTCAAAATTAAAGACAGAATACGAGATATATAAAGACTAAACCTTTGGAGTAATGTTTAAATAAGGATTAAACCTTCGGGGGTAATGTTCAAATCAGGATTAAACCTAAAATATCTATCATGCCTCGACCTGTAGGTCGATCACGTGGCGATCGCCGTACTATCTAGAACTATATGTCGGCTGCCCACACACCTCGAAGCATCGTAAGGTATAAAATTGGATATCATCACTGCAAGACAATTAACTAAAACTTAAATTAGAAAACATTTATATTTTTAAAAAATTCATTTAATAACACAATTAAGTTAAAATAGAGTACAAGTAGATTAACTTGAAGTGACACACCCGGACCTAATTCAACTTTTTCATACAAACAGAATAGTATAAGATGGCGTGTTAACTCAATAATATGTCAGTCCGGATGTGTCTGATTAAGAAGAGAAGTGAAAATTAGGATAAGACGGAATTGGAAGATGAGATAAGTAACCATGCATGGAACCATTAATTGGACTTCTTTAAATCCATAGCCAATGGATTGGACATCCATTGGTGTAGCGGGCGGTGGATTAGGCCAAGGATCGAAATTATGAGAGGTTGAAAAGAGGGAATAAGTTTGACCCGGGGTCCGAGTAGGCTCGGTGTGGGGCTTGCCTACAAATAGGGGGAGTTGAGCTCACCCCCTCTCATTTCTCTTATCCCTCACTTCCTCTCCTCTCATTTGCTCTCTCGAAACAATTTCGGACTTTTGGCCGATCCGGACAAACCGATCGAAGGATCAAGGTGAGATTTTGGTATGTTATTCTACTCACATTAATCTACGTTTTATTTCGTTTTCACGTATTTCCATGCATTGGTCTAGGAGAGATCTAAACTCAAAGTCAGGTTTAGCTTTTTAGTTAGATTTTAGTCTAGATTTGAGATCTAGAAACTTTGAGCCGATTAATTCGATTTTTCTTTTGGTGAATCCGCTAAAAAGGTTACGAGGATCGCCCGGCTAAGTTTGTTGGCCATTTGGCAGTCGAAAGGGCACGAAAGTAGAGGTGAAGGCTCGGGATCGAGCCTTCTGTGTCAGCCACTACGCGGGAGTGACCCCCTAGCCCTAGGGGCAAAATGGTAATTTTTGCCTAGTGTAGGATTTTGACTCCAAAACCTTCCCGGACACTTTTTAAGCCCCGAAACACATCCAAACACACTCTTAGGTCATGCTAGAGCCTCATAGGTGAATTCATAGCTTGATTATGAATGCTAACACGTATTTCCGTGTATTATTAGGGTTCTGGACGATCGAGTACGGCGACGCTCTGGAGGTTAAGCTACGTGGATATTTTAGGAGTATACGAACCTCCCAATAGTGAGTGGTTTAGATTTCAGTGCTTAGCCATTAAGGTAAACCATCTTTAAAATATAAAATGATTTTCAAAAGTTTGGGACACGGGGAATCCACCACACACACACACACACCTATTTGGTGATATACCCACGTAGAGAGTGAGACGTTTCTAAAGAAATATAAAGATTTATGTGTGTGTGTTTATGTTTATGTTTACATGTTTTAAATATATATGTTTTACACATATATGTATATATATATTTATGATATTTGACGCGGATGGGAACGAGATGAGTGATTGAGTGAATCTCGGTGTTCCGATGAGAGGGAGCGAGTAGAACAAGAGAGACATGCATGCAACCAAGTAGTCGTGGACTACCTATCGAGGGGCACAGTGAGTGTAAGACTCTGGGAGAGGCGTGTAGGGTAACTCGCCAAGGCTCGATGTAGCTGTGTTCCACCCACAGTGATTGACACCACCAAGGGAACGGGCTAGAGAAAGAAAATGTTTTAGAAAAGAAAATAGTTAGCCATCGGTGTAGTAAGGCATACGACTAGCAGGTCGAGCCTTCAGTATAATAGAGGCCAGCCCATTTTATTTATATTTTATTTAAATGATTTTAAATCAAATTCTCACTTCGAGAATTTGAAAAGAAAAATATTTATTTTATTATTATGTTTTGGATTACCCTTGTTTCCCTAACCCTTGATAGAGATTAATTGAACCTCTGTCAGTGTCACTCACCTGTATCCAACATGGATGGATACAGATCAATGTACGAGGATAGCAGATAGATCAGAGGCTCGCTAGGAGGCGTTTGTGGCTTAGGAGGAGTAGTTTCTGCTGTGTAAGTTTTCTTGTAAATAAATCCGCTGATACTTATTTTATAGTTAATTTTTTTATTATATGATTTCTAGTTAAATAAATTTTAGTTTTGTTTTGCAGCGATGATATCTATTTATATGCCTTGCGGTGCTTCTGATGCGTGACCGACTGACACATATTTCGAGGTAGCATGGCGGTTGCCACGTGACCGACCCTCTGGGTTAGGGTGTGACAATTTGATTGGTATTAGAGCATTTAAAAGATTCTAATTTTTTTCAAAAGTCATAAACTATTTTCAAAGTATTTTCAAATGTCTTCAAACATTTTCAAAGCCAATGGATTATTTAGGTTTAATACTCCAGAGTTCGAGTATGTGAATACTTGAACGCGTCAAAGATGTCTAAACCTACTCTTAAAATACCTTCTTTAGTAGCAAGCCACCATATAGAGTATTCAAGAGTGGTCTTTAAGTGAAATGACACCATGACCACCTTCTCTTTGAGATTCGTGAAAGCAATGTGAGCTCTCTGAGAAATCCCCCAAACCCAATACCTTAGCTTCTGAAGTTCTTCTACTTGATAGCCAAACCAAACAAGGGCTAGTAAGTCCCTTGAGATGACGAGATAGGCAATATCTCGTCCAACTTCCCAAGATAGTCTATACCGAGACACACCAGTAAAGAAAACTGATTTGATGTCCAACCTTTGAGGTACTGGACATCGAGACTCGTTAGTGAAAGAGTGAGTTTGACCAATGATGGTCCTAACATGCACGAAAACTAAACCAATTTCTCTCGTTTTCTACACCATTAGTGTATAGACTTGAGAGAGAGTTGGGTTAGGATGAAAGAAATTGAAGAGATAGATCACGGAGGACGAGGTTGACCAAAACCTCATGACGTGAGATAAAGTATCCGAGCAATGGGATGAAGGAACAAAGGGGACCTCATAAAGTAATAAATGGAAGGATGAAAAGTGAAGCCAAGGAAGTGCTAGCCAAGTGTAAGGGCCAATAGAAGACCCAATGATGCAAATAAACTCCTCTCACTCTCTGCACTAATCATGTGCAGACGTTGAAAGGTAGTTCAGAGAGGCAAGGTGACTAAAAGGTGAAGTGAAAAGATCACCGAGGAGCCTATGTGGGACAACTCAACCCCCTCTCGACCTAGTTAGTGAAAGACATGCTCTTGGGAGCAACATATTTGAAAGTCACATTGATCCGATTGTCGGATTATCCAGATCGAAAAAAACTCCAAAATGCCTTCTTTAGGAAAAAAAGATGAATAGAAAGAGATGGGGAAAAGAGAAATGGGGGAGAGGCTCGGCCTCCCCCCTTTTATAGGATAGGTCCAGTGTTAAACCTGTCCAAGTCCTGTGCCAGACCTTCTCCCCATTACTCCAAACTCTTCAATTGAAGACCCTTGGCTCAATTCATTCGATCTCTTAATGGGCCCCATAATCCTAAATTATGGACCTAAATGAAGTTCAAATGTTGCTTAAATACTTACCATGCATTGGTAATTGCTTCATCTTCCAACTTTATTTTATTCTAACATAATATTCTCTTCCATCACCATTACTAAAGTTAAATTTTAAAATTGACACACTTGGCTTCCGTACTGCACACCGTCCTATACTATTTTGATTCGTACGAAAAGGTTGGATTGGGTCCCAGTGTGTTAGGTTTTCTCCTTAACTTTTGTACCTGTTTCTCCATGGATTGACCTACAAATTGAGACAGACATTCCTCACAACATCCACAACAGATTTATTGAAGCAAAAACGAGAATCATCTGCTCAAAATCCAAAAAATTCAAATATAAGCTTAATTTAACCTAAAAACATAAACTAAACTTTGAGCCGTGATCTCTCCCAGACCAATCAATGGATTTACACTAGCAAGTAAGTAAATTAAAGCTTAATGTGAGTAGAACAACATACTTGAAACTCATTTTGATCCGATTGTCGAATTGTTCGGATTAATCAAAACTCCAAAATGCCTCATTTAGGGAAAAAAGAGGAAGAGAAAGAGAGGGGAGAAGAGAAATAGGGGAGAGGTATGGCCTTTTCCTTTTTATAAAATAGGTCCAGCACGAACCAATCTAGGTCCTGCACATGACCTACTTCATACTACTCTAAACTCTTCGATTTTCGACCCTTAGCTAAATTCATATGATCACTTACCTTTTAAGCCGCATAATCCTATATTATAAACTTAAAGGAAGCCCAGTTGGTGTTTAATTGCTTACCATGCATTGGCAATTACTTCATTCTTTCAACTCTGTCTTATCCTAACCTAATATTCTTTTCCATCACAGATACTAAAGTTAAACTTTGAACTTGACACACCCAGCTTCCATACTTACATACCATCTTGTATTATTCAAATTCATATGGACAGGTTGGATTAAGTTCGAGTGTGTTAACTTTCATTTCCTTCTAAGAATTTCATATTTGAAATACTCGTAGTTAAAATAGGAAGAATTTACTTCTATTTCCAAGTCTTCGTATTCACCTCATCTTATGTCTCTGTTGCTCTTTGCCATTTCTCATTTTAATGATGCCTCTAATTGCTTAGGTTGTTCGTTTCCAAGATTGACTTTTACTTCTCTCATGCTCTTGAGTTTGAACTTTATCTTATCCTATCAGAGCTCATTTTTTATTAACTTGTGGGTTAGGGCTCACTTCGCTTTAGCTGTGCTACTTTATCTTTACTCATTTTATTTTCATTACTTTCCAATAAGTGGCCACCCCTCAATGCGTTCTTCATCTTCATGATTTTTTTGTACTCATCTTTGTAACCAAAACATCGGGGAAGGTCTCAAATTTAACTCCCTTGCCCATAAGGCGAGGTGTGAGGCAAGTTAATTTGTTCTTTCCCAACCTTGGCCTTTCTTCTCCATTTCATTTCTTGGCTTTCTTCTCTTTTCATTCTCTTTCATAATCACTTAACATATATGTCGAGTTCTAGTACACATTGGCCTATTATCGAGCAAACCATATCAGAGGAATTATAATTCATGTCCTTGTGGCTCTCATCCACTGACTCACTCTCTAACTGACCATCTCTATCTCAATCATGGCCCCAGGCCATTCTCATCTCATCTCTCATCCTCTCTCTGATGAGGAACTCTAGGAGGCCTCATGCTCTTTCCACTCTATACTCTGGGTTAGTCCAGCTGAGTAGTCATCTAAAAAATCCTCAAGATCTTGATATCTAATCCTTTCTCTTAGTGGAATGCCCTATATGTCTCCCAAGTCATCTGTACACGAGCCTTGACTATATGCCTATCCGTGTCACTTTCTTTAGTCTCTTTAACCTCTCATTCATCTTTTATCTTCTTTGTTACTAAACAATTTCTTTTCTTCCTCTCATCAATAGTTCTTTGTGGGTTTCGTTTCCCCACTCTCATTCCTTATCTATCTAGAGTCTAGCTAATCCTGCTTGTCATTATTGTCTAGCATCGTTTGTAGCTTCTTTATCCTCGTATTTCTTTTATTAAAGCTTCAGGTTCATTCTTATCTTTTTCGTGCCTTAGTTGTCGCAATCATTTATTCTTTATCCATGGTTCCTTTCACTTAACCTTCGTCTTTATTCTTTGTCTCAGTTTGTCCATACCTCTAGTCTAATTCATCTCTTCTTTTCCTTGTCACTACCTTTTTCACCCTTTTTCCAACATCCGTGCTTCATTTAGGTGTTAGAATTTCCTTTCTTTCTTTACTTATATTGGTTGTGTTCATAGAAGTCTATAAGTTTGACCAGTTTCCTTCTTGTCTCTGTACTTCTTCCATTAAGTACTCGAGGTTTGCCATCTTCGCTTTTTCATCTTAGTTCCCGTATCTATTGCTTTTTTTTTCTTGTGGATCTTCTTTATCTTCTGCGTTCTTTATGATCCGATTATATCTCTAGGCTCGATCATTCCAACTTTCTTAATTCTCATTTTCTTCTCATTCCTATGGATGCTCTCACTAACTTCTCGTGCCACTTTCCTTTGTGATCAGCAGATTGATGACACCTCAGCATTTTATAGGAAAGCATCTCCCACTGCATTGTCTACATGCATTCGAACCTAGCCACTTCAACTTTACCTTTATCCGAATTGCATCTTTTTCATTTTTTTTCTTATTTCCCTTTTTTCAATGGGGAGCCATTCCCATAGGGTGTTAAGCTGCTCCTATCCTTCTAAATTTTGACTTATCCTTTCCATTCCCTGACTCCTTACTTTTAATTTCTTTTATCTCACCATTTTATCCTTCTCTGTCTTTTTTGTCTTCTTCAGTTCCAACTATCATTCTCATTCATCTTTTCTTATTTCTTGACTCTCATCCGAGTTACCAAAACTCATTATCTTAATTGTATTTGTAATCTCCTTATAACTCAGGTTGTTATCCTCTTCACCATTCTTTTCATTTCTATTTACTTTTCTATATTCAAACACATCTTTCTCTTTACTTTCACCTTCTCCTATCTTCATTCTTTACTTGTGCTTGGAAGGTAGACAATTGGTAAGGAGTCTACTACTTGTTATCCTACTAAGATACATGTGTCACTACCTTTTCATTCCTTCGAGTGCTTTTTTTTCCTTATCATTTTAAATTTTTTTTCTATCCAATTTCTTATCTCTTCTAATATCTTAAATTGTCGAGGTCTTTCTTTCCTTCAACCAAATTACATCCTTAGCCCATTTTGTCTCTATACTTCTTACCTACAATGGTTCATGCTATCCCTTTTCTTCTCACATGATGTCACACCCCGACCCGAAGGGTCGAAATATGACAATCGCTGCGTATTAAGAATTTCGAATGGTGCGCTCACCCGAAACTCCGAGTATGCAAGGCTTATGGTTCTCACAGCTCATTTGAGATTAACTAAAATTTATCAAGTACATAAATTGCAAATTAAATCATGATGAAAAATAAAATATTATACAGTGATGAAATAAAGTCCTTTTTATAAAATTACCAGTGTCTAGAATATATTTCATTTAAGTATTTAAATACATCAAAGGTGAGAAGTACCAAAATAGTGCCGGTGGATCCATAACTAATTTACAAAAACTTGATCACATACTTGATAAAAGATCAGCCCCGGTCGAGTTGCTCCTCTAGATGATCTACTTTTTATCTACACTACCGGCTTGAAAACTTTTATAAGGAAAACAGGGTGAGTATATTTTCTATACCCAGTGAGTGAGACAAGACCATAAAATACAACACAAAACATGCAATCTCATCATAAAATAATTCTTATGTAAATTATGAGAAATTTAAGTAAATTTTTTTGTACAAAATTTAGACTTTAATATTTTATGAAATTCCGATTAGTAATTTAAGTTTGAGAATTTAAAGGGCTTGCCAAAATACATTGCTTAAATCTCACCCAGCCAAAATGAGATTTAAGCCCGCCGAGGTAGTTTTCTCTTATTTCTTTATTTAGGAAACAAAAAGCCCTTTTCCTAGGCGTTGGCATGGGCCTTCACCATGGGTGGTACGTGGCTATGTCCACAGTACTCCCTCTGGGGTCGCATAATCACTATCTCAATGCACACAACAACCCCTGAACCATCCAACTCGAAAGCCTACTCACACTGCCTCCACAGGGTCGGACCGTGAGAGGTGCCACTGTAGTGACCTCTACTCATCCATCAAAATAAGAACAATGCAATAGCAATAATATTTTCATTATATAGTTTGATCAAACGGCCATTTATATGATTGAAAATAACATTAAAATTTCTCGTTTCAATGCAAACACATAACTAGGTATCAAATTACTAACATTTCAACATAAATCATTTCAATGGCTAGTTTTCATTTTCCAATATTCATAAAACATGACATTGTTGCATTTAAAAATCATGGCAAGCAGAATGTACTAAAATTCAAAAAGTCAATATAGGTCAAAAAAAGTCTCACTCACAAGTATAGGGAGGGTGTGCACTCCTTTTAATTTTTCTCTTTCCCTTTCCTTTGGGGAAGTTTCACCATCTGTACAATTGTTCACTTAAGGTGTTAACACAAACCATGATGGAAAATGACATTTGGACTAGTTATTTAACTAGTTTGCCAATATGGGTATTTGATGCCTAAATTGAGTTCTAGTGATTCAAATGGCATGGTTAAGGTATGAGCAAGTTCGTTTTGATAAACAGTACCTGTAGCTATTTCCTATTTCGCCTAAGAACTTAAAACGAAAAAGTTGGACAAGTTTACCCCTACATAATGTGATTTTCGGCATTGAGGTTTTTGAGATGAGGAATTCGGTTCTTTCAATTCCTAAGGCTTAAATGTGTTGTAGGGATGCCATAAATAAAAACGAATCGGATTTGAACACCCACATTGTGGTTTGGAGGCAAAAATGTATTTTTCCCATAAACTTGGAATGAGCATTTTTCACCATGGAGTTTGTTTAATCACACTAACCATCCACATTTATTTCTTATCACATTTGTGACTTATACAAACTCTAAATGGCATTTAACTAGGTCTCCTTATGGTACTTGCCCAATGTAGGTTCTTTTAGGCCATATTGTAGGTTTACACTACAAATACCTTAACCATTGTTCTTTCCATCAATCTCTTGATTCACATCATCTTCTAATATTGCCAAACTACCATTTATGGAGAAAAACCACATGGCCATTACTCAAAATAAGATACTTTCTCTAGGGTGGCATAATGTCATTCTTAAAACTTGGTCATTTAAGTGTAAACTAGATTTTTCTCCATCTAGCTAAGTTTTCCTACATTCAAGAAACTACTCTAACACTTCCATTATCTAATTATGCCTTAGCCTCATGAAGCATGAAAATTATGAAGATTTGGAGCCATAAACTAACCACGAATTAAAGAAAAATGCAAAGTTTTTATGCATGAAACTTAATATTTATCATTTCATGATTAAAATTATAAAAGAAATGAAAAAGAGGAGAGAACACACCTTGCGTTTTTATGGAAGTTTGAAACTTATATACTTGATGAAACTTGCAAGATTTTTCTTCAAACTTTCTTGATGAAAGTGTTGTTTGGAAGGTGAAGTGATGAATTTTTTTGGAAAGTTAGATGGAATTTGGTGAAATTTAATGGTGTTTTTGGTGGGGAAATTGTATGGAAGAAACTAGAAGTTTGAAAGTTGGAAAAATGGTGGAAGAAAATGGTGTGGGAGGGATTCAGCCATGATTAGGAAAAAGTGAAAAAGAAAGCCAAAAAGTTGTCTTGAAAAGTCTAGACTATTCAATAGGTCAATTTACAAAAATACCCTTATTAAATTTTAAAAATTACCTTTATGCCCTAAAGAGAAATTATGTAAATTGGGATAAAATAAAACAATTTTAAAACTAAAACCAATTGGTAAAGTTTTACAAAAATGAGGTGAATTCATCAAGATATTTAAGTCATTGGGCTATTGGAAACAATTGCCTTATTTTGGCATTTAAAAATTGTGCGAGGGTGAAATGGTAATTTTCATCGGGATAATTTCAGCAGCAACTTACCAATTTTCAAGTTTAATCAGTGTATAACAACATGGAACCACTCAAAGCCTAAGAAAAAATGTTCTAGGTGATGGAAAAGTTCATTTTGTAAAATCACACTTATTTACGAAAATGCCACTAGTTTTGCCGATATATTTTTAAGGTAATATTTGCACGGGCTTATGATACTCAGAAAAATACCTCAATAGTTTCAAATATTACTAGACACGCAATAGATGGTTTAGACCTACATATACGTGCTCGGTGTAAGGTACGTAAATTTTTGAAAAATAATACACAAAATAAGCTTTGTTCTACTATGCATGGAATTTGTCCTAGTGATGTAGGAATTAAGTTCTTCAAAATGGGAGAATTTTCACTAGGTGAAAGTTGTTTCCAATTCCCCAAAGAATATATTCGCATGCATGTCACATGAAATTTTTCAGTGTATTAGCCTATGGCTCCAATCCAAGTTAATTTGAGGCTAGGCATTACACATGTGGCATGATGTAGCGAATTAGCCCAGCTCAAGTTTTGAGTTTGTTTTGTTTGGTTTCCTTTAGCTAGTATCTAGTTCTCGAGTCTTTTATTCGCTTTCCTTACACTTATTCTTTAGTTATCTACTTAGGTTAAGCCTTAAACTCTAAGCTTTTAAGTCTATTTATTAAGTCTTTCTTATTAGGGATTAGGTTTTATTCTTTACTAAGTCTAAGTAGTTATCTAAGTGTTATTAGCCTAGTGGTTATTATAGAACTAGGGTTATGTTTAGGTTAATGTTTTCTAAAAGATTCAGGACCCTAAAGTGTGTTATGTTTTCCCTTTTTAAAGCTCTACTCCTAGTTGGCCTAAATTCTAGTTTGTCTCCCAAAACTAAGCATGTTCTAATCTTAGGTTTTATTTTTATCTAGTTAGCCTAGAGTTTCGATTTACCTACAGTTTTATGCTTTCTTTATTACTAGCCTTTGCATTACATCATCGCATCTTATCTATCCTTGTTTAAGTGCTCATCTTCACCTTACCTATAACTTTTCCTTTCTTGCCGTCCTTTCTGGTGATGCATCCCCTTTGCTTTAGAAGTAGGTTTCTCTGTATGCTTGATGCATGTATCCACGTAACTGCCTTTGATTTTGTTGTCCATTCCTCACGCTTCGCTTACTTACTTCCCCTTGATCTCATTATAGTTCCATCTTTATTACTTCCTTAGGTCTCATCCTTACTATTCCAATAATAAAGGGTCCATCACTTGTCAACCACTCCAGTTTGGAGATCTTTAGCCTATCTTTCTCCTTATTCCATTCTCTCCATCTCTAATCTCCTTCCTATCCTACTCAGTTATTTCCTCTTAGTACAGGTGTCTAATGGCTAGACAAGTAATAAGGGATCTACTACTCGTCAATCATATGGATATGAAGTCTCTTTCCATTCTCCATTTTTCATCCTCTATCTTTTCCTTCTTTCTTTTCATCATTCACTTTCATCCTTGTCTTATACTCTCTCCTAGCTTATCTCTCATGATCTCGAGTCCGTTTGATCTCTTCCACGTCTTTGGGTAACTTTCTCCCAAAAATTTACATTTGGGGAGTGTAGAGAATGGGAGAAGTTGGTTTGGTTCATAGAGAATCGAATTAGTCTCTTCCCAAAATCTTCCTCTCCTTTGTCTTTTCTCTTGTGGTCGTTCATCTTATGAACGTGAGTCTTCGAACACTAATCCTCCCTGATTCTGAATGGTCTCCCTTTCATCCATCCTCATCGAGCTTCTCTCTAAAGGTCTACACATGGGTAGTGTAGAAGATGAGTGGAATTGGTTCACTTTACGTGAGCTTCTCATTGATCTCTCCACCTCGCCCAACTTTCATTTGACTTTGTTTTTTGTTATTCTGAGTGTTGCTCCGCTAAAGTTTTCGTCATTTTTTTGTCTATCTCCTTGGATGATTTATCTTGCCTCTTGAAGTTCCTTAAAGTCTCCTCCTTTGAAATCTCGAACTGTCTCGATTTCCTTCTCTATCTTGGTTTACTCTCTCTCATAGTCCATACACAAATGGTGTAGACTAGGGGGAGGTTGGCTTGATTCTCTTGGGCATCTGGTGCATCATTGTGCTTTGCCTTACTCTTGTTGCTTCAACTTTCCACGAGATTCTACACATTGAAGTGTAGAAAATGGAGAAAATCGATTTGATTTGGGTTAGGCGTCGAACCAACTTTTCCACTAGTATGCCTTGGAATTCTTTATCTAGGGGTTTACTAGATAACCAATATATCTCGTCTCTCAAGAGAAATACCATCCCTTGCTTGGTTGAGCTATCGATAAGGAAGGGTATTAGAAATTTTAAGGTTGATCTCATAGGTTTCCTTGGAAAGCTATATTACTTTCACGAGTTACGAGGTAAATGGCGGTCGTGGTGTCACTTCACTTAAAAACCACACATGTGTATCCTATATGGTGGCATACTACTAAGGAAGGTATTTTAAAGGTAGACTTGAGTATTTACATTACATTCAAGTAATGACATACTTGAACTAATGGAATTTGAACCTAGGTAATCCACTGACTTTGAAAACAATTGAAACGTTTAAAAATACTTTGAAAACACTAGAAATCATTTTGAAAACTTTTAAAAGTAATTTAGAAGCTGTAATACCAATAAAATTGTCACATCCTGACCCGGAGGTCGGTCACATGATAACTGTCGTGTACCTTGAAGTATGGTTTACAGCCATGCATCCAGAAGCACTGCAAGGCATAGATTGGATATTATTACTACAAAACAAGTTAAACCAAAACTTTATTAGAAAATATTATAATGATAGAAAATCATTTAATAAAACAATTTTAATTAAAATTTGAGTGCCAGTGGATTAATTTTAAAAATACTTAAATAGCGGAATCTACTAACCCCTAAGGCAACGACATCTCCTAGTAAGCCTTCAGATATCTAACCTACAAAACATTAAAGAGATGTAGGTCAAGTACCCCTCGGCGTACTTAGTGAGTAGCCTCGGTTTAATGTAAAGTCAAATAGAGTTTGGGGAGTCAGGTATATCCAAAATAAGTTAGAAAACATTTTATATTTTAACTTTGAAAACATTTCTAAATTGTTTTCCCTAGTACCTCTTTCAAAATCAATATAAAACCAATTATGGGCTGGCTGTGAAAACACACCGAGACTCGACCTTGCGTATAGGTTGAGGATCTTATATCATCAAGGGCTATCTTATCTCTTTTCCTTAAATACATTTTCTTATAATATATATATATATATATATATATATATCTCAAAGCCCATTCCCTCGACGGTGCCATTTACTATAGGTAGAGCATAGCTACATCTACCCTGGTAAGTGTCCCTCATGCCTTTTTTTCTCTAAGGTCTCTATGATCACAATGCTCCTCAGAAGGTAGACCTCGGCTACTTGTAGGATGCATGTCCCACTCGGTCCGCTCACTCTCTCATAGTGCATCGAGTCTTATCTTGTCCCCTCTGGGACTTTGTCTCTCGTCTCATATATATATAATTATATACATAAAAACATACATACATGCATACAAAGATAATTGAATATATTTTAAGTCATTTAATTTATTAAAAACATCCCACCTAATGTGCATACAATAACGTGCGTGTATGTGTAATGAACTGTCCGAATCCCAAAACATAGAAAATATTTTATAAAACAATAAAAGCGTTTAGCCCTAAATGGCTAAACATTGAAATAAAGCCACTCATAGTATTAGAAGGTTCATATACTCCCAAGAACTCCACATCGATCAAACTTCGGAGCATCGCCGCACTCCATCGCCCGAAAACCCTAATTACACGGAAGTACGACTTAGCATTTATAATTAAATCCATAATGTAACTACGAGGCTTTACTATGACCAAAGATGATGTTTGGATGTGATTCAAGGTTTAGAAATGTGTCCAAGAAAGTTTCGTTTCAAAAACGGACACTACGTACGAATTTATAAAAATGCCCCCAATTGGGCTTAGACAAGTCCGGCGTCTGACTCGACCTACCGAATAGGCCCAGCACCCATTTTGGGCGAGTCTGATGTTGGACTCAATGGAGTCCCACATCAGACCTGAAGCAGAAATAGGTTTTGTCCTCGATTTTTATGCCCGTTTCTCCATGGATCAACCTACAAATTGAACAAACATTCTCCACAACATCCATAATAGATTCATCGAAGCAAAAATGAGAATCATTGGCTTAAAATCCTAAAAATTCAAATATAAGTTTAATTTAACCTAAAAACCTAAACTGAACTTTGAGTTCTGATTTCTCAAACCAATGCATGGATTTATCTTAACAAATAAACAATTTTAAGCTTAAGATGAGTAAAACAATGTACTTGAAACTCATCTTAATCCAACGATCATATTGTCCGAATCAGTTAATACTTCAAAATGCCACCTTTAGGAAAAAGAGAGGAATAAAAAGAGAAGGGGTGAAGAGAAATAGGGGAAAGGCTCGGCCTCTCCCCTTTTATAGGACAGGTTCGGGGTCGGACCTGTCCAGGTCTTGTACGAACCTCCTCCACATTATTCCAAACTCTTCTATTTTTCACTATTGGGTCAATTCATCTATTCTCTTACCCCTTGAGCCCTATAATTCTAGATTATGGACCTAAAGGAAGTCTGGTTGGTGTTTAATTGCTTACCATGCATTGCAATTGCTTCATTTTTCCAACTCTATCTTATCCTAACAGAATCTTCTTTTCCATCACAAATACTAAAGTTAAACTTCGAACTTGACACACCCAGCTTCCATACTTACATACTGTCTTCTACTATTCTGATTCGTTTGGAAAGGTTGCATTGGGTCCATGTGTGTCAAGATCAAACAATTTAGTTTTAAACATTTTCGATTTGTAACAATTTAGGCCTATAGATGGCCTTTTTTTACACAAGCTATATTTGCGTGTTAAGAGAGTCCTGCACGATAGCTGGTATTTTATAGGGCCATGTATTTATTTTTGGCTATACCAGCTTGATAAAAAGCTAAAAGTTGAAAATCTTTTCGAAGAGAGAGGAAAACCTTTTTTGATGAAATTTTCTCTCTCTTTACCTCACAAATCCCAAAATAAAAAATTCTCTAAATTTTTCTGACTTAGGTTTCGATTTCTCAAAATCTTCACGAGTTTATAGGTTTCAGTTTATAGATTTAATTTCAAATGGAGTGGTTGTCTTTCAGTTTATGTGAATTGTTTTCATCTGGCATTTTCGTGCTTCTTTGAAGAATAATAGAAGAGTGAAATGAAATAACTTGTGACATCTAGGCCTATTTTAAAACTTTTCATACTAATTAAAACAGTAGAAATCATTATTTAGTATAGAAGTTGGGTGTGTTAGTAGATAATTAAACTTTAGTATGGACGATGAAGGAAAAGATTGGAATATGATTAGATGGAATTAAAATATGAGATATTAGGTTATGCATAGATTGATATAGGAACGGTTAAGGAAACCTAAACTCTAATTCTGTCTATACGATCAAGGGGGCTCATATGTGACCTAACCGGACTTTAATTAGAGAAGTCATGAAGCTAAGGAAGGAGTTGGAGAGGTGTGTTGAAGTTCGAGAAAAAGATTGGACCGAATCGGAGGCAAATCAAACCAATTGGAGGCTAAGGAGACCTCCAACACTAGATCTTTAAGTTAGTGGAGAAAAGTTTGAGAAATAGAGGAAGAAAAAGAGAGAAAAATATCCATGGCCGTTTTGATGCCAAAACACACATATTTATAGGTGTGGTTGGGGCTGAAAAACCCTATTTTTCTTCTTTTCCTCTTCCTTCTTCCTCATCCAATCTTTTCTTCCTCTTCCACCCAAACCATCACCTTAACCACCCTTAAAAGAATCCCCTAAATATCCCAAATCAAATCCTCAACCTCCTTAAGCCCGAATTCAAAGAGAAACAAGAAAAATAAAAAAAGGAGAAAATAGGAGCTTTTGGCACCGCCAGGAAGATCCAGCCATATCTCACAATCTAGCTTGTAGATTAAGGTGATATTTTAGTATGCAAAAGCCTTTAACATTTCATCAATCCATGCACTAGGTGAAAAGTTATGCTAGCTTAAACTTATGTGTTAGTTTTTAGGTGTTAAATGGAGTTAGTTAAGAAATTTGTGAAGTTTGAGCCGGTGAATTGGAGATGAAGCTAGAGAATGTTGTTGTGGGTGTTTTTGAAAAGTATGTGCATAAATTTTCAGCTTAATCCATGGCTTGGTTGAATAGAATCAGGAGAGAACTAGAGAGTAAAGCTCTTAGGTAAGACCCAACGTATAACTGGTTCCAGATATGCATATGGCCGGAATGGTCTATATTGCAAAATGGTCCGTTATCGGACCTCGCCAAGACAGGTGCCGGTTATGGCCATTAAGGGTAAAATGGTAACTTTGCCTCCCAAAGCCCTAATGACCCTGAATTAGTCTAAAACACTTCTGAACCTCTTGAATTACTTCCAAACATCATTTTAGAGTATACTAGAGCCTTATAGGAGCGTTCATGAATTTGAATATAAATGTTGACACGTAATTCTGTTTAATTAGGTTCTTGGGCGATCAAGTACTGCAATGCTCGGGAGATGGATTGTCGTTGAGTTTTTGGGAGTATACGAACCTTCCAATATTGTGAGTGGCTTTGTTTCAATGTTTAGCCATTTAGGGCTGAACGTTTTTATCATTTTATAAACATGTTAATTATATGTTTTAGGATTCAAATATTGACACGCATACATTTTAATTGCATGCCACGTGGGCAAGATGTTTTAAATAAATTAATTGATTGAAATGTGTGTGTATATGTATGTATGTATGCATGCATGCTATACATACATATATATATATATTATATTATATTACATTATATTATGAGATGAATGGTTCCTGACAAGGGATGGTCCTTTCAACGACGGTGCTCGATGCTCTATAGAAGCATGTGCTTTATAGGAGCATGTGGAACCGAAAGGGAGTATGTTAGCCTAAGATAAGGGATTCCGTGGGCTGCCTATCAAGAGGTACAAATCCGTAGTGGACCATGGTTGGAGAGGGGCGAAAGGTAGCTCACCAAGGTAGTTGTAGTTATGTCCACTCATAGTGATGGCACCATCAAGGCAACAGCTACAAGATAAGTTATATATATATATATATATATATATATTTAAAATTGGAAAGTATATAGAAAGATAGCCTTCGACGGCATGAAGCCTTCGAACTGGGCACAAGATCGTGCTTCGAAAAGTTAGATAGCCAACCCGTTAGTGTTTGTAGTTATTTTATTTTAAAATTAATAATAAGGGTTTTAAGGAAAATGATTTCTAAGAATGTTTTCAAACTAAATTATAAAATGTTTTCAACTGGTTTGGATATATATAACCGACTCCCAAATTCTAGGTGACTTTGCATTAAATAGGAAAATGATTTCTAAGAATGTTTTCAAACTTGGAAGCCACATTTTTTTTAGAAGGATTTTTGAAGTGTTGCAAGTTGATTTTGGTGAACCTGAGGCCAGAACCATGTTTAAGGGTTTGAAAAGAGCAAAAATGCACTTTTTGGGATTCATTCGAGCACTTGATCGGCAGTCAATGTAGGTCAACAGTGACAAACTTTGTGTTTATTTAATATTACTCGATTTTACTTGAAGAGAGATGAGAGAGCGTGTGTGTTTGTGAGAGAGAGAGAGAGAGAGTGTGTGTGTGTTTAATGAAGCAAATTTTGATTTTGATTTTTTTTTGTTAATTTGTTGCATGGAAAAGTCACATGGCACTGTTTATAAACTTAATAGCACGTGTAGCACGTGTAAAGCACACATAATATTCCGTCAATCTTAGTCTTGAAATGTTACTAGTAAAAATGTTTAGTATTAAATAGTTCGATTTTTTAGGTTTGTTCCTTATTTGATTATTACTGCCGAGAGGTTTTATCCCTCCAATGATAATACATTGCGTGAAAAAATGCTCGGGACTAAACAGTTGAAAAACAAATAGAGTCGCCACTAACCTTTTATTTGATTAGGTGTGGTTAGTCACCTATTTGTTTAACTTAACATAAATCTGGAAAGATTATGTCAAGTTAAGGAAAGAAACTGGTCTACGAATAAAGATTTTTAGGTTCGGGAGTCGGTTACGCTTGGGGAAGGATTAGCAACCTCAAGACCCTCGGAGATCGGTACCACAAAAGTCTTAAAAATATTTTACTTGGAAAATAATAATAAAATGTGTTAAAATTCATTTTAAGAAAAATTCAATTTTAAATGTCGGAATAAATTCTCCTTTTAATGTATCCCATTATAAAAGCTAAATTTGAAATTTAAAAGTTTAATGTCGGAATGAACATTCCTTTTAATGTGAAAATCCATAGCTCAATTTTGAATTTGAAGAAATTTGCTACTTAGAATGGAGATTCAATTTCTAAATAGGAATAAATATTCTTCTAAAAAGATCAAAGTCAAATTTAAAAATAAGGATAAATATCCTTTTGTGAAAACAAAGGCTTAATTTAAATTTAGAAAGTCTCAGTTATGAGAATACGAATTAAGACTTTCTGGAAAACAATTAAAAATTCGGGATAAATATCCTTAAGTTTTTTTTTTGTAAACTTCACCTTAAGAGACCTTAACTATGACTATTTAGATTAAAATCTCTTAGAAAGATTTGATTTTAAAACCTATGTCGGAATAAATACTCCTTTTAATTTAATGAAAGGAATGGTTTAGCAAAATTTGATCTAATTGGAAGACTTTAATTGATTTAATAAATTAAGACCTTTCAAAAAAACCTTAAATAAAGATAATATATGAAAATAGATATCTTTCTTTTTATTGAATAAAATCAATTTTGAAAAAGAAATTTTGAAAATTTAAGGAATAAACATTCCTTTTTATTAAAGCTTTTTTTTAAAAAGATGGTTTTTAACAAAATTAAGTTTAATTAAAGAGCCTTAATTAATTTAATACTTTTTATGGGATAAAATCCATTTTGAAAAATAATTTTAAAGAACTTAAGGAATAAATATTCCTTTTATTGGATTTAAAAATGTATTTTAATAAAAACGAAGTTTACTTTGAAAGGTCTTAATCAATTTAACGTACTAAAGTCTTCCTTGGAAAAATATTCTTAAAATTAGAAAGGACAAAGAAAGAAATAAAATAAAATAAATAAAAAAGATATTCCCTTTCACTAGAAAAAAATAAAAAGAAATAAAAAAATGAAAGTGGTTTTCTAATAAAACCTAGATTAATTTGAGAGGCCCTAACTATAATTAGGTAATTAAGATTTCTTAAAAAAACTTTTAAAACATGTTTTAAAATTAATGTTGAAATAAATATTCCTTTTAATTTAATTGGGTCTATTAAATAAGAGATTTTCTAAGAATAAACAAAAATCAAAATTAAATAAATAAAAATAAAGGATTTTGGAATTAACATTTCTTTTTGTAAAATAAAAAAAGACAATTTTTGGGGTTCATTTGCAAATTTTAATAAACTTTAGAGAAATCATAAACATGATATGTGTATGCTTTTTATGAAAATTAAATGAGAAAAATATTTTCTTTTAGTTTTTGAAGGGATGAAAAATTCCTCGGGTTCGACTGGACTTCGAATTAGACACCGAGAAAACCTCTCCTCTGGAAAAATCTTGAGAAACCTCGGATTCCTGAGGCACCCTCCGGTTCCCCCATTCATATGATTTTTTTTTTAAAAATCGATGTTCTAATAATTTTACATGAATGAGAGAAGGAACCATGAGTTAGTATATATAAACACAGTTAATTACATAATATAATATGATAAATAAATTGAACATGGAAATTCGAACTTAATTTTACAAGCTTAGATTGCATGGCAACTAATTTAACACATATAAGCAAGCTTAATTTAAACAAACACATATACAAGGTCAAAAATGTAATTTTATACAAAATCCGATTCATAATTAAACAAATATATATGCAAAGGTAAAAAGGTAATTTTATGTATAACATTCAACTTTTAATTAATCAAACATACATACAAGGGCAAAAAAGTAATTTAATGCAAGATATAATTTCTAATTGAGAAAAAATAAATGCAAGGGCAAAAGGGTAATTTTACATGCAAGATTCAATTTTTATTTAGACAAGCATACATATAAGGGTAAAAAGGTAATTTTACATACAAGATTAACTTCTTAATTAAGCAAAACACATATTTAAGAGCAAAAAGGTAATTTTTATGGTTAAAATTAAATTTTAAATTAAACATGCATTTATATAAACCTAAAAGCAAACTTTTATAACAAAAATTTGTTTTTTTATTTAAATGAATAAAATAAACTTAAAGATGTGATTTTTATTAATCAAAGTTTTATTTTCTAATCAAGAAAAAATATTCACAAACCTAAAGATGCAATTTTTTTAGCCAAGGTTTGATCTTTAACTAAGCAATCAAGTTTACTTACTAATTTAAAGGTACAATTTTTCATAGTCAAGATTATATTTTTAGCTAAATAAGCACATAGAATGACACACTCGGACATAGCACGACCTTACGTACGAACGAAATAGTACAAGGTAACGTATAAATTAAATAATATGTCGGTTCGGCTGTGTCAAGTTAGAAGAGAAGATAGGCTTAAGATAAGACGTAGTTGGAAGACGAGACTGGTGACCATGCATGAAAATACTAAAGTGGACTTCTTAAGTCCATAGCCAATGGATTGGATGCCCATTGGTGAATTGGTCGGTGGATCAGGCCAAGGACTAAAGTTTTGAGAGGTTTAAAGAGAAGAGAAAGTTTGACCCGGGGTCCGAGTAGACCCGGTGCCAGGCTACCCTATAAATAGAGGGAGGCCGAGCCTCTCCCCCTCATTTTCTCTCTTTTCTCTCTTCTCTCCTTTCTCTTTTCTCTCAACTGCTCCCGGGGAGCAATTTTGGACTTTTGGCCGATCCGGACAAACCGACCGCCAGTTCAAGGCGAGATCTTGGTGAGTTATTCTTAACTCCTTGAACTTCATTTCATTAAGTTTGTACGCTTATCCATGCATTGGTCTAGGAGAAATCCAAGCTCAACGTTAGTTTCAGCTTTTTGTCAGCTTTTAAGATTAGATTTGAGATTTAGGAACTTTGAGCTTGTAATTCTCGTTTCTGCTCCGGTAAACGCGTCGAGGGAGGTGTGAGGAACCTCCATCTCGAATTTTACACGAAACGGCGGACCGAGGGGCTCGGGATCCGAGGAAATGCTCGGATCCCGAGATGGGGCCAACGGCTCCCGCGCAGGAGCCGCGTCTCTCTCGCGCGGGAGAGACGGCCAGGCCGAGTCCCGCGCGGGACTCGGGCCAGTCCCGCGCGGGACTCGGGCCAGTCCCGGGCGGGACTTGGCCAAATTGGCCAACCGCGCGGGTTGCCTTCCGCAGGCCCAGCGCGTGGTGGGGCCCACAGGTCCCCAGGGGTATTTTCGTAATTTTTCCATAAGTGTCCAATTTTTACCCCGGAACCTCCCGGACACTTTTCCAAGCCCCGAATCACATGCAAACCCAGTCATAGGTCATATTAGAGCCTCATAGGTGCATTCATAAATTGTAATTATGAATGCTAACTTATATTTCCGTGTACAAGGGCTCCGGATAATCGAATGCGGCGATGCACCGGAGGTTAAACTACATGGAGCGCTTGGGAGTATACGATTCTCCCACTACTGTGAGTGACTTAGACTTCTCTGTCTAGCCACTGGGGGAAAGGGTTTTAAAAATGGTTTTTAAAACTTAAATTTTTTTTTTAAAAGATTTGGGATACGGGAAATCTACACACACACAACTGTCTGCGATATACCCACATAGAGAGTGGGATGTTTTCAAAAGAAAATATAAATACTTTTGTGTGCATGTTTTTATATTTTTTAAATATGTATGACTTATATATATATATATTTGAAATATTATTGTTATGATTATTGAGGGTACGATGCCCTTGGGAGATGAGCGATTGAGAGGGTTCCTCGGGGCTCCAATTGCTGGAGCGTGGACCGAGTTTGAGAGCATGCATGATACTCAGCCGTGGACCGCCTATCGAGGGGCATGGTGAGTCGAGCCTGGTTGGGAGAGGCGCGTAGGGAAACTCGCCAGAGCTCCAGTTCGCTGTGTTCCACCACAGCGAGGCACCACCGAGGGAAAGGGCTAGAGAGTTAGAAAAGAAAAAAATATATATTATTATGAGAAAAGAGATAGCCCTCGATGCAGTGAGGCATAAGACGATCGGCGGGTCGCACCTCCAGTATGATAGAGATGCTAGCCCATTTTATATATGTATATATATATATTTATTTATTTATAGTGATTTTAAAGGAGGGTTCTCAGCAAGAGAACCAGAAAAGAATTTTAAAAGAAAAATATATGTTTTATTATTATTTTATTTTATTTTATTTTGGATTTCCCTTATTTCCCCCAACCCAGATGGAGATTCTTAGAACCTCTGTCACTCACCTGTATCCAATGTGGATGGATGCAGATTTGCGTACGGAGTCAGCTTTAGTAAGGAGGCTCACTAGAAGACGTCGGTGGCCTAGGTTTAGTAGTCTCTCCTGTGTAGGTATTCTCTTAATTAGTCCACTGGCATTATTTTTTAAATAAAATATCTTATTAAATGATTTCTAATTAAAATTTTAGTTTTGTTTTGCAGCGATGGTATCCATTTCAATGCCTTCCGGTGCCCCGGATGCGTGGCTGCAGACACGTACTTCGAGGTAGCGCGGCGGTTGCCACGTGGCCGGCCCGGGCGGGTCGGGGCGTGACATAGAATATACCAATCAAGCTTAAAAAATAACAAATATTGGCATAAGACAAAGAAAGTTGGCAACTTTTTTACATAAGCAAGCTAATAATCAATAGCAACTTTTCTATATAAACAAGCAAATAACCAAAAAGTTAGTAACTTTTCTACATAAACAAATAAATAATTAAAGTCAATCACATAATAATATAAAATAAACTCAAAAAGGCTTAATCTTTAATATGTTTAAGTCATATTTTAAACTAATCAAGTGGCTTAATAAAGTTTAAGAGCCTCATAAACTGAAAACATTAATATGAAAAGCAAAAAGCTAAGATTTTTATGCAAAGCTAAACATAATAAAGTAAGGATATAGTGTTAGAAATAAAAAGCATTAATCTTTCATAAAAGAAAGAGCTTTAGCAAAAAATGAGGTCTTGGATTAATGAAACCCACTTAACAATAATAAAAAGATGATTATGCTTAGAAGAAAGAGTGGCTTAAATTAGTTAACCAATAAACTCTTATCTCTCTAATATCCTTTTAAAAAACCTTCCTTTACAACAAAAACAAAAGGAATAAGAAGAAAGTAAAATTTTGACTGTTTTCTCCTCTTGGGTTTTTTGAAAACTAAAAAAAATGCTCTGTTTTACTTTTGAAAACTGGTTTTTGCTTAAAGAAAAAATGAATTCTGCTCTCGGTTTGGCTTTTTGAAAAACTAGAAGAATCCTCCTTTTTTTTTTGTAAAACCTAATCTTAAAGAAACGAAAAGACCACCCCTTGTTTGCTGAAAGTCTTGCTGCTTATACTCTCTCTCTCTCCCTCTCTTGATCTTATGGCTCTCATTCCTTCTTATTTTTTCATCTGATGGCCATTATTCTTTGGCATTGTGATCCCCACTTTACCCTTTGCTCCTTTGCTATGATTGGTTGCTGTTTTATTTGTCTTGTTTTTCATTGGCTGCACTCATTTTAGCTTTCTTGCAAGGGCATGTTAGAGAGACGTAGTAGCTGTGCCTTACTTCTTTCAGCTTTTGCAGTTGCCTTGGCAGCTTCATGTAAGCCACGTGCAAGCCCACTGTGAACTTGTGACTTCCTCACATATCACAAGACTGCTTTCTTCTAAGCTTGTGGTGTATCTCAGCATCCAAAAATCACGTGTTGCTGCTAGTGTGGTAGGTGCAAAAGTCTGCACATATACGAGTGCAATTGTTCCTCCATTTGTGGTAGGAATTACACTCAATACATCAAAGCATCGGCAGTTGCGAAAAAAAGGTGGACGATCTTTCAGAATTTCTGCAACCTTTGCGAGCTCAAAACTCACAAGACCGCTGGCTCGTGCTGCCATCCTACTACAATTGTGGGAAACAGCAACAATACCAATAGAATTCGGACCAGGAATCATGGCAGGCCCGGCAAAGGGAGCATAGTATGTAATTCAGGATGATGATGAACCGCACTTGAAACTTTCCTACTCAAATTCTTCCACAAAGCATGCACCTCCAATGCCCAAGCTCTGACCTCCTGATTCTCCACCTTGCAAAGAACGTCATAAGGCTTGGGCACATATAACTACGAGTTCTCACGACATATGAAGCATATGGTTAGCATGTCACGCCCTGACCTGCCCCGGGTCGGCCACGTGGCAACCGTCGCGCTGCCTCGAAGTACGTGCTGGCTAGTCAGGCACCTGAGGCACCGCAAGGCATAAATGGGCATCATCGCTGTCAAATAAAACTAAAACTTTAATTAGAAAATATTTAATAAAATAATTAAGTTTAAAAGTAATGCCAGTGGACTAATTGAGAGAATACCCACACGGCGGAAACTTTTAAGCCTAAGCCACCGACGCCTCCTAGTGAGCCTCTTTTCTATAGTTGACTCCGATTACGAATCTGCATCCATCCACATTGGATACAGGTGAGTGACAGAGGTTCTAAAAATCTCCATCTGGGTTAGAGCGGATAAGGGAAATCCAAAATAAAATAAAATAAAATAATAATAAAACAAATATTTTTCTTTTAAAAATTCTTTTCTGGTTCTCTTGCTGAGAACCCTCTTTTAAAAACACTTTAAATAATTAAATAAATATATATACATAAAATGGGCTGGCATCTCTATCATACTGGAGGTGCGACCCGTCAGTTGTCTTATGCCTCACTGCACCGAGGGCTATCTCTTTTCTTTCTAAAAATATTTTCTCTTTCTCTTTCTCTTTCTCTTTCTCTTTCTCTTTCTCTTTCTCTAACCCTTTCCCTCGGTGGTGCCTCACTGTGGTGAAACACAGTGAACTGGAGCCCTGGCGAGTTTCCCTACCCACCTCTCCCAACCAGGCTCGACTCACCGTGCCCCTCGATAGGCGGTCCACGGCTGAGTATCATGCATGCTCTCAAACTCGGTCCACGCTCCCGCAAATTTGGAGCTCTGAGGAACCCTCTCAAACACTCATCTCCCAAGGGCATCGTACCCTCAATAACATAAAAATATTATTTCAAGAATATATATATATATATATATATAAAACATACATATTTAAAATATATATAAACACACACACATAAGTATTTATATTTCTTTTTAAAATATCCCATTCACTGTGTGGGTATATCACAAACAAGCGTGTGCGTGTGGATTTCCCATATCCCAAAACCTTTTTGAAAAACATTTATGTTTTAAAAACCTTTTTTAAAACCTTTTCCCCCAGTGGCTAAACAAAGAAGTCTAAGTCACTCACAGTGATGGGAGATTCATATACTCCCAAGCGCTCCATGTAGCTTAACCTCCGGAGCATCGCCGCACTCGATTCAACTGGAGCCCTAGTACACGGAAATATAAGTTAGCATTCATAATTAAATTTATGAATGCACCTATGAGGCTCTAGCATGACCTAAGACTGGGCTTGAATGTGATCTGGGGCTTAGAAAAGTGTCCAGGAGGTTCCGGGTAAAAATTGGACATTTGGTGAAAAATTACGAAAATGCCCCTAGGGGTCCATGGGCCACTCGGGCTGGGCCTGGCACATAGAAAAGTGTCCGGGAGGTTTCGGGGCTAAAATCCGACTCTAGACGAAAAATTACCAAAATGCCCCTGGGGCCCGTGGGCCCCACACCTGGACTAGGCTAGGCCCCACATCGGTTGAGCCAAATTCTACTTGAAATCGGGCTCAAAAAGCCCACCTATGAGATATTTATACATTATAATGATATAATATATAAATATCTAAATATAATAATATAATATATAAATATATTTTAATATAATAATATTATATTAAAAATATCTTAATAGGGACTCGATCGGCCAGTTCTTCGGCCGGTCTTTCCCCCAGTTTTCGCACTCGTTTCTCCTCCTTTCGATGTACAAACTTAGAGAAGCGATCCTTATGGCATCCACGACGGATATGCCGAGGCATAAACGAGAAACACCGGTCCAATTTTTTCGTAGATCGAGATTTAGGTCAAATTGACTAAATCTCTAATTTATTCACATCCGGTGCACATAAATGCTTAAAAATGGAATATAACGTAGATTAAGGTGAGTACTATAACCTACTAAAAACTCACTTTAATCCACCAGCCCGAAATCCATTTGTTTGAGTTTAAAGTTCTAATCCGGTTAAAAGCTGAAAACTGCGATCTAGGCTAAACCGATGCATGGATATGCGTGCAAACTTAACATAACGTAGATCGAGGTGAGAAGAACAACATACTGGAAACTCACCTTGATCTGATGGTCGGACTGTCCCGATTTACTAATTATCCAAAATGCCTCCGGTCGGCTCCAGAGAGAAAAGAAGAAAAAAAAGAAAGAAAAAGAAACATAGCATGCAAGTAATCACGTGCCATCAGGAGTTGAACAAGCCACCTGCAAAGTTTCTCCTTAGGAACATGAACGCCATTAGCTCTTTTTATATCATTTTCCATATCTCCACCTTCACATTATCCTATAATTATGCAGACATAGCAACCCCCTCTCTACCCAAGAATCTTTGTAGTCCTCAATAAATGGATTCTTCACCTTAGAGATAAGCTCCAGCCACTGCAAGAAAAACGCGATATTGGCAAAGCAACTAGGAACGAAAATTTTCCGTTCCTATATTTAGCACGGGTTTAGGAAGGGAATTTAAAATCCGCGCCAAAATCCGTTCCAAACCATGAAGCGCACTTCGAACGAGGCCGAAGAAAGTTTATGTGCCTTTTCGTGCCAAGTTTCGCTCCTATTTTGGGGCAGATTTTGGTTCGACAGAATTTAGGAACAGATTTAAGCGCGGACCGCGCCTATTTTTGTTCCTGTTTCATGTAAGCGTTTTGGAATGGTTTTAGGAATGGTTTCCATTCTTAAATCCACTCCTAATCTATGACGGCAAAATAATTTAATTGCCTAGCCAAAACGCAACGTTTTGGCTAGGCATTGGATTTTAGGGTTTTAAAACTTGCAGAACATCTCATTTCTTGCACCTCCCTCCTTCTTTCTCCCATTTTCTTTTTCATTCTCCTTCATTTTCCAAAATAAAACACTAAAAAAGTTATATAATTTGTGGATTTTGGTGGAAATCAAGGTAATATCTTTAAAACTCTTTGTATATGATTTCATTTTAATGATTTAGAAATTTTAAAATTTTACATTTACATAATATTTTTGTATTATGATTTTATAGGTTTATAATGTCTCTATTTTAGTGATTTCGTAGTTTAATTTTTTGATTAATATAAAATAAATATATTTAAGGGATATTGTTTGGGTTCTTGTATAATTTAGTTGGATTTTTAGTATTGTTTATAGGGTTATAATGTTAATTAATTTTAGTGATTTTTTAGTTTATTTTTTTGATATATTAAATAAATATATTTAAGAGATAATGTTTGGGTTCTTGTATAATTTATTAGTTGCATTTGTAATATTAATGGGACATTTTGTGATTTTTTTTATGAAATTATCAATTAATTAGAAATATATGGCATAATAATTGGGCTATTTGTAATTAATATGGATTTTTTGTTTTTATTTTGATCATTTTGTTGATTAATCTTTATTATTATGAATGTAATAATATTATTGAGTTGATAATTGTATTAGAGTATGACGTTTATTTTGGTGAAGTAAGTTGGTGCTTTATTATTATTATTTTTTTAGTATTGGATAAATGTCAATCACATAATATTTAGGTGTTTGTAATTTTGTAAAAAATTGAATGTTACGCGCTTAAATCCGTGCCTGATGGAATATTCACTTACTGCCCAATTTTCCCGGCCCATTATTTAGGAGCAGAATTAGGCGCGGAATTGGAAAATCCGTGCCTAAATCCATGCCTAATGGAATTTTTATTTACCACTCAAATTTCCCGCCCCATTATATAGGCACGGAGATAGGCACGGATTTGTTGAATCCGAGCCTATTACCATGCCTAAGTTTTTAATATGGCTCGGATATAGGGGCAAATTTTGAAATTAAGCACGGTTAAAATCTGTGCCTATTTTCGCGCCTAAATAAAACATATATGCGTGCCAGAAACCCTTTCCCCCCTATCTTTTTCTTTTTCTCTTCTTCCTTCTTCCCTTCTTCCCTCTACAACCTGCCGCACCCCCACCTTCAATAGCCCTCAAAGCCGCAATCCACTCTTTCCCGGCCTATTCCCGACCGTTTTCCAGCCTTCATCCGCTTTCCTTTCTCTTTTCCACTCTCTTCCTTGCTTTCTCCTTTCCTTTCCTTCCACCTAAACCCTAAACCCTCGCCGGCTGACCAAATTTCGGCGACCGTCTGACAGCCAAATATGATGGTTTTTTCTTATTCTCAATATATTAAATTAATTGCTTATGGGTTTAGCTTAATTTTGATTAAAATTGTGTTTGTTGTTTGAATTTGTTGATTAGTTTATATATAGTTTGTTAATTAATAATAAAATTTTCCTAATTACTCAACTTAAATTATTAATTTCATCAAAATTTCATCAAATTAACCCAATTTCTCAGCCTAAAATATTAAATTCAGCAAATTTTCATCAAACTACCCTAATTACTCAACTTGAAATATTAATTGAATCAAAATTTCATCAAATTAACCCAATTTCTCAACCTAAAATATTAAATTCATTAAAATTTCATCAAATTATCACAATTAATCAACCCAAAACATTAATTTATCACATTAGCACAATTTCTCAAACAATTTAATTAACAAACAATTCTATTAACAAATTTGATTAATTTAATATTTTAGGTTGAGTAATTGGGTCGATTTGATGAAATTTTGATAAAATTAATATTTTAAGTTGAGAAATTAGGGTAGTTTGATGAAATTAATAATTTAAGTTGAGTAATTAGGATAATTTGATGAAATATTGATTAATTTAATATTTTAGGTTGAGTAATTGGGTTAATTTGATGAAATTTTGCTAAAATTAATATTTTAAGTTGAGTAATTAGGAAAATTTGATGAAAATTTGATTAATTTAATAGTTTAGGTTGAGTAATTGGGTTAATTTGATGAGATTTTGATTAAATTAATATTTTAAGTTGAGAAATTAGGGTAGTTTGATGAAATTTTGATGAAATTAATAATTTAAGTTGAGTAATTAGGATAATTTGATGAAATTTTGATTAATATAATATTTTAGGTTGAGTAATTGGGTTAATTTGATGAAAATTTGCTACAACTAATATTTAAAGTTGAGAAATTAGGATAATTTGATGAAACTATGGCTTAATTAATACTTTTGGCTGAAATTAAGGTTAATTTAATTAAAAGCTACCAAGTATATTTTTATTAATTTATTGTAATAATGTGTTTATTACAATTAAATTATTTTAAGTATGTAATAAATATTTGATGAAATTTAATTTTCAATTATTGAGTGATCTTTTGAATTGCAGGGTTCACAGTGAGAACGAGCATCGGGCTCACAATCATATAATAGGAGGCTATCGAGACAACATTCACATCACTCCTCCACGAACTCCGTTGCACATACGTAGGGATTACCGGCACCACCGCCCCCTTTGATACCACTAGATACCAGTGGACAGATTAATAGCTCCTTACCTGGGAATACTACTAGATTGAGCGCAGCTGCCCTACTCGCCGCCCAAATGGTGCCCACACCATCCATTCAATGCTCTCAACCCTTACAGATTATTAAATTGTCAATTAGTCAATTATTTATTAATTGAAAATATTTGGTATTTATTATTAATTGTTTATTCTTTATTAATTAATTTAATTAATTAATTGTTCCTATTCACCCCATTGCGACAACAATTAGCTAGCTTGCGTAAGCATAGAAGGCAAGACGAGGAGAGGACAAGGCAACAAGAGAAGGAGAGGATGTGGGATGCTCAGATCCAAGGGATGATGAGCCATATTAGAGCCCTCAAGCTTAGGAGGGCCCTTATCAAGCACCGAAGTCATCTCTACATGATCAAGTTGGAATCGGGGAGTCCACCTCTCAGGTGCAGCCTCGAGAAGAAGAAGATCCTCTAGCAGCTCAACGTAAATATGAATTTGTATATTATTATTTATCTATTTCATATTATTTTCAACTATAGATTTGTATATTATTAGTTAACACTAACATCAAAATATATAATTTTCTTGAATTCCAATTGCAAATAATAATAATAATAATAATAATCTATGCGTTGGCCGTGAAAATACATAGAGGCTATCTTATCTTTTTTCTTTTAAAATGTTTATGTGTGTGTGTGTGTATCTCTAAGCCCGTTCCCTCTATAGTGCCATTAGCTATGGGTGAACAATAGCTACATCTCTACCTTGGTGAGTGTCCCTGTACGCCTTCCTACTCTAGGGTCTCTATGATCACCGTGCCCCTCAAAATGCGGTCCATGGCTACTTGTCAGATGCATGCTTCACTCGGTCCACTCACTCTCTCATAAAGCATCAAGTCCCATCTTATCCTCTCTAGGACTCCGTCTCTCATCTCATATGTTATTGTCCCGTTGGGCACTTCTCATATATATATATATATATATATATAAACATACATACATTTTTATAAATTAAATTTACTTTAAAACATCCCACTTAGAGTGGCATGCAATTAAACTATGTGTGAGTGTAAAAGGGAATAACAGTGAATAAAAAATGGACCGAAACGATCGGTTGAACCGGAATTGGCCATAGGTCATATCCGTTAAAGATTATTAAACCATTTTTATGTTGAACCGTTGAGCTGATTGGACCGGTTAAGCCAAAAATTTAAAATTTTTTATTTTTAAGCTATTTTTAACTGACTAACCCAAGTCTAAAAGAAGCTTAAATTCTAATTTTTTTATTATGTTTGGACTTTTTATTTTGAATTTTTGACCTTAAATTTTTAATTTTTTTAATCTAATGTACCCCCATAATAAAAATTTAATTTATGATGTAAAATAATTTGTAATATTTATTTACGTTATGTGATGTACTAATATTTTATATTTTTTCTTATTTTTTAGGAATTTTTTTAAAAAAATTCCTAATTGAAAATTTGAAATTTAAATATTTTAAGAAATTGATAAAACTAAAATATTCATTTAACCAGTCCAAACGGTTCAAATCGGTTGAACCATGAATTGTTAGCCTAACCGGATCAAAGACCGATCCGATTTTTTATTCATTGGGGAATACTCGAATCCCAAAACATATAAAACATTTTATAAACAATAAAAGTGTTTTGTCCAAAATGGCTAAACATTGAAACAAAGCCATTCACAATATTAAGATGTGCGTATACTCCCAAGAACTGCACAACAATTGATCTTCGAAGCGTCACCGCACTTAATTACCTGAAAATCCTAATTTCATGAGAAATGGGTTAGAAATCTCATTCTAACTCTCCTAAATGATTTTGAGCTCGAATATGCTAAAAACTAAGGTTTGGAAGTGGTTTAAGGGTTAAGAAAGTGTTCGGGGGAGCTTCAGGTCAAAAACGAATGTTTTATGCAAAATTATCAAAATGCCTCCAGGACCCGAATGGGTCACATGCGGGACCTGGTTGGGAAGGCCATTTTGGCCTTCCAAAATGACTCCCAAGTGGGATTGGGTCGAGTCCCGCACAGGAGACGAGTTAGAGACCCATTTTCGAGTCTTTTTGCCTCTTTTCGAGCCCGTTTCTCTTCCATTTCTGTATGGATCAACTTAAAAATTGAAGCAAAACTTCCCCAAATTATCAACAATAGATCCACTAAAGTAAATCTTGAAATCATTGACTCAAAATCCATAAATTTCTAACCTAATTCCAATTAACACCTAAAAACTAACATCTAAATTTGAACTAGGATAACTTTCAATCTAGTGCATAAATTAAGGCAATGTATCCAACATTTATTGGAAAAAGCAACCTTAAAGATTTGGGACCATATATCAGAATTGTAAAGATTCGAAATCAACAAAAGAAAAAGTAAGTGGATCTAACCCATTGAATCGTGACTATATCCATTATTCTGATATTCAAATTCAATAGAGATGAAATTGGAACAGTAGATTTTTTTTTTATCTCATATTTATTTGGACTCCACAAGAATTTGTCGATATTTCCGATTCAATCTTCTTGTTCCTAGGTGTTCCATAGGAATAAATTAATATTCTATTCCTCTATAGAGAAACGTTTATTTCAAGTTACAACCAAGAGTCTTTTTTCAATATCTTATCTTTCTTTGATTCCAGAATACAATAAGATCCATTTCTATCTATATAGAATTTATTAGATAGAAATCTAAATCAAATCATGTCTTCATATATCAAATATTTCCTTATCGATACATATGACACTTTTGTTTTGACAATGTGATGAAGAGTGAGTTCATTTTAAGTCTCCTATTATTTAATTTAATATTGGATTAGATTGAAAAAAAAAAAGAACCTTTCTCTTTTTCTTATATAAAAAAGTAAATAGAAAAATATTGGAAGTGGATTTCTTGACCCGTGAAATGAAAAAATAGACTTTGGAGTTTTGTTTTATATTCATTTGAAAGAAATATGAGAAAGAAAACAATAAATAAAAGAAAGAAAGAAATATATATATATATATATATATCATACTATAGTAATTTAATACACATAGAAATTAGAAGAATACATAAAACTATTGATTTTTCTCAATCTCACTAACAAGATCCAAGAATAAGATTAGGGAGAGGAGTCGATCTAGGGATCAACCAGTATTGAGAGAAAGGATCCTTTCTTCCTTGAATTGAACAGGTCGTTCAAAAAATCATCTATCTGACTGATTGATGAGTCATAACACAATTCATGGTTCAGGCTCAGGTTCAAACGACTAGTAAAAATAAGAAAGAATAAACAAATTGAGTTCATGGATTTACCTAAGTCAGGTTATGGACTAATAAAATAAAAAAATTTTATATTCAAAACCAATTAATTATAAGGGGCAGTGTATGAGAAATCAAATCATACATAAAAAATTGAATCTTCGAACGCCCCAAGGTGCTCGGAAATGGTTGAAGTAGTTAAATAGAAGGATTGCTATGACTATAGCCCTTGGTAAATTTATCAAAGACGAAAATGATTTATTTGATATTATGGATGACTGGTTACGAAGGGACCGTTTCGTTTTTGTAGGCTAGTCTAGCCTATTGCTCTTTCCTTGTGCCTACTTCGCTTTAGGGGGTTTGGTTTACCAGTACAACCTTGTAACTTCATGGTATACTCATGGATTGGTCAGTTCCTATTTGGAAGGCCGCAATTTCTTAACCGCCGTAGTTACTCCTACTAATAGTTTAGCACATTCTTTGTTGTTACCAGAGTGTCCTGAAGCACAAGGAGATTTTACTCGTTGGTGTCAATTAGGCGGTCTGTGGACATTTGTTGCTCTCCACGGCGCTTTCGGACTAATAGGTTTTATGTTACGTCAATTTGAACTTGCATGATCTGTTCAATTGTGACTTTATAATGCAATGGTATGAATATATATATATATACATATATTTGTATATACACGTACATATATTTATATATATATACATACATTTATATATACATATACATATATTTATATATACATATTTATACAAAAGCAACGCACACACATTTCTCTCTCTTGCTCTTATGATCATACTGTGTTGATAGGAATACGTGCAACTACTTTTGGTGATATGAGTGGAAGTAGAAAACGTGATTCTAAGTGGGGTTCAAAAGATGGGTCACGGGTCCTCGTAGAGCAACAGTCTCTAGCATGTGCCAACTTGTTCTGCCAGCTGCATTCTTTCTCTATCTTTGAGTGTGCCCCTGAGAAAACGCGAAAATTGGGAGCAGCCAATGAGAAAGCAGACTCAGCATGCCAACAATCGATGACAGCTAAGAAAGTAAGGCTAAACCAAAAAGGACCCACCCTTTTCAAATGTCTTTAGCAGCAGCACACGTGTCAAGTGGAGCCTCAAGTGGAGCAGCTTTTATTGTTGTTGCTAATTGAATTATTTACAAATGACCCCAGCGTCCTTGTCGAGTTGGCTTTGTCTTCTTGCAATTTCCACCGCTTTTATTGTTGCTGATAATTGAATTATTTGCAAAGGACCCCAGCGTCCTTGTCGAGTTGGCTTTGTCTTCTTGTAATTTCCACCGCTTTTATTGTTGCTGCTAATTGAATTATTTGCAAAGGACCCCAGCTTCCTTGTCGAGTTGGCTTTGTCTTCTTGCAATTTCCACCTTTAATTCAACGCAGCCTACACAAATTTTGTTAGCTAATGATTGTTTTCAATTGCTAAAAAATTCAATGGAGAGAATTTCTGAAGTGATGATTACTTCCACTAAGGAGCTGTTTAGAAGATAAGTTTTGAAACACGAGAATCTCGAAAATTATTTCAATTCGGAAGAGTATGGAAGCTTGAGCGGATTGGTGACAACATATTTGAT
Organism: Microcos paniculata; assembly: GCA_030664755.1. Lineage (NCBI taxonomy): Eukaryota > Viridiplantae > Streptophyta > Magnoliopsida > Malvales > Malvaceae > Microcos > Microcos paniculata. The sequence continues at coordinate 5,892,972 of CP131460.1, read as the reverse complement.
GGCACTTTCAAGACAATCCATAAAACAAATAATGCACCTGCTGCTCCGAGACAGCCATTACTATTTCTGAAGAAATAGGCTATTGATGACACCTCATCACTTCAGCTTGTTGATCCACTTAGCAAAGGTGGGCATGTGGTTAGTTGTGCTCCCGAGGACGACAGCGTATTCCTAAGAGAGTCACTATTCCAAAAGGCCGTAAGCTTCTCGTCAGGTTCCTCCATTTTCATCGGACAGAACATGACCATTGCCATTATACCCCACCTCCAAGGAGCCCTTCCCCCACACGACATTTTCTCTCGTCACCTTTTAATATTCTTCTCCAAAGGGACCCATCAACATATTTGAAATATATATCTACCCCATGTATCAAAAGGAGTGCTGAATGTTTGACAAGATTGAAAGCAACTAGAAAAACCAACAACCACTGCTGGCATGAAACAACACGTGACTCCCTTGCTAGCTGCACCCCTCTCTCACTAAGATACCCTTGCAGAGACAACAAAATAAAAGCCAGCCAACAATGAGAAGCCAACGAAACAAAGCATCAGCCAATAGTAAATAGAGAAAAAGGGTCCACTCCCAATGCAAAAGTCAAGAAGACATGCCACCCTACCTGCAAATTGCTCTTGAAGAAACGTGGAAGCTAGTGCTGAATTATTTGAGAAGACTAAAGCTGCTATGTACCCAAAATTAATTATGATTGTTGATGGGATGGTTAACATGTGGGCAAGTATGTTTATACAACGTGACAGCTAGCTGGTACCCCTGCAAAGACAGCAAATTCAAAATCAACCAAACAACAGTCAATGGGAGCAAAGAAAGAAGGGGTAAAACAGAGATGACAAGACCAAAAATTAATGGCCATCAGATGAAAATGAAAGGAGAAATGAGGACCGTTAGATGAAGATACAAAGAAAGGGACTATAAGAAGCCAACTTCAACAGCAAAAGGGGGGGCGGCTCTTCATTTCCACAAAAGGCAAGGTTTTCAAAACAGTAAAAAAAAGAAAGGGAAGGTTTTCAAAACAAAAAAATAAAGAAAAAACAGAGCTTCTTTTTTTAAAAAAAAAAAAAGAAAGAGGCATTTCCTCGATATAGAAAGGCTGGCCGGAGGAAGAGAAAGGAGTGAGTTTGTTCTTCAAACATACACTATTCTTCCCTCTAAAACAAAACAGCCATTATTTTGGATGGTTCTTTTGTTTCCATTTTGGAGAAAAGAAACCACTTTGAAAAACTTCTTTCTTTTCTTTCTTTCTTTCGGAAGTTCTTTTTGGTAAGCAAAATTCCCATCCTCAAAGGGTAAAAATTCTTTTTTTCATTGTAAAGCCATCATCGTCAGCTCTTATGATTATGTTTTTGCCTTTCTCTTTGGTCTGATTATGTATAAAAAAGGAACCATTTTTGCTGTTTTTAGTTGTTCTTTGTTATTCATGAAACCTGATATGAAGTTTTCTTAACTCAAGTTTTCGTTTTGAATAATGGAAATCCTATTTCTTCTTGCTGCCATAAACGTGAATAAATGTATTGAACTATGTTTGCCTATTTAAGTTTGTCAAGTTCTTGCTGATCGGCTATAGTTAGTCTGTTTTACAACTCTCTCAATGTTCCTTATAGTTCTCTGTGTTTAATATGTATGTTTTATGATATCGGCTTTATTTGAATTTGATTTTGATCATAAAGTTTGCATCTTTAGATCTGTTTAGGCTTAAAAATTTAATTTTGACTGTAAAGTCCGTATCTTTAGACCTGTTTAGGCTTAAAAATTTAATTTTGACTGTAAAGTCCATATCTTTAAGACCTGTTTAGGCTAAAAATTTAATTTTGACTATAAAGTTTGCATCTTTAGAACCTGTTTAGGTTAAAAATTTAGTTTTGACTGTAAAGTTTGCATCTTTAGAACCTGTTTAGGTTAAAAATTTAATTTTGACTGTAAATTTTGCATCTTTAGAACCTGTTTAGGTTAAAAAATTTTGACTGTAAATTTTGCATCTTTAGAACCTGTTTAGGTTAAAAATTTAGTTTTGACTGTAAAGTTTGCATCTTTAGAACCTGTTTAGGTTAAAAATTTAATTTTGACTATAAAGTTTGCATCTTTAGAACCTGTTTAGGTTAAAAATTTAGTTTTGACAGTAAAGTTCGTATCTTTAGACCTGTTTAGGCTTAAAAATTTAATTTTGACTGTAAAATCCGTATCTTTAAGACTTGTTTAGGTTAAAAATTTAATTTTGACTATAAAGTTTGCATCTTTAGAACCTGTTTAGGTTAAAAATTTAATTTTGACTATAAAGTTTGCATCTTTAGAACGTGTTTAGGTTAAAAATTTAGTTTTAACTGTAAAGTTTGCATCTTTAGAACCTGTTTAGGTTAAAAATTTAGTTTTGACTATAAAGTTTGCATCTTTAGAGCCTATTTAGGTTAAAAATTTAATTTTGACTATAAAGTTTGCATCTTTAGAACCTGCTTAGGTTAAAAATTTAATTTTGACTGTAAAGATTGCATCTTTAGAACTGTTTAGGTTAAAAACTTAATTTTGACTGTAAAGTTTGCATCTTCAAACCTGTTTAGGTTAAAAATTTAAATAAAAATTAATCTTGGTTATAAAAAATTTTTATTATTGTATTTTTAAGTTTGAATAGATGCATATTTAGTCTAATATTTAATTATGATCTTGTTAGATTACTTTATCGCCCTTAAATCCGTGTCTGTCTTAATTAAAATTTAATCATGTGTGTAAAATTACTCTTTTGCCCTTGCCTACATGTTTGTTAAATTATGAATTGAATTTTGTATAAAATTCCATCTTTGACTTTATATACGTGTTTATTTAAATTAAGTCTGCTTATCTGTTATGTAATTAATTGTTTTTATATATACTAACCTATGTTTTCTTGTCCCACTCATGCATAATTAGATTTAGAACATCGATTTTCAAAAATTCATATACATGGGGTGACCGAAGGGTGCCTCGAGAGTCTGAGATTTCCGAAGGTTTTCTCCAATGAAATGTTTTCTCGGTGTCTAATCGGGAGTCCGATCGGGTCCGAGGGAATTTCTCATCCCTTCAAAAATGAAAAATATATTTTGGTCATTTGATTTTCATAATACATTATGGTTATGATTTCTTTAATTTCTTAAAATTTGTAAATGAACTCAAAAAGATTATTACCCTCTTTTACAAAAGGAATGTTTATTCCAAAGTCTTTTATTTTTTACTCTTATGTTTTATTTTCATTTTTATTTTAAGAAAATCTCTTGTTTAAGAGACTCAATTAAATAAAAAGGAATGTTCATTCCGACATTAAGTTTTTAAATTTCGGATTTAACTTTTCTAATGGGATTTTTATCCCACATTAAAAGGAATATTTATTCCAACATTTAAAATTATGTTTTTCTTAAGATGATTTTAAATACATTTTTTATCATTTTCCAAGTAAAATACTTTTAAGACTTTTGTGGTACCGATTTTCGGGCGTCTTGGGGGTGCTAATCCTTCCTCGAGCGTAACCGACTCCCGAACCTAAAATCTTTTTCGTAGACCAGTTTCTTTCCTTAACTTGACGTAATCTTTCTAGATTTACGTTGAGTTGAACAAGTAGGTGACTAACCACACCTCATAAAAATAAAAGGTTAGTGGCGACTCCATTTGTTTTTAGACTGTTTAGTCCCGAGCATTTTTCACACCATATCATTTATCGTCGGAGCGGTAAAACGTCTCGACAGGAGGATTTTGCACTATAAGCTGAGGTGTAGTGGTTGCAAGTTGAGGAGCAAGGGGTGCGAGTGAAGAAGATGTGATGTCTGGAAGAGGAGGTGATGGGTTAGTTGGATCGGATATGGCCTTACAAGCCCAACCACGACCTTAACTACGAGCTCTCCTAAGTGGCATCGTATCTAGAGGAAAACAGGAGGATTTAATACTAATATAAGATATAAACTATCTATAAGTCCTAAAACTAACCCTACCGGACCCGGATCAACCTGACATTTTGCATATTTTACGAAAAATATATTTTGAAAAATAGAATCGAATATAAGGCTCTGATGCCAATAAAATTATCACACCCTGACCCGAATGGTTGAAATATGACAATCAATTCGTACTAAGAATTTGGAATGGTGCACTCATCCAAAACTCCAAGCACGCAAGGTTTATGATTCTCTACCCATTTGCGATTAAATATAATTTATCAAATATATAAAATGCAAATTAAATCACATTGAAAGATAAAATATTATACAGGGATTAAATAAAACCCTTTTTATAATTTACTAAGTATATGGGAACTATTTCATGAAGTATTTAAATACATTAAAAGCAAGCAGTAACAAAACATTACCAGTGGTTCCATAACTAATTTACAAAAAACTTGACCACATACTTTGTGAAAAGATCGGCTCCAGTCGAGTTACTCCTCTGGATAATCTACTCTCTATCTAACATTACTGGCAAAAAATTTATAAGGAAAGCTGGACGAGTATATTTTCTATACTCAATGAGTGAGACAAGACTATAAAATACAACACAAACGTACAATTTTATCACAAAATAATTTTTATGTAAATTATGAGAAAACTAAAGAAAATTTTCGATATAAAGTTTAGATCTTTATATTTTATAAGATTTCGACTAGCAAATTAAATTTTAGAATTTAAAAGGGCTCTCCAACACATTGCCTAAATCTCACCGAGCCAAGATGAGATTTAAGCCCGTCGAGATAGTTTTCTCTTATTTCTGTATTTAGGAAACAAAAGCCCTGTACTCGACGCTTGACACACTCGAACCTAACCCAACTTTTCCGTAACAACGAAACAGTGTAAACGGCGTATTAATTTGAATAATACGTCGGTTCGGATATGTCTAGTTATAAAGAAAAGTCAAGCTTAGAATAAGACGAAATTGGAAGATGAGGTGATTGACCATGAATGGAAGCAACTAAACTCTAATTAGACTTCTTTAAATCCGTAGCCAATGGATTGGATATCCATTGGTGTGAAAGTCGGCAGATTAGGCCAAGGATTGAGATTAGGAGAGCTTAAAAAGAGGAGAGAAAGTCTGGCCCGAGGTCCGAGTAGGCCCGGTGTCGGGCTTCCCTAAAAATAGGGGGAGGTCGAACCTCTTCCCCTCATTTCTCTCTTTCTCTTTTTCTCTCACTTCTCTTGTCTCTCTTTTGCTCTTTTGGAGCAACTTCGGACTTTTGGCCTATCCGGACAAACCAACCGACAAATCAAGGTGAGTTTCTAATATGTTATTATACTCACCTAGATTTACATTATACTTAGTTTGCACGTATTTTCATGCATAAGTCTAGGAGAAATCTCGGTTCAAAGTTTAATCTAGCTTTTTAGCTAGAATTAGATTTAGATTTTAGATCTAAGAACTTTGAGCTGATGATTCTCATTTTTCTTTCAGTAAACACGTCGTGGGAGTCGAAGGGATTGCATGTTTCGATCTTTTGGCGAAACCATGAAGCAACTGGCCCGAAAATCAAGGAAATACCTTAGAATTTGAGCTCCCAACTCGCCTCCCGCGCCGGACCCAAGCCACTCCTGCGCGAGAGTGACCAATTTATTAAGTCTTGCTCAGGACTTGGTCCAATCCCGCTCGGAAGTCAATTTGGTCAAAGGGGCAAAATCGTTATTTTGCATTAAGTGTCCGATTTTGACCCAAAACCTTCCCGGACACTTTTCTAAGCCCCGAAACTCATCCAAACATCATATTAGGTCATACTAGAGCCTCATAGGTGCATTCATAGATTGGTTATGAATGCTGACACGTGTTTCTATGTAATTAGGGTTCCGGATAATTGAGTGCGGTGACGTCCCAGAGATCGATCTTCATGGGACAATTGGGAGTATACGAACCTCCCAAAACTACGAGTGGCCTTGTGTTCAGTGTTTAGCCATTTAGGGCTAAACACTTTTATTATTATTAAAATGTTTTAATTAAATGCTTTGGGATTCGGGCATTCCCTCACATCGCCACACACCTTGTTATATGCCACAGGGGCAAGGGTTTTGAGAAAATTAACTTTATAAGATATATGTATGTATGTATGTTTTATATTTAAATATGAAAAGTATGACATGAGTGCCCGACGGGGCATGATCATGCATATGAGAAGACTCGATGAGACTCGGCGACCGAAATGAAGCATGCATGCGAGATAGCCGTGGACCGCCTTTTTAAAGGGGCACGGTGGGTGTATGACCTAGACTAGAGAGTCGCGGCAGAAGACTCACCAAGACTGATGTAGCTGCGATCACACAGTGAATGGCACTGTCAAGGGAACGGGCTTAGAGAGAAATACATATATCTTTCTCTATATATATATATTTTTCAAAAGAAAAGAATATAGTTTCCTTATTAAAAGAAAGTTTTAAAGAGAAAAGAAAAGAAATAGCCCTCAACAATACGAGATCCTCGACCACGGGTAAAGTCGAGCCTCGTTGTGTTTTCACAGCCAGCCCTTAGTTAGATGTTGTTGTTATTATTATTATTATTATTATTATTATTATTATTATTATTATTATTATTATTGTTTTACTCAAAAAGCATTTGGGGCAAATGTTTTGAAAAAGGTTTTTAGAATAAACGTATAATATTTTCTAAATTGTTTTAGAATCACCCGAACTCCCCAAACCTATTTCACTTTGCATTGAACCTCTGTCACTCACCCGTATCCAATGTTGTTGGATGTAGTACTCACGTGCGAGGATGCTAGATGGATCGGAGGCTCATAGGAGTGGTTGGTGGCCTAAGAGTTAGTATATTCCGCTGCGTAGGTTATTCCTTAAATTTGTCTTCTGGTGCTCTTTTTATTATTTATTTTTATAATTATTTTCTAACTAAAGTTTAGTTTTGACGATTTTGCAGTGACGATACTGTTTCTATGCCTTGTACCATATCAGATAGATCTCCTTTCGTGGCATACATCTCGAGGTGGTACTGTGGTTGCCACGTGGCCGGACCTAGCAGGTCGAGGCGTGACAATTTGATTGGTATCAGATTAATTAAAAGATTGTAATTGTTTCCAAAAGTTATAAAGCATTTTCAAAGTATTTTCAAATGTTTTTAGACATTCTTGAAACCAGTGGATTACTTAGGTTCTAAATTCCCTAATTAGAGTATGTAATCACTTGAACATGTCATGAACATCCAAACCTACTCTTAGAATACCTTTCTTTAGCAGTATGCCACCATATAAAGTATTCAAGTGTGGTCTTTAGGTGAAATAACACCACGACCACTATTTCCTCGATATTCGTGAAAGCAAAGTAAGCTTTCCAAGAAATCCCCCAAGACTAACCCTTCAGCTTCTAATATCCTTCCTACTCGTTAGCCAAACCTTACAAGGGATAATAAGTCCCTTGAGATTATGAGATATGTGATATCTTGTCCAACCCTCCAGACAGCCTATTCAGAGGCTCGCCAGTAAAGAAAGCTAGCATGGCGTCCAACCTTCAAGGTTGTGGACATCGAGACTAGCTGGTAAAGAAGCGAGTTTGACGTTTAACCTAACCTAGAGACGATTTCCCCATTGTCTACACTTTTGATGTGTAGAAGTTGGGAAAAAACAAAGCAGCAAGAGTGATGCATGGAGCAAAGACGGACTTAACATGCACGACGACTAAACCAACTTCTCTTGCTTTCTACACCATTAGTGTGTAGAATAGGAGAGGGAGTCGGGTTAGGAAGGAATGAGTCAAGGAGATATGAGATCACAAAGAACGAGGTTGACAAAACCTTAGAACGCAAGGTAAGGCCCCTGAATAAGAGGATGAAGGAAAAGTACATTTTGTTCCTTGGAAGAGGACTTTATCGGGCAACAAGTAGAGGGATAAAGGGTGAAGCCAAAGAAAGGCTGACCACGTGTAAAGGTCAAAAAAGGACCCACAAGATGTGAACCAACCCCTTTCACTCTCTATACTAATCACGTGCAGACCTTAAAAGAAAGTTTGGAAAGGAAAGGCGACGGAAAAGTTAAAGTAAAGAGGTCAATGAGGAGTCCACATGGGACAACTCAACCTCTCTCTCTCTCCCAATTTCTACACCATTCGTGCGTAGATTTTGAGAGAAAGCGCAGCAAAGGTGAACTGACTTCCTCTCTTTCTACACCAGTGATGTGTAGGTTTTGAAGGAAAGTGTGGCAGGGGTGGAAGAATGAGAGACCATCCGGAGTTAAGCGGATTGGCGCTTGAGGACTCCAAGTTGTGGAACAAGTGAACACCGAGGGAGATGATGGAGGAGGAGGACTCTACTAAGAGAATAGTTTAAACCCCTCTGATGGACTAACTTGGCACCTTCCACTTTCTACATTGTTTATGTGTAGAGTTTAGGAGAGAGTCAATCGAGGAAGGATCACCTAAGGATTTGAAAGAGATTAAGTGAACCCAAGATCACGAGAAGTGAGTTAAGGAAGAGTCATTCGAGGAAGTGAAGAAGGTCGATAAGAGGAAACCCTAAAGAACTTGAGAATGGAAAAAGGATAGTAAGGAAGAAGAATAAGACAGAAGCCATTCTTGAGAAACGATGAGGAGGAAGAAGGCATGGATGGCAAAACGGAGAATGAAGAATGGAAAGAAACCTCATATCCATATGAAGGATGTGTAGTGGACCCTTCGTTGTGAAGTCAGCTTTTGGGTCCCAATGCTAATGCTAACTAAGGAGTAAAATAAGAAGAGAATGGTAATGAGGAGGATAAATAGAGATCTTATCCATATGGATGACGAATAGTAGATTTATTACTACTTGTCCAACCATTGGATACCATTGTAAAGAGAAGATAATGGAGAAGAAGAAAAAGGAAATGAAGATGGAGGAAATGGAATAAAGAAAGGGATAAGCTAAAAACCTCCACACCCAAAAGGTTAATAAGTAATAAACCCCTCACTAATTGGTTAACAATAAGAGTAAGAATGAGGAGAACCTCAAAAGATAATAAGAAAGGACCATGACAAGGTCAACGGGAAGTAAGCAAGCGAATAGAATGGAATCAATGACAACAGTGGGAGTACCTGTATGCGTGCAAATAAAGAGCACGAAGAAAATTTTCCTCAGAATTGAAAGGACATCACTAGAAGGAATTAGTGAGAAAGAATAAGGGAAAAAGAAAAGAAAAGTGAACGTTGAAATAAAGGACATAAAAGATGATGTGATGTAGTCGGAAGCTTTCTTAATGAAGAAAGAAAACACAAAATTCTAGGTAAATAAAGATTCTAGGCTAATTAAGATGAATAAGTCCTAGGTAGAAAGAGAAACTTAGTTTTAATGAACTAAGTTTAGGCTCACTAGGAGTACAGCCTTAAAAGAAGGAAAGCATAACAAATCCTTAGAAAACTCTAACCTTAATTATTAATATTTCATAATGAAACATAGGTTAATAACCCCAAAATGACTAGGTAGAGCTATTAAAGAGTAAGGTGTAGGAAGCTAGAATATAAGGCAAAACCTAGGCAGATAACCTAGGGATAGTTTAGAGAAAATGAATAAAAGACTTAGAAACAGATATTAGCTAAAGAAAGTCAAGCATAATGAACCCCAAACTTGAGTCAAGCCAAGGCACTACATCATGCTACGAAGAATAAACAAGAATGATTGGAGGTAAGAAATGCTGAGGAAAAGACGGGCTAAGGAAGTGAGGCAGTGAAGAAAAGGAAAACCCCCGATAATTTGAGTTATAAGAAGAGATAAGAAGGTTGGATAGAAAGAAAAATTGGAGAGGAGAAAGAGAAGAAAGCACTCGAAGGAAATGAGTGGATGAAGATGATTACATCCTAAATGATGATGAAGAAGACGATGATGATGGAAACTATAAGAAGATGTCAGACCCAGTGAAGAGGAAAGCGTATCGACTTAAATAAGAGTTGAAAAAAGAGTTAGGACAAACAAGGATGATAATTGGAACTGGAGAAGACGAAAAGGTGAAAGCGGGATAAAAGAATGAGATAGGAGAAATTAAGAGTAATGGGTCAAGGAATAAAAAGGATAAGTTGAGAATTAGAAGAAGGGGAGCAGCTTAACATTAGGATAAATTCCCTTCGAAGAATGATAAGTGAAGAAAACATTTGAGAAATGGAGTCTAAGCCAAGGTAAATTGGGGATAGCCAGATACGGATAAGAGTGGAAAACGGTGAATGATTAGGAAAGGTGTTTTCCATAATAAATAAACCTTTGTGTGGACGACAAAGGAAAGATATTAAGGAATTAAAAGCCAAAGACGGCTAAGATGAAGAAGACCCACATACGAAAAGCAAGTGATGCGAAGACTAAGTTAGAAAAGATGACAAGGATGACTCCGAGTATTCAAAGGAATGAGTACGGGGATAAGGAAAGAAACTGATCAAGCTTATAAATCTCTATAAGTACAGCCAGTATAAGCAAAGAAAGAAGAGAAAGAAAGGAAATTCTAACATCTAAAGGAAGCAAATATGTTAGAAAAACAATAAACATGAGTATGATAAAGAAATAATAGAAGAAAGAAATGAGGCCTAAATAAAGGAAACCTTGGATAAGGGGTGAAAGATCACGAAAACTAAGGTAAGACAAAGTTGACAATGAACCCGAAACCCTAATGGAATGGGTATGGAGATGATAAGAGATGCAGATGATGCAAAAGGATGGTAATGGACCCAAGATAAAGGCAAATCAGGTGAAAGGATAAGAAACCCTAAAAAGGGGAAAGATGTGGATAAAAAAGCCTACAAACGATGTTGCACGACTGCAAGGTGCAAGATTGGTTAATCCCGTATAAACAGGAATGTAAGAGAAAGGTGGACCCACAATGGACTGTGGGTGAATGAAGGGAAGAAAATGAAAGAGGAAGAGGGAAGGAAACCCCAACCTGAATTGTTAATAAAAGGGAGAAAAGATAATAATCTATAGCAAAGAAGATAAAAGATGATTAAGAGTCCTATGAGGCTAGAAGATATGGTATGGATGAGCATATAGTCGAAGCTCAACTACAGATGTCTTGGAAGCCATGTGAGGCATCCTAATGTATGGAAGTGATCAGAGATCAAGATCTTGAGGATTTCTGTGATGACCACTCGAGAGGACCAATCAAGAATGTGATTGGGGAGAGCATGAGGCCACCTAGAAAGGATGAGAGATGAGATGGGCCGAGGGCCCTATTTAAGTTAGAGATGGGCGGTCAGAAAGTGAGTCAAATTGTGAAAGCCGAAAAGGCATGATCTCTGATTCCTTGATATGATATGGTCGAGAGTGGACCAATGCGTACGAGAGCTCGACTCATATGCCATGAGAGGAGAAAGAAGAAATATTAAGAAGAAAGATAAGAAGACTAAGAAACCAAAAAGAGAAGAAAACCAAAGAACGAAAAAGAGAAAAAGACCAAAGTAAGGGAAGAATCAGTTAACTTATCACACACCTTGCCTTAGAGGCAAGGGAGTTAAACTAAAGTCTTCCCCCACATCTTGGTTACAAAGATGAGTACAAGACATCGAAAGACGAATGATGCATCAGAGAATAGCCTCGAAAAGGGAGGCACGATTAAGGAAAGAAGAAGAGACTTCTAAGGAAAAACCAGAGGAGTAGAACCTCAGTAGTAATAAGGAGGTAGTCACGATAAGAGAGACTTAAGGAAAGGACAAGAACTAAGCAAAAAGATTAAGTAAAGCATGACAGAGATGGACTTAACACTTCCATTCTCTAATTGTGCCTTAGCCTCGTGAAGCATGAATATTATGAAAGTTTATAGCCATAAACTAACAATGGATTAAGGAGAAAAAAATACAAAATCTTCATGCATAAAACTTAATATTCATCAGTTCATAGCTAACATTGTAAAGGAAATAAGAGAAATGAAAACACACCTTTGAATTTTTATGAAAGCTTGAAACTTATGCACTTGATGAAGTTTTCAAGGTTTTTCTTCGAATTTTCTTGATGAAAATATTGTTTGGGAGTTGAAGTGATGAAATTTTCTTGGAAAATTTGATGGAATTTGATGTAGTTTGGTGGTGTTTTGGTGGAAGGGATTGTGTAGAAGAAATTAGAAGCTTGGAGATTGAAAACGGTGGAAGAAAAATTTGCTAAGGGTTCAACCATCATGAAGAAAAAGGAAGAAGAAAGCCAAAAAAGTTGTCTTGAAAATTCTAGATCATTCAATAAGTCAATTTATGAAAATGCCCTTATTAAATTTAAAAAATTACCTTTGTGTCCTAATAAAGAATCATGAAATTTGGAATAAAATAAAAGAATTTCAAAACTAAAACCAATTTGCAAAGTTTTACAAAAATGAGGCGAATTCATCAAAATATTTAAGCCATTAGGCTATTGGAAGCAATTGTCTCATTTTGGCATTGAAAATTTGTATAAGGGTAAAATGATAATTTTTACCTGATAATTTCACGAAGTAACTTGGCAGTTTTTCAATTTTGAACACTGTATAACAATGTGGAACCCTCCAATACTGGAGGAAAAATCATTTTCAATGAGTAAAAATTCAATTTAAAATTTTCCATTTATTTACAAAAATGTCATCAGATATTACGACATTTTCTTCTACAATATTTTCCATCAACAAGGATATTCAGAAAAATACTATAATAGTTTCGAATATTCTAAGACACATCAAAGAAGATAACTAGGTGGTTTGAAAAGTCATTTTTGCTCTCATTGAGGTGTATGGAATTTTTAAAAAATAATACAAAAAGTTGACTTTCACTTCTTAAGTCAAAGTTTGCTCTAGTATTTCGAAGCTTAATTCTTCAAAATGAGAAAAATTTTACTGGGTAAGTGTTGTTTCTAATACCCCTAAGAATATATTTGCATGCATGTCATGTAAAATTTTTCAACGTATTAGCCTATGACTCCAATCCGAGTTAATTTGAGATTAGGCATTACATTAGATTTTTTAAATTTTTACAAAACTTTACTATAGAGTTAAGCACACAAAATTATTGAAGTAAACAAAATCTTTTTACCCTTTTTTTTCACAAACTAAAAAATACTTCTATAATTATTAAAATCCATATATTAAGATATTCATATATGAGTTGAACATCTAATATCACAAGAAAAAAGGATGTTAATGTATTGTGTTATATATATATATATATATATATATATATATATGGAAGACCTATAAAACTTTTCGTTTAGACTTTGATTTTAAATAGTGTCCAACATGTATGTAGGGCACCTTGAGATGGATCTTGAAACTGAGGAACTTGGTTCTCTTCCTAACAAACCTTATCCTTACAATACAAAACCTATTTTTAAAACTTGGGGCTAAAGTTTAACTAAATAAAAATTTATTAATGAAATAATTATATGTTAAGTTTTATTATAATGTTTTATAAAACTTTTAAAAAACTTGTAACAAAAAAAAAAACCTAACATGGCATGGTATATTGTTGTTGGAGAGTACAAAATTATAGATTTACGGGCAATTTTGATAAAATATTTATTCAATTTCAAAATAATTTTTTCTTTTTTTTTTTGATTGGTCAAAATAATTTTTTCATTTAAAGGTCTAATTAAAAATTAAAAAATTTTAACCTGTTTAAATGAACCGGGATAAATAAACGCTGTGAACCGGGGTTTCCTCGGAGGCCACGTATAGAGCAGCGTGCCCGGCAAGAACACGAAAACAACAGCATCATATATATATATAAACAAACAAACAGCATTTTTGCATAATCCACGCTAAAAAGCAGCTTCCGGAATAACGCCACGCTCTCCTTTTCTATTTTCTCTCCACTTGCCACCAAAACCCTAGCGTCCGTACAGTTCCTCGCTTGCCCTCTCGGTATCCATGGGTAAGTCTCTGCATGTTCTTCTTTTCTTCTTCCTGAAATTTTCTCTTTCTGATTCTCTCTTTATTCTTACTTCTCAGTTATCGATTTGCTTTTTCTTGTTAAGTCTTTGGATCTGCTTGATTTGCTCACTGATTGTTTGAGTTTCGATCTAATTTCAACGCTAGTTTCACTCGGTTTTCATTTTTCGTGGATTTGTATTTGCTTACTTTTTAATTTTTGGGATTAGAAAATTTTCTTAGAATTGAAAATATATCTCTAAACTGAACTAAATTGAAAATATATCCCTTATATCTCATTTTTTTGGAATGAGAATTGAACTAAATTGAACTTGAGTTCATTAGGGGAAATATATCTCTTAGTTGCGTAATCGATTATGAGAAATTTGTTTTTATGAATATTAACATTATATCTTAGCTAGCCTTTGTGTGTGCGGCGGTGGTGAAGATTGATAAGAATTGGAATTAACGTGTACAAAATTTCTCTGTTTTTTTCTCTTTTTAATTGGTAGATATTGAGGCCGAGATCCGTGCATTGCAGCTTGACTCTGCAGGTAGTATAATCTTATTGTATTTTTAAGTGAATAAGATAATAGCTTTTGTTTTCTTTTTTTTTTTTTTTGTAATATCTTTTTTTGAGTTCTACCCTTCAATCTTAGCAGAAGATAGTAATGGTGTGGTCAACCCTGAAGATGCAAAACCAGAAGAAGTTGAAATGACAGATAAGCTGGAGGAGGAAGGTTGGTAGTATCGTTTGAACTTGTATTTATGTGGTCTTATGTGTGTTTATGTAACAAGGTGTTGGAGAAGAAAAGAATTGGAGAAAATTAGAGTAGGGGAGATTGTTGTTCTTGTGATTAATATACCATTCTAAACTTGGTTGAATTACATTTTCAAAATGGCATTTTACTTACTAACTTTTATTCATATTTTTTTTTAATATTAATCCAATGCAATACGTACTTGTTTCCTTCCTTGTTGGACATAGATCTTTTGTTCACTAGTTTTATTTCTACATTATTATTTTACATGGACAGGCAGGTCTATAGTTGGAGATTACCTATTTTTCCAATTTACATCACCAAATTAGCTGTAACTTTGTTGCAAATTGTTTTGCCAATTTTGAGTTAACTTTCTAGTTCCTTCTTTTATTTTTGCTAGAAGAGCTGACTGTTGTTTGCTTTACATAATGCTTTTGTTTGTCTGTTGGTGGCGAACTTTGCTATCAATGGAGATGTACTTGCTCATGGTCTTGTTTTCTCCATAGATCAGGACAAGACTGGAAATATTAAAAAAAAAAGAAAGAAAGAAAGAAAGCCCAGAAAAATATCATTTGTATTCCTTTTGACCTGTAATAGCCAATCTTGTGTATGACTTCTGAGTGGCTATTCGAGGATTTTGGGGAATAGTCCCTGAATGGCCATACTGTGGAATGCCTATTAAATTAAGCTAAGCATCTTTCCCATACAAATTAAGCTGTTGAAGAAGTTTGGAACATCTTTTATATTAGGATATGGTGAAGAGCTTTTGCAACAGAACTAATCAGATATACTATGTGCATGCGTTTCTTCCTTGTTGGACGTAAAACTTTGGTAGCTATTTCTATTTCTACATTGTTATTTATGTTGGTAGGTAGGTGAAAGTCTAGTTAGTTAGTATCTCTTTTTTGCCAATTTAGGTCACCAAATTAATTGAGACAGTGCAGCTAGATGCATAATTGTTTAGACTCTTTTCACATAATTTTCTTCTATTTTTGGTTTCTCTTGCTAAAAAGTTGGCTGGTTTTTGTTAGTTATGATGAACTTCTGTTTGTATTCTGAGGTTGATTTACAAAATGCCTGAAAGCTCTCTCCTACCGTTTGTGTAAGGTACGAAGGATGAAAAATCTCGGTCAGTCCAGGCTGAGCCGAAAGGTTCCTTCCTTTCGTTCTTCCTTCCTGTGCTTGTTAGTAAATCTGTATTGTTTCTGTCACTTTAATATTCCAATTGTCATTTTCTTCTTCTCATTTTAGTTCAGTTTTGCAGTGAAAGACAAGGAAGTAGCTGCTCCAGAGGATGCTGAAGCACTGGACGAAATGGATGCAGATAAGAAGCGCCACTTGAATGTTGTTTTTATTGGTCATGTTGGTATGTATTCCTACCTCAGGGTTTTGTTTTATGTGAAAGTTGGCTTCATTATGTATTTATGTCCATTATGAACAGGGTATGCTACCCTAGGAAAAAAGTTCAAAATGTACAATAAGCTTTCATTTCCCTTGCTTATTATTAGTATGTGTTTATCAGACACTCACATGAATGCTGTAAAAAATAGTTATTAGTTTAATTACTGGAGAGTCTGGTTAGGAATTGCATTTTGAAGTTGCATAATCACAGTGCTACCTTTTCTTATAGTCTTCAGTGTTACCTTGAACCTATTGATTGCAATAGAAAAAGTTGAATTTTCTATCTTAAGTTAATACTGCTTTTAATGCTTAAAAAAAAAAAGAAAACAAGTAAAAGATTTCTAAGCTCCTAAATGAGAAAATTAAAACAACTCTTTGCAAAGGTTGAGAAACGAACACCAAGTCACCATTGATGGAGTTGCCCTGTCTTTTTTAACTTCTTAATAAATTAAAAAAGAAAGATTTTTCCTTCCTACTTGATTTATTGTAGCCTCTCTCTTTTTAGTTAACATATCAAGGACAGTTGGTGATTAATGTGAATGAGGATCCTTTTACTGAAAAATATTTCTAATATAGAATTTAAATAAATTTACTGGGCTGTATGTTTGACTTTGTCTTATGTTTGATTTATAGATGCTGGTAAGTCAACAACTGGTGGCCAGATCCTCTTCCTTAGTGGCCAGGTTGATGACCGTACAATCCAGAAGTATGAGAAAGAAGCAAAAGATAAAAGTAGAGAAAGCTGGTGAGTCTTAAGTTTGGTTTCTAACTTGGATAGTGAAAATCAAGGTCATTCTTCATATATTAACATATTGTTGTTCTAAAGCGTGTGCAAATGCCAGGATTTGTGCTTTATATGTTGTTTTAAGGTTTTAGTATATATTATATATATAGAACGGTTTAAGTCAATGCATTCTTTTATTTTTTGTTTCGCATCACTGCATCAACTTCTGATTAGTTGGAGATAGCTGCGTTGTATGAAAGAGTGAAAGGTGAGGGACAGGATCTTACACTAGTAAACTTGAAATTGTAGAAGAATTTGCTTGCTGTTCCTGATGCACATGTAGAAAATGTGACCAAAAAAAAGTTTCGAGCCATGGTGAATTGAGTTCAAACATTGTAGTACCTAATGTTAACCTTGACTAGAATGAGTCTGACTAGATGCACTGGTGTCTAAGTGGTACTAGTGGCAGGAGGCACAATGTTAGCTGTGGTTCCAGCTGCAAGCCATGTATAGGAGAGAGAATGATGGGTCTTGTTGAGCCTTCTAAGTGCTACCCCTAATATATAATAGTTTAAAATATTAATCATGGTTAATTGTATTAACAATACTAAAAGGAATTTATGGTAGTTGGATCTATTTTCTGTTTGAGTTTTTTAATTACTTCTAATCCAATTGAAAACCTTTTTCCTTTTTTGCTTTTTCTTGGAGTCTTCAGCAACTGCATTGTGTAACTTAACTATTTTCTATGTTAGGTATATGGCATATATTATGGACACAAATGAAGAGGAGAGGGTAAAGGTACTGTATGCTGGGGAAATAATTTTACAAACTTTGAGAACATATAGTAAATATTTTCTATATATATTCAGTATAATGCTGTCAACTTTTATATGTAAGTAGCTAAACTATAGATTTTAAGCTGGGAGTTATTAATTTGAGCTGTTGATTGCAGGGTAAAACTGTTGAAGTTGGAAGAGCACACTTTGAGACTGAGACAACTAGATTTACCATTTTGGATGCACCTGTAAGTGGATTGCCTCTGAACAACATTATTTTCATTTTCTCTTTAATTTATCCTTCTCATTGACTTTTTTCTATTGTAGGAGTAGTTTATATGTTTCTTTTTCCTACTATTTTAATTTGTCGATTTAAATTCTCTGGTTCTTGATTTGTGGTTAGTTCAATTGCTTTCCTCTTGCACCTGTGCCCCTTTTCACTTGCAGCTCTAGTTCCTCCTTCGATATTATAAATTATACTCTATGATAATTAAGATCGTTAAGTATCCAGGATCATTTTCAGGATGCATCATCACTGATGTCTCTTTCTATTAGCAACACTACTCATAAATTAAGAGAAAGCAATGACAATTATGAAAGTATAGTTGCCTAGCATATTATTATTTGTTAGGTATGCCTTCGGGTATTGTTAGTGCAATTCATTTGCTCATATCTGTTTTGAGAATGTAAGTGAAGAAACTGATTTTCTTTTCAAAGCAGATTTTGATTCTTTTTTGTTTAAAACTGTATGGTTTTGCATTGACTATGTAGGGTCACAAGAGTTATGTTCCTAACATGATCAGTGGGGCAGCACAAGCTGATATTGGTGTGCTGGTGAGTTGCATACAGTGTCCCTTCATCAACTGTCTTACAGAATGTGTGGCTTGTGGATTTTGAAAATTTGGACTTACCTCTTATTTCTAAATTTTAGGTGATTTCTGCTCGTAAAGGAGAGTTTGAAACTGGATATGAGAGGGGAGGGCAGACCCGTGAACATGTCCAGCTGGCCAAGACCTTGGGTGTTGCAAAATTACTAGTGGTAGTTAATAAGATGGATGAGCCTACTGTTAACTGGTCTAAAGAAAGGTGTTTTACCTGGCTTTTGTAATGTGTGGGTCTGTTTGCTGCCTTTTATGTGTATTATGTCTTAATTGTGGTGATGGAGGTTTTCTTCCTCAGGTATGATGAAATTGAGTCAAAGATGACACCTTTTCTGAAGTCTTCAGGCTACAATGTTAAGAAAGGTATTTGAAGGGTTGATTTTTAATCACTTGCAAGTTGCCGCTTTTTCTTGGTGATGTTTCCAAGCTTGTAGGAGACCATGACATATGGAGATATTGAAGTGCTTAGTTTGCAGAGGAAATAGATAAGCTAATGAATTGTTTTGCTTTATCTAAAACATGTTTATGGTTGCTTATGTGATTTAATCTTCTTTTCAACTGTCTACAGCCATATTTTGAGGTTTTTAAGTTATCATCCAAAGAGTTTACATAGTGATTCGGCAAGATCTTGTTTTATCAAACTAATTGAAATTAGGTTTAGAAGCAGATAATTGCTGTTAGTTTGTTTAGGAAACTTTGTTGTTGTCTAATAAACCTAAATTTCAATGCTTAAAATTATGTAACATTCAATTACTACGTCTTTGCATTATGCTCTACTCTGCCTTGTTATCCACTTATGTTTTGTTAGGCTTTTGATCCTTAACATGGTTTTGGAATTGAGATGAGGGGAGGGAAAGGGAGGGTTAAGGAGGGTAAGAGAGAACCCTCCCCTTGTTTGGATAAAATTTTTTAAATTTTCTCAAGGGAAAGGAGGGGTTCTCATGGCCCTCCAAAACGCATCAAACTTCAATTTTTCCGGAACCCAATTTGGGGTGCCGGGGGAGGGAAAGGAACTATAAAAACTTCTATAATTTATAAAATGTTATAAATATCCTTATTTTTCTATAAGTATCATCTGATGAGAAGGTTATAATTGTAAAATAATAGTAAAACATTATCCTTTTCTTTCCTTTCCACTGTTTAGCCAAACAAGGGTCATCAAACAACCATCCCTTTCCTTCATTAAATTTGATTATGCAAACAAGGGTTGGACCCTCCCTTTCCGCTTCCCTTCCTTTCCCCTCGTTTCCCTTCCCTTACTTTCCCTTCCATTTTTGAATCTAAGCATACTGTAAATGCTTGGTATTTGGAAGTTTGATGTATCTTTTTGCTCTTTGCATAGCGTATAACTCTTAAGAGAATCAGATCATGATAGCATGCTATTTTATGTTACTGAAGTCTTTATTTCCATGTTAGAATCTTGCTTTCTTTGCTGAGCTATGAGTCTCTTTAAAACGCGTTATATTTTACTAAAGGTTATATTTCTATATTGGGATCTTGCTTTCTTCCCTGAGCTATGAGTTACTGTTTTAAACGTCATGTTTTATTGGTTATTATTGTCCAAACTTGCAGATGTTCAATTCCTACCCATCTCTGGTCTTATTGGTACGAACATGAAAACGAGAGTAGAGAAGAGTGTATGTCCTTGGTGGAATGGTCCCTGCCTATTTGAGGCCCTCGATTCTGTTGAAGTTCCTCAAAGAGATCCCAAAGGTCCATTTAGGTAGGTGTCCATGGCCTCTCTTCCATGGCTGAATTCACTGTCCACTCAACTTTTATATTTGAGTCTAGTTCCTAACCCTCTACTACTAGCATTTATATTTATTTCTTTGTAATCTTATTTTATGTTTTGTTATTGACTCTATAGAATGCCTATAATTGACAAATTCAAAGATATGGGAACTGTTGTGATGGGGAAGGTAGAATCTGGAAGTGTGCGTGAGGGCGATTCCTTATTAGTTATGCCAAACAAGGTGCTTGTTCTTAGCAACTTTTCCATATAAATCTGTATTCATTTCTTTTGATTTAGGGGGTCTGAGGAATTGGTGCATTAATTGCAGGCTCAAGTGAAAGTTCTAGCTGTCTATTGTGATGAAGATAGGGTTAGGCGTGCAGGACCCGGTGAAAATTTACGAGTTAGATTATCTGGAATTGAAGAAGAGGACATATTGTCAGGTTTTGTCTTGTCAAGTGTTGGTAAGTTTTGCTTAAATGGAGTTCTGCATTTATCTTTACAGTTACTTATATGTGGTCTTAATTGTTGGTTTTGAATGTATTATTAGATTGTATTGTTTTTGTGTTGGTTTTGGTATTTTGGTGTTGAATGTTTGTTTTTCCTTCATGCAGTGAAACCAATAGCTGCTGTCACTGAATTTACAGCCCAGCTGCAGATCCTTGAGTTGCTTGAGAATGTATGCAATTTCACTCCCCACTGTCCTTATAAAATAAAATCTGTACGGTTCAAGTGTACCTTCCTTAGGAAATTTATGTCTTATTGAATGTTGTTGCTGTTTAGGCTATTTTTACAGCTGGCTATAAGGCTGTGTTACACATTCATGCTGTTGTCGAGGAATGTGAGATAGTTGAGCTTCTCCAGCAGATTGATCCAAAGACCAAGAAACCCATGAGAAAGAAAGTTCTTTTTGTGAAGAATGGTGCTGTTGTTGTGTGTCGTGTTCAGGTTTGGACCTTCATTTTTTTTTTATTATTAAATATACGGAGGAGTATCTGCTATTTTGTCAAGTTTAATTTGCCATGTTTAAACAGGTTTAGTAATTTTGAGGGAGCTATATTTTTCAAGGATGCGAACCAGAAATTGTTTGTATATAGTTTGAATATAACTGAATAAATCACCTGATCAGTGAATCAGAAAACATTTGGAAAGCACTTGTTGCAGGTTTTCTTGTTTTATTTCCATAGGAGTAGTAGAAATAGGAGTATTGACTAGTGAAAAACCACAAACACCTCTTATTGGGACTCAATATATGGGAAAAATGCTCTGATTGAATTGGTGTAGACATATGAGAATGTCAGCATGTGTCTTCGCATTCTGACTTTTGTATTTGTACTGTGTGCATCTAGGGGAGATGGGCTAGAAACTCCAATCAGAGTCCTTAGAATGTGTCAAATAAATACTGATTGAAGACTTAAGATGTTTCTGAAGTCTGAACATAAGATCATATGTCTTAAGTTAATCTCCAATCAGAGTCCTTAAACTAATTCTGTTGCACCTTTCAGGTGAACAACTTGATTTGCGTTGAGAAGTTCTCAGATTTTCCACAACTTGGAAGGTTCACTCTTCGAACCGAAGGTACCAGAGATGTCCTTTTCTTTTCCCCTTGTTGTTCAAGTGTTACTCTTAATGGCTGGGGTCAACTGACTTGTCATGTCTGCAGGAAAAACTATTGCCGTGGGGAAAGTCACCGCTCTTCCTTCAAGTAGTAGTGCTTAAAACAATTTTGTTCTTAAGAGGTGAGAATTTAAATATTGAAATCTGCTATTCTATAAGAAGTTATTTTTGGGATCAACCTTATCAATGAATGCAAGAAAAAACCATTTAGAAAGGATGGAAGACAGAAATGATTCAAGTTGATACACATTTGGCAGTCCTGAAATTTTGTCTAGCGTAAAATTGGAGTTACTAACATTGTTGCATGCCTACTTTATTGTTGTTGGAGATCCCGAGTATTGTTTATTTATGTATTTATTTATCTCTTGAAATAGCTACTATTTGTTAACTGGTACTTCTGTGGCTCAATCCTAAGCCTCTCCGCATGTAGACTTGGTCACATTGTAAGAGGTGGAAAATGGGAAATTAGGAAATGTTGTTGAAGCATTATTGTTAAGCCAGGTTGTCTCATGCAATTACTCTTTTAACTAATTTGCCAGTGAGGATATTATGTGGAAGCATCATGTGGTTGAAACTAGTATTTGATGCCATTTAATTAATGGGTTCGATTAATTTCGAGAGTAGACTTTTTACTTCCATACGCCTAGGGATTGCGAACTTGCTTATGAACTCGTAGTAGTATCTTGATAAACCTATTACTAATTTACCTTTGGCAGGTAAATTGACAGGACATAACCTGCGGCAGCAGGGACAGAGCGGAGTTGAGATAGGATTGCATTCACCGAGAAGTCTTTAAGAAATGTTGCTTTGGATGTTGTCTTGATGTAATAGTGTTTTGGGAAAAAGATGAGATGGTTATTGTTGCTGCTCCGATTGTGCTTTTATGGGCACTTGTTTTGATATTATATATATGGGATGGATGGATGGATGGATGGATGGATGGGGTGTATGGTATGACTGATTCACGCCCATTGTCAATTTGAAGAAAAATACACCCAAAACTATAATTAATGGTGTTCAAATCAGTTTGATTCGTTCTTCTGTGTTTTGTCACCGAAATTAGCTTTTGGTTTATTTTGGGTTATATATTATTACGGCTATGGGGAAATCTTACTGTTCGTGACTCACCGCTGAGGTGGGGAAATATATTTGCGCCTTCGGAAACGATTACCGAGTTCTAACAGTCCTGGATCTCCTTTGGATGAACACAAAGGCAGCGGTCACTTAAAAAAAAAATTCTATAATGAATTAATAACGATTTAGATTTTAGAATCTTAAAAGGTCTGTTTATGAAATCCTCTCTTTTATTGCTCTCCAAACACAATGGGCAACCAAGATTGAACATTCTCTTATTAAAAGATAGCTTCTATTTCTCAATCTCATTCGATTTGTCTTTCAATGACTAACGCCACTTTTCTCTCTGTGCGAACACTAGGGACCTAAATTATAAATTCACCTTTACCAACACTTCTCTACTCTTGTACTTTGGGAATGATTTATTCTTCCTTTTTTGTCCACTAGTGTTTGGGCTTTTATTGTATTTTATTTTATTTCTGTACAAAACAAGTCGAAAAGTTTCGCCAAAAAAATCCAAAGGACAAAAATATGAGGATGGGTAAATTATCTTCCCAGGTCAGATCTTTTTCGCTAATTACTCAAATCAAGCCCAAAACTTTTGGGATTTGCTCAAATCAAGAATCCAAAAAAATAATTGCAACAAATTAGAACCTATAGTTAGCAATTTATACCAAATCAGAATCAGTGTTTATCATGCACGCGGGGGTTAATATTGACCCCAAAAATGATGTAATCATATTAATTAAAAAAATATAATACTAATCCAACATTTATAAATAAAAAATAATACATGTGACATGATATAAAATTTTTACGTGTTTTTAAACTTACTAATAATTCTTTGTCACGCGCATCACATGTGATACAATGTGTTATTAATAATAACAGAAATTGAAAAATTAAAAAAAATTAGAAAAATAAACTATACTAAAGTGAATGATAATTAAACTATAGATCAATAAGCTTCAAATTAAACTAAAATTAAATTATTTTCTTCAAGATAATATAGTAATAAGTTAATTATGATGAAATTAAAATTAGTTAATTACTAACATCATTTCATAAACATATAAAAAATATTTAGTAAAAAATAGATAAAGAGTTTTAATTTAACTCAATAATATCAATATCATTTCTGAAATATGTTAGAAAGAAAAAGATATTTTAGGCGATTCAAAAGTTTTACAACATCCGCATTTATATATATATATATATGTATTATAAATAATAGATTATAGATTATAAATGTACATATCATGCATTAACATTAATAACCAAATAGTCTTATTTCATCACAAATTGTAAAATATGAGTTCTAATTTGTTACAATTTTATTTTTGGACAAAGCCCAAAAGTTCGGGGCATAATTCAAGCAATGGACTGACAATTTTTGGCCAAGTTTGCGCCCCAAAAAAAATTCAACATTTTTGTTCCCTCTCTTCTAATGAATGTAGATAGGAAGTAGAACTGTTCAAGGGTCAGATTACCTACCTGAACTTGAAAGCCTGTCTCAAAAATGGGGGTGTTTGAATAATATAATAAAATACGAAGTTTGGGTTTTGAGCAAAAGATGAAGTCCATTTTCAAAATAGACTGAATCTTGGACATACCCTTTGAAGCCCAAGCCTAACCCGGTCTTAGCCTAGCCTGAATTTACATGTTATATACTATAATGTTTTATATTTATTATATTTTTAAATATTACTTGTAAACAGAGAATAGAAAATGTTTTTAATAAAAAAAATCTTTTTTTAAGTTTAAGAATGCACGTGAGATGAATTTTCTATTATGAAAGCTTTTGCTTTTCATTTGACAATCTATTTGTCCCTCATTTCTCACGTTAGTTAGAACTTCACATTGGTGGCTCCAGACTCCTATCTCCTTGTTTCACATTTTTATTCGGCTTTCACTCTCATTTGGACAATTGAACGTTCCTGGATGAAACACTAATTTTTACCCTTCACTTCAATCTTCATCTATCCATTTTGGGGTTAGCCGCCTCAACCACCAAACCCCATCTGCTCTCAAGATCGCTCTCCATTTCTCTAGATTGCTACCATCCTTCTTCTATTTTCACAACCTTCAAATCCTTTCTATTTCTCTTTCTAATTTCTTATTTTTCCTCCACTTTCATATCCCTTAAAACCTCAAAATCAAAGAAAGTTTGTAGCTACTCATTTAATTGGTTTCCAACCCTTCAAGTCGACCTGCCATCTAAGGTAAAACTCTCTTAAACTCACTTGTTTGCTTATTTTTCTTATTATGGGTATATGGATTGTGGGCTTTTATTTTTGTTAAATGAGTCTATGATTTTCTAAATGTAAATGCTATGAGTTGTGAGTTTTGATTTTTGTTAAATGGGTATATGATTTGCTAGGTGCTAACTGCTAATGTGGGTTTTGATTTTTTTTTCATTAATTTTATACTTCTTGATTAATGTTACTTATTATTTCCTCTGTTCCAAATTATCTGTCACTTTTTTATTTTTTGATCAAATAACTTCATCTTTGATCATTATTTTCTATAAAAATATAAAGTTAAAAAATTTTAAAAATAATATTTGTAAACCTTAAATCATGAACTTCTCAAAACATAATTTTTGAAATTTTAATTCTATATAATTTTTCCATAAATAATAGTCAAAGTTAAGTTTGATTGACAAAAAAAAGTTAAAAAGTGACAAATAATTTGAGATAGAGGAAGTACTAACGTAGGTGTTGAGAAGATGAACATGGAAGATTTGTCAAGTTGGAAAGCTATTCAAAAAGAAGAAATATTGACATCGATTATGTGCTAGACATTTGTTTTGTTATTATTTGTTTTAGAATTTTTAATGTGAGGTGTGGAGTTTAGACATGGTTCTGTTTTTTTAGTTTTAATTGAATTTAAATATGTGAATTGTGTGGTGTGATATTAGACCTTAAATTTTGGGTTTATTTTAGATTATTCTACTATTATTATTATTATTTATCTAAATTTTTATTTAGGTATTGAAAAAAAAAATATAGGCTTTTTGTGTGGCCCTGGACAATTAAATTAAAATCTGTACGAGCCTTGATCATATGACCAAACCCGAATAGTCGGGTGAGGTCTGGACAAAGTCATGCCCTTTTTCCTTAGTCAAAGCCTGCCCGAACCCGGCCCATGATCACCTCTAATGGGAAGTTACCTTGCATGTATAACCCTGTGACCGTATTGTGTAATTAGCAATTGTTAAAACCTTGATTAACAATAATGTGACAGTATTGTGTAATTCAGGAGCAGCCATGCATATATCTGATTTAAACACTCTTGGCCTTCCCCTCCTGCCTTTGTGGATTTGTCGCCAATTAATGGAAGTTAAACTTTGTTGGTAGGAGATCATCTAATACGTATTCTTTCCATTTTGGAAGGAAAAAGAGCAGCGACTGTACCTGGGAAATCCGATTTGTTTGTCTTCCTTTATACATTTGTGTCCTAGACGTTATAAGGAAATTATGTTAAAGACTATAACGCAAAATTAACGTAACTTCTCCTCCTTCTATATAACATATAGTTCCACAGTGTGATAGAAGAAAGAGAGAAGAAGATTAGAAGAGAAGATAAGGGAGGGGAGAGATGGAAGAACAATCATTTTCAATGACTGGTGGAGATGGCCTGTTAAGTTCCATTTTATCTTCTAAAATGTGCATCAATGTTTATCATTCTTTACTCTTCAATACCTTAAAATGTTGAATTTAGTTCAATTTTTCTTTGTAGGTTAAACTGGAAGAGTAGAGGAGAATTGAAGTTAAAAAGGACTTGAAAATGGACTTAAGCCAACAAAAGAAAAACCAAGCAGAGACGTCGACGTCTAGATGTCTAGCCGTGGACGGATGGATCGAGCAAGGATAGCAAAATACTCTACATAATTATCCATCGACGTCTGAAGAGTCGCCCGTGGATGGACAGAAGTTTCTAACTTGGAGTTTGCAAGGATATCAAGCATAGACGTCGACGTCTAGATTTATGCCCGTCGACGGATCCATCGGGAAAGCATATGGACTGAAGAAAACAAGCAGAGACGTCGACGTTTGAACATACACCCGTCGACGGCCCACTTGATGTCGGGACATCTTTGACCACTTGAGTACTGGGATTTTAAGGTTGTTATTATGGGGAACAAATCCGACAAAGTTGTTAGAAAGGGAGACTAAGGACTACAGCTATTTTTAGTTCTTCTTTCTCTTCCTTACTTTTGTAACTTTTGTGTATATTTTATTAGCCAATCTTTCTTGTCATTTTAGAAAGAGAAAGATCTAAGGAAGGGAAGAAAGGGTTTTTAGCTTTTTGGGTAGAGAAGAATGGTAACTTTGTCTTCTTCTTTTGGATAGCAATTTTCAGAACTTTTGCTCAGTTTCCATTTTTCGTTTTACCCCATCATGTGTAGCTAAATACTTATTCCTCCAATCTATTAATAGAATTTCATTCCTTGAATTGCTATTGTGAGACTCTAGTGTTTATTGCATTCTTTGCTTGTTGATTGTTTTTGAACTTCTTACTTTTAAAAGATGATGATTTTGATTGTTATCTTATCTTGTGTTTTGCTTGATTGATTAAGTAATCCACTAGTTTGCTAATCTTTGAGCATGATCTCTTTGAAGGGATTAAGTTCTTAGAACTAGGTAGCATTTGGGTGTCCTAAAAATACCCAAAGGAGTTGAACAATGCAACTTGAATGATAAATGCTAGGTTTATTGTTAGTTGTAGTTAACTTATATCTTTCTATTGCTTAAGCCTTCTCTATGCTTGAGTGTATGTTGCTAGGATGTATGTTAGCAATTGAGAAAGAGATTAATTATTGAACTTGATTGATTGTTAGTCTATTCTTAAGGGAAGATTTAATGAGTTTGAAGCTGGTTTCTAGTTCATTTGGTTAGCCAATTGACTTGAAGAATGATGCTTAGTGAGTCTAGGATCAATAGTCAAATTAAGCGATTAATTCTTCAATAGATTGGAGGCTTGCATTCATTTGTTCAATCCTTAATTTCTGTTGTTTAGTCTTTCAACAATTAGTTTAGTCAACCATCTACAAAACCCCCTCCTTTATATTGTTTAGAAATTATTGATGATGCTTGTAAGCTTAATGAAATCCAATAAGCTTTCTTAAGGGATTCGACCCTTACTTGCCATTTTACATCTAGGGTTAGTAAGGTTAATTTGTTGCATTGCAACAAGCAACATGGCCCAAGCTACAACTTTATATTGCTAGGAATTCAAATCCCTCAGCTTGAAAATTGTCCTTATTGATTCCGAGTAATTTTGTGTTTGGGTGTTCTTGTATTCAAGTCATCTTATTTAAGTTAATTTGAATTTGAATATTTCAGATTTGACACCCAATCCATTTGATGAGTCTAGATCATTTAGGTCATTTCAAGTTCAAGTTGTTCACTTTTTTAAAATCAAAATTAAATTTGACTTAAAGGAATTAGATAATTTTATGTTAGTTTCTTGTCAAATATATTCAGATAATTTCATTTTCTTATTGTCAAATGGAGTAAATAGGTAGGGTTTCGAGAGATTTTTCCTGCTTTGAATATCAACTTTGTTAATTATATATGGATGGATGACATGATTGTTTTTCTTCTTTTTCATTTTTAAATATTTGGAGATGGAGGGACTTAAAATCCTACCTTTTTTAGTAGGAAACATGCACCGCACTGTTTGAGACTTTGAGCCAAATGCTTGGGGTAGGCTAAGGGCATTTTATGATTGACCATCTACTGTAAAAATAACTATGTACATTTATTAGATTAAAGCAAATAGCTTAGAAGTAGCTAAATTAGATAAGAAAACAAATGATGATGAGCAAATCCATCACATAAGAAGCATGACTTTGCATAGGATCATCATTTATGTCTTTTACAAAACCATTGTAACTTTTACTAGTTTCTATAAAAAAAAAAAGAAAAAAAAAAGGGACTTTTGGCCCCTTTAACCGAAGAATTTTTGCCTAGTGACTACAACGGTTGAGAACATAAGCCCAAAACCGGATCAAGTTAAAGTTAGATGGACATTTACGTACTAGGCAAAAGTTGTTTGGCTAAAAGACCATAATTTAAAAAACAAAAATCCCCTTTGGAACAAAAGTTACAATGGTTATAAATGACACAAATGGTGGCTCTTATCAAAGTCATGATTCTATCTTAAATATAAAAGAAGCCCCTGAACATTTATTTACAATCAAATAATTAAGTCATTGATTTTTTTTAGTCCATGCATTATAATTTTGGTTAATTTAATTCTTGTACTATAAAAAATTAAATAAGTAAGTCCTTATATTTTAAATATAGTACAAGAACCTGTATGGATACTTTTACCATTCTTAAATACCTAAAAATGGAACATATATATAACCCATCCACGACCACGAGATTCCAATTCCAAGCAAGTTCGAGATTAATGCTGACTTTGGCATTTGTAGGTTCTTTCCATGGTTGATTGCTCCCCAAGGCATGCAAATCTCCATTTTACATCTACTTGGCTATATACTCTTGAATGGCTGTCTACCGTGCTGGAAGAATTGGTTGACTTGAATTCGCCCTGATAATTTTTTATTCCTTTTTTTTTTTTTGGGGGGGGGGGGGGGGGGGGGGGGGGGGGGGGCGGGGCTAAAGAGAGTAGATGCAGCATAAGACACGCACAAATTTTAGAAACAATACCTTTTAAATTTTAAAACATTTATTGTGGTAGAGTTTTTTATTATAATTATGCCATAGTATTAGATAGAAGCATCAGTAAGTCCTATAGCACAACATTTATAGAACAAAAATATTTTTCGATCCGTCTACTTCTTTCCGCCTATCCTGCCTAAGGTGACTTTTCTAATTACCACAAAGTTCAATCTTAATTTTTTACTAAGTTTAGCCATACTTTAATAAGGCTGATTATTAAGGATAAGATTTGAAATTTGATAAGATTATTGTGGTATAGTTTTAGAAAGATAAAAATAGACAGGTCAGATGGGATTGGAGGCGGAATAGAAATAGATAAGTCATGTAATATTATTATTTTTAGAATACTAATAAATACAAATTTGGAGATAACAAAGACGACAATTTGATAACCTTTTACTTATGGTTTGGAAACTTTTTTTTTTCCCAACCAGGAAAAAGAGGCCTCCTTTGACGCCTTGGGATTGAACTATTTTCTTTTTTTTTTCTCATACCTTGTAAAATTTCCTGCAATTTATTCTGTAAGACAAGCTAAAGAGAAAAGCATGCAGTGGAGCAGTCTATATTGATTAAAATGCAAATTGTATGTGAATTTGTTTAAAATGGCATTTTTTCTTGACGCCAGTTCAAACTGGCATGTTTAAGATTGGGAATATTGTGCCGTTTAAGATTGGGAATATTGTGCCAGTCGAAGCCTTAGTTTAGTAACCTATACCATTAAATTAAAGAAATGTCTTATAGAAGCCATAGGAAGTACCATATAGGTCAGGGGAGAGAGAAAAAAATAATTTTAGGTCATTTAAAGATATTTTTTATATTTTTAAGTGTATTAAATACTTTGTGTGGGGTTATTTATTGTAATTATTGTATTAAATACATTTAACCTATAATTTTTTGTTCCCTTAAAAGAAAAAAACTATGACTTTTCATTTTTCACAAATTTTCTTTTCAATTTTTTTGTTTAATGATTATATTTAAATTTTTTACCTCAAATGTTATTTAATTTATCATATATATACATTTAAATTTCTTATATAATATAATACAATTTCGTATCTATACTATTAAAAAAAAGAATATTTTATGGAGATCATAAAGAGCGTAAAGTAGGATGAAAGATGGAGTAAAAAGTATATTTAATCGGAAAATATTTTTGAGGAAAAATTTTGATTATTTAAATATGCTAAATGTTTTGTGTGATATGACATTTTATTTTCTTGTAATTAAAAAACTGATGGTTCTTTCGTTTTTTTATAGCTAAAAGATTGATGGTTATTCTCCTTCAATTAAAGTTCCTATAAATTTTTACTCTCACTCTCTAACAGTAAGTCTATCATTTTTCTTTTGAGAGTTTTCTTCTTATAATTTCTATTATATTCAATGTATAGTAAAAAAAAAAGTATAATTTCGTCTATTTTATTATACTTATTTTAGTAACCTGAAGCGAAATGAATTTACTTTTACAATTGTTATTTTATGTACAGTTAAAAAAATAAATTAGTTGAAATTAATATATTACATTATTTTTATTTTTGTAATCCGAAATATCGTTAAGGGGTTCTCTTCTAGTAAGAAAGAAACCTTTGAACTTGGATAAGTAAGTTTGAATTGGTTAATTTGTTTCACATATTTTGATGTTTAATTAATTAATTTATTTTCTTTCATGATTTTAATATTTATAGAAAATTTGGGTAAGGACTATCAATCAGTCAAGGAAACCAATTTTCCGCCAAATAATTTCAATCATTCAATCGAATTTCCTTTTTTATTTTTTATTTTCAACAATTGAATCCCACATAATTTTTTTTTTTGCTAAAAAAATCCACTATCTCCAAACAAATTTATAAATTTCTGGAAAAAGATTTATATAATTACCCCAAAATTTTTCACTACCCTAAAAAAATAAAAGAAATGAACCCAACATCTGGCACCGAAATTACGCGAAGAAATTTAGTAATTTTTTTCATGAAATATCTAATCAAGTGAAAAAAAAGTGAAAATAGTGATGAAAATATTTTTTAGACAAGTCCTAATGGATAACCATTGTTGTGAAAAATGATCAGACCAATCAATCAGATTGGTTCAACCGTCATAAAACCGATGAAAATATTCGATCAGATCGGATCAACCGAAAATAATTGTTGCTTGTGAAAAGAATTGAACTCATGATTAAGTCCCAACATATCAAATAAGCTAACCACCATACTAGACTTCATTTCTTATTAGATATATGCTTCATATTATATAAGTTGAATAATAAAAAATACTAACATTTACTTTCACCTACCCTAATTGATCCGATGAGTTAAACTCACGACCCAAAGACCCTAAGGGTGCGTTTGGTTGGGGTGATGTTACATTACCTGTGGACATAAGATTACCATCACATTACCTAGCAATGTGATGTCCTGGTAATGTGTGCATTTTATGTTTGGTTGGAAAGATGGACATCTTAGATTACTATGTTTGGTTGATGTGGGAATATGACATATATAAATGACTATTTTACTAGTTTACCCTCACTTATATAAAAAACTTTCTAAACTTATATTCTAATTAAATTAATATTTTAATTAAATTAATATTCTAACTAAATTAACACATTTTGAAACTATTAAATAAATTCAATAACGAAAAGTAAACATTAACAAAATAAAAAAATTAACAATAAAAATAATAATTTGATAAATAAGATTTATAATTGACAAATATATAAAGATACAAATAATCTAAAATTCCTTCAATTAAAATTACCAATTATTTTTTATTTAAATATAAATATTGTCAAACTAAAAAAGAATATCATTATTTATTGGTATAATGAGAAATAAGTGAGGGTAAAATAGGAATATTGGAGTCAAAAGGGTAGGACATGTAACATAACCTAAGAGGAGGGTGGTATTCACATTCCCACGCATATGACAACCTCTGTGGTAATCACATGTCCTCTGACACTATTGTCAGAGCAATCAAATGAGGACATATAACTTGACATGGTACACATTCCCACAGGGAATGTAACATGACCCGAACCAAACGCCCCCTAAGAGTTTGGTTGGGGACATCTTACATGTCCTGTGGGAATGTGCACGATGTCAAGTTACATGTCATCGTTTGGTTTCTCTGACAATAGTGTCAGAAGGCATGTGATTACCACAGAGGTGGTAATATGGGTGGGAATGTGAATACCGTCCCCCTCTTAGGTATGTTACATGTCCTATCATTTTGACTTCAATCTTCTTATTTTACCCTCACTTATTTCTCATTATACCAACAAACAATGGTATTCTTTTTGAGTTTAACAATATTTATATTTAAATAAAAAACAATTGGTAATTTTAATCGAAGGAATTTTAGATTATTTGTATCTTTATATATTTGTCAATTATAAATCTTATTTATCAAATTATTATTTTTATTGTTAATTTTTTGATTTTTTGATTTTGTTAATGTTTACTTTTTGTTATTGAATTTGTTTAACAGTTTCAAAATGTGTTAATTTAGTTAGAATACAAGTTTAGAAAGCATTTTATATAAGTGAAGGTAAACTAGTAAAATAGTTATTCATATTTATCATATTCCTACACCAATCAAATATGATAATCTAAGATGTTTATCTTTCCAACCAAACATAAAATGCATATGTTACCAGGACTTCACATTACTAGATAATGTGATGGTAATCTTATATCCACAGATAATGTAATATCACCCTAACCAAACGCACCCTAATAATTTAGTCTCTAGATCGGATCTTACAACATGATGGGTAACACACTTATCATTCTCATCAAGATCCCGAATGCTATTAGAACAAATAGCCAAAGAAAAAAGTATTTAGAAAAGGCACTTTTGCCTTTTTAGAAAAAAATTGGATAGATAGATTGTTCCAAACAAGTGTTGTGTTCTAGACTTCCAACTGCCTTCGAGATAGCATCGACGACCATCAACACAGCCCGAACCCAAGAATTTTTCAATGAAATGGAGTTTTACCAGTTAAGTCAACTTTCGTCCGCGAAAGAGCGCCTCATTGACTCCTTGTACTCCACGCATTTAGACAGAAATACCACAGGACCAAAGAGAGAAGTAATTAGACAGAACACCTCTTGGTCTCTTGCACTCCAAGCATCCTTATGACATTGTCGCGCGCCACGTGCCAAAAATTAAAAAAAGCCTTAAAGTTACAACGTTATCAGGAGATGGCGATTTTGACAGCCATTTTCTTATTACCCAAGCAAAATAATTAATTAGTTTCAAATCTTGACTGAACCTGTGATAAGACATGCAAATCAATGCTTTTGTTGCCTAAACTATTGACGACCTGACCAAACAAAACATGCACAGCAGGTGAAGTTCAACCTTATCAAGCGAGAGGCCAATACTGCCGCAGACTGGCTAGCAAAGCAATCAAAGATGGGAATGTGCTTTGTTCACATCAGGAGACAGGAACCATTCTCATTGGTGGAAATTTTGAATAAAGGTGACCTTCCGACCCCACGACTTTGTTTGTACTTTTGAGGTGAAAGTATCGTATAGGTCTTTTAATTTACTATAAAAAATGTTCAATTTAATCTCGTTTTAAAAAAATTAAACAATTAAATTCTCATCAATTTATACTTTTAAAATTACCAATATATTAATGTCATTTCAGTGTTAGATATGTTAATTTATGATTTAATTTATCATGTAATTATCATGTTAATAATTTTACAGGTAAAAATTAATACTATATTAATAATTCTAGTTATTAAAATTGATTTTGTGACACTAAAATATTTTATTATTTTAATTTTAATAATAGAAAGATTAAATTGATTCAAATTAAAATATAAAGATTAAATTAAATATTTTCTTATAGCACAAGAACCTATAAAATACTTTTACCTACTTGATGGCAGCAGGAAACAAAATAGAGAATGTTGTGCTCATTTTCCTTGTTGTGATTGATAAAACCGGATGTAATTTTTTGACCTTTAATAAAATCCTTTTGTTGATGCCAAAAAAAGAAAACCTAATCCAGCCCTTCTTATTTTTGGCAAGAATACTATCTTTAGGTTTTAGGAGGTCAATTTTCAGAGGGCATGTGTCACGATTTCTTTCTGTCTAGCTATAAACAATTAAAATATCATTTCTTGGAAAGATATTTATTGAAAGTGTTTCAATGGATTAATGAATTACTCTTTCGTTCTTTAACATTTGTCTCTCATTGACTTTTATAAAATTAAAAAAATAGTTGAATTAAATTGAATTATTTTATTATTCTTGGTGTTTATAAGTATTTTTGAGATTTTGTATAATAATATGATAGTAATAAAAAATAGTAAAATTACGAATGAAAGTTTATTAATTAGTTGTTTATTTATGATAAATGATAAATAAATTGAAACTTTTAGAAAATAAAAGATGAACAAATAAAATTAGACGTATGGAGTATTTATTGAAATAATATTCGTAATAATTTTCTATAATAGTTCCTTTTCGTTCAATTGATTATTCTATGTTTTGATATTGTTGAAAGGGTAAGAGTTGGAATTTCTTTATCCTTAAATAAATAAAAAAAGCTTAAGTAAGAAAAAATCTCTTAAACTTATTTTAAAAATAATTAAGTTTTTGACTTTTTATTGTGATCAAATAAACTACTTGAATTTTTTGTTGTAATTAAATAAATCCATAAACTTTGATTTACATCTAATTAAGTTCTCCATAAACTTTAACAATTGTTAAATGCGAAATTTAATAAATTTTAGCCATATCAAAAACTTAATTAGATGTATACTTAAAAAAAACTAGATGTAAATAGAAATTTAACATGAAATCTTATGAATTTTTAGGAATCTATTTGATTGCAATCAAAATTTATGGGCATAACTGATTTTTTTTTTTTACATACATACATATAAGCTGAAAAAAGGGAAAAAGAATAATTACAGGTCAAACAAAAGGCTTGGTTAATCAAGGACATAGAGAAAAGAGAGAACAATAATATAATCTTTGCCCTCGAGAAGGATAAAAGTCTTTTAGCTCCTTATTTAATATTACATCCATTTTTAAATAATTGTCGTTTAAGGTTATTATATAAAAATTAAAAAAATTAATAAATCTCTTAAAATTTAGATAAAAAATTAATTATATGATTAAATTATCATTTTTTGAAATTGTAAATTATTTAGAAACTTATTAAAATAACTTAAAAATAATGAAGAAAGACAAAGGATAAAATTGATAAAAAAATAAATGGTTCATTGATTTTATAAAACGGACAATGAATATGAAACAAAATTTTTTTAAAATGATAATTATTTTAGAATAAAGAGAGTGTGAACTTGAATCATTAATTATTGTATTATTTTGGTATTCGAGATAGTTAAAGATTTGATCCAAACATAGCCGTCGTCTTTCTTGTCTAATTCGAGGTGTCCAAGCGAGGTCAAATAGTTGGACCATCTGGCCAAGAACAAGCTTTAATAATTCCTCAAAAGCAGATCATTAGCCGCCTCTCTCTTTCTCTCTCTCTCTCTCTACAATCTACATGATACTCTATAAATATATATATATATATATATATATATATATATATATATAGCTTCATTCGGTGGAAGAGGGTGAAAGAGTTCGATATTTTGCATTGCCATGATCACTTCCGTTAGTTTTCTTTGTATGGAGAATTGCATTTCCATGACTGAAACTTGAGATTCTCTGGACCATTTTCCCACCCAATTTTCATCTTTACATAAAGCAAATAGCGCGTCCCCAAACTCGAACACAACACACGATTTATATTTGCATCTCAATCTGACGATATGTACCGAAACACATGGATCATTTTCATTTATCATTTCTCTCAAGTTTTTAGCCCTTCTGGGCCTCCCAGCGGTGTGAACGAATGCAAGGCAGCAAAGTTGATGACGATGAGTCCCTGGGGGTTGATCAAGTGTGTGTGATTTCATGGTACGATCCTTTTCTGTCATTTTCAATACATGATGATGAACCCCTTTTTTGCTACTGCTGCACCAATCTGATTTGCATTCCAACCGGATGACAAACTTTTTGTGTTGTGATTGTCGGCATCATGCATACGTGTCCTATCACTAAATATATTTTAACTTGTCATTTTTTTTTAAATTTTTATATTATTTTATTTTTAATTTTTTATTACAAAAGTAAATGATAGCATCTCTCTTTTTTTTAAATAAAAAATAATATATCACTGAAGTTTTTATTTAGACTTCATAAAAAGAAAGAAAAAGATATGATAGATAAGTATTATTTTAATATCAGTGGCACTCAACATAATTTAATTAGATTAAAATATTTCACTCACTATAATAAATTCCAAAAGAAGTATTAGAGGGGTGACATTGACTGCATGTGACATAATTTTCCAATATTCATTTCAATTTTCAAAGTTGCTATACGGTGTCGATTAATCATGATTAAAGATAATTTCAAAACTAATGAAATCTCAGGAGAAATATGTATTTTTTATGTTTTCCTTTATTTTTTAATACGACTCCCCCCCGATGAAGATAGTTGATGAGTCTTTTTTTATTATGGAAGAACCGACATCGTCAGAGAACTATTCCAAAGTCTATGATATCAATATGGACTCTAACATAGAACTGAGGGGATGTCACATATTATTATTATTATGAAAAATTAGAGATTACCTCATATTTTATAGTGTCAAAATCACATGTATTAAAAAACAATTTTATAAGTATTTTTCTCTTCAAAATACTCTTATCTCTTATTTTTTATTTGTCGCATTCTACTAAAAGTTTTCTTATACTTTTTATTTGTTATTTTAGAAATCCAGTGAAACATTAAATATTATTTTTTCAATATTACCCTTCTTTAGATTATATTAAATCAAGTTAGTTTTAGAAAGTTGAAATAATGCTTGATAAAATTTAAAATTATCAGCTAATTTTCTTATCCTGTCTCTATAAAGAAACATATAAATGGGAAGTGCGTAGAAGATATTCCTTTTTTTTTTGTGATAAAACGAGGCCAAAGCCCAAACACTAGGATGTCTTATCCCCATCATGTCAGCCAACAGCCATCTATTTAATCCACTGGGAGGTCGACTTATGTAGGATAACCCTCTCGTTTGAGAGCAACTCAACTTAGCCAACCAATCCAACCAATCCGCTGCCATATTCATCTCTTTAGGGATGTGCTCAGGGACCATCTCCGGTTACTATCCAACATGCCCTTTGTCGCTTGGGTCAGGGGGTTCGGGGGATGGTTTAGATCCACTCCTTTTTCCACCGCCATGACTGAATTCTTAAGAGTCTGACTCTATCTCAAGCTAATCCATCCCGAGTTGCTTGGCATATTTTATACCGTGGTAAAGGTCCCACATTTCAGCAAAGTCAATGGAACAATCCCCTATGTTAAAGCTGAATCCTCCCAGCCAAGTTCCATTGGAGTCCCGAAACAACCCACCAGGAGTAGAAGATATTACTTGAACTATCAGATTAGGTGCTGGTCCATAAAAGCAGTTTTTCTGCTTTTAAAAGCCCTGACAAAGGTCCATCACCATATTTAGCAACTTCCTGATGTACTGGCCCCATATATGTTGGGCTTGGGTTGGATGTTACCAATGTTTGAACCGTTCACAATTTCAGCAGAAATTATAGAATTGCCACCCCTGCAAACGATTGGTGCCATTGGACTCCCCATCTGCCATCCCCTGCTCCATTAAAAAGCCTTCCACCATTCCCCCGAGTATGCTCCTCGCGAGACTCCACAACAATTTCCTGCAGAAGATAAAAGTCATCTGAAGACTCTTCTGAGCAGCCATGATCGGGAGCTTGGTGTCGATGACAAACCAAGTAATCAGTGTCATCGTCAACTAAAGTGCCTCTAATTCTGAACGATGCACCATTAGCCTTTCCCATCACCCAAGTTGGAATTGCAGACTTACTCCTAATCTTAACCAGGAGCCATTTGAAATCATCTCCCCTTTCATTCACCTGTTTATTGATCACCTTAACCTCCTTCTTAAGTTCCTGATTAGGATCATTATTCTTCATTCTTGCCTTTAATTAGCCACCCTCCATATTCCTGCCAGTCCCAAGCCTTGTAGCTTTGTCTGTCTCATGCTCAAATTTTGAACCTCACAAAAATCAAATAGTTTTGGAATGTAGACATCCTGGACTCTTCCGAGATCTCCAAACTCCAATTGGAAATTTGGAACTTCAGTCCATCGTCAACCTCCTATCTCCGCTACTACCAGATAAACCTTGTCTCACTGCAACACTTCATCTACCGTGATGAAATCCCCAGCCTTCCACTGTCATCGCCAGTAAACTGTCCGTTCCCTAAGTTCCTGACTCCTTATGTTATTATTATTTGTTCAATTATAAATTATGTTGTTGACACAATTAACATAATTTATTATATTCATTTCAATATATTAACATAATTTAATATATTCATTTCAATTCTCAAAGTTAATATATGGCGTAGATTAATAATGATTAAAGATAATTTTCAAAACTTAAGTAAATCTCATATCTAGGAGGAATATGTATTTTATATATACGACTCCCAGATGAAAGATAGTTCATGAGTCTTTTATGGAAGAACTGAAATCGTCAGAGACAACTATTTCAAAGTCTATGATATCAATATGGACTCTTTAACATAACTGAGGGGATATCAAATATTGCAAATACCCTTTAATTAGTTCTTGTACATCTAACTTTTTATGATATAGATTAGCAAAAATGGAAGTTAATTGAGCTTCAATAACACAATTAAAACAAAAAGGCATTATAATTAAGCTATTAAGTAGTAATTGCATTCTCTCACAATTATGCTACACAGAAAAGGTTATATCATATTCAGCTTCCTCAGGATTACTGGTTTTTATAGAAAACAAGCTAGTAAAACAATTGGAACAAAACCAGGCAAAGGATAAAAGATGCCAATCCCATACCAGAGTTACCAAAAGTACAGCATATGCTTAGCTTAGCTTTGTGTTATTACACGGCTTTGCTTCTCCTCTATACCTGACTGAGAAAATCGTTGCCGAAGAACTTCTAAAACGCTTTCTATCTTTACATCTTTATGCCTCAGCAAAACCATTGCATGGTAAATCACATCTGCCATTTCTGAGGCTGTACGTGAACTGTCCTCTTTCTCCTCCAGTGTTCGGCACAACTCATCAGCTTCTTCCCTGCATGAGTAAACCAATCATGTATAAAATTTACATGCAAATAACCATATATAGATTATGTTTTTTATAACTAGATTTACTTGCCACAGTTCTCTATGGCACATATATACTCACTATCATAGCTGAGGTAAAACATGCTATATATTACCGGATTTTTGAGCACAACAAATTTTCATCTAGTAAGAGTCTTTTAGTCCATGAGGGCTTGCCATGTAGCCCTGCTATCTCTGATTCTCGCTGGGAAATTGTAGACTCTAATGAGTATAACGTTGTCAGTGCCAAGTTATCTTCTTTAACCTGCTATCCATGCTATGTTAACTTATGCACTTAAAAATGTACACAATATAAAGATTGTGACAATGCACTGGTTAGAGATTACAGCTGCTTACTTCTTGATCCTTCAACAGATCACTTATTGATGTGAAATAGCAAGTCTCTGACCCTGTGTGGCAGGTAGGGCCGTCAGGCTTCCCAAGGTATATTATCTGAAGGAGAATTTTCAGTCAAAATCAATAAATCAAGGAATCGATAATAATGTCATAGAGAAAGTTATTTAGAACATACTGAATCATGATCACAATCAACAAAGATGTCATGAACATTGATGAAGTTTTTGGAAGTTTCTCCCTTTGTCCACAATGATGCTCGTGATCGACTAAAGAATGTTGCCTTCCTAGAAGAGATAGTTGTAGCTAGTGCTTCCCTGTTGATGAAGCCTTGCATTAATATGGCTCCTGTGTCAACATTTTGAGCTATAGCCACTGCTAAACCTTTGTCATCCCATTTTATAGTGTCCAACAATGTATTGACCTAAAATGAAAATTTTTAAAGATTCAGACCCTTCCACTTACATGTGCAGTTTTTCAAAAATATACAAGAGAATTTTGGAAAGAAGATAAAGACATAAAAGGAATGAGATACCACACAAAAAGCACAATAGTTAACCGTAACCATATACCTCTCTACATGGTGATAAGCACCATATACAAACTATATCTTCACTAGCCATAAAATAAATTTCCAAAATCAAGATGAGTTGAAGTAATCATCATCTGATTGTTAAGAATTAAAAAAAAAGGAAAGGAAAATCAGGACGTAATAGAGACAGGACACGGGGTTATGGATGCTACTTGATGAAAGAAAGATAACCTTCCGAGAGCAATTTTGTCTTCTGATAACTGTAGATACGGAGTAGTGCGGTATAAATTTTGAGCATGCTTTTATGTATGATATAATAAGTCAAAGATGACAGATTTTACCAAATCCAGTACTACATAGAATACAGAGTAATCCCGAATAGACTTTTATGTAGGTTTTCAGTGGTACAAACCTAACTATCATTACCTTTCTTATCTAAAAGTATAAAACATGTCACGAATTCTAGACGTACTTCTAAAAAT
Organism: Microcos paniculata; assembly: GCA_030664755.1. Classification (NCBI taxonomy): domain Eukaryota; kingdom Viridiplantae; phylum Streptophyta; class Magnoliopsida; order Malvales; family Malvaceae; genus Microcos; species Microcos paniculata. The sequence goes on along the minus strand of CP131460.1, from coordinate 5,851,945 downwards.
TAAGTTTTATTTCATATTCTGGAAGCATTGAAGATAAATTTGAAGAACTTTAATAGACAAGCTCTTGGGATATGGTGTTCAGATGTAGCTCATGTAACAATTGGAAGCTGATTACCAAGCAACGATGAACACCTTCCAGAGATATCAAACAAAAAGATGGAAACCCATCCTTACAGTTTTCCTTCCCTCGTTTAATTTGCCAGACATGTAACAGTCCCTACCACCAAATCTAAGGTAGACACCTGACTACGTCTGGTCAGCATTCATGAGACACAAACACAAAAAAAATTAAAACAATAGTTCACTGACAAACAACTCAAATTGTATCTCTATTGAAACAAAACACAAGCACAGAATGTGTTTACAATTTCCAAATGCATGCATTAATATCATTTGCTTCACTATCTCATTAAAAAAAAGAAGATTCATAGCAACGGTACATCAGATCCCACATATGAATAGGCACAAACTCATAGATTGATTACTTAGGAAGAGAGGCGTTTAGAGATGTAGTGTCCAGATGTAGCTCAAGTACTAACTAAACAAGAAGTACTAGGTAACGATGAACTCCTCCAAGGGATGGCCATAAGATGGATTGGAAACCCAAAACATCAAATTCATTCCCTTTCTTTCATTTTCCAGACATGTAACAATCCCTATCATAATGGATAAGATAGGCACCTGACATATGTCTGGTTAATTCTTCAGCACTAGTGGAAACATAATAGATGTAAAAAGAGGTTGCAGCAGGAACAGTAATAACACAATCAGGTGTTGCAACCAAAACAAGAAACACTATCAAGTGTTTCTAGGCATACTTAGCTTGGCTTGCAAATGCCTGGGGAACTCAAACAGCAGTAATATGGGCATCAAATATTGTCAAATCATCGCAGATTCATAGCTAATGTAAAGTCAAAGAAAAGAACAAGAGAGCTCAAACCAAATCAAACTTTGACAGATCCTTTATCCTATCGAATGTCTGATGCCTCCATTCATAAAAAATTAACCAGTCTAGCTTCTCTTTTTACCCATATTTCACACTTTGGTCAAGAAAGAATCACACTTCTCGTGCTAGGATTGGGGGTGAACCTGTAACCCATCTGTACTTCTGCAGATTTGACGGACCCATGCTCGATAGAAATAGCACTCAGTTTATTAACACGATATCATCATAAAGTAAACAAAAAATTGCATACTTATCATAAAAAAAACCAGGGATAAAGAAAAAAAGTACCTTCGATTGAAGGTTGATATCATTCTCTAGTGTTTTCAAGGAAGCAAAAGCAACAGCATTAATGTTATTCTTCTTCTTCTTCTTCTTCCTGTTGTTGAATCTGGCACAAACAGCAGCAGGAGGAAAGAAAGCAGAGGCCTTGAAAGGAACTCTTACAGGTTGTTGAATACAAGGGATCAGAGATGATGAAATGGCCATCAACTTCAAAAAATGTGAATCCGCTAGATTCTACTTATGTCATGACATATCAAATCTTATACATGTAAGAGAGGAGAGCGGCGGTATGGAGATGGGAGAGTGTGACTGTGAGACTGAGACCACCAAAAATATATATAAGGGCTTTTGCTAGGGATTGTCATATTTACTTGTCACAGCCAACTAGGGCAAGCCGATGGTAGTTTTCTCCTTCTTGCTTATGTTTTGAGTCAAAGAAATAGAAAAAGAGGAGAACAAGTGTAGAGCCGAGTTTGGCTTTCGATCGGAAAATATTTTGGTTTGGAAAAAGTGTACTTGATAACTACTTTATATAAAAAATTACTGTTAAAAACTGCATATTTGTTAAAAAAAAAAACAAAAGAGTTTAAAGTTGATGCTGTTCCATAAATTGAAAAAAAAATAAATGTTGGAATATAAGTGTTAAAAATTTAAGTATTAAATTTAATAAGAACTGAATTTGTGTATAAAAATTATTTGATAATTAAATATTGAATAAAAATAAATTGTTTGATATCCATAAATATTAAATTTTTTTCAAAATTATTAATAATTAAAATAAAGGTGATTTAGTATAAAAGGAAAGTTTTTTAAACTTAAAGTATTTAATTATTTCACTTTTCAATGATAAGTAGGTCTCTACCTATTTTTTAAATTCAACACTTTTTTGTTGAAAAAATTCATTTAAGTTGTGACCTATAAAATTTATTAAACATGTTTAAAATCGTAAAGTGTTAAAAATTTTCAACAGTTTATCAAACAAGTGGACTTGCTATCCAAATTACTTTTGACATAAATAAAAAATACTTTGATGTTGCTTATAGATGAGGCACAAAAGGGCTCTTAATACCCATATATATATATATATATATATTATTTTAGGGGGTAATGCATTTTATTACCTCCGTTCTATTTAACTGTTCATTTTTAGTCAAACAATTATAAAATTTAACTATTAATTATAAAAAATTATATAAGATTAAATTTTGAAAAAATAAGTTTTGAAAAGTTTAAGATTTAAATTTTTTAACTTTATTCTTAAAAAAATACAACTTTATAATTTTTTTATAATTAATTATTAAAGTTTAGAGTATTTTGATAAAAAAAATGAACAAATGATTAGAAACAAAGGGAATTTTTTTTTTTTGTAAAAATGATAGTGTTTTTAGGTAAAAACGTAAAATTTTATTAGGAAGAAAATATCATATCTATCCTTCATATAAGATTTAAAATCATAACTTTTAAACAAGATTTCAAGTTTGAGTCTTGTACATAGAAAAAATCATTATTGAAAGAATTTTATTCCTATAATAGATCAACCTAGCTCGAAAGGGATTAATCCTAGACTTTTACCAAAAATAAAGGTCTAGGATTACCCTTGGATACACAAAAAAAAAATCATAATTTTTTTTTCTTTAAACACCCAAATATTGAGAAATCATTAGACTATCTAACATACTAACAATCAAACTAATTACTTATAAACCAATATACAAGTAAACCAAACCCACACACCACTTGAGCGAAATGCTAAACAAAATCATAGTTTTTTAGTTTTTACCTTTTAATCATTTACATACTGAGTTAATTCTGTGTGTGTGTGTGTGTGTGTGTGTGTGAGAGAGAGACAGAGAGAGAGAGAGAGAGAGAGGTAAAAGTAAAACAGTTGCTTGGTCTCAGACTCAAACCTTGAATTTATTAACATCAAAGGCATAAAAATATGTATGAATTTATGTAAATATGTGAATATTCAAACCCATCAAATTAAAAATCAAAGAAATCCATTGCAATTCAAAACTATGATGAAACTCATGCTTTCATATGTACTACTGTACGTACAATTTACACAAATTGGAATCCAATTCCCTTCTTTCAAATCCAAAAAATTCCAATACTTGTTTCTCTCTCCACCAAAAGAACATAAACAAGATGAAAACATAATTGAATTCTTCAATAGTCCATGAAACCAAAGGTAGGAAATACTACTTAACTAATTGAATGATACAATATATAATGCACAACAGGAGATCAATACACTGCAGATTTTTCTGTCAAGCTCTACGTTTCAGAAACACGGGTTCCGGAAGATTGGGAACCATAGCCCTAAAAAAATATTATAGACATAAATTTTCGTATATCGAGGAGCCCTGACTATCCTAATTTATCAATTTGAAATATCTGAGCAGAAAGATTAAGCTTCCATCACTGACATACCCAACTCAACTCTGATTGACATAAAGAACAGGAACCAACCCAGCCATTTTACCATCTCTTCCCGGCCGCTTTTTCTTCACCTGTAAAAGGTGTGTGATTTCAGTACATTAGCTATACCACAAACTTCTCAGAATTATAGTTTGCTTCTGATGGGGCTAGTCATTGTGAACAGACAATAATATTTTGTGGCTTGATGAAAACAAACAAATCTAGAAATTTAGTAGCATCAAGTCCTATCAGGTACTCCATACTGAACTATTAATGGATATTGGTATCCAACAATTTAACTGTGGTCATAAATTGAAGCCTTTTCATTTAGTACTTACATAAAACCATCCGTCAACTTCGTAATCAATCTCAACCTCTTCTCCAGTTGTTAAACTCAACTGCAGTCAAGGAAACCATGATTAATCATATGCACTTAGGCACCCGAACTGAGAGGGTTGACTTAATGAGGCAAAGACATTGTCAGATAAATCATGTGGCAGAAACCGAATTGACTCAAACATCTATTTGACTATCAAACAAAAATCTCAATAAATAACATCTATTTGACTATCAAACAAAAATCTCAATAAATAACGTCTTCCCAATAAAAAGCAAGGATTAAAAGCACTGAAACAAAGGCATGAAAAACAGGCATGAAGAATAAATATCAGTTTAATTTACAAATCCTACATAGCAAAGAGTCAACTTACCTCATCATCTCCCCCTGCAGTGAAATCATACAATGCTGTCCCAAATTGTGGATTTCCAGAAGACTCGCGATCTTCATACTGAGATTCAAAACTCCGGGACCCCCGCCCAGCTAAGGGGTTTTCAAATGAATCATATGGATCTCTGCCAGGTGATGTGTATGGCGGAGGCTCTTCTCTAATCTGCAAATATATGATGAATTAGAACTAAAACGTAAATTTGCAGATAAAATTAAGTAGATTGGTTAGGGCAAACATAACGTACCGGTGAACCAAGACCCTCATACATTGACGATGAATTGTTAAATCTGCTTCCACCAGACCTCTCTTGCTGGGGAAATTCGAACCAATTAAAAACGAAAAAAAATGATAAGAACAGCAACAATTACAACAGTAACATTTAATTTCACTTTGTTAACTATTAACAAGCAGAGTTCTCGCTTCTACAAGAAATTGCACTTTGTTCCTTAACAACATACATGCAAAATTAGACATACTTTTCTGGTCAAACAATGGACCTTATATTAAGAAGCAATTTGGAGCAATAACGTAACATACTACTGCCATGATCTATAGGATCTTCACAGGGAAAAGAGCCTCGACGGCAAGAACTTTCAGGAGTGCATGTTGCTACCAGCTGTAGCATGGCATCACTAACGTGATAATTAAATGCATTAGGTTCCAGGATATTACAACAGAAATAACATCTTTAACCTGGTCTAAAATGATTATATAGTTGGAGAAACAAGGGTTTGATTGAAAGTCAATGAAAAATAATAAAATACAGGATTTATCTTTAATTTGGCCCATTTCTTTTAAATTGGACTTAAGCTTTTTTATTGAACAAAATTAGTATCCCAACAACAGGCTAACATCATAACCTATAGTAGACAGAAGCATCACTTTATGAATCAAAGAATAGTACAATTGAAATAGATACACTCAATGCAGTACTTCCCAATCAAACTAAAATGAAACATGCAGCATGCTGGTTGAAGTTAGTAGGAAACCTATCCCAATTGAGAAATGGAAATGACTGAATGAATACTTCTACTGAAGTATTTTAGAAAAACCACTGGATTATCTAAAGACTGGCCCATTTAAAACATGTAGAAGAAAATCATTCACCTAAAATGAAGATCCACATTTTTTTTTTTTTTGAGATAGAAGATCCCTTTTTGCTTCAAATAGAATATTAATTGCATGCCACTAGATTATCTAAACATTGGTTCAATTTACCATTATAGAAGAAAATTATTCACCGAAACGGAAGAACCATATAATATTAAAATAGAATATTTTCACATTATATATACCGAGGTTTGTGAAGCCCCATAAGTAGTTGGCTTTGAGCTGAACAATGAAGGATAGCTCATTCCACCAAAGTGGGATGATATGGAAGTTTCAACTGATCCAGTTGACTCTGGAGAAGATGACCCTGATGAACGGACATCGTCTTCCTGCAACTCAAGAAATAACCATTGAAAGAATCAAATATCTCAAATAGCTAGGAAGTATATGTAGTTCAAAACTCTAACTCAGTTTATACCAACGAACTTGAGAGGGATTTGGCAGAGTTCTTACCTCCATTTCTGTACTCTCCAAAAGTGTCTTCGCCCACATATCGTCGTAACTAACAGAAGGTCTGGAGATAATATTCTCCTCATCAACATCTGGAGCATCAGTTCCAGCACCGGCAAGAAATTCTTTGACCTAGCATGAAATAAAGATGACATGAACATCACTCGGGACATAGTAATCACGACTTAAATAAGGTAAAAGTTGCATAAGAGTACTCCAGGAAAGAATTAAATTCAGCATCATCTTAAGATTTAAAATTGCACTTGGAAAGTAACATTGGAACCTCTGTTTCAACATAAAAATTATGATATAGGGAAAACATTTTGGCGGCCACCCTAGATCCATGTGAGACAGCTTAAGAGTGGTTTTGTGCAGTTCACAATTAATATAATTAACACTACAAATAGAAAATAAAAAACAAAGGTGCAAGCTTTGACGGTAGGGTCAACATCATCCAGAAAGAATGGATGCGACCGTTTAAATGCACGAGCTGAAAATCAACAACAACAGGATGATGGCACTAACAGCCTACTATCAGGTTCTAGAGGTAAAGCATCTCTAGATATGAAAGGCATTTGTGTAACCATTAGTCAATGTCTCTTCCAAGTTATTAAAGCTCACAAGCATGAATGCAATTCATACCAACACCAAGAGTGCTCTCCCCCAAAAGACGAACGAGAATAGTGATCCAGAAGCATCCAAGACCTATCTTTGTTATTTTACAGTCTATAGCGTGTAGTTATATTTCAAATTTTAATCATGGTAAACTTACACTCCATAGGATTTAAAGCTGTCAAATATTGGGGGGGGCGTGGGGGGTGGGTTGGGGAAGTAACAAATCACAAGGTGTTAAGTGGGGAAACATCAAACCAGAAGAATGTCAGCATAATTTACCCTTTCAATTAAGTGATTTCATGAGTAGTGTGTAACCCTTTTCAATGTGTTTTGATCAGTAAGTTTAGATGGGATTATTTGTAATCAAGGCTAAAACCATAGAGCTGCTGTAGCCCCAGCATATACAATTTGGGCTCAATTTTAAGTAGCCACCTTATTTTCTTTTTACCAATCAATGATTCTACAACACTATTTTTCCTCCAGTTTCAATTCTAAACCAATTTCAGCCACATTTATATTTTATACCTTTTCTATTTCCATACTACATCAAGAATTTTCAAATAAGTCCCTCTCTAGTGATAATTTGGCACCCACTTTCCAAAAAAGGTGCAACTGGGTAAACAGCCAAGCTTGTACTTATGTAGCCTAACTTATATAGCGGGGGAGATTGATATTGGGTACTCCAAGGAGCTTTACAGCAAGGGTTTCCACAAACTGCCAAAGAAGACTCACAAAGCTGACTTGAACTATCATACCCCAGCCAACAAACCAGCTCTGTTTGTTTGACTAGCAGCATTAGTAGAATACTTCATCACTTCATAATTTCTCAAGTTCTAGTATCAAATAAATGATCATATCATTTCAAAGATGCAAATATGAGCTAACGATAAGTAAGTCATTCAAGCTGAATGAAAACCACAGATACTCTTTATTTTTAGCTTATTCACATAATACTGGACTAGATGCACTCAATGTTCTATTCTCAGCTCTTGTACAGAGTCCATAGGAGAGATATGAAGAACTTGTCAAGGAGAAATAAGTTCCTTCAGAGGTTGTTTACATGAAAATAATTCTGTAAGCATTAACTGCATAGTGGATTCATCAAGATGCTAGTCATCATTTTCAAATTTCAACAACAAAGTAGAATCATGTACATTTTATCCATTATTTCAATCCTCAGAGAGCCTTCCAATTTATCTGCCAGACACCTCAACTCCAATATAAGTTATTGATCTTTTAAATTTTTATTCTTGTGGATCTGCCTAACTTACATACTATACTATATATTCCACCCCCCCCCCCCCCCCCCCCCCCATCCACCACACACACACACACACACACCAAAAAATCAATCCTCAGATAGTCTTCCAATTTATCTGCCGGACACCTCCACTCCAATATAAGTTATTGATCTTTTATATTTTTACTCTTGTGGATTTGCCTGACTTACATACTGTACTATATATTCCACCACCGCCCCCCCACCCCCCCAACCACACACACACACACACACAGAGACACCAAAATAAAAGGGGGAAAAAAAGAAGCAATCCTGCAGCTAGGTGCTTCAATTCAGAATCATAATTCTTCTACAGAAGAAGCATGGTAAAATTATAATCAAATAAAGCATAATTCCTTACCCTGTTCATTGCTGGCACATCACCAAGGCTGGCGGCCCAAGCATTTACTAGATCATCATCGAGAGCATCAGATTCAGTAGTGGCCGGTTTAGATTCATAAATAAGATCAGAAATTCCAGTGGCAACGGCTGGATCACTCAAACCAGTTGATGCACTAATATTATGCCGTGTACGATATATGTCAATAAGCTTCGCACTAGACAAAATTTGAGAGGGGGGGGAAATACCATCAGGAAAACTCATGATTGTATAATGTAATGAAATACCACAAATGAGAAGCACATGAAAAAAATTTCATGGTGTTCAAACAATATAGGTTCTTTTTTCCTTTACCACTACGAATAATGAAATACGATTTACCTTATTGGTCCCAAGGGTAGGTACTTTGCTCGTGGAACATAACAAAACAGTGAAACAAGATCCAGCAACCTCTCATGGGTTTCATATAGGTTTTTAAGCTCTTCATCTTTCCATTCCTTATTCGCATTATCATGGTTGCGTATTTCCCTGTTATGGACAACAGGAACTTATTTGCCATAATGAAAGAAAAGGAAAATTACAATTAAGCAGGAAACTTTTACGCTCATACTTGATCAGGTCATCTTGTGCTCTATACATTTCATCAAGAACTTTGATCATTGGAGTTATTAGAACTCCAAGCCCTGTACCACTGGCTCCCTGATCTTCTCCATTACTTAGATGCATTTCAGATAACTGAGACTGCACACCACCCTGTGCTAAGGCATGTAAAAATTCATAAATCTGCAGCCTAAAGGGCTCACCAGACCGGATTGCCACGGTTGTAAGAGCTTGAGCAGCAATAATGCGAACCTAAGATGTCCATACAAATTGAACAGAACAAAGCAACTTGGAAATCAATGCCATCAGAAGCAGCACTAATGATGAAAATAAAATTTTGATAAGGTACCACACAGAAGCCATTGCCAGCCAAGCTGAAGATAACCAAGATCACACAAAAACGTTTGATGTTCACATCACCCAACAAAACAACGGCAAAGTTACAAGATTCTAGAAATAATAATTTGCATCACATGTAGATATAGCTTTTCAAGTGAAAAAGGGGGCCCATTTTAACCAATTCAACAGTCTGGGTAAAGCAAGCTAGAGACGACATACGAAATATAACAGATTCTTAACAGGCCTTTTTCTCTGAACAGCTTATTACCTGAACAAGCTTAGGGCAAACAGCACCAACAAAAAGAACATCTTAGCAAACATTATAGCCAAAAAAGTTTAAATGCTGAGTGAAAAAGCTAAAGAGGTTTCATGAAGGTAGATGAGTTACTCAAGGCATTCATCTGCATTCCACTATAGTCATGATTTCTAATTAAGTAGGCCCAGCACCATTATCATTATAGATTGAGGAAGAAACAGGCAAGCAAGGTAAGTGCTTAAATCATACAAGCTCTACAAATTTACAGAATTTCAAAACTAATATATACCATGCTAGTACATTTATACAACTCATAAGACGATCAGAAAGAAGGAAAACCGTGTTCCGAATCTAAGCACAAGAGGCAGACAACTTCTGGTGCTTACGGACTCTTAATGCTTGCTAAAATATAGTAGTGAATTTGGAAGAACTAAAGCAAAAAGTGGGCAAAATGCGTATTACAAAAGATTAACCTATCCTATTTTAAGGAAAATATTAGGAGAATTCCACAAAAGAAAATATCTACTAAATCAACTACACAATAGAAAACTACTATTTACATATCACATTTGCACATATTAGAATACAGGCATATGCTTTAGAAACCACCAAGTACAACTCTTATTCAACACATTTAGGCTGAGCACAGAGCATCCCATGTTTATTTTATTCCACATTAATCCTAAAATTAAGGCAATAAAGATTTAACCACAGGATAAACACCTTAGCTAAAACTCATACCTCCCAGCTACCGCTGAAAGCACACCTCTGGAGTCGAGTCAATGCACCAGCCAGGGTGGGATTACGGGAGCTGGCAGCAGCAACCATTTTATCCGCATCTAACATCATTAATGCAGTACCAGGCGGCGTTGCTGATTCCCAAGCATATTCCGAAGCAGCATAATTAGCATTTTCTCCAAGGAACCACACCTGAGAGCTTTCATGTTAGCATAACATTGACTCAAAAGGCGAGCATAACTCAAAAAATTGAATAAAGGTTCTTACAGCTGCTTGGACTAGTCTCTGTAATGCCAGAGCCGATTTAGGATCAGATGCAGATACCCTGTCCACCGATGTAAATCCTGACATTGATCCAGGCTGTGGTGGTGGGAGGTCAAGAACGATAGTGACTGCTTCCAATGCTGTGTGTTTCCCATCAGGACCAGCTCCAACAAGACAAGTCTAATAATACAACAATAATTCAAGCAATTTAATGTTATGTTTCCTTTTCCCTATTATATATATTTTAGCTGTAAATAGGCAAAGTGGGTGAACAATAAATCAATGCATATACTTATATCTACTACTCAACATAAAGCTACCTACGAGCCTACAAGCACACAAACAACTAAATGGAAGATAATAAATTTCAGTGTACAAAGGACAAGATGCAACTCAAGGAGGGTAGCCGAATTTCATAAGCAAACTGACAGCTTAATGGACAAAAATGAAATTGCATGGGTTGCTTCAATGTTTGGCTCGAACTCTGTTTTTGTCCCAACAATTTCAAATGTCACATTTTTGTCCTAAAACTTCTCATTTGTGTGTGTGTGTGTGTGTGTGTGTGTGTGTGTGTGTTTAAACTCCTATCAATCTAACAGTTAACTTTTCCATGCGATCTAGAAGATACAGCTTAGCAAAACATGTCTATCAATTGGTGTGCTAACAGTTTATGTAATGCTTCAATTAATAGAAGGATTTTTCAATAAGAATTAGAAGCTTGAGAACAAACTTCTGGTATTTGAAACTGTTAGAATGAATATCACAGTTGGGCAATCAGAGAAATTTACTCCACAAAAAGTAAAGGCAGAATTAAGCATCAGGTTAAAATCTATTATGGAAGAGGATTAAAAGGAAACTTACTTTCCAAAGAAGCTGTAAAACATCAGCATCAATCTTCCCTGGAACTTTAGTAGCAAAGATCCTTGCAAGTTCAAGAAGAGTGACAGCCATATCTGGTGTTGCCTGGTAAAGCAATAAAATAAATCATTAAATGTAACAGTGTCATCATTTCATGTTTCTGCATTAGTAGCAAAGCTAAATGAGCTCAAAGTTTAAGGGACACAGCACAAGTACATAAGCACTAATAAAATCGAAAATTGAATTACATAGCAGTAGGTACCCTCTCTCAGCCCTTCCATCAATCTATATCCAATGCCTAGACCAAAATGTACAACCTAAACCTTTTTAATGAAGAAGGTACCACCCTGACAAATTATTGTCTAAAATCCACCGTTATTCCATACCATCCAACAAGATAAAAGGGCACAGAAAGATTTAAAGCTATTCCTTTTTATGCGGTCAAAGTACGATGAGATCCTCGTACATACCAAAATATGGATTTTGGTCCCTCTTCTTTTATTTCAATAAAATTAAGATCATGTATTCCTATTAAATGCTGATTTTGGTCCCTCTATCAATAAGCATTGTTGAATTAATGGCATGAACCATTAAATTGATGAGATGAACTGTCAAATTAGAAACGTGTTTAGTTGCATGCAATTTTTTTGGCCAACTGGATAAATGACATTAATTCAACAATATCTTCTAATAAAAGACACTACAAATTGATTTGTAAGATCTACAGTTGGATTGATATGTCATCAACTTAAGGTACTTGTTAACAGAGGAACCAAAACCCACATTTAATGAAATCGTAGACTTAGTTTGTCAAAATAGAAGAAAGGAACCAAATGATTTGGTAAAGCACGGGGGACCAAATCCAAAATTTGATTACGCATAATTTGCAGCCAAGGAACAGGAAGATAAACTTGATAAAGATTATATTCGCTCCAAAGTTCAACATTAAAGGGCTATTTATTATTAAAGCCACACATAATTTGCAAACAAGAAATAAGGTAGCGAAGACAGACAACAATAAAAGAAGATAACAAGTTAAAATCAAGTCCTCAACAGAAGTTTTCCACACTGCCTAAGCATCTTAAAAGTTATTGCTTCCATTTTGTACCTTAAAGCGAGCATGCAAAGTCAGCAAAACATCATTCAATAATGTTGCTGGCCAAGCTGGGTCAGAGAGCTCCGATGCAATAATGGACTTTAGTTCATCAAATGATTCATATGGACTTTGCATCCAAATCAATGCCTTGATTACCATTGCCCGAACATAAACACACTCACATGCCACAGTTGTTCTTACTACTTCCATCAGTGAAGCTAGCATCCCTGCAATTGTATCCTTGCCTCCAGTGCCGTTAGACACAGAAGTGGTTCTCCGGACACCTATTGTAAAAGAACAAAGAATGTAAGAACCGTCTGACCTTAATCAGGTAACCACCATCAAGTAGACATTCATACCTTCCAAAATTAGTAATTACTTTTCAATTGTTCTTTTTTTTTTTTCACAAAACTCATTTACAATTCACCAACGCAAAATTTAACTCACTACTACAAACACGAGTTAGGTGTGACTACAATCTGCCATTTGTCATCTAAAGTAGAGAACGAAGAAACAGGGGCACATCTGTAACTAGTAAAAGTGTAAAAGAAATATGATAGTAAATGAGATACTAAAGGTGCCATGATCAATAAAACCTGCACTTACTATGAGAATAAAGCTGAGTAAAATCCAAAAAGTAATCTGATTTACATGTTAACTCAAGACCACAACATAAGAAAATTCTACCAAATGATTTTAAAATAAATAAAGGAACAGGTTGAACTGAATTCAATGACGAGTAAGCATAAATACTGAGGTAGCATTTGGAAACACAAATTTAGATTAGGAATATGCATTACAGCACCAGGTCTTATAAATGTATTAAATTAAAAAATCTTATTGTTTTAATAAACTAGGGAGTGAGGATGTGAATCTAAATTTTCATGGTTGACAATTTTTTACAATTTCAAAAATGATAAAGCATTTCTATACTTTGATGTCCAATTTCTTGAATTTTGAGCAACACTCAAAACATATTTAAAAGAATAAGAATTCATTTAAAAGATGAGAAGGGGGATGGGGGTGGGGTGGGATTCTTAACTATTTTCTATGGATGCACCAGTAAAACAGTAAGAGTTTAAAACTAAAGCATTAACTGGTTACTAATCAACTCCGATTATAACATTCACCACACCAATTATTAATGATTAAATATAACAAGATCTGTGTGCACCATGACCTATAAATGTTTCTGGGCCCTATATCTATCAACGATAGAAAAAACTTTTTACTTTACAACAACTGGAAATACTGCTGATTTGAACAAAAATTTCCTTTCTTTATTCTGTTTTTGTTGAGAAAATAAGATGCCAATATCTGCGAATCAATTTCTCCCACTTTCCTCAGGGCATTAGACTTTCCATGAAAACAGTAGAAAATCTGACTGGAAAAAAAAAGCAGAGGCAAAACTTTAGAGAGAGGAATCAAAGGGACAACTATGGCTCTTCAGGGCGAGGGATCACTAAGGAAAATGTCTTAAACTATGGTGATCGTGGAGTTTTCAATGCAGGCCCATCAAGCTAGAAATATGTATGAGACAGACAAACCAATAAACAATAGAAAAGAACAATGAACACGTTATTGAGGACCGGAAATGCATGTAATTTCATAGGTTCAGTAGGTACTTGGAATAAATGGATTTGAGCTCCTCCAATTCTTTTGAGTTTTAACCCAAATTCAAAGTAATGCCTATTTAATAATCCAGAAAATACATTTGAATTCACGACCCAAATTCAAATTTACTCAATTCAATTTCAGGGTCCCAAACAGACCATAATTGATCTGTTTACAGAAACCCAAAAAAGTCCATGTATAATTGTATAAATCAGATTTGAAAGCAGTTAATTATGCAATCTCAGAGAAAAACAATTTGTTCATTTAAATATCTAAAATGAAACTTCAAGTTATTAATGCTAAGAAAGAAAACAAGAAAAATCAATCATGGAGTTACCTCTAAACATTACATAAAAAACCCCATGACAGATGTTAACCAATATACAGTACAAAAGGAAATAGACAAATAAACGAATGGACAAATAACATTACCTTCGGGATTTGAGTTGTCATTCATGTCTGAATCAAGTGATTCAGTCTCAGCGAATGTATTCACGTAAGCCCCTTCATCAAGATCTTGTAAGCCTACAGCAACAGCTGCAGCTCTACTTTTTCCCATCTCCTGAACCACTCTAGCGGCAGCATGGAGTACTGGTCTAGAGAAACTACGGAAAGAGCTTTCCAACCTGCTTAAAGGTGGAATGTTAAAACAATAAAAGGTAGATAAAAGTTAGGGGCACCAACAGGCTACTAGGCGATACTTCAAATAGCAAAATCTTTCAAAATAATTAAACAAAAAGATATTAAGTTCAAAAACTTAGAAATGGGGGAAAGGCGTAAGAACTTTATGGACCTTCTCATTACTAGTTTAATAAGAGGCTGTGGGCGCCTTGTCTTTTGAGATTTGTCTTTGGAAGTTGATGGTGCTTCTGGTAACTTTAGAATCTCCCTAGTTAAACGGTACCATCCCGCAGCCCGCTCTTCACTCCTATAGCATATAAATCAAAGGCTGGGAAGTTGTGACAATAACACGGCAAAGCAACTACAGCCATTTTAAAAGGAGTGATAACAGTAGAACAAAGATAGGTCAAGAAGAAATACCTTTCAGTGTTATCATGTTTACCCAATATACAAAAAATCGCCTCAAAACAGACTCTTTCACTGGGATCCAGCAGGAGTTGGTAGAGCACAGCATTGAACTGAGATTTAATGTCAGGCCTCTCTACCCAAAACACAGATGTTACACCAGTCATCTAATACATTCAACAGATGTAAGCAGCCTTTATCAAATACACTTACCATCTAATGATCGGGCTCTGGATATAGTATGGCACAATTTGGCCAGTGAAACTCTAGCAAGAACATCATGCAAATGGAGTACATCTTGCAATGCCCCTGATCAAGGAACACCAAAAACCCTTTAACAGCAGTACCCTTAAAATATGATAAAGCGATGGCATAAAGTAGATAAAACGATTAAATAAACCTAGAACTGCTAACAACAATGTTTTTCACTGGACAAAAAACCAAGATTCAATCTTCAAAGTTTTTTTGAAACAAAGCCAATTGGATGAGTCATATTTAGGAAGGATTCTGGTAGGCAATTTAAGAGAAGATATTTTGAAATTCCATTGGTAATTTAAGGAATTGCCAATCCAAATAACTTTTGCAAAGAACTGAAAATAAAGAGTAGTTTAGCCTCTTGGTGGTCTATATATAGTTTTAATATATACACATAGGAGCATACGACAGGCCAACTCTTTACTTCTTATTTAATCCATCCCCGAAACTAACATGGTACCAGAGCAACCACCCTTGCTACTGCCTTAACTTCCTCTCCAAAATCTAACCTCCTTTCCTCTTTGAAATGATAATGCTAGCATCCTTGTTAGATCAAATTTCTCATAAGGTCCGATGAATCACCAGTAAATACACCCCTTGTTGCTCAAAATCACTCAAATCAACTTTTAATTTGTGGGTATTTGAGGCCAATTCAGTGAAATAAAAATCGGGGGTTCGAGGTCAAATAAACCTGATCTAATTGTTGAGGCATTTCAGTATTTTCAAACTTATTCAGCTGATCCAGTGAACAAGACGTTCATCAAGAAAACAAGGAAAGCAAGCCCAGCCCTTTTCTAGGTCAATTGAATCCCTAGTATTGCTAAACTTACTAAAGCTAGCACTTTCATATCCACATCTTCTCTCCTCAACAAGCTGACCTGTTTCTTTGATGAGCATTAAATCCCTCACTGTTATGAGCGCTATTTTTTGCTTTCATCATGTTAAGACCTATACCTTGTTGTATGTCTCTAGCAGTTGTGTTGGTGATCCAATTTTCTATGGTAACTCTTCAAAAGTACACCCAAAGATTGAATGATACTAATACTAATAGAACCAGGCGGTTAAAATGCATTTCACAGACCTAGGAAAGTATCGTCGTACTACTAAAGGTCATCTCAAGGTTCTCATGAGAAATCAGAATAACATGCACAAGCAAATGGTAGTATCTTAAGTTGCTTTATACTAATCATCTGACGCATATGGGTGTCTAATTTCTTCAGCTGAAAAAATTCGTACATCTATTACTGAATATATTGTAAGTTGGCCAAGAATATATATATATATATATATATATTATGAGAGTGAAATTGCAAAAATTAGCAATTTCCTAACAAATTAGTTCTATAGATCAACTAACACAACTTGGAGATTTAAGGAAAAGGGTACATCAATCGTTCTACTTTATTGTTAGTATCGAATACATAGTAGTCTACCACATTCGTAGAGTAATATTTATTCCACCTAAGAGGTATATTTTCCAAAATCCCTTCCAAATGTATGTCTGTCCCACCCCACAACCAAGACCACCAATATTTGCCAACCCCCAGACTTCTTCCACACCCTACAACTCATCCCTCTGCCACCCTAACAGCCAGAAGCCCAGAGCTGCCATATTAAGCACCGCTCTGAATTTGCATCAGAGATGATGATGCTTCCTAGTAGCAACAGTAAAAATGGAATACTTCCAGGAAGAGAATTTAATTAAACAAACCAAGAAACTAAGCAAAATTCTACAAGAGCAATGATACAAACAATACATACTAAAATTTTAAAATTCGATTTTCAAGTTCCATAGTTTCAGAATTCTAAGGGAACTTAAAATAGCTTGACCAAACACAACTTGAGTCAATTTGCTGTGGACAAATTACCAATCATGGCAAAAACTTCAATACCAAAGAGTTTAAAACTAAATTATAGCAATAATAAACAAAGGAATTAGTGTTCAGAAAATAGTCAAATAGTTTGGGTGAGCCAATACATCCAAAAGCTCTGAACTAAAGATTCTTGGACAAAACTTAAATGAAATGGATACCTAAAGGATGATAGACGGTAGTCCGTAGATGAAAAAGAAACAAAAGAAGAATAACAAGTGCTTTTATATACAAAAATATATCCAATGGTAAAAATTTTGCCACAAGGCATAGCCAACATACCTATTAAATTAAAAGACCAAACTTACTGAAATAAATTGACTACCGTAACTAGTCATGATAGGTGATATATCACTCCATAAGTTACAATTCTCAATTTAAGCTATTTCTCTGTTACTATTCTTATATCCTCAAGAACCAAAGTTTTTTTTAAAGATTTCAAGCCTAATGGTTTTGATCATTTGGGTATGTTCCATTCCAGTCTTGTGACTCGAGACCCATAAACATCCAAACTTTAAAAGTACATGGCACAAAACATTCAAGAAAAGAAGTGTTAAAGGAGAAAAATGATTGGAATGAATACCTCCTGGAGCAACAAGCTTTCCTGCATAAACACGAAAAAAGGTGTTAGGCACTCATCAAGGCAACAACCTTCGTACCAGAACATGAGAACCAACATTTTCATGGGGTACCACTGATCTTCTCAAGGTAAATAGTTAAAAAGATCTGAACTTTCGACATTCAGAGTAAAAAACTAAATATCTCAACCATCAAAAGGCTACTTTAAACTGAAATTATATTGATACTTAAAAGTTAAATTTTAAACTGCAATACAGATACAAATATCAAATATACTCCTAGAATACTAATAATATTCAATTATTCACAACAACGCACATAAAACAAAATAAACTAATGAAATAACATTACTAATAACTTATGAGTGATCAATCAGTTTTCCATATCACATCATGGCTATAATAGAAACTGTAGAAGAAATACTGATGAATTTAAAGACTTCACCTAAAGCCATTGCAACCGCATAAGGGTCTCTTATGGCCAACTCAGAGATGATTTCCAAGGAGTGTCTCACAGCAATAGGATCAGCAAATGATATCCTGCGGTGAACAATTAAGAAATTCCACATCTAATGATACCATAACTACAACATAATAAAAAACATATATATTGTACTTCCACAATATGAATAAAACTGCGAAAACGAGAATGAAGCTAAATTGATCTTCTTCAGTAAAACATTTTACATAATAGTAAGCAGCAAAAATATGAAACATAACCTTGCAATGCATTTAAATGATTTTCCAACAGCAAAAATTTTTTACTCATTACAAGCATAGCAGGCCAGCATTTCATTCAACATGATGTACCAAATGTAAGCAGCATCTCATTCAAAATTTAGCGAGCTCAAGACATAATTAGGATCAACATTTTACAACATAAGCAAAATAACCACAAGAAGTTGTAAGAAAAACCAAACGAATAACTTCCACTAAAGAACAAAAGTTTATCTAAGGGAAGAAAACCTTTTGTTTACAAAAGAACAAGAAATTAGAAATCAATCATCAACAGAATGCTATTGACAGCTATAGTACCTTAACCAATATCCTAGCATAAAAATCAATAAGAACACACAATTCTAAGTGAACAAAAACCAAGGAACCCCTATATAAGAAAAATGCCCACGTCGAATCATGTAATAGTATTACCCCCAAATTCAAACAAGAACAAAGCTATACAGAGAATGCAAAACATTGTATGTTCCGAACCTAAAAAGAAAATAATATGAAACATAACCGAGCATAACAAAATAAATAAGAAAGATAAACCCAATATCTTTTTTTTTTTTTTGAGAAATGAAACTAGCTTCTGTCAAAACTCATCTCAATCATTCCGAATTCCAATATTTGACTACTCATTTGCTACAGATAGCAAGTTGATGAAACAAATAGCTAAGACAGTAATTCAGTTTAGAGACTTCTACAAAAGACTGAAGACTAGAATGTACAGAAAATCACCCCTGCACAGCACGATGCAAAAATGCTGGATTTCCTGGATCCAAAGGAAGTCTTCTCAAAGCACTTAGAGCAGCGTATTGCAGATTACTTCGGATGATAGACTGAATAAATACATAAACAAAAACAGTCAATTATAAATCTCATTAAGTAAGCATAAGGTTGTGACTAAGTACTAGACAAGTTACAAGAGGATAATCATAAAAACATGCCAAAAATGCATGCAAAGAGAAGAAAGGGAAATAATAAGAGTAAATAAAGATATTCAGCAACCAACATTGTAAACCAAAGTAATAAGTTACACAGTTTTTTATATCCTATTATGCCGAAAAAAAATGAACTCTACCTTTAAATCAAGACAGTGCATTTTTCAGTCAAGGGAAGAACCCAGCTATAACAGGCTCCAATTGGTGCTCATGAAAGTTAACATGCTTAGGGCAGATATGGAAAAATATTGCCTACCTTGTTTTTAAAAGGTGGGAAATTTGGTAATCTCTGGCTTATGGATGCGGTATAAAATATTGTTAGGCTATGGGGAATTGGGCTATAATTAAGCACAGATTTTGGTCTAAAAGAGTGTCAGAAAATCAGGGAAATTCTGCTGGTTTATTCTGGTGGCATAGAATTGGAATGGAACTGAATAATGCTGCTGTTTTGAAGCTATGTATAGTAGCCTTAAAACACTACAAAAAGAGAGAAGGTAGGACAAGCTCACATCACCCAATCACAAACTCTAAGGAATTTCTCAAAATCTCAATGCTTTATTAGAAATCAACTATATTATGTGTACCAATAGAAAGATACATAAAGGTAAATACTCACTCACCCCCCTTGGACTAAAATTTCTAAACCATCAGAATTAGTGCGGGGCCACATCCCTGTTGTGTTGTGTTGGTTTTGTTCAAAATGATGAGACTTTGTAACAGAGCTTCTCTTACGTTATCTTTTGTTATCTTTGTTACCTCAAAATGTTAGTTCAAGGCAGTACGGCAGCCACCATCGCTTCATCAGCAGCAACGTCTTTTCTTCTTTTTGTTGGTTTTTTCTTTTTCTATTTCTAGTGCCTACCACGATGTCTGAATTAAAAAATAATTATCTTTATTCTTTTCCTGTATTCTGGCATATCAAAAGTCTGCCCATGTCAGACCCATACACAACATCAATATGCAGACGTTGACACATGCATGTGCTTTGTAGGATACAGACATTGGTACAGAATGTAGAAAATATTATCGTTAACAACCACAGAGAGATTTATTGGTAATAACTACCACAAGCTGATATTCTTACCTCTTTATCGCCACCCTTAGCACCAAAAATTCCTTTCTTACGTTTGTGCGGTACATCACCAACCTAAGAATAACAAAGAAAAGCATTTTTAATCATTCAAAAAGTAACTAATCAATCTTACAAAGCCAATGTGCAAAAGTAAAATTTTCTACATGCCCAAAGGCAAGAATAAATGGCATCTTCTATAAAGAGTGAAGAAAATATACTACTGAAACTCCACGAATTTATTGCAAGCTTATTTGAAAACGTTGATTAAATGCAAACCAGAAAAATAAGCAATCACTGATATTTAAATCCCTGGCATCTATCATATTCAAAAAAGAAAGATGATGTATCTTGCACAAAAGGAAATACAAAAACCATGGACATTTCTCAAAAATAATTGCACCTAAAATTCAGTGTTGACATTTAATCACCATGACATATCATACTAAGCCTTAATAACAACTAAAATTTTTTATTATAGCCCATATCATAGCTCCAGAACAAATTCTGTTTCCCAGCAATCACAGATCAATCACAAGATCAAGATTCAAGTTCACAAAAAACTCCAGCTAGTTAAGTTTCAAGTTTTTGTCAAATGCCCATCTAGGCATGCCTAGGCTTCATAGCCTAACAACAATTAGTGCCTTCTCTAGGAAAATGCCCCAATGAGGCTCTTGCCTTTGGCACCTAAAACATGTCTTTCCATAAAGCAAAACGGAGCATAAAAGGGGCTGTGCTTTATATAGACAAGAGAAAAAGGCAATATATGAGTAACATGTATGGAAAGAGTAACAATAGTAGCATTGGCCATGCAAACCTATTCACTGGGATAAAGCCATCGTATCACTTAAAATGGTACAAACAAATCACTAATTTTAACCAATATGCAGTTAAAAACTCGTCTACAAGTTCATGAAGACTGGTTAAGCACTATGCAGATATATATTCATGAAGAAATCAGTGGACGCACCTTATCAAGAATGCCAAACACAATTTCATACAATCTGGACAGAATCTCAGTGTTGCTTGAAGGAGCATAAGTAAGAGCCTTCAGAGCTTGCAGTCTTCTCGCATGAACTTCAAAGATAGTGGACAGAAAAAGTCAAACATAAGGAAGAAAAAAACTAGTACTTCCGATTTCAGTAGGAAAGCAACAGGCTAATTTGTGGAAATGCAGGATTCATATGAAAATAAAGAATCTAAATACTCAACAAAGCAGAAAATGATTGGTTCTTGGGACTAACTTTTAAGGGAAAAATACTAATTAAGCATTTTATCAGAAACAAACCAAATGGAGCATAAAGGATTTTAACAAGCAAAAACATGTAGAATAGCTGATGCATATAATGAATTAAACAGCGTAGGAAATATATTTACATTCAACATCGGCATTTGTGGCTTCTGTTGTAAGCTGATTAACAATTCGTGGTACAACATCAGCCCTGGTCACCCCTCCAACAGTGTCAATGTCAGCCAAAGCATCCCAGTTTGGAGTAGGGATCCCACCACCCGGATTCAGACCCTGGGAACCAGTATCTGCCAATATTCTGGCCAAGTAATAATAGACATAACGCAGGACAGTCCTATCCTCAGACTGCTGATCAAGCTGTATGATGAAGAAGAAGAAAGGACATCAAGAAACAAAGCTTCATTTTATCAATAGATTCTACAATATCATTCTAAAATGCCAGAGGAATTGATACACACTAAAGAATGGAATGTCAAAGAAATATATACCATGAGAAGAGATGGTGCTAAAGAAGGGTCAACAGAATTGTACACGGCAAGTTTGGGAAACACATGATGCACCAGCTGCTTCTGAGAATTTTTCTGTTTTCAAAATAATGAGTGGAAAAACCAAATATGTTACCAAGAGAGTCTCCAAAAAGAACCCAGATGAGGAAAAGCAAAGAGAGAGAAAAGCAGCCAATGTCTACTTGATCAGACGTAGCAGCAAGCTCATGTATACTCCTCGCCAGTTGTGCATATGATACAGGCTGCAAAATCACACAAAATTGCGTTGAAATATAAAGCCCGACTAAACACCAACAAATTAACTTAGCTTCCAGACTAACTTGCACGATTCTCAAAGTCCAGAGGAATTGAAAATCCTAATTGAAAAAGATTGAGAGAAAAGATGGCTTACCTTCTTCTGCTTCTGCCTCTGGTGAGGCATAATGTTAGCACGGACGGGGTTGAGAGCAGCTTTAGCAACAGAGATAGTATCATTTTGGATCTGCATCAAAGCCGCTCTTTTCGACTTCTTTTCCCCCAATGTGGTCTTCGTCGACACATGCTGCGGCTGCGGAGCAGTTGGTGGAGGTGCCGCCGTATTCGATGGAGCAGACGAAGAGGAAGACGAAGATGATGATGCCGCCGGAACCGGCGCGGGGTCCGCCGTTATAAGATCCATGAGCGTCGTCCCCGAAGAGTCCTATAAGAAAAAAAGAAAAGAAAATTATACTAATATTCACCCTTTCTTTTGTAAGATGACAAAACCTGGAGCGGGTTGTAGAGGAGATTACCGCCATGGCTGTTTAAAACTGAAATGAATTGCGATCTACGCAATGGAGACAGATGCACAGATACCAACTGCAACCACTGGAAAAACTTTACTTGTCTGAATTGATTGATGATTTTAATTTCTAGTAAGAATTGTCCTTCAACTTGGGCCTGTTTTTGTTTAATTTTGGGTCTTATGGACCGCCCGATTCATAAACAAGCCCACGAGAACATTTTTTGGAATTTATTAAATTTGAAGGCATTAAAAAACAAAAGTCAGAAATTAAAGAGGAAAAAATGAAACTTACTCCAATATTCCTGAAAATAAAATAAAATAAAATAACAAATTGGGAATGTAAGAGTAAGAATATAAGTTTGATCCATCATTTACTTTTCTCTAGGTTAAAACTCGGGCTGCACCCCAAGATTAAGAAAATAATTGAATTTAAAATTTGTTAATTAAAATTACAGTTGTTCATTAAGTGCAGGGTTAATGCCCTATTTAGCCCCTACACTTTACAAAAAATTATAATGTGGTACTTCTACTATTAAAAGGCCAAATCTAATTAGAGCTGCTTAAGAATTGGGTGACTAGCCCAAGTTCGAAGGTTCGCTCAAAAAATAGAAAAGAGTTTGAACAAAAAAATAAAACCCAAATATCAGGCTTTGGATAAAGAATCAAGCCCACTTAGAAAACATGTCAGGCTTTGATCTTAGACTTCAAAGTCAGAGCCAGTCCTTTTTTTATATAGTATAGTTTAAATATTTTTTTGTTTCTAGAAGTATTAAATATATATATATATATATATAAGATTAGTATTTTAAATATTACATGTTAGATATATTTTTAACAAGAAAAATAATCCTACATAATTCTAAAAATTATTTTATAATTCTTGTTTTTTCTTAAAGGAAATAATGTTATAATTCTTATTTTTATAATTTTTATTTAAGATGAAAAAAATTTGAGTTGGCTTTTGTACGAACCTTAACAAACATACTAAAATCTATACCAGTTTTGGACATAAGGTCAAACCCGAATAGTCAAGTCGGGTCGGGCCTGAACAAGCTAACTTTATATTTTTTTTAAGCCAATGCCCAGCCCGGCCCATGATTAATGCTAAATATGATACCTCTACTATTATTCCGTATGTTAATTTAGTACAATTTTTTAACACCGTTAAGTAAGTTATAAGATATAAACTAAACCACTTGTTAGCTGACATGTGGCTCCATGTGTGTACAAAAATGCATCACACATGTTATTTATGCTACATGTAGTAAAATTATTGGAGACTAATTTGGTGAAATGAGAATGTTCGTTGATCTGGAATGACCTTAAAGATTAATGTATAGTATTTTCATTTGACATTCTAAATTATATTAATATTAAACCAATATATAACATCAAAGATGATTTTTTGCTTAATAACAATAATATATTTAAATAAAAGATTATTTTTACATAAATTGTAAAAGAAATATAGATATAAAAAAAGGACAAAATTGGCAACAAATTTCTATTTGCAGATGTCAAAACAATAAAGATCAAACTTTTGCTTCTTTTTTGTTTCTTTATGACAAATAGAGAGGTTTTTCCCATTGTCATAAGACTTGAAATGGGTTAAAATATTGGATAATTCATTAATAGATGTATTTTCTCATTACATAAAAAAGTTTGCTTAAGAATTACACACTCAGCCTTATTAATTAGAAATTTCTTATCCAAGAAAATATTGACTTCGAAAATGAAGTTATTAAGGTCACAAGAAAAATATACTAACTAATATTAGTATCTCTTTGACACATCTCAAGAGAAACATCAATGAGCATTGTCTTGAACTGCAATTTTTACCTACTTCGGTAAGCATCAACATGATTTTTGAACGTTATATCTACCTCTCTTCTAACATCCTCAATGGCAATTGTTGTGTAATCTATCAATAGGAAAAAAAATCAACTATGAGAAAAACATAAAGTAATTACCACGATATTTTAGTATGAGGCATGAAACAAAATAGTTGCTACTCAATACATTTATCGACATTCATAAGTTTTAACAATTACGAAATTCATTCAAGATGATGAACTCAGTGACTATACTCATTTAAATTTGATTTATGATCGATCAATATTCTTTTTAAAAAATCCAATAAATTCAATATGTAAATTCATTTTAACATTTGACTATGCAAAATAATTGAATCAACCTACTAATTACCCAATCTCATCTCTTCAATGTCTAAAGCTTTCAACTAGAGGTGACCAAGTCCGGGCTCTGGCCAAGCACTTAACAAGCATTTTGCTTGTCCAAGCCCAGCCTAACCCTATTATTCAAGTCTGAAGCCATGACTAAGCCCAACCCTAAAATATAAAGTTAAGCTTGAGGCTCGTCCAAAAGCCCGTTTATCATTATTTCAAATATTAATTTAAAAAAAATAATTTATATCAATTTATAATATAAATAAAAGTAAATCAACACATATTCAAAAAATTATTGTCTAAGACAATTTTTATAAAGTTACAAAGCCTAAATATTACTAATATTTGAAAAAACCAATATCATGTTAAACAAAAAAAAAGCATCAATATCAATAAATAAAATAAATATATAAAATATATATTTATATTGAATAATAGAAAATGGGTTGGGCTCAGCCTTTTATACCTATGACCAAGCCCGACCCATTTTCTAAATGGGCCTATGAATTTTGTCCAAGACCGGCCCTTAAATTTAAAATTCTTGTCCAAACTCTCCCAAATATCGGGTGGGCTTATGGGCTTGAGCTGGTAGCCCGGCCCTTGGATAGTTCTACTTTCAACCAAATCAGTAAATAAAAATAGGAAAATTTTCTACATAAAATAAAAATAATAGAAATTCGAAAGAAACTTTTGCTTTAGGTATAACTTTAACGGCAACTTGTTGTCCTTTAAGCTCTCATTTCTGGAACTCGGTCGAATTTCATTTTTCATTCAAGAAAATACCAACTTTAATATTTTCATATAACAAAAAATAATTTTTTGTAGTGATTTGGTAAAAATTTTATAGCAATGTGTTTAGAGAACAAAATTGTAAGGAACATTAGCAAGTAGCTATATGTAAAAATGAATAATTAGTAAGAAGCAAAATAATGTTCGACAGTTATAGCACAATTAAGCATGAGGCTTTTCTTGCATTATGGTGGTAACTAAATTTTATCCAAGGTATTATAAGGTTTAACAACAAATCATTATTTTTTAATTTCTCAGTAGAAGAAAATGACGTGAATTCTATAAACAATATAGAAAAACATGCTAAACTTGGATATTTATTATCCAAGATAATATTGACTTTGACATTTTTTTTATCCAAGAAAATACTGATTTCTAAATTTTTGCCATGTTTATGAACTCTAACGTTCAATGTTACAAAGCATTTTGGTACTAGACATACAGATGTTTCATGGCAATTATGTGTAGAAAATGGAATAGTAAGAAACATTAGGAAAAAGTTATATAATAAAGTGAATATTTCAGGATGAAGGTAAAAATACTTTAGGATAAGAGATTTTTAGAAAAAAAAAACCAAGTATAATGGAGGGCGAAGAGAATGGCAAGAAGCACAGAGAGTAAGATGGACTGTAGGCATGATTAGCGGTCGGCAAAAGAAAATAGCAAAGAAATGGAAAGAATGAGTGAAAGTGGTGGGAGGGATGAGAGGCTAATTGGGTCGAGTGGAAGGAGAAGTAAAGCTTTTATAGAGAGAAGTGGAGTGAAGGTGAGTGTGGTGACATGGTTTTGGGAGTTTTGACTGAAGGATTAAAATAGCCTATACTGGGAAACTAATTACAAATGAAAGCTCAAAAGAAAGCGATGTCATCTGTTTACAAACTGTTGAGCCATGCTGGCTTTTAATTTTCTTGTTTTGTATTCACCGATTTATGGACCTTTCTCTTTGTGATGTTAATTTTATCTCTGGATTATTGCGTTGATTCATTTAATGAGAGGTGATTCTTTCTCCCGGTGATGGTTATGTAGGTAGGTGGCATTTTATAATATGTCATGTAATATAACAATAATCAACGAAAACACGTGTCAAGAAATTATTGATTCAAATTCTATAGTGGCCTATCCAATTAAAGGTAACTACAACTGTACTACTATATCCGCCAGGAACATCTATGAAATTTGGCAATATTTGATAGTTTATTTCAATTGCTTCAGATATCAATGTAAATGTAATTTCAATCTATATGAGATAAGAAAATGGTTGTAGCTGTTATCTTTAGGCGTACAAAAATAATAAAAGCACATCATACCAAAGAGATTTACTGTCACGCCCTAACCAGAGGTCGGCCATGTGGCAATCATCGCACTATCTCGAAATACGTATCTGCAACCACGTACCCCAAAGCATTGTAAGGCATAGATTGGATATCTTCACTGCAAAACATTTAAAACTAAACTTTAGTTAGAAAACATTTATATTAACAATAATAAAATCATTTAATAAAATAGTTTATATAAAATAAAGTATCAGTGGATCATCTCAAAAGAATACCTAAGCCGTGGAATCTAATAACTCATAAGCCACTGACTTTTTATAGTGAGCCTCCGGACATCTAACCTGAAAAACAAGGAAGCAACGTGGGGTAAGTACAATTATGTACTCAATGAGTGACTCCGGTTCAATGCCAAATCACCTAAGGTTTGGGGAGTCAAGGAATCCAAAACAAGTTAGAAAACATATTTATAATTTACTTTTATAAATCTTTTTTAAAATCATTTTTACCAAAACCTTTCTAATTAAATCAATAATAGTAACAATAATAATAATATTAACTATCTATGGGCTAGCTGTGAAAACATATCAAGGCTCGACCTTGGCCTACATCGATTATCTTGTATTGTCGAGGGCCATCTCTTTTCAGTCTCTTTTAAAACCTTTTCTTATATATATATATATATAGATTGATATATGTATATATATACACATACTTATATCTCTCTAAACCCTCGATGGTGCCATTTGCAACTAGTGGTGACCCCGGTTCGATTTCGGTTTTGAACCGACGGTTTCGGTTTTGGTTCCAAAGGAACCGGAACCTTAAAGCTTCGGTTCGGTTCCGGTTTCGGTTCCATCCGGTTTCGGTTCCGGTTATGGTTTCGATTTTAAAACGGTTCAGTTTCGGTTAGGTTTTTTAAAAAAATTAAAATTTTTTACGTAAATAAAATAGTAAAAGAAATTACTTCCAAATAAATACTATCAAATAAATTAATTAGTTTTACAACAAAGATTATAAAAATAAACTAAATAAATATTACAAGGATATGTAAATTTTTAAAATTATTCCACTTATTTTATTTCATTTTGGAAAAAATAAATATTACAAGAAAGGAGCAATAATATACAATTTAAATTTTACAAATTAAAAGAAAAAAATAGCTCATCTCTCCATAAAAAAAGAAAATTTGTAAAAAAAAAAGAAGAAAAAAAATTGAGCTTGCACTTAACTCTTACCACAATTAAGTTACCTACGTATCCTCTTTGTTAAGTTTAAGAGGAATCAAAGCTCATGTAGTTCTTTTACCTTTTTTTATTCTAGTCACTACCATTGGTGCATTCCGTGGATTGTTCATCGACAATATCATAACCAAATTCTTGCTCAAATTCTTGTTGTCGTTCCAATTCTTGTTGCCTATATTGTGCTTTAGTCCAATCATCAAGAAGGGCTTGAGCTTCAATTGAGTCAGAACGCCTTTCATCCAATATATTTCCACCGGCACTAAACTCTTGTTCTACGGCAACTGTTGAAACCGGTGTTGCAAGGATTTGTTTGGCTACGATGCTCAAAATAGAAAAATGTTTTTGATTCTCCTTCCACCATTGTAAAATATCAAAGCTACTATCATCAACAAACTTAAAAGAAGTTGTTAGATAACTCTCAAGCTCGGGACTTGAGCTTGTGGATGATGAAGATGAACCTACAAACTTTTTTCTTTTTTGAGCTAATAATTGATATCCCCTAGGAAGTGATAAGTTAGGAACTTCACAAGGAGTGTCATTTTGTCTAACATTAATGCCATAAATTTTAGCATAATCTTTATATAATTCAAAAAATAAATCTTTAATACTAGTACATATCATATTAATATCAACATTTAACCTTAAATATAAATAATAGTGTTTTAAACATTCATTCAATCCATCTAATTTACAATGTGGATCAAAAGCTAATGCAAGTAAATAAATAATTGGAATATTTTGATAATATTGTAACCATTTATCTTTCATAGTACTAACATAAGATAATAATTCAACATCATCAGAGTCATGCAATACACCAACTATATTAATAGCCTCAATAACAAATAGATGTGTAGTAGGATAATAAACACCGGATAAAACCCTTGTAGCATCATTAAAAATTTTTAATATTTGACAAATTTTATTACAAATGTTCCAAGGATGAGGATAAATAATAATATCACTAACATTATGTAGCATAAAATTACACAATAATTCTTTATTGTCTTCACTTTGACAAAGTAATTTATAGGTAGAGTTCCAACGAGTTGGAACATCACGTGAAAATCTTATGGGACGCTTGCCATTAATTTCATAAAATTTTGTCCATGCTCTCATTTGTCCCGGATGTTTCCATAAATATTGAATTGCCATTTTGATAGGCTTAATAAAATCAGAAAGTTTTTCTAACCCACTTTGAACACATAAATTTAAAATATGACAAGCACATCTTTGATGAAAAAATCTACCACTAAAAAGAGGTCTATAAAGATTTGTTAAAGATGAAATAGATGCAGTATTATTTGAAGCATTATCAAAACCAATTGCAAAAATTTTAGAATCAATTTGATACTCTTCAAAAATAGTTTTAAGCAATCTATAAATATTATCTGTGGTATGAACTTCATCAAAAACTCTAAAAGCAATACATCTTTTTTGTAATATCCAATCATTATCAATATAATGACAAGTTACACCCATGTAAAAATGTGATCGCCAATGATCACTCCATACGTCGGCACAAACAGAAACACGACCTTGAAAATTTTTAAAATATTTAATCAAATTCTTTTTTTCTGATTTATAAATTTTAAAAAGTGTTCGTGTGAGAGTGGTTCTAGGAACACGACATGCGGAAGGATTTAATGTATTATAACAATAATTAATAAAACCAACTTTTTCACCAAAAGAAAATGTAAGTGCTCAACCGCAACCATTCGTGCTAATTGTTCTCTATTATTTGCATCGGTGTAATTAAATAATTGATTAGTAGAAGTAAGATACCTTGCAAGCTGTGTTTGTGTTTGTGATCTTGCAGCTTCGGATTGGGTAGGATGCTTTTGATCTATATGCTTTTGATATGTGCCATACCCTCTAGACTTTGACTAAGCAAATTGTTTGTCGCAATAGTTACATTTGACTTTTATGGTTCCATCAGGATTTTCCACCTTCGTCATGTGCTTTGTGAACATAGCAGAATTGAAATGTCTTCCGGAACCGGTCGTATTTACGGATTCAGGAATTTGAGGAGGATTATGTCGGGATTGATTTTCTATTGGAATTGTAGTATTGGACATAGCTTCGGAAATAGAAGGGGTATGATGAGCATTTTGTGGATATCTATACTCACCAAAATCTTGATAATCATTATCTACATAAGTAGTGGGAGGGATATGACTTTTTTCCTTAGAATGTGAACAATTTCCACTACCACTTACTATTAAAAAATTATAAGAATAAGAATAAGATGAAGATTGAGAAAAGAATAAGAATAAAATAAAAAAGAAAATAAATTAAAAGAATAAGAAAAATTGAGAAAATTTTGATTAACAAAATTAAGAATTTGTGAAAAAAAAAAGATGAAGATTGAAGACTAATGAATAAAATGAAGATTGATGAAAGATGAATATTGAAGAGAAAGGAATTTTAGTAACTTGAGAGTAAATTGAAGAAGATGAGTTGCTTTGATAATTGTTGGGAACTTGGGATGGAAAAAATGTTAATGGATACATGTATTTATAGCCCCAACCCCCCTCCTCCCTCCTGACACACCCGGACCTAGCACGACCTTTTCGTACAAACGGAATAGTACAAGATGACGTAATAATTGAACAATATGTCGGTCCGGCTGTGTCAAGTCTGAAGAGAAGATAAGCTTAAGACAAGACGGAGTTGGAAGATGAGATTGGTGACCATGCATGGAAACACTAAAGTGGACTCCTTTAAGTCCATAGCCAATGGATTGGATGTCCATTGGTGAATTGGTCGGTGGATCGGGCCAATAATCAAAGTTTTGAGAGGTTTAAAAGAGAAGAGAAAGTCTGGCCCGGGGCCCGAGTAGACTCGGTGCCGGGCTCTCCTATAAATAGGGGGGAGATGAACTCTCCCCCTCATTTTCTCTCTTTTCTCTTTTCTCTCTTCTCTCCTTTCTCTTTTCTCTCAACTGCTCTTTTGGAGCAATTTTGGACTTTTGGCCGATTCGGACAAACCGACCACATGTTCAAGGCGAGATCTTGGTGAGTTGTTCTTAACTCCTTGAACTACGTTTCATTAAGCTTTCATGCTTATCCATGCATTGGTCTAGGAGAGATCCAAGTTCAAAGTTAGGTTTAGCTTTTAGTTAGATTTTAAGTTTAGATTTGAGATTTAGGAAATTTGAGCTTGTGATTCTCGTTTTTGCTCCAGTAAACGCGTAGTGGGAGGAACCTCCATCTCGAATTTCACCTGAAACGGTGGATCAAGGGGCTCGGGAACAGAGGAAAAGCCTCGGATCCCAAGGCTGGTGTGCGGCTCCCGCGCGGGAGCCGCGTCTCTCGCGTGGGGGAGAGATCGCCTAGCCGAGTCCAGCGAGGGACTTGGGCCAGTTCCCGCGCGGGACACGGCCAATTTGGCCCACCTGTGCGGGTGGGCCTTCTCCGGGCCCAATCCGTGGCTGGGCTTGACCCAGCCACGCGAGAGGGCCCGTATGGCCCAGAATCCGGGCTGGGCCGGGCCCAGTGGGGCCCACTGGTCCCCAGGGGTATTTTCGTAAATTTTCACCAAGTGTCCGATTTTTACCCCGGAACCTCCCAAACACTTTTCTAAGCCCCGAATCACATTCAAACCCAGTCATAGGTCATATTAGAGCCTCATAGGTGCATTCATAAATTTAATTATGAATGCTAACTTATATTTCTGTGTGTTAGGGCTCTGGTTGAATCGAGTGCGGCGATGCTCCGGAGGTTAAGTTACATGGAGCGTTTGGGAGTATACGATTCTCCCAATGCTGTGAGTGACCTTGTTTTCAGTGTTTAGCCACTAGGGATAAAATGTTTTTAAAATGTTTTCAAAACATAAATTGTTTTAAAAAAAGGTTTTACAACTGTTTTGGGATAAGGGTAACCCACGACACACACTTTTTATTTTGTTATACACCCACTTAGGGGGTGGGATGATTTTAAAAATACAAAATCTTGTGTGTGTTTACATGGTTTTAATATTTATATAAGAAATATTATTATTATTATTATTATTATTATTATTATTATTATTATTATTATTATTATTATTGGGGTACGATGCCCCTGGAAGAGGAGTAATTGAGTGGGATTCCTCGGGGCTTCAATTTGCGGGAGCGTGGACCGAGTTTGAGAGCATGCATGATACTCAGCCGTGGACCGCCTATCGAGGGGCACGGTGAGTCGAGCCTGGTTGGGAGAGGCGCGTAGGAAAACTCGCCAGAGCTCCAGATCACTGTGTTCCACCATAGTGAGGCACCACCGAGGGAACGGGCTAGAGAAAGAGAAGATTTTGAAAATTTATTTTAAAGAAGAAAGAGATAGCCCTCGGTGCAGTAAGGCATTCGATCGGCCAGTCGTGCCTTCAGTGTATTAGGTGCCAGCCCATGAGTATATAATTATTATTTTAAAGGTTTTAAATTTAATTCTCCTTGGGAGAATTTCAAAAGAGATTTTAAAAACAAAATTTATTTTATTTACTTTATTTATTTTATTTTATTATATTTTCGATTACCTTGTTATTCCTAACCCTGATGGAGATTCATTGAACCTCTGTCACTCACCTGTATCCAATGTGGATGGGTGCAGATCCGCGTGCGGGGTCAGCTAATAGAATGGAGGCTCACTAGGAGGTGTCGGTGGCTTAGGCTTAGCAGTTTCCGCTGTGTAGGTATTCGACTAAATTAATCCATTGGCACCGCTTAAAAGATTATTATTTTATTAAAAGATTTTTAATTAAAGTTTTAGTTGTTTTGCAGTGATAATATCCATTTCAATGCCTTGCGGTGCTTCTGGTGCGTGACCGGCCTGCACGTACTTCGAGGCAGCGCAGCGGTTGCCACGCGGTCGACCCGGGCGGGTCGGGGCGTGACACCCCCCCCCCCCCCCCCGGCGCTCCCCTCCCCCTCGGACCCCTCCCCTCTCTAGCCTCTGCACGGCAAGACTGCAATGGCTCTTTGAGCCTTTGATGTCTTGCTGCAACGGTCATCAATTTGAACAAATTGATGACTAAAAAGATGACTGATGTTAGTCATAAATGACTAACATCAGTCATCTCAATCAACTTTTTTTTTTCAAAATATAATAAAAGAATTTTTTAATAAATTTAAATATATATATAATTAATTTAATAAAATAATAATAAAATCGGAATCGGAACCAACCTTACAAAACAAAACCGAATCGGAACCGAATTAGGTCCTGTTTCGGTTCGATTCCAGAACCAAAATCTTAAATCCGGTTCCGGTTAAGGTTTTTAAGGTACGATTTCGGTTCGGTTCTACGGTTCGAATCGAATCGTGGTCACCACTATTTGCAACGGGTGGAGCATAGCTACATCTTTGCCCTGGCGAGTGTCCTTCTGTGCCTTCTACTCTGGGGTCTTTATGATCACCGTGCCCTTCAAAAGGCGATCCACGGCTACTTGTCAGATGCATGCTTTTCTCGGTCCACTCGCTGTTGTAGAGCACCGAGTCTCATCTTGTCCTCTCTGGGACTCCGTCTCTGATCTCTCATATATAATATTGCCCTGTCGAGCATTTCTTACACACACACACATATATATGCATAACCATACAACATACAACATACTTACATACATACACATAATTTCATAATTTAAATTTTCTTGAAAACATCCCGCCCAAAGTGGCATACAATTAAAGTGTGTCCAAATGTAGAGGGAAAAACCCGAATCCCAGAACATATAAAACATTTATAAGATAACAAAAACATTTAGCCCTAAACAGCTAAAAACTGAAACAAGGCCACTCACTATATTGGGAGGTTCGTATACTTCTAAAAACTCTCTATAATGATATATCTTCAAAGCGTCTCCGCACTTGATCACACAGAAACCCTAATTTCATGATAAATAAGTTAGAAATCTAATTCAAAATCTCCTAAATGATTTTGAGGCTCTGACATACTAAAAACTAAAGTTCGGAAGTGATCTAGGGGTTAAAAAAGTATCTAGGGGAGTTTCGGATAAAAAATAAACGTTACGAGTAAAATTACCAAAATGCCCTTGGCACCCGGTTGGGACCTAGTTGGGAAGGCCATTGTGGCCTTCTAAAATGACTCTGGCATTGGATTAGGTTTAGTCCCGAGTGGGAGATGCGACAGAGACCTGTTCCAGGTCTTTTTGCCTCTTTCTGACCCTGTTTTTCCTCCGTTTCTCTATGGATTGAGTTACAAATTAAAACATAAGATCCTCACAACATTCGTAACAAGTTTATAAAAATAAATCTACAAATCAACATCTCAAAATCCTTAAAAATAAAATCCAATCTAATTTTAACCCAAAAACCTTAACTTAAATTTGAGCTGTGATTTCTCCCAAACCAATCCATTGATTTACACAAGTAAATAAGCAAATTAAAGCTTGAATTGAGCAGATTAACATATTAGAAACTCAACTTGATCCGACTATTGGATTGTCCAGATTGGCCAAAACTCCAAAATGCCTATTTTGCTCTTTTTAGCTCTAATCCTTGAATTTCTTAGTTTTCTCTTTAAATCTTTACTTAAGGAGATCGAAGGATTGCTTAAAAGTGTTTAGGGGTGAGTTTAAGGGTGGTTATGGTAATGGTTTGGGTGGTTGGTGATGAGGAGAAGAGATGAGAAGAAAAAAAGAGAAAAGAAAGGGAAAAGAGAAATAAAGGCGGAAGGCTCGGCCTCTTCTTTTTATAAAACAAGTCTGGCACCAAACCTACTCGAATCCTGTACTGGACCTCCCTTATTTTCTCACCTCTTTTTCAATTCTCCTTACTTGGCTCGGTTTTTCCATCTCT
Source organism: Microcos paniculata (assembly GCA_030664755.1). Lineage (NCBI taxonomy): Eukaryota > Viridiplantae > Streptophyta > Magnoliopsida > Malvales > Malvaceae > Microcos > Microcos paniculata. The sequence continues at coordinate 5,816,751 of CP131460.1, read as the reverse complement.
TACACCCTTTGGCCCCATAATCCTTTGTTATGGACCAAAAAGGAAGTCCGATTGGTGTTTATTACTTTACCATGCATTGGCAATCGCCTTATCTTTCAAACTCTATCTTATTTTATTTTCAACATCTCTTCTTTATCATACACACCCGGACCAACATATTTCCATGCCAACTCACCATCTTCTACTATTCCGATTAGTACGAAAAAAGTTTAATTAGGTCCGTGTGTGTCATTTACCTTCAAAGAGAAATGTTAAAGCCTATGATGAGTAATCACAACCAATTTATAGCCTATAAACCTATAAAAATGGTTTCTGAGTTTCCATGTTGGAGTAAAGGCTAAGCTTGTTGATGGCAGTTGAGGAGATAAGTAACTTTCGCGGTGAATTACGCTTAGTCTATAAATGATAGAGATGTATGAATAAAATAGTGGAACACATATATGCTTAGCTATGGGCAAAGGGTGTTATCATTTCTTTGGCTGAAAGATGGGAAGCGAGGGGGTAGTGATGGGAATAAAGGAGAGAGAAAAATAGGGGATTTTAAGAGGGAGGGACAAGTGATAAATTGTTCTTTTATTTGATTGGAGGACAAATAAGGAGAGATTTAATGTATCTTTTTATTAATTTACCACTATATATAAAATATTAAAAAATTTTAGGGATAAGGTAATACAAAATTAGCACTTTGCACTTGCCTTATCAATCATCAATCAGGTGAAGGTTCTGAAATGTCATGGCTTGTTCATCAAGTACACCGTCCTAATAAATGCATTTTTGTATATGCAATGAACAAGCTAGTTTATGTAATTTACAAAACAAATCTCAACTTTATTTGGACATATTGATATACTAAATATAAATTGGTTTGTGAAAGTTATTGACATGAAATGTTACTTGATGAAAAGCTTGCCATTAAAGTAAATAAGTCATAGTTACAACTTACAGGATAATCTATACTTATATCTTATTTTTTTCCCAGAGTAAATCTTCTTTCAACCTTTCTAATCTGGCATAAGGTGGCTTGCTTACTCGGTTGAATTGTAATTTTGTGCGAAAGAAATCAATACCATGGAAATCTCTTTTTTGCTCTCTAAGTTGGCAATTGGTAGTTTTAGGAGTGAATTATTTCGTAATTTTGTCCAAAAACTTCTTTTTTTAAATACTTTTTACATTTATTGAAAATAATTAAATGTGAGAGTTTAACATTTTTTTTTCTAATTCAATATCTTAAAAATTGTGCTGACATTTATTCTTTCTTTTTTAACTTTTTAATCTTCGTTTATTTTCTTCCATACATAATTTGTTAATTTTATTTAATTGTTATTTGGGAAGTTATAGATGAAAATTGTATTAGTATTTTTTGTTTTTCTCTCAACAAATTGATCAAATCAAATATATAGATGAAAATTGTATTAATATTTTTTATTTTTCTCTCAACAAATTGATCAAATTAAATTTTATATATACGTATAATATTAGCACATGACAAATTGCTAGTCACTACTAATATTATTCCCTTTTCCAACAAACCGTCCGCATTTACCACAATACCTACATTTGCTTTACTCCATTACTCTATTAAAGTAGCGCGTTGTCCGTTACCACTTCCCTTACAACTCCACCCATTAGCATTAATTACTTCTCACAAAGATTCCTTATAACTCCACCCATTAGCACTAATTACTTCTCACAAAGATTCCAATCAAAGCTCCCTCAGTACTTCCACCGTTTGGGTGTTTCTTTGTAAAGTTTTGTTCTCTCTCTTCTTGCATTATATATAGGCTAAAGGTTAAATTAAGATCTAAAGTTTCAAAATAAGACGCAAAAATATAATCCTAACAAATTAGAATCCATACTTAATAAATTGTGATAAATTGGACTCATTGTTAATTAATATTAGTGTGACATATATATATATATAATTAAAAAGCACTTGAAGATTTTATATAATGCTACATGTATTGAATTTATTTGAACTAATATTGTTTAATTTTTAATTAATATGATGATATCATTTTTCTATTAAAATTAATGCATATGCATGACAAGCCTTGATTTTCATTTAGAGAGAACCTAATTTGTCATAATTTACTAAATATGAGTTTTAATTTGTTGAAATTATATTTTTGGACCTTTAGAGAGAACCTAATTTGTCATAATTTACTAAATATGAGTTTATTTTGAAAGTTCAGGCTCTTGATTAAACCTTTAGTCTATATATATACTAGTAACTTGCCATGTGCGACGCACGTGTGTATTTATTAGTATTTTTAATATTAAATTTTAATTTTATTTTACATAATATAACAAATGGAAACATAATATACAATACATAATTAATTTGTAAAAATTTGTATAAAGTAGTATTCTTTGGATTTATTTCTAGATGACCAGACAATTGGAAAAAGGTTCTCACTATTGATAATCAATGCAAGAGTGGGGAGTGTAATAATATAAAAAGGAAATACAAAAGACTAACTAATTCTATTACTAAATGCAAATGCTAAAGTAAATCAAACTTGGATTGTATCTAAAACTTCAAAACTACAAAGAAAGTTAAAACCAGAAGAAAAGAACAGTAAGTTTTCAACTTTTGTCCTCCTCTCTCCCTATTTCCCTAACTCCTTGGCAGTTTTCGACAGTTGAAGTCTTCAACTCCCCTGAACTCTCATTTCCTCTATTGAGCAAACTGCATGGTACTGGGCTCTATTCTTTTAACTTTTGGGCTCACATAATTAACAATTTAAAGAGCTAATTTGAAATCTAGCCCACTTGGATTAAAACGGTGTCGGTCCTCCAGGCTAGACCAATTTTACTCCTCCCTCAAATGATACCGTTTTTGTCACACAATGACCCGGAGGGTTGACCACGTGGCAACTGCCGCGTTGCCTTGAAGTACGTGCCAACCTCTCACGCACCCGAAAGCACCGCAAGGCATGAATTGAGTATCTTCGCTACAAAATCATTAAAACTAAACTTTAATTAGAAAATAATAATAATAATAACTTAACTATTAAAATAATTTACTTAAAACAAGTACCAATGGATTTGTTTAAAAGAAAACCTACATAGTGGAAACTACTACTCCTAAGCCATCGATTCCTCCTAGCGAGCCTCTGATCTATCTGCTATCTTCGAACGTGGATTTGCATCCAACCACATTGGATATAAGTGAGTGACAGAGGTTTAATAAATTTTCATAAGGGGTTAGGGAAATAGGGAAAATCCAAACTAAAATTTATAAACAATAATTTTAATAACAACAACAATATAAAATAAATATCTGAAATGGGCTGGCAATTAAACAACTGAAGGCTCGACCTGTCAGTCGTACGCCTTACTACACTGAGGGCTATCTCTTTTTTTTTTTTAAAACATTTTCATATATTTTTCTTTCTCTAGCCCGTTCCCTCGGTGGTGTCAATCGCTGTGGGTGGAACACAGCTACATCGAGCCTTGGTGAGTTTCCCTACGCACCTCTCTGAGGGTCGCTACTCACCATGCCCCTCGATAGGCGGTCCACGGCTACTTAGTCGCATGTATGTCTTGCTCGGTTCACTCGCTCCCTCTCAATGGAGCACCAAGATCCACTTAGTGGCTCATCTCGCCTCTCATCATCATCAAAGGTGTGTATATATATATATATATGTAAAAACATATAATATAAACACACACACAATAACCTTTATATTTTCTTTAAAAACCCTTCCACTCTTTACGTGGGTATATCATTAACAGACGTGTATGTGGTGGCTTTTCCGTATCCCAAAACATGTGAAAAATCATTTATATTTTGAAAACATTTAACCCTAGTGTAATACTCGTTCTAAATTACTGTTTCTCTTAGTTCGCCTGGCATGCATCATTTAGTAGGAAATCATGGAAAATATAGTTTAAGCCTTACTTAAATTATGGATAGGATATAAATGGAATTAAATGAATTGTTAAAGTTTAGTAGTGAAATTAGAAGTTTAAACTGATTTTACAAAAAATTGACAGAGAATTTAAAAATTTCACTGCCAATGGAATAAAAGGAAATTGTTTGAAGAATAGAATTCTACACTGAAAATTTTATTCCACTGACTTAGGATATAGGCAGAATTTTGGTAATTCTTGAAGGGTAAAATGGTAACTAAGAGTAAATTTTTACTTTTAGAATTAAACCATCCTTTGACAAGTGGCAATTCCTTAGGAATGAATGGCTAAGATTAAGCCAAATTTCTCCACCCTTTTGTCTTACAAAATCCGGCCATGACTTTGGAATTTCCTAGAAAATTCATCCAATATAAATGGTTGTCTTCAACCTTAGAACTTGAACAAGAAAATCACCATTGATGAGTGCTTGTAAACCTTACTCCATAAACACAAGTCCAAACTTTGCCAAATAAGTTCAGCAAATTTTCTAGCCAACTTGAAGCTTTTGATTAGCCCATTGATATTCCCAAATCAATTTCAAGAAATTCAAGTTAGGTGAGGAGGAATTTGGATTTGAAATTTTAGGGCTCTTGGTGGAAGTTCACAAATCAAAGGTAAGCATGCCTAATTTTGATCCTAGATTGTAGTTTTTGGCATGCTAAACATGAATATCAAGTTAGTTTAGCTTGAAATTGCTTGTAGGCTTGTGAATCTAGAAAATTAGCAAAGTGATGGAGAATTTTTGAATTTGATATTTTTAGGTCAAATTAAATTCATGGAACCTTAGGATTAAAATATGAAGTTCATGGAAACTTGCTAAACTAGGAAATGCCACCAAATTACATTAGAAAAGAAAATTTTGATTTTTCAATATTTATGCCAAAAATTTCAAGGAAAATGACATTTTTGTCATTTTGGAATTTAAATGAAAACGTAGTTGTTTTGAAGAAATTCTAATGTGAATATATTAAAGAAAAATGTTGGAAAAGAAAAATGTGGAAATTGGGTGAAGTTGGAGCAAATGGCGAAATTTTCAATGTGTTATAGCCATGCTAGTATTTTTGATCCATGGGCCTATTTTCTAGAAATCTCCTTTCCTAATGGTTCTTTTATATTATTTTGAATATTTGAATTATTAAAGTATCTGAATTTATTTATTTTTTGGTGAACTTCAATACTTCTATAAATATTTTACTGGCTATCCACTCACTGAGTAACCTAGTTACTCACACTCGTTTTCATAAAACTTATTTTTCCAGGTTGTAGCTAGTTAACCGCGCTACTAGGGTACGTTGTGGTGGGAAAGTAGTTGGCATCTTGCACCAGTTTGACCAGAGGTGAAAGAGTCAATCCTTTTTGTATTATTTTTGAAATATTCGTGTAGGTCCCACCGAGTATGCAAATATCATTTTAAACAGCCAGTTCTCTTCTTTAATGAGTCTAAGAATTTTCGAAACTGACGTGATATTTTTCTGAGTTCTGGAAGTCCGTAAATAAATTCTAAAAAAACATGTCGAAAAACCTAATGGCATTTCCATAAATATTTGAAGTTTTTGAGTCTTAAGGTTTACATGAATTTTTACGCCATGACAGTTTGACATTTAAGCTGTTTTGATTTGTCTGCATGTTAGTTAAATATTTTAACTATGGAACTGGATGAAAACTATATAAGAGAAAAGTCAGAAAAATGGCCATTTTAGCCTTGCAACCCTTGAGCTGTATTCTAACTTAATAGAATACATTTCAAAAGTTGCAGCAATTGTTACGCGCTCGATCATGGTGTCGGGGGTGACACCTGGTGACTAAGCAATGAAATCTAAGCCACTCAAAGTACCGGAGGTTCGTATACTCCCAAAGAATCCACGATGAATGATCTTTGAAACGTCGCCGCACTCGATCGCCCGGAAACCCTAATACGCAGATAAATGTGTTAGAATTCTAATTCAAACTTTCCTAATTGATTTTGGGGATCCAATATGCTAAAAACTAAGGTTTGGAAGTGATCCGGGGGTTAGAAAAGTGTCCGGAGAGGTTTCGGGTCAAAAACAGACATTTTCAGGAAAATTACGAAAATGCCCTTTGGGACCCGGTTGACTCCCATGCGACATTGACCAACTCCCGCGAGGGAGACGTCCTTTTGGATCTTTGTTTTGAGGCTTTTCCTCGATTTTTGAGCCCGTTGCTCCATGGTTAGACCTGAAATTCGAGACAGGCAATCCCACATCTCCCATGACACATTTGCTGAAGCTAAAATGAGAATCACAAGCTCAAAGTTCCTAGATCTCAAATCTAAGCTAAAATTTAACTAAAAAGCTAGACATAGCTTTGAGCTTGGTTCTCTCATAGACCGATGCATGAAAATGCATGAAAACGTAATAAAACGTACATTAAGGTGAGTAGAATAACATACCAAGATCTCACATTGATCCTTCGGTCGATTTGTCCGGATTGACCAAAAGTCTAAAATTGCTCCGAGAGAGCAAATGAGAGGAGGGGAAGAAAGGGAGACGAGAAATGAAAGGGGGAGAGCTCAACTCCCCCTATTTATAGGCAAGCCTGACACCAGACCTACTCGGGCCTCAGGCCAGACTTTCTCCCCTCTTATCAACCTTTCCTAATCTCGTTCATTGGCCTAATCTATCGACCAATTCACCAATGGATATCCAATCCATTGGCTATGTACTTAAGAAAGTCCAATTAATACTTCCATGCATGGTTACTTATCTCATCTTCCAACTCCTCCTAATTTCCACTTCTCTTATTTATCAGACACATCCAGATCGACGTATTATGGAGTTCATACGCCATCTTATACTATTTCGTTTGTACAAAAATGTTGGATTAGATCCGAGTGTGTCAACTCTCCCATCCTTCAAAAAATTTCGTCCTCGAAATCATTGAGGTAGTTGTGGGCATATTTGGCTTCTATTCCAAGCCTTTCTCTAGTTTTTGACTAGTGCTCGCATCACTATTTACTGCTGAACTTCCTCACGTCGCTTCTGACACCAACTAAGTTGTGTCTTAATCTCTCTTGATCATTCTTTCTTGAGAACGGCTTCATCGTCCTTATGTTCTTGAGTTCGAGCTTCATCTTCTCCTCAGTAGAGCGTATCCTTACCCATTCGTGTTAGGCTCGTTTCACTTTAATTGTGTTACTTGGACACTCTCGCTCCATCCCAGCTGTGCTTGCTCAATCCTCTTGCTTTGTCCTCGTCTTTTCCTTAAAGTCTCTCTTAGCGAGACTATCTCTTTATCACTGCTGAGGTTCCACTCTTCTTATTCTTTTTAAGAGTCTCTTCTTTTTTCTTTAATGTTGCCTCTCTCTTCGAGGCTATTCTCCGACGTATTCGTTATTTTCTCAAGGTCTTGTACTCATCTTTGTAACCAAGATGTCGGGAAAGACTTTAGATTAACTCTCTCACCTCCAAGGTGAGGTGTGAGGTGAGTTAATTGTCTTTCCCTTACCTTGTCTTGCTTCTCTTTTCATCTCTTGGTTCTCTTCTTTTTCTCTTGATCTCTCTTTTTCGTCATATGGCATGTAAGTTGAGCTCTTGCATGTACTGGCCCATTCTCAGTCACAACATATCGGAGGAATCAAAGATCATGCCCTTTCGGCTCTCATAATCCAACTCACCCTTTGACTGCCCATTTTTATCTCAAATAAGGCCCTCGGCCCAACTCATTTCTCATCCTCTCTATGATGGAGAACTTTGGGTGGCCTCATACTCTCTCCAGCCACACTCTGGGTCGATCCTCTAGAGTGGTCATCATAGAAATCCTTAAGATCTCGATCTCTAATCCTTCTTCACATAGGGATGCCTCACATGGCTCCCAAATCATCCGTACTTGAGCCTCAACCTCATGCTCATCCATGTCATATACTTTGGCCTCTTGGGGCTTTCTTTTGTCTTTTATCTTCTTTGCTATAGTTCATTTTAGGGTTTTCTTCCCCACAGACACTCCCCGTCTACACAAGATATTGTTGATCACGCCCATGTTACGATCACTGCGCGTTCCTTATCTTCGTGTCTCTCTTTTCTATGACCTCCTTTATCCACCTTAGCTTCTTTACTAAGGGTCGATTTCTTTTCCTTCTTTCATCAACAGTTCTTTCTAGAGGTTTCTTTATCCCTTTTTCTATGCCTTTTTCTTCTTTCCATTCACTCACTGTTCATCATGGGGTCCACCTTTCTCTTGCATCCCCGTCAATACGGGACTACACAAATCAAACATATTATAATCGTGCGACGTCATTTGTAACTTTTCTTAATCCTCGTATTTCCCTTTCTTAGGGTTTCTTATCTTTTCAATTGATTTGCCCTTGTCTTGGGTTCGTTGCCATCCTTAGGCATCATTTGTGACGAGCGTGTCACAGCACTTCCAAATTAATAACCTTACTAACTCTGTAGAAGGGTAAGTAAGGGTCGATCCCACAGAGAGCTCGCTTGATTAATCGCTACTTTCATACATGAAACAAACAAAGAAAATAAACAATTGGGTTGTTGGTAAGATTAAAAATGACAAGTAAGACAAGCAAACAAAAGTGATAAACTAAATAAATTAATGGAAAGGTAAACCTCCAACCTAGAGAATGATGGATACTTGGATTTAAGCGACTGATCATCGACTATTAAACATATAATCAATCCTTTAACCAGCAGCGTAGTTAATGTTACAGTAACTTCTTATAAACCCAATCAATTCTAGCACAAATCAACTAGAACCTAACTTTTAATTAATTCTTTCCCTTCTTAAACTAACCCAAGAACCTAGCAGTCCCAAATTCAAGTTAAGAAGAGGATAAAGCACTAAATTGATGTTAGATGACAATAAACAATGGAATACCGAGCATACCCCATTCAATTTACACTTGTAATTCTCATGAGAGCAGCAAATACACTCACTTGTTACTTTTGATTAGGGCTGTCGCAACGTACAACGAGTTGGACTTACATGACATGGAGTCACCACCAATCTTTTTTGTTTAGGTGTAATTGGTCACCTATTAGAATCTAACTTAGCATTGGCCTGATATGGCGTACTAAACTAGATAAGTTTCAATCTATGAAACAAGGAGCTGGGTTCGGGAGTACGGTTACATATGGAGAAGGATTAGCACCCCCATAACGCCTGTCAAATGACGGTACCGATTGATTTAATATTAATTAGGCCTTAACTCTAGATTGCTTAATAATTAAACCCTTTTATTCTTTTATTAATCCTTTTTAGTTTTTAAAAATTCAGAGACTCTTTTTTAGGCAATGCATGATGCACATGATGCATGCAAATATATTCTTGGAGAATTTTTCGAGAATTTATGCAAACCCCTTTCGGCACTCCGATGGTATTTATATAAATTCTCGCCCTAAGAGAATTACTCGGAAGGTCCATCGCTATGGTTCCCAAGAGAATCCTCCTCATTGGGAGTATTGATTTTTCTAATTAAATTATTTGTTTCATGATGACAAATATGATGCATTATTCCAATTTTAAAATGTATGATTACTTTCGAGAGTCTCATACAAACCCGTTCCAGCGCTCTGGTGGTATTTGTAAAAGGACACTAGTCCTAAAAGAATCCCTTGAGAGATCCACCGCTGTGGTTCCCAAGACACACTCCTTACTGGGGTAATCACACATTAGCAGATAATTACTCTCATGATGACAGTACAAAATGAATGCACATGATCTTGGGTTTTTTCAAAGCAAATATTATTATTCTTGACTTTGACCATTATTGTTATTAATATAGATTTTAATTAATTATTAATATTTTAACTTTGGACATTTATTGATATTAATATAGGTTTTCAATAATTATTAATTATTACCTTTTTTATAGTTACTCTATGCAAGAATTCCTTACAAAATCATTCCAGCGCTCTGGTGGAATTTGTAGAGACCCTTGTCCTCAAGGAACTTTCCATAAGACCCATCACTATGGTTTCCAAAAAGTTCCCATTATTGGATTGTCTTATTAATATTACTAATTGTCTTATTAATATTATTATTATTCATAATTTTTATTTATTACTATTATTGATATTTTTGTTAATTATTAATATTATTGTTATTATTATTATTTTTATAATTACTATTTTCAAGAATTTTTTACAAACTCATTCCAGCGCTCTAGTAGAATTTGTAAAGACTCTTGTCCTCGAAAGATTGTCCAAGAAATTCGTCGCTACGGTTCCCAAGACAATCTTCTTCATTGGAATAGTTATATGTTAAGAGAAATATTTACAAATGCATAAAAGAATTAATAAATAAATTAACTTTAGAACTTATCGATTTACAGTAATAGAAACTACTAACTATCATTGAAAACTAGTATATGATCTCTTATATTTTTATTATCACCTTTATTACGCTTATCTATTATAATTTTGGCATTCAAAATTCTAAGTCAATTTAAGGTTTATCACGCTGCAAATGGAAATCAAGAGAACAAGACAAAAATCCCAAAGTCAAACAAACTAAAAGCACGTTACAAATTAACTAAGGGTGGAAAAGTTACCAGCAAAGCTAATCACCACTCCAAGCCAAATCTGTCAAACCAATCCTGCGTAGACCCCTTTTATTCTATCTTTGTTTGATTGCCCAGATACAAGTCGGTGCTCCTTTGAAAAAGTGAGTCCCCTTCTCTGTTTTGTAGCCCCCTTAATCTTCTTTTGGTAATACTGTTGTGCTATATTCCTCGCCTCTCTTTTTTGTTGCGGCTGTGCCTTCTTTTTTCACTCTTTCTTTTTGTGGGTACACGTCTGTCTCTGTCCCCTAATTTGATCCTTATTATTGCTTTTATATACAGGATGGGAGAGTCAAAATATGGAAAGTTTGAAAATTAATGTTAATTGATTGAAAAATTAATTCTTAATTGATTTGAGAAATAAAGACTAATTTACAATTAAAACTAATCGAGTACAAATGTGAAAAGTAAACTCTGACAATTTAAAACTAATCAAATATGAAAAGTTAGAAAATTGATTGAGAAAATTGATATTAATTGATAGAGAAAATTGATATTAATTGATAGAGAAAATTAAGGTGAATTGATTGAGAAAAAATCAAATCAAAATTAAAGACTTGGTAAAAGATTTACTCACAATTAATATTGATTAATTTGACAAAAGTAAACTCTACAAAAATGGTAAGTAAATAAATAAAATAAACTAAGAGGAAAAAAAAAAGCCCACATAAAAAATGTTTTCAAAATGCCCAATTACAAATTTAAATACCCAAGTGGCTTGGTCCGGGTCCAAGTTTAAATGACGATGAGGCCATTATTTCACTGGACCTGCTAAAAATTATGGTGTCTACAAGGGCAAACTACTATTAGGATTAGAATTACCCTAATTCTAACAAGCAATAACATAATCTCATTGATCATTCATGACTAATCAAATCAAATATGCAATTGCAAGAATACAAACACAATTATAACCTTTGATAAATAGAGAATAACAAGATAATTAAAGAGAAAGATCATTCATTAAAAACAAAGTCTCATAATCCTTAACCAAGCATCTAATCAAACCCTAAATTGGAGAAGAAGAAGTTTAGCCATTAATGATAAGAAGAAAACATGAAATTCTATCTAGCCTGGAAAAAAATCATCTCTCCTCTCTCTAGCCTATTCTATCTCAATAAAAAGGCTGAAAAAGGTTTATTGTAAGTACTTAACTATCCCTAGGTTAATTCTAAGATTACAAAACCAGATGGAGGCTACAAAAGTCTTTTCCTCATTCCTTTAATGTAGTGAATATGTGATTTCTTCATCTCAGATCTTCTTTAAGCTTCTAAGCCCAAGTGATTGGCCCAAATATGCAAAGAATAATGTCTGGACTTTGATTTTCGCAAAGCATATCGGCCATAGGAGTAGCATACTCGACCACCGGGTTAGTATTTTGGTGCCTGAGATAGTGAGGAGTCGAGCCAACGTGGCCACCGGGGTGGTTTTTCTGTTTTATGCTCCAGGACTACCCGATGGCTGGGTTAGGTACACCGGTGGCCGGGTTGGGAATTCACCCTATGGTACTGCAGGCGATTAGGATTGATAGTCCTCTGAAAAATAGTCATTTAAAGGGGCAAATGAACTCGGATTTTGATGTTCTTTAGCATCCGGAAAGCCCAAGATGTCCTCTACAACTTTCATGAAGGTTATAAACTCACATGAAGCCTCTAAAATAGTGTAAATCAGCTATCTTTTAGATTTATCCAATCTGTCAGGATGCTTCCCCTTTCTTAATGCTTACTTTGAGACTCCTTCCTTCCTTCTTGATAAAATTCAACCATTTTTGCATCAATGTCATCATTTTCCTTGGTTCACACCTATACATAAAACAAGGATAAATGATTTTCATTCATATAGATAAGTGCTTAAATCAATACAATTTATTGTAGGAAAACGAGCATAAATAAGCACTCATCAATTTACGACTTTCATTATCTCTGTGCCCCTTCCACTAGGGTTTTGGGTTTGCCGTTAACTTTGTCTTACCTTGGTTTACGTGATCTTTCATGCTTTATCCAAGGTTTCCTTTACTTAAGCTTCATTTCTTTCTTTCCTTACTTTCTTCATCGTCCTTATCCTCGCTTTTCTTCTAACACCTTTATTTCATTTAGGTGTTAGAATTTATTTTCTCTTTTATTATACTGGTTGTGCTCATAGACGTTTATGAGCTTGACCAGTTCCTTTCCTTATCCCTGTATTTCTTCCATTAAGTATTCGGGGTTGTCATTGTAATTCTTTTTTATCTCACTTCCCGTATTTCTTGCTTTTTGCATGTGGGGCTTCTTTACCTTAGTTGTCTTCGGCTTTTGATTCCCTGATGTCTCTTCTTTGTCCTCCACATCAAGGTTTATTTGTTGCGAACAACATATTTCTCTACCATCCATCGTCTTATAATCTTGTCCTCATTTAGCTACTTCCATTCTACCTAGGTTTGACTTCATCTCCCACATCATTTTTTTACTTATCATTCTTTGGGGAGGCTATCCTTAGGGTTGAGCTACTCCCCTCCTTCTAGAATTTTCAACTTATCCTTTACATTCTTTAACTCTTTACTCTTAATTCCTTCTATCTCACTCTTTCATCTTGCTTCACCTTTTTCTCTTCTCTAGTTCCAATTACCATCTTACTTATCCTTGTTCTTTCTTAACTCTTACATAAGTCGATTGTTGAGTACCAAAATAGACATATTTTCCAATGTTAATCTCTATAGATTTATGCATTTCATTGTATAAACTAAGCTTACTTAGCTTTGTTTCACTTTGTAGGTGTCAATTGAGGTAATTGAGTGAAAATGATGGAATTGAAGTGAAAAGGACCAAACACAAATCAAGTGGGAAGACAAGATGTAAAGAACTCAAAGTTAAAATCCTGACAGATTGGATAGATCATAAATATGGCTGATTTTCTCTATGTTCGAGACTTCAATTGTTTTTGTGATCTACATCAAAGTTATAGAGGACATCTTGGGCTTTCCGGAATGCTAAAGAACGTCAAAATCGGAGTTCGTTTGGCCCTCCAAATGTCTATTTTACGAGAGACTATCAAACTAAGGCCGGGTCTGCCCGACCAATCTGTCGACGGGTAACCATGTAGACGTCGACGGTTGCTCGAGCAATGGACACGAGATCACTTACACAAGCAGAGACGTCGACGGCCAACTCTAGACGTCGACGGCCAACTCTAGACGTCGACGGGTGGAAATTTCTGACTTCAAATACATAAAGGCTAAACACTTAGACGTCGACGTGCACATCTTTAGACGTCGACGTGCACATCTTTAGACATCGACGGATCAATCGAGCTGGGAAAAATATGAAGAAAACAAGAAGAGACGTCGACGGGCAAACATGTAGACGTCGACGTCTAATAGAGTCAAAATGTCGGCAGACCCACTTAAATGCTTTCATTCCATTATCAAATCCTTGAAAAACATATCCCGGGGATTCAGTGGAGAAGAGGCGTGATAAAATCCCCAATTTCCTCAGACTTGTCTCCCTCTTTCCTTAGTGGCCTCTACTTTATCTTATTTTATAGGATTTCTTATCTTATCTTAGAGGAATAATTGAGGAGAGTGGGGAATAATGGAGAGAGTGGGCTGAGAGCTGGAGAGCAAAGGCCGAGAGAGAGAGGCAGCTAAAAGGGGGTGGCAGTTCAGTTCTTAAGTTGGTATTTTTGCTGGGTTCTATTATTCTTCTTGTAATTTTCGTTTAGCAAAACTCTATAACTCCAATCTATTATAAGATTCAATCACTTTGATCTGCATTTGTGAGATTCTTGTTCTTAATGCTTTCTTGTTCATTGATTGTTCTTCTATCTCTTGAACTTTAAAGATGATTATCATGTTTATTATCTTGTCTTTTGGATTGCTGAGTTAATTAGTTGCAAATAATTGATTGAGTAGTTCATTAGCATGCTAATCTTTGAACTCCAAAGCTAGAGTTTGGTGATTTCTTAGAACTTGAGTAGCAAGAGGATGTTTTCACATCCAAAGAGATTTGAAGATGCAATTTGAATAATGAATGCTGGGTTTGTTATTGATTGTTGTTAGCTTTCATCTTTCACTAGCTTATTGCTCTTCTAGGCTTGAATTTGGATTGCTGGGATTCAAATTAGCCTTAAGAGGAAGGATTAATAGTGAACCTGGATTCATGGTTAATCAACATTAGGAAAGATTCATGGATTTGAAGTTGGTTTCTAATCCATGGGGTTAACCAATTAATGAGAAGAATGTTTGGTCAGTGAATCAATGATCAAGTGCTAGGTTGAAAGATTGATCATATAATAGATTGGAGGTTTTATTTTATCATACATTGCATTATTATTACCATACTTGATAACTCATATTTTATTTCCAACACCAATACAAAACCCCATATTTAAATTCTTGTTTAGTTTGATATATGCTTTGTGAAAGTAATGATAAATTGGATAGCTCCTTGTGGGATCGACCCTTGCTTCCCTAACTACATGTTAGAGTAGTGAGGTTATTTTTGGTGCGTTGCGACACGCATCAATTTTGGCGCCGTTGCCGGGGAGCTACGGCATTTATCATTACTTTCTTTTCATTTCATTTGTTTCATTTGTTTGCTTTGATTCCCTTGTTGTTTTTTTTGTTGTTTCATTTTTCAGGATTTTATACATACCAACTTGAACCACCCACCCTCTCCACTTGAGCTAAAAATTGGTGTCTTATTCCTCAACGGGCATATGTTGAGACATTGACAGATGTTGTTTGAACAAGATAAGTCAGAAACATTTAGACATCGACGGTTATTTACTTGGACGTCGACGGATGGGTCAAAGCAAGACAAATTGTGAAGTCAGAAATACTTAGACGTCGACGGATCAAACTCTAGACGTCGACGGATGACACGGGCATGAGCAACATATGAATTTGAGCTTTTAGACGTTGACGTATAAACACATAGCCGTTGACGGGTACTCACCCTAATCCTTCCAAGCAATGGTAAATGAGCCCTTTTAAAGGAATATATCTTAAGACCCACCCACCCCCCCTTATTCTTTCTCACGTTGTTTCTTTATGTTGTGATTCTAGTTTGAGCACTTACATTTTCAGCCTACAAGGTATGTAGTCTTCCAACCTCAACTCATATATTTCGACTCTTGAAAATGCATTCCATGATCGCACCAAGTATATTGCATTTTCTTTATGCTTACGCTTTTTATACTTGCTTGTATTTGTTCTTGTGGACTACATGATGTTCAAACATTGAGGACAATGTTTGATTTAAGTGTGGGGGGGATTTGCAATTGCATTGCTTGATAATTGGGGGTAGTAGTTTAGTTACATGATAGTTAACTTTCAAATGGAATGATGAGTTATTCATGGTATGAATGTTAGCCTAGTTAGGAATGAAATATGCATGATGTTGATTGAATAAGATGCTTTGCTTCTTGATTTCTAAGTATCGTGTTAGTTGATTTCTTTAAGTCAAATATGTTTGAGTAGGGTAATGCATTAACAACCTTGCGAGGATTTGAGCTTTATAGATTGCACTTCAATCTCTTTTCATTCTTGAGTGTAATTTATGTCTCCTATGGTTGTATGCTTTTAGAACTTGCTTGATACCTTGTTGAGATTACATTTATTGCATTCATGTTTGAAGGATGATTAAGGTTTAGGATTAAGTTTGAGCCAAATTGACCAACCTTTGTAAAACCAATGTAGATAACCCCATGAGCTTAACATGATTTTAGCCATGTTCTTTGTTGTTAAACCTTATTATCCTAAAAAGGACCTTAAGCTTTAAAAGAAAAACAAGTTTACTCACCTTGTCTCTTTGACTTAGTGAAATAATTGCCTTGTTTTACATTTATGTTCTTGGAAAAAGGTTGGCAACAAGAATAAGTGTGGGGGGAAAAACCACCTTGAGTTGGTCAATTGAGAAAAAGGTTGTATGAGTGAGATGTCCAAAGTATTTAAAGTAAAATAAAATGTGCCTTAAGAAAGCAAAATCTAGAAAGAAAGGCACTATAAAAGAACTTGGCATCTCCTAGGTTCAAATGAAAAAAAAAAAGGACGAAAAGAGTGAAAAGAAGTTGATTAAAAGATGGAGAGATTAGTGAATTGTTGACCAAGCCAAGATTTGGGCTATTAAAAGTAAAATCTGCCCATAATTTCAATTAGTTAATATTTCATTAATCTTGAAGAGGCCTTTGATTGAATTCCTTTACTCATTTCTTTCTTTCGTAAGTTTCTCAACCAAGGCCCCATTACAACCTTACTTTAAAACCTTTTCATTCATTCATTCATGACATGTAAGATGGAGTAGTGGAGATGAGGTATACTAGCAAGCATATGGTAAGTATATTTTCATAGAAAGACTCTTGAGGGAACCATTATCAAACACTTGAGTGAATGAGAGATGACTAGTGAGGAATTGCCTTATTCAAGCATGTTTGGTTGAAGTTTGATGCTTGCATTGTTATTTATTAATCTTGTTTGCTTAGTTTTCTTATTCATGATTTGTTATGTTTTCTTTAGTTCTTATCCATGCTTTTACTTGTCACATGTGTTTCTCTTGAGTTCGATTTGAACTTTAACTACCATAATAAGAATGTTGTGGCTATTGTTGGTAAACTTTTAGGAGATCATACCTCCTCCTACTAGGGACACCTAGGGGTTTAATATGGGCTTGTAGTTTAGGCTAAAAGCTACCGTGTTCTCCTACGAAAATGGACAATAAGTTAGGTTAGGTTTAGTGTAGATAATAACTCTCCTTAAGCTTGCTCGAGGACGAGCAAAGGTTTAAGTATGGGGGAATTTGTTAAGTACCAAAATAGACATATTTTCCTATGTTAATCTCTATAGATTTATGCATTTCATTGTATAAACTAAGCTTACTTAGCTTTGTCTCACTTTGTAGGTGTCAATTGAGGTAATTGAGTGAAAATGATGGAATTGAAGTGAAAAGGACCAAACACAAATCAAGTGGGAAGACAAGATGTAAAGAACTCAAAGTTGAAATCCTGACAGATTGGATAGATCATAAATATGGCTGATTTTCTCTATGTTCGAGACTTCAATTGCTTTTTTGATCTACATCAAAGTTATAAAGGACATCTTGGGCTTTCCGGAATGCTAAAGAACGTCGAAATCGGAGTTCTTTTGACCCTCCAAATGTCTATTTTACGAGAGACTATCAAACTAAGGCCGGGTCTGCCCGACCAATCCGTTGACGGGTAACCATGTAGACATCGACGGTTGCTCGAGCAATGGACACGAGATCACTTACACAAGCAGAGACGTCGATGGCCAACTCTAGACGTCGATGGCCAACTCTAGACGTCGACGGGTGGAAATTTCTGACTTCAAATACATAAAGGCTAAACACTTAGACGTCGACGTGCACATCTTTAGACGTCGACGGATCAATCGAGCTGGGAAAAATATGAAGAAAACAAGAAGAGACGTCGACGGGCAAACATGTAGACGTCGACGTCTAACAGAGTCAAAATGTCGGCAGACCCACTTAAATGCTTTCATTCCATTATCAAATCCTTGAAAAACATATCCCGGGGATTCAGTGGAGAAGAGGCGTGATAAAATCCCCAATTTCCTCAGACTTGTCTCCCTCTTTCCTTAGTGGCCTCTACTTTATCTTATTTTATAGGATTTCTTATCTTATCTTAGAGGAATAATTGAGGAGAGTGGGGAATAATGGAGAGAGTGGGCTGAGAGCTGGAGAGCAGAGGCCGAGAGAGAGAGGCAGCTAAAAGGGGGTGGCAGTTCAGTTCTTAAGTTGGTATTTTTGCTGGGTTCTATTATTCTTCTTGTAATTTTCGTTTAGCAAAACTCTATAACTCCAATCTATTATAAGATTCAATCACTTTGATCTGCATTTGTGAGATTCTTGTTCTTAATGCTTTCTTGTTCATTGATTGTTCTTCTATCTCTTGAGCTTTAAAGATGATTATCATGTTTATTATCTTGTCTTTTGGATTGCTGAGTTAATTAGTTGCAAATAATTGATTGAGTAGTTCATTAGCATGCTAATCTTTGAACTCCAAAGCTAAAGTTTGGTGATTTCTTGGAACTTGAGTAGCAAGAGGATGTTTTCACATCCAAAGAGATTTGAAGATGCAATTTGAATAATGAATGCTGGGTTTGTTATTGATTGTTGTTAGCTTTCATCTTTCACTAGCTTATTGCTCTTCTAGGCTTGAAGTTGGATTGCTGGGATTCAAATTAGCCATAAGAGGAAGGATTAATAGTGAACCTGGATTCATGGTTAATCAACATTAGAAAAGATTCATGGATTTGAAGCTGGTTTCTAATCCATGGGGTTAACCAATTAATGAGAAGAATGTTTGGTCAGTGAATCAATGATCAAGTGCTAGGTTGAAAGATTGATCATATAATAGATTGGAGGTTTTATTTTATCATACATTGCATTATTATTACCATACTTGATAACTCCTTATATTTTATTTCCAACACCAATACAAAACCCCATATTTAAATTCTTGTTTAGTTTGATATATGCTTTGTGAAAGTAATGATAAATTGGATAGCTCCTTGTGGGATCGACCCTTGCTTCCCTAACTACATGTTAGAGTAGTGAGGTTATTTTTGGTGCTTTGCGACACGCATCATCGATCCAATTTCTTCTTTAATTGTGTTTGTAATCTCCATCATCATCATCTTCTTCGTTATACTTCCACCCTTATTTGATTTACCATACCTTCGTACTCTCATTTCTTTATCTCTCTTTTCCTTTCTTTGTTTCTTACTTCTTTTATATCTTGAGGGTAGGTAGGTGGTGAGGAGCCTACTACCGGTTATTCCTTAGAATACAATCACCCCCATCCACTCGTTTCCTTTGAGTGCTTTCTTTTCTTATCTCTTCTCCAATTTTTTTCTTCCTATCCAACCTCCTTGTCTCTTTTTTGTAACTTAAATAATCAGGGGTTTTCCTTCCCTTCATGAGTTCACACTCTTAACCCCTTTTTATCTCTAAAATTCTGGCCTACAACCATCCTTGTGTATTCTTTCCTCTCTTTAAGTTATTCGTAGTATGATGCTGTGCTTGGCTTGACTTAAGTTTGGGTTCATTATGCTCTACTTTCTTTAGCTAAAATTTGTTTCTAAGTCTTTTATTCGATTTCTTTCATTGGGTTTTTCTTAATCCCTTTTTCTAGGCTTTTAAAACCTCTTTTCATTCTTTTTCTTTAAACTTATTCCTAGGTTATCCATCTAGGTTTTGCCTTAAATCCTGACTTTCTACACCTTACTCTTTACTATTTCTACTTAGTCATTTTGGGGTTATTACCCTATGGTTCATTATGAAATTATTGCTAATTAAGGTTAAAATTTCCTAGTTGTGTTATGCTTTTCATTTCCCCTTATTAAGGCTCTACTCCTAATTAACCAAAACTCAGTCCATCAATTGAACTAAGTTTCTCTTCTTCACAGACCCCATTCATATCTGATAAGCCTAAAATTTTCATTTACCTAGAGTTTTATGCTTTCTTTCTTTGTTAAGAAAGCTTCTGCACCACATCACAACAACTCTTTTATCCGTTGTTTAAACCTCACCTTTCCTTTCTTTTCGACTTTTTCTTACTCACCAGTTCCTTCTGGTGATGTCTTCCCAACTATGGGAAAAAATTCTCTTCGTGCTCTTTAGTTGCACACATGCAGGCAATTCCATCACCGCCGGGCATTACACTCTTTCCACTTGCTTACTTCCTATTGACCTTGTTGAGGTAATCTCTTATCACTTTTTGGGGTCTCTTCCTTCTTACTCTTATTGTTGACCAAATGATGAGGGGTTTATTATTCATTTACCCCTCAAGTGTGGAGATTTCTTAACTTATCCAAATTCCTTATTTCGTTTCCTCTATCTCCACTTCTTTTCCCTTCTTCCTCAGTTATCTTCTCTTAACATTGGTATCCAATGATTGGACAAGTAGTAATAAACCTACTACTCGTCGACCATATGGATGAGATCTCTTTTCATTCTTCTCCTTGAATTCCTTTAGCACGAGGATCCAAGGCTACATACACAATGAGGAGTCCACTATGCATACTTCATATGGATAGAAGGTCTCTTTCCATTCTTCATTCTCTGTCTTACCATCTTTACCTTCTTCCTTCTCATTGTTTATCAAGAATGGCTTCACTCTTATTCTTCTTCTTACCATCGTTTTTACCATTCTCGAGTCCGTTAGGGTTTCCTCTTGTCAGTCCTTGTCACATACTCGAATGACTCTATCTTAACTCACCTCTCGCGATCTTGGGTCACTCGACCTCTTCCCAAATCCTTGGGTTCTCCTTCTCAAACGACCCGTTCCCAAAATCTACGCATAAATAATATAGAAGGTGGAAGATGTCAAGTTAGTTCGTTGGAGAGGTTCAAGTTAGGCTGTAATCTCAATTGGCACCCTGACCTTTCCGAAAAATCTCAATTAGGTGCTCAACCTTTTAAAAAGATCAAATAGGTGTCAAATGTTTACGAATAAGGTCAAATAAGTACTGAATTTCAATTTTTCTCAGTTGTGATGGACACACGTCGTGATTATTAATAGACTTCTGACATGGCACGTTAACTCCAATTCTTTCTACTCTTTTTTTCTTTCTTTTCCTTTAAAAGTAGGTTTAAGTTTTGTTTTTTTTCTTATTTTTTTTATTCCTACAGTATGAAAAGGAGATTTTCAGCTGGGGGCTTGTTAGGGTTGGGTTGAGTTAAGGTTTTCGGAGCATTTGCTGAGGAATTAAAGATTGAAGAAACCCAGTACTTCTTAATTTTGGGTTTAGGTTCTCGACTCTTGCACCATCTACAGTGCAGCTTAATATTGTGAGAATGAGTTATGCTGAAAGTTCTTCAAAGTCTGTTTCATTTAGCTTATGTATTGTCTGGGTTTAGCTGAACAATTTTGGTTGTGTATGAAGATTTAAAAGTTAGATTTAAGCTTGCATTGTATTTTATTTTAATTTTTTTATGAGAAGTATAAGTTAGAGATTCAGGCTTGTTTCAATCTTACAATGGCTTATGATGCTTTTATAATTTTGGCAGTGGTAGTAGGAGTCAAGGTGTGGGAAATGGTGTAGACATGAAAACTTATAAGCTAATATCATCAAGTTATCCAGTGGAATGGGAATATGAAGGATGTCCCATTTATTGTTATTGCAACATGAAGGCACCTAGGTGGTGTGCTTGGACTGCAAAAAATCCAGGGAGAAGATTTTACGAATGCCATCAATACCCTGTACGTAGCATATTTAATTGTTTTATATATGAGTGTTTAGGTGTTACAAAAAGAGAGTATACTGACATAAATGTCATGACTTATGGCCTTAGAGGTTTGATTATGGATTTCATGCATGGCATGATCCAATTGTCCCTACAAGAGCGAGAGAGATAATCATGGAGCTTAGACATAGAGAAAGAAAGTTTAATGAGAATGTTAAATTGGCACAGAATAAAGTCTTGCAATTGCGGAACAATGCTGTTGAGCTATTAGAAGCAGAGCTAATTGAAGAAAACATATTATTGAGGAATGAAGTCAGTGCAATGAGACTGAAATTAAAAGAAGTTAGTCAAGCTTCTTCAATGGTTTGTAGTCCTAGTGTCATGGGAAGAAAATGTAAAATGGTTATGTGTTTTGCCATTATCCTAGTACTCTTTGTGCTATGCATCAATGGCCCTAAATATAATGGCAAAATGACATATGCCTTACCGAAGTGAATGTATTTCCGTCCCATTATGATATAATGACAATTGTTCTTATTATTTCTTCTAAATTAAGTGAATTGTGGTTAGGTTTCTTCCTAATGATGCATTTGCTTATATGTGATTCCATTATATTACTTTATGAAATAGAAAAAAAAAAATCATAAACAGAATTTAACTAGTAGCTTAGATAGTAGTGAACAGCATATGAAGGACTTTCAAACATCATATTAAATTGAATTTGAGCTGTCTGGACAGGGACATTGTCAAATATCATACTCAAATATCATACAAATATAGCTGAAATACATAGTTTGAAAAAGGCTGTCATCAACATATTACATTGTCAATGTCACAAAAGTTGGTCAAAGCTGAAAATTCCTGCCACTTTAACAAAAAAAAGACTTGGCATCTGACAACTACAACCTCCATGGACCTTTCTCCTTTCTTTTATTAGCCTTGGATGAGTTGTTCGATTCTTGAGTGCCATGAACTTCATCTGTGGCCTTCCTTTTTACCTGTGGTTTTGGTTGTCCCAATATTCATCACTTTTTGGCTTGGTCTTCTAGGCTGTCAATATTGTAGTTGGTATTAAGGCCCTAATAGTTAAATAGGATTATATAGAAACAATTAAACAAAACTAACAACTTACATTAAGAATTTCCCTCCCTGTTTTGAGGCTTATGTACAACCCTATCCCCTCTATTATTGTCCTTTTGTTGCCACTTGGTTGTTTATTTCCTCCAATACTATGGATGAAATAGTTTCAGAACAACTAAGGTATGCAGAGGAATTTGCAGCAGATGAAATTGCATTCCTACCTGAAGATTTGCCAAGCATCTTGGCCTTTGATTTCGAACTAGTTCTAAATACAGGCTCTGTGCTACTAATAAATCTGCCTTTATCATCTACAAAAACCCTTCCAGTCACTCTTGAGGTTGAGCTTTTGGCTTTTGGAGGTTTAGTACTCTTAGAGTTCCCTTGTGTTGTTGCTGCATCTATCTGTGTAGGGACTGAGGTTGATGGTACAGAAACATGGACTTGTTTAGAAGTGGTAACATTTGCAGACGCATTATCACTTGTTCCAGCCCCATTATCTGATGTGAAATTCGCAGTACAAGTAGTAGTTCCGAATCCTACATATTAACAGAAACAGTGTACCAACATAACCCATACTCATAACTCAGTATGAAGCAGCTAAATCCAGTCACCATAAAAAATATATTCACAAATCTGCTATAGATCTAAAGCTCAATGGCCAATAAATATGAAAAACAGTTCAAAGAAAAGCAATTAATGAAACAGAATTGAGTCAAAAAAGAAATCGTTACCTGAAAACTCTGCTTCACAAGAAGCAGCAATTTTTGTGACAGAAGCAGTAGCTTGGCAATATTTCTCCTTGGTGGTAGCTTTTTTCTTGAGGTCGGAGGGGCTGCAAAGGTTTCACTCTCTTCAAGCATGTTAGTAGATGTTGAATGAGGGTTTTCAGTTGGTGATGCATCTTGCTATAACAGGAACCAAAAAGAATAAAAAAATACATTAAAAGCCTCCCAACAGCAAAAGTACTCAAGAGAATAGAACCCATGTGAATGAATAGTAATTGATTTAAATCACTAAATGACAAAAGAAAGAAATTACCTCTTTACCCTTAAAAAGGCAACCTCTCTTATTATGGCCTTCTTTATTGTATAGTTGGCAAGTCATCACCATACCCTTTCTTGGCAATTTGGTACTTTCTGATGCGGGCTTCTTATTAGGCTCATCGAGTGCTTTTCTTTTTGCAGTCTTAGGCCTTCTTAGCATTCTTCTATATGGTGGTGAATGGACATTTTCATTCTCTTCAACTTGAGGCCAGTTAGCCCTACCAGGCATTGGTTCCAGAGGAAAACCGTAGGTCAACATGTAGATGTCCTTATGGTACCAACTAGATACATATTCTTCAATACCAGCCTTCTTATATCTAATTACACATATTGCATGTGCACAAGGTATACCAAATTGTGAGTACCTACGAAAACTACATGTCTTCCTATCTAAATGAATTGTAAATTGACCAGAACCATGTAAAATCTCATACGCTTCTCCTTCATTATGATGCACAATGCAGTGATCAACTATTTCTGCATTTTTATTGATGATTTTCCAAATGTTTGGCTTTAGTAATCCTTTCCATCTTGTACATTCTTTCCTTTTTTTCACCAATTCTGACCATCAACCTCTTTTTGATGTTCTCAAACAATGATAATAACAGGTAATTTTCTTGCTCTAAGTAGTGTACCATTAAAAGCTTCACACATATTGTTATCAATCATGTCACAAATCCCTTCTGTGCTAACAAATGCTCTACACCATTGCTGTATTGGAGTCTTATCTAAATCTTTAGTAGCTTTAGGATTCCATTCCCTTAATGCCTTTAGCCTTTCATGGAACACTCTGGGATTCGGTGCTTTCCCTATCCTGAAAAATTCTTATTTAAGCTTCTCCCCTCTATTTCCCTTATATTTCCAATTAACATACATATGTCTGGCACAAAACCTGTGCTCGGCATAAAGAAAGAGCTCTCGGATAGCAACATCAAGACCCTGCACAAAAAATAGAATGTAAGTTAACATATCAGAAATACAATTATGGTAATTTCATAATTAAGATGTGATGAATATGTTACCTTTTGTTGGTCAGTCAAAATTACCCACCCTCTACCTTCTCTGAAGTCGATTTCTAACATAAATTTATCAATAAACCATAACCATGATTGTGTGCATTTGACTTCAACCAGGGACCAAGCCACCGGAAACATTTGGTAGTTTCCATCCCTCCCAACGGCTACTAGCAATTCTCCCTTTGTTAAACTCTTCAACCAACAACCATCTAAACCAAGAAATTTTCTACATCCTAGAGTAAAGCCTTTTTTAATATTATTAAAACATATATAATACCTTTGAAACTGTGGAGGAGCCTTCGATGTTTCCTTATGGCATTTCATCCAAACTGAGCTTTCTTCATTGCTTTCTTTAATGGCTGCAACATACTGATTTAGAAGTCCAAATTCTTTTTCATAATTCATTGCAACTTTATTGACAACATCCCTCTTAGCTCTCTTCACCATACTAAGGCTTACATTTAAACCATATATATCCTTCACATCCTGCATGATTTCCAAATATCCCGTATAGGGATCTCTCTGAATGTCAGCACTATAGAGCTCAGCCAGCATCTTTTGAGACATCCTTGCATTACTGAAAACCCTATTGCATTCATGTTTCTTTTCAAAAGTTTTAACTTGAAATGACTAAATGGACTTCTCAAAACTACCATAGATAACCTAAAGACAATTAGGATCAATATTTTGCCCTAACCATTGTCTTAGTATTTCTGACCCATACAACTGATCTTTTGCTTAAAATTGACATCATGGACACTGCATGCTTGAGCTATTCAGTATTTTTAAAAATCATGCCATTTCTATATGTGGGTTAGGGGCATCAACATTAAAAACGGGGAACTTACTTTTCTTTCTGGTTGCACTATCGACCATATCATCCTTATCACTAACAAAATCTCCTAAATCATCAAAAAAAATACTCAGATTCTACTTCTTCTTCATCCATTTTATCATTCTTTACTGCAACTTCATCATTAAATCCTAACCCTACTATATCTACCTCAATTGGTACTCTTTGAATAGACCCTAAACCCACACCATTCACCATTTCCTCAACTGTAGGTGCTCCTTCAAACCTGACCTGTCCCAACAATTCTTCCCTTTCACGTTTAAAGGCAGTTCTAGCTATTTGTAACTCTGCGTCTTCATCTTCACTATCATTTTCAACAGTAACAGAATATCCACAGTCATCAAGGTTTGCTATAGTTTCCTTATGCCTTACACATTCAAAATTCCCTGAACCTCCTACATCATTAACATTAACTCTACCTGATCTCCTTGATGTAAAACTCCAAAATCTTGGCCTGTTACATCATCTCCCCGATCGACAGCTATTCCATTTCCTTGAACATCAACTTCACCATCTACATCAGCCTCATGTACAACCCCATCTTCTTGACGAGCAGATGTTCCACCATCTGCCTCAATAGCAGCAGCAACTCCACCATCTGGCTCCACAGCAGCAGCAACTCCATCTGGCTCAAAAGCAACTGGCTCAACTGTAGCAGCAACTCCACCATCTGGCTCAACAGCAGTAGCAACTCCTCCATTCCCCTCATCATTATCATCTTCACTATGTACCTCATCTACTCCATGATCATCAATAGGTTCACCTACACCTCCAATTTCTAACAGAGGATTTTGAGGAATATCAATTGCGTGCTCAACATATAAATCTATTTCACCATGTTCAACCAAATAACTTGCCATATCTATCACATCTAAGTCATTTCTAATCAACTTACATCTATCAGAAATACTTCATCCTAGCCTTTTATAGAAGATATTGCTTATGTTTGTATAACCAGCATCTTTCAGAAACCCTAACAATTCGATATGACTAAGTTTATCTGGGTCAATATCAAGTTCATCAACATAACCACCCACATAAGCTATATTTTTACCATTATTTACAAAATGCCCTGCGTAATGAAATCTAACTATTCCTTCAAAAAACGCCATTCTGTAAAAAAGTTCACAAAATACAACATTTTAAAACACAGTATCAATCTAACAGCATCACAACATCAATATAAAAATTAAAAACTAAATATGTGATCTGTTTATTGAATATGATACAAGTAAAAACACTACTCGAATGCTAAATCACATCTACACCCAATCTGCCTAAAATCTCTAATAGAAACCATCGATTATTTTGCATAAATTTAAGCATTTTCCAAATCGAAAATTCACAATATGGTCAAAATTTTATATTCCATTACCGTATTTAAGTAAATAAACCTTAAACCCAAAAATAACCTAATTCGTAAAAATTGGATAAACCCTAAACTCTTATACATTTGACCCAAATCCCACATCAAACTGTTAATCCCCAAAAACTAACCTCAAATCAGTGTTGGTGGTAGGCTGCCTCCGTTTCGATTCCACAAGACTTTGTAAATTAGTGTTCATGGTAAGCTGAATGTAAATCGAAATCCCAATCTATGAAATTGATTTTTTGAGAAAAACCAAAAAGGAAGAAATAGAATCAGCAAAAAAAATGTAAGAAACAAAGAATTTTCATTTTTTTTCAAAAATCAAATTACTTTTAACAATTCAAATAATCCTCCAGTCCCAAATTTTCCTGGTAACACCTGCTATCATCTCTGCATCTTACGTGCTTCAATTGAGGGGTGTTATACACTCTATGTTAAGTTTGAGGATCAGCACTTATTTGACCTTACTCGTAAACATTTGACACCTATTTGACCTTTTTAAAAGGTTGAGCACTTAATTGAGATTTTTTGGAAAGGTCAGGGTGCCAATTGAGATTTTAGCCGTTCGAGTTACTCTCCACCTCCATCTTTCTCTTCTATGGTCATTCGTCTCACGTTTTGGAGTCCTCGAGCGACAATCCTCCTAACTTCAGGTGGTCTCTCTTTCGTCTACCTCAGCCCCTTTCTTTCACCATTCACACACAAATGGTGCATGAATGAGAGGAGTCGGCCAGCCTTTATATCACTCTCTCTCAATTCCTGCTCACTCCCAAGAGCATTCTCTAGGCAATCTGTGGGCTCATCTATACAAACTTGCCAACCTATGGGCTAATCCCTCCAAGTTTACCACGATGTTAGGTCGAGCCAACCACCTCAGGTGTTGCCTCAAGGTCCGGGCATTCGAGTGCCAGCTTACTGCAGCACTCCTTGAACCCTGGCCACCAAGGGTTTTGTTGCTCCCAAGAGTACGCCTCTCCAAATCTACATGTAATTGGTGTAGAATATGAGAGTAGTTAATTCGCACCGTGTGAGTCCGTTACTGACCTCTACACTCGGCTAGCTCCTCCGTGGCTTCACCTTTCGTCCTTCCATTTGTTGTTTGCTGAGTTCCCCTTTGTTCCTTCATTCTTTTGCACGGATGTTTCATCTCACGTCCTTAGGTTTTATCAGCCTTGTCTTCCGTGATCTTGTATCCCATTGACTTCGTTCCTCCTAACCCAGCTTTCTCTCATAATCTACACACGAAAGGTGTAGAAAGCGAGAGAAGTTGATTTAGCCTTCATGCATGTTAGGTCCATCTTCGCTTCTTGCAACGTTCTTACTGCTTCGTTTCCTCCCAACTTCTACATTATAAAAGTGTAGATAATAGGGAAGTTGCATTTGGGCTAGGTTAAGTGTCAAACTCACTTCTTTACTAGCGAGTCTCCATTTCCACTACCCCAAAGGTTGTTCATCGAACCAGTTTTCTTCACTGGTATGCCTCTGAATAGGCTATCTCGTTCGTCATCTCAAGGGACTTACTATCCCTTATATAGCTTGGCAAATGAGTAGGAAGGTACTAGAAGCTGAAGGTTTGGTCTTGGGGGATTTCTCAGAAAGCTGACCTTGCTTTCTCGAATCTCTAGGGAAAAGGTGGTCATAGTGTTATTTCACCTAAAATGCACACTCGAATACTCTATATGGTGACATATTGCTAAAGGAGGTTGTCTAAGAGTAGGTTTGGGCATTTTTGACACGTTCGAGTAATCACATATTCAAATCCTGGAGTTTTAACCCTAAGTAATCCACTGGCTTTGAAAACATTTAAAAACGTTTGAAAACACTTTAAGAACACGTTATAGTTTTTGAAAACATTTAGAATCTTTTAAACACTATGATACCAATCAAATTGTCACGCCCCGACTTGGAGGGTCGGCCACGTGGCAACCGCAGCGCTGCCTCGAAGTAAGTGTCGGTCGTTCACGCACCCCATGACACACCCGGACCTAGCACGACTTTTTCGTACGAGCGGAATAGTACAAGATGACGCGATAATTAAAGAATAAGTCGGTCCGACTGTGTCAAGTTTGAAGAGAAGATAAGCTTAAGACAAGACGTAGTTGGAAGATGAGATAGGTGACCATGCATGGAATCTCCTAGTGGACTCCTTAAGGTCCATTGCCAATGGATTGGAGGTCCATTGGTGAATTGGCCGGTGGATCGGGCCAATAATCAAAGTTTTGAGAGATTTTAAGAGAAGAGAAAGTTTGGCCCGGGGCCCGAGTAGACCCTGTGCCGGGCTCCCCTATAAATAGGGGGGAGATGAGCTCTCCCCCTCATTTTCTCTCTTTTCTCTCTTCTCTCCTTTCTCTTTTCTCTCAACTGCTCCCGGGGAACAATTTTGGACTTTTGGCCGATCCGGACAAACCGACCGCCAGTTCAAGGCGAGATCTTGGTGAGTTGTTCTTAACTCCTTGATCTTCATTTTTCTATGTTTCTACGCTTATCCATGCATTGGTCTAGCAGAAATCCAAGCTCAAAGTTAGTTTCAGCTTTTTGTTAGCTTTTAAGTTTAGATTTGAGATTTAGGGACTTTGAGCTTGTAATTCTCGTTTCTGCTCCGGTAAACGTGTCGTGGGAGGTGTGACGAACCTCCATCTCGAATTTCACGCAAAACCATGGACCGAGGGGCTCGGGATCCGAGGAAATGCTCGGATCCCGAGGGATGCCGAGCGGATCCCGCGCGGGAGCCGCGTCTCTCCCGCGCGGGAGAGACGGCATGGCCGAGTCCTGTGCGGGACTCGGGCCAATCCCGCGTGGGACTTGGGCCAGTCCCGTGCAGGACCTGGCCAATTTTGGCCACCCGCGCGGGTGGGCCTTTGCCAGCCCAATCCGTGGCTGGGCCGAACCCAGCCACGCGAGAGGGCCTTCCTGGCCCAGAATCTGGGCCGTTGGGCCCAGCCCGTGTGTGGGGCCCACTGGTCCCAAGGGGCATTTTCGTAATTTTTCCTCAAGTGTCTGATTTTTACTCCGGAACCTCCCGGGCACTTTTCTAAGCCCCGAATCACTTCCAAACATCGTCATAGGTAATATTAGAGCCTCATAGGTGCATTCATAAATTTATTTATGAATGCTAAAGTATATTTCTGTGTACTAGGGCTCCGGTTGAATCAAGTGCGGCGATACCCCGGAGGCTAAGCTACATGGAGCGCTTGGGAGTATACGATTCTCCCATCACGATGAGTGGCCTAGACTTCTTTGTGTAGCCACTGGGGGAAAGGACTTTAAAAATGATTTTAAAACATAAATGTTTTTCAAAAGAAGGTTTTGGGATATGGGAAATCCACACACACACACATGTGCTTGTGATATACCCACACAGTGAGTGGGATGTTTAAAAATAAATATAAGTATTATGTGTGTGTGTTTGTATATATTTTAAATATGTATGTTGTATATATATATGTTTTTAAAATATTATTATTATGATTATTGAGGGTACGATGCCCTCGGGAGATGAGCGATTGAGAGGGTTCCTCGGGGCTCCAATTTACGGGAGCGTGGACCGAGTTTGAGAGCATGCATAATACTCAGCCGTGGACCGCCTATCGAGGGGCACGGTGAGTCGAGCCTGGTTGGGAGAGGCGCGTAGGGAAACTCGCCAGAGCTCCAGTTCGCTGTGTTCCACCACAGCGAGGCACCACCGAGGGAAAGGGCTAGAGAAAGAGAAAGAAAATGAAAATGAGAAAGAGAAAATATTTCTAGAAAGAAAAGAGATAGCCCTCGGTGCAGTGAGGCATAAGACGACCGGTGGGTCGCACCTCCAGTATGATAGAGATGCCAGCCCATTTTATGTATATTTATTTATTTTATTTATTTAAAGTGTTTTCAAAAGAGGGTTCTCAGCCAGAGAACCAGAAAAGAATTTTAAAAGAAAAATATTTATCTTATTATTATTTATTTTATTTTATTTTATTCTGGATTTCCCTTATCTGCCCTAACCCAGATGGAGATTCTTAGAACCTCTGTCACTCACCTGTATCCAATGTGGATGGATGCAGATCTGCGAATCGGAATCAGCCATAGAAAAGAGGCTCATTAGAAGGCGTCGGTGGCTTAGGCTTAGAAGTTTCCGCTGCGTAGGTATTCTCTCAATTAGTCCACTGGCATTACTTTTAAAGTTAATTATTTTATTAAATATTTTCTAATTAAAGTTTTAGTTTTATTTGACAGCGATGATGCCCATTTATGCCTTGCGGTGCCTTAGGTGCGTGACTGGCCAGCACGTACTTCGAGGCAGCGCGGCGGTTGCCACGTGGCCGGCCTGGAGCGGGTCGGGGCGTGACACCCCAAAGCACCACAAGGCATGAATTGAGTATCTTCGCTGCAAAACCATTAAAACTAAACTTTTAATTAGAAAATAATAATAATAACTTAACTATTAAAATAATTTACTTAAAACAAGTACTAGTGGATTTATTTGAAAGAAGACCTACATAGCGGAAACTGCTACTCCCAAGCCATCGATGCCTCCTAGCGAGCCCATGATCTATTTGCCATCCTCGAACGTGGATCTACATCCAACCACATTGGATATAGGTGAGTGACAGAGGTTCAATAAATTTCCATTAGGGGTTAAGGAAATAGGGAAAATCTAAACTAAAATTTATAAACAATAATTTTAATAACAACAATAATATAAAATAAATATCTAAAATGGGGTGGCAATCAAACCACTGAAGGCTCGACCCATTGGTCATATGTCTTACTGCACCGAGGGCTATGTCTTTTTTTTTAAAACATTTTCATATATTTTTCTTTCTCTAGCCCGTTCCCTCAATGGTGCTAGTCACTATGGGTGGAATACAACTACATCGAGCCCTGGCGAGTTTCCCTACGTGTCTCTCCCAGGGTCTCCACTCACTGTACCCCTCGATAGACGGTCCACGACTACTTAGTTGCATGCATGTATCGATCGGTCCACTCGTTCCTATCATCGAAGCACCGAAATCCGCTCAGTCGCTCATCTCGCCTCCCATCATCATCAAAGGTATATATATACACACACACACATATTTGTAAAAACATATAATATAAACATACACACAAAATAACCTTTATATTTTCTTTAAAAATGCTCCCACTCTCTACGTGGGTATATCATAAAAAGACGTGTACGTGGTGGATTTTCCATATCCGAAAAAATGTGAAAGATCATTTATATTTTGAAAACATTTAACCCTAGTGACTAAGCAATGAAATCTAAGCCACTCAAAGTACTGGGAGGTTCGTATACTCCCAATGAATCCATGATGAATGATTTCTGAAATGTCATCGTACTCGATCGCCCGGAAAGCCTAATACGCAGATAAATGTGTTAGAATTCTAATTCAAACTTTCCTAATTGATTTTGGGCTCTAATATGCTAAAAACTAAGCTTTGGAAGTGATCTAGGGGTTAGAAAAGTGTCCGGGGAGGTTTCGGGTCAAAAACAAACCTTTTCAAAAAAATTAGAAAAATGCCCCTTGGGGCCCGATTGATTCCCGCATGGAAGTGGGTCGGGATGGCCAAAGGTGACTCTTGTGTGGGAGCGCCTTGGCTCCGGTGTGGGAGACGTCATTTTGGCTTTTTTTCGAGGCCTTTCCTCGATTTTTGAGCCCATTGCTCCATGGTTAGACCCGAAATTCGAATCGAGCAATCCCACGTCTCCCATGACACATTTACCGAAGCTAAAACGAGAATCACAAGCTCAAAGTTCCTAGAATTCAAATCTAAGCTAAAGTTTAACTAAAAAGCTAGACCTAACTTTGAGCTTGGATCTCTCATAGATCGATGCATGGAAATGCGTGAAAACGTAATAAAACATAGATTACGGTGAGTAGAATAACATACCAAGGTCTCACCTTGATCCTTCGATCACTTTGTTCAGATCAACCAAAAGTCCAAAATTGCTCCGAGAGAACAATGAAAGGAGGGGAAGAAAGGGAGAAGAGAAATGAGATGGGGAGAGCTTAACTCCGCCTATTTATAGGCAAGCTCGGCACCGAGCCTACTCGAACCCTGGGCCAGACTTTCTCCCCTCTTATCAACCTTTCCTAATCTCAATCCTTGGCCTAATCCATCGACCAATTCACCAATGGATATCCAATCCATTGGCTATAGACTTAAGAAAGTCCAATTAGTACTTTCATGCATGGTTACTTATCTCATCTTCCAACTCCGTCTTATCCTAATTTCCATTTCTCTTCTTCATCAGACACATCCGAAACAATGAATTATGGAGTTAATACGTTATCTTATACTATTTTGTTTGTACGAAAATGTCAGGTGTGTCAGTTTTATTGCTATTAAATTCGCACTAACATTTGCACCTTAAAAAAACATGTGTAGGCTAAATGCCATATGCATTTTTTTTAGTTTACTAGAAACAGGAACCTGTTCTAACTCTACAACTTCCAATGTTTAGGCGGCTATAGCAGTTACACCCTATAAGTAGAAAACTAAAAGGTCGCCTCGTTTCAATCCTCACATACCTTTTCAGATACAATGAATGCAACCTAAAGGATATCTCAGAAGTGCCTATATATCTGCAAATATACTCTGCATCCCCTATTCTCTAGGTAGTACTTCCATATTCTATCTTTCTATCTACTACTCATCATTCAGCTTCATTCTCTTAGAATTCCTAAACTTTAATTCTTCTGATCCAACAATAATGTCTAAACCTTAGACTTTCACTGGGCCAATAAAGAAAAGAAAGATAGCTGATTTTGGCATCTCCGAGGCCTCCACCAATTCCCCGACTGACATTATCAATATTACTCATCGTCTTCCAATGCTTAGGGTATGTTTTGGTTCAAACTTTCCCTATTTTTCTCTTACTTATACATATATATTTGTATGCACGTATGGTTTTCACTATATTTTCCTTACTTTGAGTATTTTGTAGACTAAATTTGAGTCTTGCCAAGATGAACTCCAAGAACTTTTCAAACCATCTTATCTCCTTTTGGGGGTGGATTTAGAAGATGTTGAAGTTGAAAAATTAGTTCATGCCTTCATTAAATGCTTAAAAAGGTTACGTGCTATATCTGCTAGCAAAGTTCAGAGGGGTTTTTTGCTTTTGCCAAGATGGTTGACCGTTTGGAGTTAGATAATCCCATACTCTCCTCTATTATGGGAATCCATTTCTTCTTTCTTCCTCTCTGCCAAGCTCGTATCCAGGTTAAAAAAGACGTTATAGAAACTAGGATCTTTTTACAAGAGCTTCAGCTTTCAAAAGTAGATCCATGCTTCCAATTTTCACTCTCTCACTTTTTTGGGGAAGTTTTTGATGCACACCTCTCTACTTTTCTTGCTATTCCTCCTAGGGAGAGAGAAGAGCATATGGTTACTGCTTACCATGATTTTCTCTCTTCCTATACTAAGAAAGATTATCTTAAAACTTGTCTGGATGACCTGAAGGCAGAGTAGACTGCTCTGTGGATTGTCTTAATAAGCACTAAGATTCAATCAGAAAGTGGCTACTCAAGAAGAAAAATTACCCGGACAAGGAAAAACAATAGGAAGATGACCAAGAAAAAGAGGAATAAGAGGAAGAATAACTTAGATTTATATATATATATATATATGCTATAAAAAAACTCTTTTTAATTAATAAATCATGTTCTTTTTTTATACCCTCTCCTTTAATTTATTTCTTTTGACTCTTCTCCTCAATATTATTTAATCATCACTCGAAGAGTTAGTTCTTAATGCAAAATAATATTAAGTGAAATCCCTCCATTTTAGTAACTTTAAATGTATTACCCCCATATGCTTGGATAATACTTCTTCGATATTTACCATTAATGTTTCTACCCATCCAAGTCTTTTAGGTGATAAGCATTGCCTGGGAAAGTTTTGTCAACTTCAAAAGGTCCTTTCCAATTTGGAGACCATTTACCCAAAGTTCCACTTTTTGAACCTATAGGCAAGATAACTTTCCACACTAAATCACCTTGATTAAGTGTCATTGGTCTTAATTATTATTATATACTTTGGCCACTTGGAGTTTTTGCATTTGCAGCACAGTTAAAACATGCATCCTTACCTTATCTAAATCATAAAGTTCAATTAACATGTGCTCTAATTAATCCTCGGGTGTATGCTGAACTTGCTGTCTCGCCCTTAACGACTGAACATTGATTGCAACAGGCAAGACAGCATCATGCCCATATACGAATGCGTAAAAAGTTACTCCTATAGCATCTTTCTTTAATGTTCTTACTGCCCAGAGTACTTCAGATAGCTTTTCATGTGATTCCCTTGGATTCTCTTTTACTACCTTACTGATTAAACTCTTTAAAATCTTGTTTGATGCTTCAACCTGTCCATTGGCTTGAGCATAGTAAGGTGTAGAATGAATTAACTTTACTTTGAAATTTAGTAGGTACTCTTTAACCTCTTCTCCAAACATGGTTCCTTGATCAGTAGTAATAGTTTCCAGAATATTAAACCTATGCAATAGATGTTTTTCAATGAATCTTATTACATTTTCACTGTGATGGACTTAAGAGGTAGTGCTTCTACCCATTTAGTAAAATAATCTGTTGCAGTGATTATATATCCATGTTGTCTACTAGATAAAGGAAAAATCTTCCCTATTATATCTATGGCCCATCCCCAAAAAGGTTAAGGTTTAATTATCCCAGCATTTTAGAAGCAGAGACATTCTAAACTTGACCATGCTTTTGATAGACACTACATCCTTTAGCATATGCATGATAATCAACAGTCATAAAAGGCCAATAATATCCATATATTCTAAGCAGCCACTTCATTTTGTTACCTGCTTAATGTGCTCCACATATACCTTCATGAACTTCCCCTATTGCACTTTTTACTTCTTCTTTTGATATGCACTTCAGCAATACATCATCAGGATTTCTTTTGACAGTTGCCCTTTTATTAAGCAGAACTAAGATGCTCTTAATCTAATTCGCCTATCTACTCTCCGAGTAGGATTTTGTAAGTATTGGATGAACAAACTTACTGACTAGGTGTAATGCTTTTCTATTGTATAATCCCAGAATTAGATTTTGACACCTAAAATTCCCCGCTAATTGGCCAATCACCAGCTGTGAATCGCCTCTTACCTTAACAGAGCATTTTTCTAATTCACCTAAGATTTCCAAGCCAATAATCAGTGCTTCATACTCAGCCTTATTATTCGAACATGGATAATCCAACTCAAATGCAAACTTATATTTTATACCTGATGGTGATGTTAAAACCACTCCTGCTCTAGCACCATTTGTAGTTTTTGAACCATTAAAATCCATTATCCATGGCATAATATCAACTACTACAATTTCTTCTAAACTAATTGGTGTTTCCACACAAGGATGGTCAGCAATGAAATCTACCAAGGCTTGCCCTTTCATGGCTTTCTAAAGTATATATTTTAATGAGTATTTAGACAAAGCCAAAACCCATTTTCCAATCCTATTCCTTAACACTGGCATATTCAACATATATTTAATCACATCAGACTTGCATATAACCAAAACATCTTTAGATAATAGATAATGTCTTCATTTAGAATAAGCAAAGTATAATGCAAAACAAAGTTTCTCAAGAGCAGAATATCTCTGTTCTACATCAGTTAAATTCTGCTTAAATAATACACAGCCCTTTCTTTATCATTCTCATCATTTTGTGCTAGCAATGCACCTAAAGATTTTTCACTGGCTACAATATATAGCTTCAAAGGATATCCTTTCCTAGGAGAAACCAACATTGGAGGATTTGTCAAGTATTTCTTCAGTTCTTGAAAAGCCATTTGTTATTCATCTTACCAAAAGAAATTCTCTTCTGACTTCAATCTTAACAAAGGTGAAAAGGCCTCAATTCTGCCTGCACAATTAGAAATAAGCCTACATAAATAATTTACTTGCCCCAGAAATTTTTGCAACTCTTTCTTTGTTGTGGGTGGTATTGCATCTATAATAGCTTTAGCTTTATTTTTATCTATTTCAACTCCTCTTTAATGCACTAAAAATCCTAAGAAATGCCCAGCAGTTACTCTAAAGGCACATTTTAAAGGATTTAGCTTTCATCCCCTTAATTTTGTTCTTTCCAATAAAGACTTCAAATGACACAAATGTTCTTCAAAGTATTTTGCCTTTACTACAATGTCATCTATGTAAATTTCCACTGATTTACCAATCATATCATGGAAGATAGTATTCATGGCTCGCTGGTAGGTGGCACCAGCATTCTTGAGTCCAAAAGGCATTACCACCCATTCATATGTTCTTAAGGATCTGGACATATAAATGTTGTTTTAGGTTTATCTTCTTCTGCTATATAGATCTGGTTATACCGAGAATAACCATCTAGAAATGATAGTACACCATTTCCGACAGCAGAATCTACCAACATATCAGCTATTGGCATAGGATATTCCTCCTTAGGAGTAGCATTATTTAAATTTCTGAAATCTATTTTAGTCATTAGATAACCAGTCTACATACCTGGTAGGGCAAATGAACCCTGGCTTTAATAGCCTCTCAATCTCCTCTTTTATCTTTGGAAAGAGTTCTGGAGAAACTCTTCTTACTGGTTGTTTATGTGGCTTAATTTTAGGTCTTATTGGTAATCTGTGTTCTACTAACTTTCTCTCTAAACCAAGTATATCAGTATAATCCCATGCAAAACAGTATTTGCACTCTTTCAACAACTGCACCAACTTTGATCTTTGCTACTTATTTAACAGAGAACTTACATAAGTTGGTCTCTCTTCTTCTTCTCCTAAGTTTACTTCTACTAGTGGATCTTGAGCTCCTATGGTTAAACCAGTCTCTTTTTCAATTCCCAAATCATGGAAATCCTCCATATTTATTTCTAATATCTCTAATCTATAGCCTAAAACTCCTTCAATGCTATTTAAATACACACTTTTCTCTACGTTATATGCCTGAAATCTCTTCAAAACATCCTCCACTACTCTTAATCTACTATGAACTGGAGCCATCTGTTTGCTCATTTATCTCTTCAATGACCATGAATGATGGTCTCACTGATTCCAGTATTGCTTCTATTGAAATTGTCACTAAATCTATTCCTCTTATCAAGGTAGAAGCTTTGACTTCCCCTTCTTCATCAGGTCCCTCAATCCTGACTGGTCCATATCTGTTATTGTATAAGACTGAATCCAAGCAACCTATTGTAACTGAAAAAGGCTTGTTGTCAGCTTTTACCATCTCTATTCTTCCTTTTCTATCCCATAACAATAGCATCTGATGATGAGATGAAGGAATAACCCCATTTAAATGAATCTAGTCTCTCCAAAGCAAGGCATTATATGTAGCAGGTGATCCTATCACAAGAAAAGCAGTTTCAGTCCTTACTGTCCCAACCTGCAAATTTACAGGTAAAATTCCCTTGGCTTGAGTTGCTGTACATCAAAACTTAAAATCATCACATCTGATTTCAACAAATCTTCTGCCGTAACATTCACTTTTAACATCATGCTTTGAGGGAGTACATTTACTGCTACCATATTATCTACTAGAATCCTCTTAACTTGGATTCCATTCATGTAAACAGTAATGTATAATGGCCTCAAGTGTTGTGTCAGTTCAGTAGAAGGCTTGAAGAAAGTTGCTCTCCACATTTATATTGTTTGCAAAACATCTTGTCCAGCTACATTACTCAACTCTTCCAGTTTTACGCCATCAATTACCTCTCTAGTTACAAGAACAGTAGACTGACTATTCATTGGCTCAACTTCCTATAGTGTCAAGGCTGCTACAGGTTCAATTAAATGTGAATTTCCTATTTCTTCTGCATCTTCATAATCATTTTCTCTGCTATTTTCCTCTATTACCTTAAAGAACTCAAGAAGTACATAATTTGTAGACAGATTACATGGGAGATCTACTATCACACCCCTAACCCGAAGGGTCGAAATATGACAATCGCAAAGTACTAAGAATTTCGAATGGCGCACTCACCCGAAATTCCAAGTACGCATGGCTTATGGTTCTCACAGCCTATTTGTGAATAAATAAAATTTATCAAATATATAAAATGCATATTAAATCACTATGAAAAATAAAATATTATAAAGTGATCAAATAAAGTCCTTTTTATAAAATTACTAATGTATAGGAAATATTTCATTCAAGTATTTAAATACATCAAAAGTGAGCAGTACCAAAATAGTGACGGTGGATCCATAACTAATTTACAAAAACTTGACCACATACTTGATAAAAGATCTGCCCCAGTCGAGTTGCTCCTTTGATTGATCTACTTTCTATCAACGTTACTGGCCTAAAAAATTTTATAAGAAAAAAGGGTGATTATATTTTCTATACGCAGTGTGTGAGACAAGACCATAAAATACAACACAAACATGCAATCTCATCATAAAATAATTCTTATGTAAATTATGAGAAAATTTAAGTAAATTTTCAATATAAAGTTTAGACTTCAACATTTTATGAATTTCCGATTAGTAGTTCAAGTTTAACAATTTAAAGGGCTTGCCAAAACACATTGCTCAAATCTCACCCGGCCAAGATGAGATTTAAGGCCGCCGAGGTAATTTTCTTTTATTTCTTTATTTAGGAAGCAAAAGCCTTTTTTTCAGCGTTGGCATGGGCCTTCACCACGGGTGGTGCGTGGCTATGTCCACAGTACTATTGGGATCGCATAATCACTATCTCAGTGCATACAAAAAACACCTGTACCATTCACCCCAAGTGGGAGTGAAAGTATACTCACGCCGCCTCCACAAGGTCGGAAAGTGAGAGGTGCCATTGCAGTGACTTCTACTCATCCACCAAAAAAAGAGTAGTGTAATAGCAATACTTTCACTATATAATTTGGTCAAATGGCCATTCATATGATTTAAGGTAGCATTGAAATTTCTCATTCCACTATAAACACACAATTAGGTATCAAATCACTAAAATTTATAAATAAATCCATTTTATGGAAAATCAAGTAAATTTTTACATCTATAACAAGATTTCATTTTCTAATATTCATAAAACGTGAAATTGTTGCATTTAAAAATCATGACAAGGAAATGTAGTAAAACTTGAAAAGTCATCTTTAGGTCAAATAAGTCTCACTCACTAGTATAGGGAGGGTGTGCACTCCCTTTAATCCTCTCCTTCCTTATTCTTTGGAGAAGTTTCACCACCTATACAATTTTTCACTTAAGGTGTTAATACAAACTATGGTGGAAATGGCATTAGTTTGCTAATTTGGGTATTTGATGCCCAAATTGAGTTCTAGTGATTCAAATGGGATGGTTAAGGTATGAGCAAGTTCGTTTCGATAAACAGTGTCTGTAGGAATTTACCATTTCGTCTAAAAACTTAAAACGAAAAAATTGGATGATTTTGCCCCTAGATAAGGTGATTTTCGGCATTGAGGTTTTTGAGATGAGGAATTCGGTTCTTTCAATTCCTAAGGCTTAAATGTGTTGTAAGGATGCCATAAATCAAAAAGAATCGAATTTGAACACCTACATTGTGGTTTGAAGGCAAATATGTGTTTTTTCCATAGACTTGGAATGATCATTTTTTTTACCATGGGGTTTTTTTAATCACACTAACTATCCACATTTATTTCTTATCACATTTGTGACTTATGCAAACTCTAAATAGCAATTAACCAATGTTGTAAAAATCGGACCGGTGTTTGAACCGGTTAGGGCACTGGGTCATTGGTTCGATCCGATCAATCAATTGAACCGGATTTAAAAAACCGGATTTTCAATTAAATATAGGAATATATATTTTGATAATTTTAGCTTAATATATATGATAAAAATAATTTCTTGTTAGTCATACACAATAAATGTTAAATACTAATAGTCAAATACAATACTACAATGTTTCAATTCTCATACTCATACATAAATAAAATAACCAAATCAGACAAGCTCAAAGTTCAATCACTCAATTATCAATCAATATCATCTTGACCACCAAATGATGAAAAATCAAGCCTTTCTTGCACCTCTATATCATCAATACCATTATCATCATCACCATGATCAATACCATCAAGTTCATCTCCATCATCATCTACCAAATTAACAAACATGAAAATATCACTAAATGAATTTAACTAAAGATTTCACCCAAAAAAAAAGAAGTTAAAAGTGATTATTTATTCGATTTACCAACCTTCACAATGATTAGAACCTTGCTGCCCTTGTGGTTGTTGTTCATGCAACTCTTGATGACTAAGCATTTCTTCTAACTCATCATAGTCAAGCTCTCTTTGTTCTTCCGGCTCAATAATCCAAAATTCAACTTGATCAATGCATTCATAATCAATTGGATCAAACTGTCCCTTTTTATTGTAGATCCTACAAAATAAGTTATTAGATATTAGTCTCAAAAAAAAATTAAGAGTTTCAAATTTCAAGTTTCAACGTCACATACCTATTCTTTAAATGAAGATTATAATGAACATAAACAAGATCACTTAGCCTTTGATGCTCTAATCTATTTCTCTTTTTTGTATGAATCCTCTCAAAAACACTCCAATTCCTTTCACATCCGGAATATGATGCCGTTTGACTAAGAAGACGAATTGCTAGTTTTTGCAAATTAGGAGCATCATGGCCAAACAACTTCCACCATTCATCTAAATTTTAAACAAAATATAAGATAAATTAATTACATGATTAGAACTAAATAAGAAAATATAAATGGTAATCATCAAAATGAGTTACCTGGCTGAGTAGATTTGCAACTCTTGATGGCAAGATCTCGTCCAAAGCTTCTTAGGCGATCTCGAAATAGCCTAGTCTCATCCAATGTCTTGGTTTTGCAGCCATTGACTTTGGCAATGACATCTAAAAGCCCATTCATCACCTCAAGCTTTTTACAAAAGCCTTCTTTTTGATCATATTGGAAAGCCGGATTTAACCAATATGCAGTCGCATAGATATCTTTGCGCAACTATGTATCCCACCTCCCTTTAATAATATCAATGTACGGCTTGTACAATATTTTCTTATTTTGAAAAGTGTTCTTGAAGCCCTTACGCGCCCTATACATGCCTTCATAAACATAACCCAAAGCAGGCCTCTCATCCGAATCAACAAGTCTCAATAGGTGTAGAAGTGGACATACAATCTTGATAATCACCAAACAATCATTCCAAAACTTATTGTTGAGAATTATTTGTTTGGTGTCCTTGCCCTTTTGAGTTTTGGATCCAAGCCAACTTCCAAAATCTTTACTAGTAACCATTGCTTCCAAATCAGACTTGTGATCATAAATGCTCTTCAACGCAATAAAAGTGGTAGCAAATCGAGTCTCACCAGGGCGTAAGATCTCTGTCCAGCCACTTCTTCTCCTTAGCCATGCCAAAGTCCACTTATGATTGTAAACAAAAACGGTAACAGTGGAAGCAAGAACTGCCAAACTCTCCACATAAGGCATCTTGGCTATATCCTTTAACATCAGATTCAAGCAATGTGCAGCACATGGCGACCAATTGATATTAGAATACCTCTCACCAAGTAATCTCCTAGCAGCTTTGTAATGCTTCCATTGTTCGTCACCATATGAACCACATTTTTGGGACCAACCACTTCAACAATCTCAGCAAATAGATTACAAAGAGTCTCGGCATTTGTCACAATATCTGAAGCATCAACAGACTTTATAAAAGAAATTCCCTTTGGACAATACACAAGGAAATTTATCAATGGCCTTTGTCTAACATCCTTCCATCCATCACCCATGATAGTGAACCCTGTTTCTGCCCAAGTACTTCTATAAGAATCAACAAGTAGCTGAACTTCTTGTTTTGCATCTTTCAAAAGATTAACTCTTAAAGCCAAGTAAGAAGGACCTTTGTAACCCAAATCAATTGATGCTATGGCATCAATCATTGCCTGATAATAGACAGAGTTGGCAACATTCATAGGGATGCAATTATCATAAAAAAAGTGAGCTACTGCCATGTCCACTTGATGCCACCTCTCCTTGGTTTGAATTGCTGCCTTAATAGTTGGTTGAGCTCATAGACTAGTGCCTTTAGGGAAAAAAGACTGTATCTCTCCGACACTTTTTCTCTTCTTCAACTCCCATCCCTTACTAGCAGTTTTACTGCAGCTGGCACTTATTTTGGAGGTAGGAGTGTTGGCACCATCTAATAAATCAGCACCAAATGCCTCCTCATAATTCACTTGCTTCTCCATTTTCTATTGAGAATATTCATTCAAATTTTCAACCATCTTTTGTCGAATGTCGCTGGGAATTTTCTTACATGGACCTACATCACCCCTCTTTCCAGTGAGATGCATCTTCATTCTGTTAATACCCCCACCTTTCATTATCTTCTCACAAAAGCAGCATATAAGCATTTTCTTCCCATCTGAAGATTTCGCTTCAGTGACATAAGCCCATGCCGGATCGGATTTTTGGCGAATTGATGGTCCAAAACATTCTTGATCTGTTGTATTTTCAGTTCCTGAAGGTGTGGAAGAATTTGGAGTGGCAGACATGATATTTGCTTGGACTATATCTACAAAAATAAAAAAAAAGAAAAATTAAAAGGATTTTGAAAAATAAGAAACCAAAATTCAATCATACATTGATGACTATTTTGGTATTTTTCCAAGTTAAACTTGCCAACCTCAACAGTGTACAGATTCTAAAAGCATGGCAGAATAATAATGAAAACTAGCAAAAACAAAAATTGAACTTAATTTTTATTTCCTGGAAGATGCTAGAATCACCAGTTTTGATTTGAATTTAATATACTCTAATAATTAATTTCGTAGAGATCATCACCATACTTGTTTTGAATTAAAAGGAAAATTTCTTCTAGAATAATAAACATAATGACTCCAAAATTAAGAAGCACATTGACATGCAGGATTTTTCTTGTCTATGGGTCAAGCAGCCATAAAAAGAAAAGAAAAACCAATAAAAGAAATAAGAAGGAA
Organism: Microcos paniculata; assembly: GCA_030664755.1. NCBI lineage: Eukaryota > Viridiplantae > Streptophyta > Magnoliopsida > Malvales > Malvaceae > Microcos > Microcos paniculata. The sequence continues at coordinate 5,772,791 of CP131460.1, read as the reverse complement.
AAGGTAAATGGTTAAGGAAACAAAAGATGGAAATGATTCTTGTTAAAGAAGAATAATACCAGGGAAGGCAAGCTGAAGTTCAAGCAATTAGGTGTTCGTGTGTCCAAACTCCAAAGAAGAATAAGAGATTTAGCTTCAATTGCACTTAGCTACAATGAAACTCAAGGTCAGCAGTAAACACAACAACTACTAATCATAATGGAATTCACATAAAGTTCCAACAAAGCAGGAAATTGAAAATTCAGTTTGATAGTGAAAAGAAAAGTATCTCTTCCTATGGTGTTCTTAAGACAGAACTGCTAATCTTGAAATTTAGTAAGGGCCAACAGAGATTTATTTTTCCAGTAAAGGTCATCGAAAGGCAGTACTTTCTTTTTGGTTCTATTTCATGTATGATTTCTAACAAGATAGTCAGAGCAGCAATATAGTCATAGCAGCAGTATATGCACGCAAAACCCAATGTCACGCCCTGACCCGCGGGCCCGGCCACGTGACAACCGCCGTACCACCTCAAGATGCGTGCCCCGTCAGGCAGGCAATCCAAGATGGCACAAGGCATAAAATAAAGGGTATTCGAGCAATATATGAAAACATATATAAAAATTAATATACAAAATATTATTTAAATATTTATAAGTGTGTGTGGCACGTTTTACAGTGCAAACTTGCAGCAGAAAAGATAAATATATGTATCAACACGCACTACTATTCTGAGCCAAGATTCACAAGGGATAGGGTGGCACCTACAAAATCGTGTCAGCAGTGAGATACCGGGATCACTGACCACCTGGACGCCTATAGTCCGAAGCCTGATGACCTGACAACAAAAGTGAATGGTGTGAGTACAAATATATGTACCCAGTGAGGGACCCGGTTATAGTAACCGATCACCTCAAGCTGGGGATATGAAATAATCCAAAATGCATTTAAGAAATCATTTAGTAAAAATCATTTGAAATCCCATAATAAAACAAATATCAAATATACATTAATCACAAATGGGCTGGCTTCTGAAAATGTTCCAAAGGTACACCCGTGCACTTGGGTGCCCCACCGGACCGTCAAGGGTTACTTTATAATTCAAATTACTTTTCTTTACTCACTGGCCCATTCCCTTGACGTTTGCCTTGCTGTGGTGGAACACAGCAAACTGGAGCCCTGGCGAGCTTCCCTTCGCGCCTCTCCCAGGGTCTCGTCTCGCTGTACCCCTCGATAGGCGGTCCACGGTCGAAAATCTTGCATGCTTCTCCAACTCGGTCCACGCTCCCGCGTATATTGGAGCCCCGAGGAACCCGCTCAATCTCTCATCTCTCAGGGGTATCGTACCCCAAACAATTATTAATAATAACAATTTATAAAGTCTTTTGAAATTCCCACCCTTTAAATCTTTTGTAAACTTTGTGTGTGAGGGTGGACATTTCATACCCCAAAACGTATAAAAACAATTTAATAAAATAATTTAGAAAACAATTAGAAAACGATTGACCCTCAATAGTCAACCACTATAATCCAAGCCACTCACTAGTAAGGGAGGTTTGTATACTCCCAATAAATTCCCACGAACGCCTAAGCTCGCACACTAATGCTCGACCTCGCACAATCACGTACCTAAATAGTCAAATTAAAAATCTAATTTGATTAATAAAGGCAATTGACTAAAAATTAAACACCTAGGTAAAATCTAATTGGAGTTTCTAAGGTCTCGGAGTAAAATTGGATAAGTCCGGGAATTAATTGAAGCTAACATAAGTTAATTGGGACTTAGGGCTGAAAAATGACAATTCTGCCCCTAAGGACCCAAATTGGGAATGATCCCAATCAGCTGGATCCAACCCGGATCCAAATGGATCCGGGTTGCATGTTTCTATAGCAGCCAAAAATCTGGCTGCACCATTTCTAAATTCAATTCTCTTTCAATTCTCTACCAAATTGCATGAGAATTGAAACAAGTAATCTTAGATACATAATCTTTGAACCCATAGCATAAAAAACGGAATTAAACAATGAATTCAGCAAGAAATTCGAAGCAAAACAGCAAGGTATACAAATTTTCTGGGCAGCAGCGAAATTCAACTTCAAATTAGCATAACTTTTAGCTCAGACCACGAAATCATGCATATAACTATCAAATTAAAGCTTAATGAGTCTAGAACAACATACCAAAAACTCAGCCAATTCCCACGGTTGGTCAGAAAGTTATGAACTGATGAACAAACTGTCACCGAAATGGCAGATTTTCAGATTCCGAAAATTTTTAACAAATTTGGTATTTTTGATCTTCAATGAAGCTAAAGGAGTTGTTTATGAGGATCAATGAAGTGTTTGATGAGGGTTTAAAGGCTGGAAATTTGAGGGAAATTAAAAGAACTTGAAGAGAAGAAGAACGAAAAAGAAAGAAGAAGAAATGAGTAAGAAAAGTGGGAAAATGGTGGTCGGTTAGCCGACCACCACTTTTGTAATGGGTGGGTTGACCTTTGGTCAACCCATCTGAGTTGACTTTTGGTCGACCCCACCATTGGTTGACTTTTAGTCATCCCGAACTTCTTACCTCGGTCTTCGTGCCCAAAGACTCCACCAACTCCAGATAAAATTTTAGACTCCTAGACTTGAAATTGAGCTAAAGGAAGTTCAAAATGTCTATGAAAAATCTAATTTGGTCTCTTGGCTAAATAATTTACATAAATATAATACTTGACACATGCGGACTAGGTCCGGGCGTGTCACCCAATCTATCATTTGACTTGTTGGAATTGAACCTAGAGAAGAGAATATGGGATTAAAAAATTGGCAAGTTTAATTACAACCAATTATTATTGTCATTTACCCAATTTTGTCTAGCCGAAAATGTATAGTTGCCTTGCACAAAGAATCATGCCTTCCACATTCTCAGGAAAGAAAGAACAAATGGGATTCATCTCATTGTCAACTTACTGCACAGTTAAAAACCTAATAAGTATTTCTGTTTAAAGAGAATGACAAAGATTTTGGTTCATCAAATCAAAATAGCAGAAAAGCTTGAACTCCTTGTCAAAAAGGTAACTTAAGACTTACTTTCTGTTTCATGTATGTGTGTGTGTATATATATTAATTACCATGTGGAAACTTGAATCCAAATTCTAACTACTAACCTTTTTGTACATGACTGATCAGTAGTTAATCCAAGAAAAAAAAAAGAAAAGTTTCATCAGTTTCCTTATTTAGTAGTTTAGCCAAAATTCTCCTGTCAAAACCAGAGAATTTGCAGCAAAATGAATTGTACCATAAAACTTATAGGCATAATCCACATAGTACAAAACCATTGTTACCCCAAGAAAAAGGAAAATTGGTGAGATTTTGAGGAAACTTTCTTAGTTTCTTTAGATATGAGCAGCCCTGAAGTTGCAGCATCAATTTGCTGCCATTTTATGGCTGCAAAGTGCAAGCCAAATGGTATGACATTAGTTTTAAGTTACATACTGAGTAAAGTATTGTCACAAATTTTACCAACTTTTCCATGTGAGATGGATTGTTATGCTTAAAGACAAGAAACTGAGATTTTAATTTTACAAATGTAAATTTAACAGCAAGTATTGTTTGGTTGGGAACTAAGATAGAAAGAGACAAATATATGAAAAAGAAGTAAAAGCTTCTCTGCCACAGTTTGTAAAGTTTCATGCTAGTTTGGCTTTGGCCTACAAACCACCGAAAAGCCTCTAGAAACATAACTAAAGCAAAGGAAAATAACACCCTAAACAATATGAGCACCGAGCTACAATGGTGATCTAACCACTTACCAGCACCAACTGCTACCTAATGTATCAGTAAAAACAGTTAAACAATCTAAATAAAGCATCGAAACATATGAATGTTAAAAATATAACTTTTAAGACAACCAATGTTGATTGAAATACATAATCAGAACATTAAAATGTAACACCACAGAACAATTCTCGAGTTAATTTAAAATGCATATAAAAAAGAATGAAAGACCTTACAGAGTAAAAACAGGGGTAATCTGCTTCTTCAAACCCTTCCTCTTGTGGATTTCATTTACAAGGCTTGTTGCCTGGGTTCCAGCCTTCTAGGTTCCGGTGCCAACTGGGGGACCAGGGAGTTGAAACCTTCAGGCTTGAGCCTCGAAGGCTGAAGCAATGACGGGCGGTTGAGAGAGTGAGAATGTGTCACGCCCTGACCCAGAAGCTGAGCATGTGACAATCGCCGCGTTGCACCGAAATACAAGTCTGCAGTCTCGCACTTCGACACCACGCAAGGCATTTGATGATTTCAATTCAAAAACATCTTTAAACTAAATTGGAGACTTAATTTGTTAGGCAAAATAATTACAATAAAGTTTCAATAAAATTTAACTTTTTTTTTTTACATAAGGGTTGACCAAAGTCAACCAATAGTCAAAATTAGGTCAATTATACAAATTTGGTCTCAATGACCCTAAATTTATCAAGTTTGAAATACAAAGCAAGTTGGAAATCCGTTTCGTAAATCTATAACTTTTAAAAGATAAATCAAAATATTACAATAACCGAAATTTTGAAAAAAACTAGTCTCCTTTATCTTTTCTTTCTCCAATGGAATCCCTTACCAATTATGAGCCCAAGCTCAAGTACACGGGCCGTCTCTGAGAGAGGCACCACACAAAACATCTGACCCCACCACGGACACCTTGAGGCATGAAGACACCACCAAACTAAGGTACCGCAAAGTATGTAGACAAAAACGAGTGGTGAGTACTAACACGTACTCAGTGAGTTATAGTGACAGTTTATAAAGATCTACACACTTTGCAGGAGTATGGAGGTAATTTCACAAGTATCTTTAGAAAACAATCATGGCAAACATTTGATATTCAAACGTATAAATCATACGGCTATAAAACATGAATATCAAAGCATGCTTACGTTCAAATCAAAATTTCATAGTATGGTTTCTGAACCAAGCCAACAACTTAAGCTTTTCGATGAAATCTATCCATTCTATGGTTGAAAACATGCTTGGAAAGTAAAACAATATCATAGATATCAATATCACAAAAATAGACTCGATTTTTCCACAAAGCATGGGTTCTAGCCAAATACACATTTTCGATCTCCTAACCTTGGCCGAGGTAGAGAAGGAAACCACCAAGGGTTTTTGGCACATTACAGATCATAATAAAACCAAAGTTTACCCCTTCCTTGGTGTTGGCCTTTGACAACTCAATGTGGTGAGGTAAAAAGATTCCAACAACAAGTATACAAGTCATAAGAGCCACACTCTCCCATCAACTCTACATGACAATAATCAACATAATGAAACATACCACAATCTATGCCATTCTCCTCAATGGACCATAGATTGGCAACCATGGTTGAGTTTGGGAATTCAATTCCCCTACGTGCTCATGCACACCAATCTCACTAATAAAAAATCTAAGTACATGCCATAGTTCATAAAACAATTTCCAAGCCATATGGTTGATAACAAATGTATCACAAGTAAAACATGGCATATATAATTATTCTAGTCACATTTTCACCAAATTATGCTTAACAAGCAATTACCAAACATCCATACTCAAAACATGGTTTTCAAATATCTTTTCAAGATCTATATTTGAAAACATAATCATTATCATTTAAAATTTCAAGTTACTATCCACTCACAACTTTGGGAGGGTAAACACTCCCATAAGTCCACATGCTTGCGCCTTGCCTTTCACCTATGTGCAACCTCCTCAAGCTTACTTTCCAAAGCTTGATGAATCTACCACGAAATCCTTCCCTTTTTTTTTAGCTCAATTTGCCAAAACACCAACAAACTTGGTTCTTCTTCATTCCAATGCTTAACCCACGAAAATTGCAAGCTTCATGGAGGATTTTGATGACTTTATCTCTTGGTTTCCATGAAGATTTGATTAGGATTCAATGGGGGATTTATTTGAGTAATTTTTGGGAAGGTTTGCTCTTCAATGGAGAGAAGAGGAGAAAGAGGAAGAAGAAAGAAAAAAAAATGAGGAGAAATCCTCTTCTTCCATTTTTATACACTGGGTTTCCAATTTTGCCCTTCACTTATCCTTTTAAATGTCCACTTTGTCCCCCAAAGCACATTTACTTCAGTCTAGCCATTTTCTCCAATTTACCATCATTTTCATAATTCCAAATGACACCCAATTTCACTTAAGTCTTTATTTATATTAAATCTTCAATTTATAAAGTAATTAATATTGTGACTCCAAATTAATTTATGGATCGTCTTAATATCTCCATTAACTCCTTCTGATCATCAAACCATAATTTCATACTAAATCATCTTCTTTCATTTAACCTCAATTTTCTTTAATACTTAACAACTGCCAAGGTCACTTACATAATGATTAAGCTAAATCTCCAATTTCTCAATACGGTAATAGTTATTCTTTAAGACTCCCATGTGGAGTTTGAATTCCCATACTTCATCACAATTCTCCAGATTAACTCATTACACTTCAATATCTCTAGACTTGATCAAAAATTGACTTCAACCACTTAAATTTTCAAGTTGAACAAAAGTTCAAATTAATACCAAAATTTTCGGTATTACAGACTAAGAGGTGAGAATCTGAGAGTCCGAGACTTGACATGAAAGCCTAAGAGGCTGAGAGCCTGAGACAGAAACTCTGAGAGGTGAGAGTCGAATGCCGAGAGGTGACTCAGGGAAGAGAAAGCAGCAAGACACGAGAAAGAGAGAGAGAGAGAGAGAGAGAGAGAGAGAGAGAGAGTAGAATAGTCTATAGAACAGACAAAATTGCAAAAAGTTAAGGTTTTAGTCATTTTCATTTTTCATTCTTTTAATTTTTTAATCGAAATTGTATTAAACTCGAGTTTTCTGGGTTAACCGGTTTAATCGGGTCCGAGTTTTTCGGGTTTTGACCGATTTTTGACCAGTTTTACAATAAATGGTTTAATGATATTCTCCGGACTGGCCAGGGGTCCGGGTCTCGATTGAACCGATCGAACCGACTGGGCCGGTCCAGTTTTTACAACATTGCATTTAATTAGGTCTCCTTTGGTACTTACCCAATGTAGGTTCCTTTAGGCCATAATGTATGTTTATACTACAACTACATTAACCATTGTTCTTTCCACCAATTTCTTGATTCACATCATCTTCTAATATTGTCAAACTACCATTTATGGAACAAAACTCCATGGCCATTACCAAAAATATGGTACTTTCTCTAGGATAGCATAAGGTCATTAGGAAATTTGGCCATTTAAATGCCAATTGAGGTTTTTTTTTCTTTATCTAGCTAAGTTTTCCTACATTCAAGAAACTATTCTAACACTTCCATTATCTAATTATGCCTTAGCCTCATGAAGCATGAATATTATGAAGATTTGGAGCCATAAACTAACCATGAAAAGGAAAAATGCAAAGTTTGTTATGCATGAAACTTAATATTCTTCATTTCATGGTTAAATTTATAAAAGAATTTAGGGAGAGAAGAAAACACACCTTGAGTTTTTATGGAAGTTTGAAACTTATATACTTGATAAAATATGCAAAGCTTTTCTTCAAATTTGCTTGATGAAAGTGTTGTTTGGGAGTTATAGTGATGAATTTCCTTGGAAAATTTGATGAAATTTGGTGTAGTTAGATGGTGTTTTCGATAGAAGGAATGATGTAAGAAGAAACTAGAAACTTGAAAGTTGAAAATGCTAGAAGAAAGGCTATGGGGGAAGGGTTCGGCTATGGTGAGAAAAAGCGAAGAAGAAAAGCTAAAAAGTTGTCTAGACCATTCACTAGGTCAATTTATAAAAATACCCTCATTAAATTTCAAAAATTACCTTTGTGTCCTAAAAAGAAATTATGCCATTTAGAGCAAAATAAAAGAATTTCAAAACTACAACCAATTGGCAAAGTTTTACAAAAATGAGGTAAATTCATTAAGATATTTAAGTCATTAGGCCATTGAAAACAATTGCTTATTTGGCATTTAAAATTCGTACAAAGGCAAAATGATAATTTTATCAAATAACTTCACACAGCCACTTGGTAGTTTTCAAGTTTAAACAGTGTATGACAACATGAAACCACCCAAAGCCTAAGAAAAATTGTTCTTGGTGATAGAAAAATTCATTTTGTAAAATCATACTTATTTACTAAAATACCACCAGTTTTGCTGACATATTTTTAAGGTAATATTTGCACGGGCTTACGGTGCTCAGAAAAATACCATAATAGTTTGAAATATTACTAGACATGCTAAAGTAGTAAAATAGATGGTTTAGACCTACATATACATACTCGGTGTAAGGTACGTAAATTTTTGAAAAATACTACACAAAATAAGCTTTGTTCTACTATGCATTAAATTTGTCCTAATAGTGTAGGAATTAAGTTCTTCAAAATGGGAGAATTTTCACTAGGTGAAAGTTGTTTTTAATTCCCCTAAGAATATATTCACATGCATGTCATGTAAAATTTTTCAATGTATTAGCCTATGGCTCCAATGCAACTTAGTTTGAGGCTAGGCATTACATCTAAAATGGGTTTTCTTTGAGTCATTGATTCTTCATTTATCTCATGTTTTCTTCTGTCAAATCTATCTATTTCTTCTCAATATTTTCCTTATCTTTAGGAATGTTCTTTATGATGTTCCTTCTTTCATCTTTCATCTTTCATCTTTCACTTCTTCATTCTCTTCTAAATCATTTACTGGAACCAGGAAGGTAGCATCTGTCAATCCCCATTCTTTTGCCATTTGTAAGTTATTCTCTTTTGCTATCTTGTTGAATCTTTGCCATTTTCTCCTTTGTACTTCCTGTCATCTCCCTATATGGTGGCAAACCCATTTGTTCAAGAGGCACATATATCTTGTTAAATCACTGATCCACTGGTGCATCAGGTAGCCTAAACGTTTTCACCTCCCTGTTCTCTTTTGGAAGTTCCTGTTTGCCAGTCTTGCTTCCACTTCCTCGAATCACAGAAGTTATATTCTCACCTATTTGTTCCCTTTTCCACAAGTTTTTGCCCCCAAGGAAGCTTACATGTTCTACTGGTCTTTGAGAATCACTCATCATAGGAGGGGTAGCTATTTGTTTAACATCTACTAAAACCGAAGGATTCTGATGTATTCCTAATAAATAACCAAGATGTTTATTACCTATTCCATAAGGTGCATGGCTTACATTCAGTCCCCAGCCTCTTGCCATTGCTCCTCTTTGACTAAATCTCCCTCTTCTTCCTCTTAGACCAAATCCCCTTCCATGCCATCGTGACATGTGTGCATCTCGCTCCTCCAAGTAGTCTTCATAGTTGTAAGTACCAGGATAAATGAAAAAAATTAAGACCTCGTCCTCTTCCTCTTCCAGTAAAGTAACCTCTTCCAGAACCATACATATTTTCCTGGCAAAATACCTTAGGATGATAATCCACCCTTTGAAGTTTTTCCAAAGCAAGTTGTGCTGGCCTGGCTTGTTTGCCTGCAGATTTTACCTCTTTTTACTGCTCTTTAATAATGTCTATAAAGGACATCTTAGTTTCAACCTTACCCGTTGGCTTAACTTTGTTTGTTAGGTTACTACCAGAATTTCTTGTTGTTTGTGTATCAGTACCCAAGAAAGCATCTACACATTTACTTCAAATGTTCAGCAGCTTTCTTTTATCTTTAGCAGGTACTTCTATATACCCTCCACTGTTATGTTCACTGCTTGATTTTCCTTTTTCTTTAGCATTAGCACCAGGCGTAAGAGTATTTATTGACATATTCTTGGGGAAAGGATCTTGATCCACTGGCATGCTCTCATTTTTCTCTGGGAATTTCAACTTCCCTTGCTCAATAGCATCCTGCAAAGTATGTTGCAATGCCAAACAATAATTAGTTGAATGTGACCAATTATTATGCAACTTGCAATATTTTTTATTTTTTATCTCAGAGCTAGGAGGAATTTTATGCCCTTCTTTCAAAATAATCTTTTTTCTTTTAACAGATGATCAAATATTTGTTCAGCTTTGGTCAAATCGAATGAAAACTGCCTATCAGTTCTGTTCTTCTCAAATTTACCTATTAATTTCCTGACCCCTTTATTTACATCAATTTTGGCTAAGGCTTGAAATGTATAAGGTCCTGAAATAGTAAGTTCTACTGCATTTACTTCATTATCTGAATCACTATAATAATCCACAGTGATCTCATTCTGAGTATAATAAGTTAGTCTAGGGACTTTAGATTTCCCTTCTTCCTCCCCAAGCAAATGCTCATACTTAGACACATACGTAGCCATTTGGAATAAATCTACAAATTCTCTGTTTTCAAATATCTATCTAAGTTCAAAATTTATTCCAGCCTTAGCCATATTTACATATATGTTTCAGGTAATTAAACATGCAATTTTGATTTAGCAACCCTAAATTTGGTAATATACTCTTCTGCCTTTTCTCCAGGCTGTTGTCTTATCCTGGCAAGATCTACCATTGTTACCTCTGGTTCAGTTCGATAAAACTGAGCATGGAATAAAGATTCCATTTGAGGCCCTGTCAACACAGAATTTGGAGGCAATCCTATATGCCAGTTAAAGGCAGTCCCAGTTAAGGAATTAGCAAATAACCTTAATTCACATAATCATTTACATCTCCATACCTAGCAATAAATTTAGCTATGTGTTCTAAAGTTGATTGTTCATCTTCGCTTGACAAGGTAGAAAATTCAGGTATTTTGTACCCATTTGGCATGGGATTACATTGATCTACCCAATCAAGATATGGCTTCCTATATATAGGCATATTAACCAAGCGTATACTTGATAACAATTTTTTTGTAATACATTTAATACATACTCTCAAATCCTATTCTCATTCCCTAGTTATGCAGCCATAGCATTGGCATATCCTACAGGTGGAACATCCCCACTCTGTTGAGTAGTGTTCAGATTTCCATGAAGTATGTTCCTATTTGCTGCTATGTCATTATCCCCAACTCCTATTCTTGGAACTATTGTATGTTAGTTTATTTTAATAAACATTAACGTGGCCCATGTAATGGGTTGGTTTTACTATTAAAAGGCCCATATGATGGACATTGGGTTTAAGGAATTAAAGCCCTAGGGTTTTCTATATAAATAAGGATTAATCCCTCCCTCTCTCTTCATAACATAACATAAGATAAGATAACTTGATCCCCAAGTTATTAGAAAAGTACTTCTCATCCATCAGAGAAAACCTAAAAGAAGAAGGAAGAAAGGGGAAAATCCAAGAAGATCAAATCTTCATTCAATTGTGGTTTTATTCAATTAATTGTTTAGAGCTATGGATCAAGGTAAGTGCTCTTAATTTTTTTGTTAATTGAATTCTTATTTGGTTGATTCTATGGGATAAAAGATCCTATAGAAAGGTTAATTCATATTTTCTATCATAGTCTAATTGAAAATATGCTTACAATTGGTATCAAGAGCTTAGGTTATAAACCTATAGAATCACTATTAAAGATTATTATTACTATTATTGGTGTTCTTTGTGTTCTTACAATTTTTTTAGAACACATTAAAGAAATTATTATTTTAATGCTTCCGCTAAAACTTTTACAAGAATTAAAGTTTATAATTTCTTGTGAATAGATTTTTTTGTTGTCTTGCAATTAAATTGTATTTTTATTTATTTATTGCAATTTATGATCAATTGAGCGAAAGGTGTAAAACCTATCATAGGCTCCATTGAATAAAAGTATATATATTAAAAAAAATTAGTTGGTAATATGAATTTTATATGCCATGTGTGACCATGATAATGGAATTGTAAGAAAAAAAATTCATTGCTATTTTCCATAATCAAAGTTTTATTTTGGGATATTAAGGATGGTTAATTAAATGTCTATTGTTTGTAAGCTTGTTAGTCACCAAAGTGGCCTTGCTTGAAAAGGTGTTTTAGACATTTAATTATGTAGATTGGCTTTCAATTATTCATGTATTGATGTCATTAAATGATATAAAGTGAATGGATAATTGAAATTCATTAATTATATTGCTAGGAGGTCACCCAAAGGTGGACCATTGCTTATGATTAGTGATAATAAAAGAGGCTAATTGATATACTTGGTGAATATGTTTGTATATCCAAAGATGACTTGCATATTTATTTGAGTATGTTTTATTATCTATTAAAGTTTATTTGAGTTGGCATCATTATAGATTATGTATTTTAGGTATCACCCAAAGGTGAACTTTAATACATAATGAAAGTTTATTTTTTGTTTGAATCATTAAGGTTACTCAAAGCATTAATGTGTGAGCTTATGTAAAGTTTACAGTTTTTAGTTGTTTGTTCACTTTGGGCAATGGGCTAATTAAGTTCAATGGGCTGAACTATGGGGATTGGTCTAAACAAATCCAGTTACAGCTGGGTGTTATGGATTTGGACCTAACCATAATAACACATGAAAAGCCTGTAGCCATTACGGAGGACATTACGGCTGATGACAAGTCCTTTTATGAGGCTTGGGAAAGGTCCAATAGGCTGAGCTTAAACTTGATGCGAATGTCGATGGCTGAAAATGTTAAGCCATCAATGCCCAAAACGGACAATACACGGGAATTTATGCAGAAAATTAAGGAATACTCTCAATCGGACATAGCTGACAAGTCCATTGTTGGGAGTTTGATGAGTGAGCTGACGACCAAGAAATTTAACTGGTCATAGCCCATTCATGATCATGTGACAGAAATGGCAAATCTAGCGGCTAAGCTGAAGTCGTTGGGAATGGATGTAAGTGAGTCTTTTCTTGTTCAGTTCATTATCAACTCACTTCCTCTAGAGTTTGGCCAGTTCCAAGTGAATTATAATTCACTTAAGGAAAAATGGAACTTTCAAGAAATTAAGGCCATGTTGGTTCAGGAGGAAGGGAGGTTAAAGAATATAAAGGAACAGACTGTCCATCTCATGATTTATAAGGGAGATAGCAGCAATAAGGTTAAACTGGGTGGCAAGGACAAGAAAAGGGATAAGGCTCCTCTGAAAGTTAAGGAGGGCCAAGTCCATAAGGAAGTGAGATGCTTCTTCTGCAAGAAGATTGGTCATCTCAAGAAGGACTGTTCAAAGAGAAAGGCTTGGTTCGAAAAGAAAGGGATTTCTTTCAATCCAGCCCATAAGTGGGAATGAAATGTTTTTACATATGGGGAATAGAATGAAGGCACGTATAGAAGGAATTGGGATTTACAGATTGATCTTTGACACTGGTTGTCACCTAGATCTAGAAAAGTGTCTTTATATTTCTGAATGTGCTAGGAATTTAGTTTCTATTGGAAAGTTGATTGATTTAGGTTTTAACTTTAAGATTGGAAACGGTACTTTTTCATTATGTAAACAAAAGTACTTTTATGGATTTGGTACTTTGATTGATGGTTTATATCGTTTCAATCTTGATGTTAATTTTGTTGAATCCCAATTTCATGTTGATCACAATATAGGTAGTAAACGTAGTGCACATAATGAATACTCTTCGTTCTTATGGCATCAAAGATTAGGTCACATATCCAAAGAAAGGATTTTGAGGTTAGTGAAAAGTGATATCTTATCTCACTTGGATTTTGCTGACTGGGATGTATGTGTGGATTGCATTAAAGGAAAGCAAACCAGTCACATATCAAAGAATCCAGCCACAAAAAGTAGTCAACCTCTTGAGTTGATACACACTGACATTTGTGGTCCTTTTGACACTCCATCATGGAATGGTGAAAGATACTTTATCAGCTTTATTGATGACTACTCACGGTATAATTACATATATCTTCTGTATGAGAAGTCTCAATCAATAGATGCCCTTAAGGTATTTATTGATGAAGTGGAAAGGCAGTTAGATAGAAAGGTAAAAGTTGTGAGGTCAAATAGAGGTGGTGAATATTATGGAAAATATGATGAGAGTGGACAATGTCCAGGTCCATTTGCAAAGTTCCTTGAAAGTAAAGGCATATGTGCACAGTTAGACAATGTCCGGTACACCATAACAAAATGGTGTAGCTGAAAAGCAGAACCGTATTCTTATGGACATGGTTAGGAGTATGATGAGTTACAGTACTGTACCCATATCATTGTGGATGCATGCATTAAAGACTGCTACACATCTGCTTAATAGGGTTCCTAGTAAGGCTGTTCCTAAAACTCCTTATGAACTGTGGACAGGAAAGAAACCTAGTTTGAGGCACCTGCATGTTTGGGGTTGCTCAGCAGAAGTAAGGATATACAATCCACATGAAAAGAAGCTTGATGCAAGAACCATTAGTGGTTATTTCATTGGCTATCCAGAAAAGTCAAAGGGTTACAGATTTTACTGTCCTAACCATAGTACAAGAATAGTTGAGTCTGGAAATGCACGGTTTATTGAAAATGGTCAGTTCAGTGGGAGTGAAGAACCACGAAAGGTGGATATTCAAGAAATTCAGGGTGAAAACCCTACATCTAGTGCTTCTCCCGAAGTTGTTGTTCCATTTGTTGTATCACAGTCACACAACATATTGAAACAACAAATAAATGTTCTAAACCCACAAAATGAACATGTAAGTGATGATGTTCCGAATCAACAAGAGGAACATGTAAATGATGAACCGATAAATGATGCACAAGTCGAAATGAGCAAACAGTGAATGAATCACATGAAATGGCATTAAGGAGGTCTGTAAGGCAGAAAAGATCAGCCATTTCAAAAGATTATGTAGTTTACTCACTTGAGCATGAATGTGACTTGAGCATTAATGATGATCCAGTCTCGTTCAAACAAGCCATGGAATGTGATAATTCTGGAAAGTGGTTGAATGCCATGAAAGAAGAGTTGAAATCTATGGATGACAACAAAGTCTGGGAACTAGTTGGGTTACCTGAAGGTTCAAAACGAGTCGGTTGTAAATGGGTCTTCAAAACCAAACGTGACTCGAAAGGTAACATTGAAAGGTATAAAGCTAGACTTGTTGCCAAAGGTTACACTCAAAAGGACGACATTGACTATAAGGAAACCTTCTCTCCAATTTCAAATAAGGACTCCTTGAGGATTGTTATGGCTTTGGTGGCTCATTATGATTTAGAGCTCCACCAAATGGACGTAAAGACCACTTTTCTAAATGGTGACTTAGAGGAAGAAGTTTATATGGATCAACCAGAAGGTTTTTCGACCACACGAAAGGAAAACTTGGTGTGTAAGTTAAAGAAGTCAATATATGGACTGAAACAAGCTTCCCGACAATGGTATCTTAAGTTCAACAATACCATTAAGTTGTATGGTTTTGTAAAAAACACTGTTGATTGGTGTATCTATATGAAGGTCAGTGGGAGCAAGTTCATTATATTAGTCTTATATGTTGATGACATTCTTCTTGCTGCAAATGATGTTGGTCTGTTACATGATGTAAAGATGTATCTCTCTAACAATTTTGAAATGAAAGATATGGTGAGGCATCCTATGTGATAGGAATAGAAATATTCCGTAATAGATCACAAGGATTGTTAGGACTATCTCAGAAAAGTTACATTAATAAGGTGTTAGAGAGATTCAGAATGGAAAAGTGTTCTGCTGGAATAGTTCCAATTCAGAAAAGGGACAAGTTTAGTCAAATGTGATGTCCTAAGAATGATTTGGAACGAAAGGTTATGGAATCTATTCCTTATGCATCAGTGGTTGGGAGTTTGATGTATGCTTAGACATGTACTCGGCCGGATATCAGTTTTGCTGTGGGAATGTTAGGCCGATATCAAAGTAATCCCGGAATAGATCACTGGAAAGCTGTAAAGAAAGTCCTTAGTTACTTAGAAGGCACCAAGGATTATATGCTCACGTACAGGAGATCAGATCACCTTAAAGTGATTGGTTACTCGGATTCAGACTATGTTAGATGTGTGGACTCAAGGAAATCCACATTAGGTTACTTGTTCCTATTGGCTGGAGGGGCAATATCATGGAAGAGTGGTAAGCAGTCTGTCATTGCTACTTCCACTATGGAGGCTGAATTTGTGGCATGCTTTGAGGCCACTATTCATGCATTGTGGTTGCGGAACTTTATCTCGGGGCTTTATGTTGTTGACAACATAGGTAGGCCACTTAGAATTTATTGTGATAATTCTGCAGCTGTCTTCTTCTCTAAGAATGACAAATACTCGAAAGGTGCTAAACACATGGACTTAAAGTATTTGTCTGTGAAAGAAGAAGTGCAAAAACATACAGTGTCTATTGAGCATATTGGTACTGATGTGATGATAGCGGATCCGTTAACTAAAGGATTACCACCCAAGATTTTCTCTGGCCATGTTGAAAATATTGGCATTATAGACAAGTCCTTGTTAGCATAATAGTTTTTTATGTATATATACATAAAGAAGACTTGCTTCATAAGTTATGACACTGGATGAATTCATTTAAAGTTATATTTATGTTTCTGCTTATTACTTCTCATCCACATTAGGTTATGTACATGTATTGCTTGTGTGATGAATAATTGTGTCTTTAAGGACATTAAAGTTGAGGATTACAGTTTTTCTCAATTATGGTTACTCTCAATTAAGGCTATTCTGACTTGAATTAATTTTGTGATACATGGAAGGAATCAAGTTGTTATATAATTTGTGACCGCCATGATCCAATTAATTCATTTCAGTTAAGGATGATGACTTGATAAATTTCAATGTATGGTGCGCACTTATGGTTGTTGAATCTTCAAGTCATCACATGGGCCAAGTGGGAGATTGTTAGTTTATTTTAATAAACATTAACGTGGCCCATGTAATGGGTTGGCTTTACTATTAAAAGGCCCATATGATGGACATTGGGTTTAAGGAATTAAAGCCCTAAGGTTTTCTATATAAATAAGGATTAAACCCTCCCCTCTCTCTTCATAACATAACATAAGATAAGATAACTTGATCCCCAAGTTATTAGAAAAGTACTTCTCATCCATCAGAGAAAACCTAAAAGAAGAAGGAAGAAAGAGGAAAATCCAAGAAGATCAAATCTTCATTCAATTGTGGTTTTATTCAATTAATTATTTAGAGCTGGATCAATGTAAGTGCTCTTAATTTTTTTGTTAATTGAATTCTTATTTGGTTGATTCTATGGGATAAAAGATCCTATAGAAAGGTTAATTCATATTTTCTATCATAGTCTAATTGAAAATATTCTTTCATTGTATTCATCATGCCTACTCTATCTGGAACCAAGCATGCAGGCTCAGTTCTAGGTACATTACCATTCAACACATCTACTTCTCCTAATCTAGGCACAACAAGAACTCTTGTAAATTACATTTCCTGTATTCAAACCATTGACTGGTCTATTCCCAGGGCTTGCTTCATAAGTACTTGTATTAAGGGATCCGTATACAGAACTAGTATGATTAATGGGTGGGTTGAAAGGTATATCAATGCCTAGAATCAATATTACAAGAACTACAGGCATATTACCAGTAATCCCTGCGGGTGGTATTATATTGTTGATTCTACCTTGATCTGATGGATTAACTCTGCCATTATTATTTGGTGAACGTTCTCTACCAACATTGTTTCTCACAGAACCTAACTGACTCGACAAGCTAACCAACAAGCTATTCACGTTACTAGATAACATCGGTATCTGCTTATTAAAGTTATTCATTACATCTGTTAATGTTACACCAAACCTTTCAAATGACAATGAAACAGAATTAGTTACAGCATTGTTTACTTGATCGGTCAACTGAATATTCTTCTGATAAATCTTCTACAACACTACTTCAAACGCCATCTCCAGGTTCTGAGTGGATATGAGTTGATTCTGTTCGGATACATTCTCTCATTCATTCCTCTATACTGCTTCCTGTCCTATCCTTGAGTGGGGGCATTGCTGTCATCTCCTTCGCTCATATATTCGAGCTCATTGCGCTTCTTTGGCGGCATATCCTCCCTAGTGTCCCACTGGGTGTGCCAAAATGTTGTTTGGATTTATTTCCAGATGACCAAACGATCGAAAAAAGGTTATCACTCTTGATAATCAATTCAAGAGTGGGGAGTGCACTAATATAAAAAGGAAAAACACAAGACTAACTAATTCTATTACAAAATGCAAATTTTAAAGTAAATCAAACTTGGATTGTATGTAAAACTTCGAAACTATAAAGAAAGTTAAAACCAGAAGAAAGAACAGTAAGTTTTCATTTTTTGTCCTCCGCTCTCCACTTCGATTTTCTTTCTTTTATTTCTTTCTCATGGTACAAGTTCATTCCTTGGCAGTTTTCGACAGTTGAAGTCTTCAACTCCCTTGAACTGTCGCTTCCTTTATTGAGCAAACTGCATGGTACTGGGCTCCATTGTTTTTACTTTGGGGCTCACATAATTAATAGTTTATAGAACTGATTTGAAATCTAGCCCCTTTGGATTAAAACGGCACCGTTCCTCAAGGCTAGACCAATTTTACTCCTCCCTCAAACGATGCCGTATTATTGCTATTAAATTCGCACTAACAAATAGATATAATAATCTCTTGATTAATATATTACTATCTTAAAAAAAATAGATATAATAGAATATACTTAATATCTTTTCGAATAAATCTACTTAATCTTCTAATTTTTTTAATCTTTTGTATATATAAATTTTCATTAAATTCTTACTATGTCGATGTTAAAATTTTAAACTCACTCCTATCACTTTTACGTTTGGTTTTAATAAATCTTATATTCCATTATTCTATGTTAAAAAATCAAGATCCTCATTGAGTATTTGGATACTGACTCCATTTAAAAGTCATAATCCAAAAAAAAGGATAAATTATATCATAAATCTTATAATTATATTTAAAAGTCACTATTCTCAATTGATAAATTTTTATTAAATCGATATTGAAATTTAAAATTTACTCTTACCACTTTTACGTTTAGTTTTAATAAATCTTTTATTTCATTGTTTTATGTTTATTTTTACCACTTCAACGTCACAGTTCTATTAAAAAGTCAAGATCTCCGTTACATATTCGTACACGAGCCCCATTCAAAAGTCACAGTCTCAAAGAAGGATAAATTTAAAATCTTGTATATGATCTCTATTTAAAAGCTACAATCCTCCAATTAATTATTTGTATACGGTCTCCATTTAATAGTCATGATCCCTAATTGAGTACTTATACACGGTCTCCATTTAAAAGTTATGAACCCCAAAATTTGAACAAACTTTAAATCTTGTACATGGTCCCTATTTAAAAATCACGATCCCTAATTGAGTATTATATACGATCTCATTTAAAAGTCATATCCCCATAAGAAAGAGATAAATTTTAAATCTTGTATATAGTACTTATATTAAATAGTTATGATCCCTAATCGAGTAGTTTTATATTGTTTCCATTCAAAAGTAATGGTCTCTAACAAATGAACAAATTTTAAATATTGTACACGGTCCCTATTAAAAAAAATCTCCAATTAAGTATTTCTATATGGTCTCTATTTAAAAGTCACAGTTCGAAAAAAAATGAACAAATTTTAAGTGCTATACATAGTCCCCATTCAAAATTCAAAATCCCTAATTGAGTATTTCTATGCGAAGCCCATTTAAAAGTCTGTCAAAAATAAACAAATTTCAAATATTATACATGATTCCCATTTAAAAGTCATTATACCAAATTGAGTATTTATACATGGTGAAAATCACCATTCTAATTGATTATTTGTATATGGTCTCTATTTAAAAGTCATAACCACCAAGAAAAAAACAAATATTAAATCTTATACATGGTCCCATTAAAAAGTTACAATTCTCAATTGAATATTTGTACATTGTCCAATTTAAAGGTTACAATCCCTAAAGATAAATTTTAGTGATAAACGAAGAATTTAAAAGTTACAATTTCTAAAAAAGAAATAAGCTTTAAATCTTGTACATGGTCCATATTTAAAAATTAATAATCACAACCTCCAATGGAGCGTTTATACACAATCCCTATTTAAAAGTCACAATTCTCAAATTAGGAAAAAATTTTAAATCTTATATATAGTCCTTATCATAAAGTCACGATCCCTAATTGAGTGTTGGTATACAGTTCGCATTTAAAAGTCACAATCTCTAATTGAATTTATATACATTCCTGTTTAAAAAATACAATCCCTAAAATATGAATGAATTTCAAAATTTAAATTATATACATAGTCCCTCACTTAAAAGTCACAATCCATTATTGAGTATTGGCTAAAATCCCAATTTGGGCCTATTGTTATACTGGTTTGCTCACTTCCAGACTATAGGTCACGTCATTAGTAAATTAGACCTATAAATTTTCGGGTTGGCTCAAATCAGGCCTAATTTAGACGGAACCAGGCGAGTGTCATGCATGCACCGTCAACTCTCTTTTCCTGCCTACGTGGCTTATCTAACATGGCTTTTTTGGCTAGTTGGACCGAGTTAATGATTATTTTTATTTTTAATGTTTTCCTACCTTTTAACCATCTTCCTTGCCTCTCTCCCTGTTCATCCTTTTTCTTCCTTTGTCCAACTCCATCACTTTCATTTTTGTATGCTCAATCTGCAATCTAGAATTTTGGGTCTTCCATTTTTCAAATAGAATGAGCTTAAGTAGCAGTTATTCAAGGTTTGGCTTCTCTTACATTCTTTGTTTTTTCAGATTATCTGATATTACCACATTCATGGTTATCTAAATTAAATTTGTTTACCAAAATACCCTTGTTGTTAAAAGATTTTGGACATGAATAACCTTATAAAAGATTAAATTAAATAATCATACTAAGAAAAACTAAATAAAATAAATAATTAAAAATAAAATTAATTAATTAGTTGTTTTTTTAATTAATTAATTATTTCATTTAATTATTTAATCTAATTTAATTAATTAATTACTTGGTTTTATTATTTAATTAATTATTTCATTTAATTATTTAATCTAATTTATTTAATTAATCATTTAATTTAATTTAATTTAAAAAACAATTAAATAAAATAATTAAATAGGATTAAATAATTAAATAATTAATTATATAATAAAAACAAGTAATTAATTTTTTTATTTTCTATTTTTAATTATTTAATCTAATTTAATTAATTAGTTGCTTGTTTTATTATTTAATTAATTATTTCATTTAATTATTTAATTATTTGATTATTTAATCCTATTTAATTTATTTATTTAAGGTAATTTAATTAATTAATTAATTTTTGATTAATTATTAATACTTGCTTTTATTATTTAATTAATTCTAAAATTAATTATTTCATTTAATTATTTAATGTAATTATTTAATTTAATTTAATTTCTAATTAATTAATTAATCAATAAAAAATAATTAAATTAAATTAGGTTTAATAAAATGAAATAATTAATTAAATAATTGAATGAAGTAATTAACTAAATAATTAATTAACTGCTAAAAACAAGTAATTAATTAACTAATTAATCAAAATTATTAAATTATTAAATCATTATAGGGAGGTTAATTTTGAAATTTCATTGTTATAAACCATGGATATCCAGCAATGTACTACAACGAACCAAATAAGGAGAAAATAAAATCTTGGTAATATTAGTTTTAAACCAAACATGACAAAAAGGAAAAGACATGAGATATCAGATAATCTTACATGGTAAGTGATATATCTGACTATATTACTTTACCTAGTAAAATCTCATAACTACGAACCAAATGGCTCGATAATTGTATTGGGTCCAAACGAGACTTGAACTGTCCTGCCCTGACCCGCAAGTTCAGCCACGTGGTAGTCGTCATACTGCCTCGAAGTACGCATCTAAAACAGCACAAGGCATAGTATTCACAGCATAAAACAAATATCAAAAATCAATTACATAAAACAATATTTTTAACATTTAAAAAATAATATCTTTAAATAAAACAATTATAGTAATAAAGTCCCCCAAGGATAAAAAATCAAATCAAAATATATGTTATACATGTGAGGTATGAAATTGAAGCATAAAACATAGCGGAATCAAAAACACCCCAATGGATCACTATAACTAAGGGTGGGAAGAACCTATATAAGCTGAAAGTTAATCCGCACACTTATCAATATGGTCACTCCTCAACAAGCAACAATGCCTGAAAAATGTAAATGACCACGGGGTGAGTCAACAGACTCAGTGATGTAGTTTAGAAACAATGTAAAAGACTAAAAACGGTGAGGGATATAATCGTACCAAAAACCAATTTATAATTCATCATTTTCGTTTCAAAACAATTTCTACTAATAAAATCATTTTCATAAAATTGATTTTTGTTAGGGCGGCTAAAATAGACTTGAGCCTCATCCGTCGATAAGCTTAAACCATTGGGAGAATTCTCATCATTTATTTCTTTATATAAAAATAATAATATCCATCTCAATGCTATGCCCTTTTTCTTCTAACGTTGTCGTACGTTGCATCAAACAAGTACACTACCCTCTTGCCGAGTCACCCTCTGCGCCTCTCAACTCCAGGAGCACGGTGCACCTGTGCCTCTCTTAAATAGACGGTCCACAAGCTACATAATAGCTGGCAAATGGCCCCTTATGGACAGTCCCCCATGGACTAACATCAGACCTCAATCGGACAGGTCACTCATGGACCATAATCATGCCACGATTAAGTTTACATATATAAAAATATACCTCGATCATGCAAGTCACCACGGATTCTCATCACACCTCGATCGGGTTTTCATAAAGTCATTTAATAAAACGTTTTATTTAATATTTATACAAGAAAACTACATACCCCTCCCACATAAATAATTTGTGGATATTTGTGCAGCGGTTAACTATATCTCAAAATACAAAATATTTAATTAAAAACAATTAAAAGCATTTGCCATCAATGTCACTAAATATTAAGGCCAAACCACTCACGGATTGGGAGAGTAGTATACCCCTGCGCTAACCCAACTGCACAGCTAGAGCTCTCACTGTGATCCTTTGCCGGTGCTCCTATTTCGTGTGAAAATTTGTTAGAAAATATTTTTAAAAACAAATACATGCATATGTAAACTCGGAATAGCCTAAACAGGCTTCTAACAAACTTAGGATTGGACTTTAAGTGACTTTATACCTGAAGGGTAAAATAATCATTTTCTCTATAGGGGTAAGATTGTATTTTTATAAATATGGGCGTTTTCATAAATTCAACCCTTAAATGGATAATTGGGTATTTTACTAATCCAACTATGTTGACTATTTAATCTAGGGCTATAATTATTTTTAGTGTTCTTAGAATCCATTGGGCCTCATGAGCTAATATAATTGTAAATGGGCTAATCTTTGAAATTACTATTATTATGGACCCAATGAACAAAACTTGGGCGACAGCACATATGCTGGTGGCCCAAAAGGGGCATGGCCACTCTTGGCAATAGGCTTGGGCATTTGCATCCAGTTTCCACTGTTCAAATAGCAACTTCAAATAGCAACTTCAAATAGCAACTTCAAGAGATCATATCTCTCTCATCCTAACTTCAAATCACTCAATTCCAAAACCACATGATAGTTTAGTGAGTTTTTAACATTTCTATAGTTTAGAAAGATAGATTCGGCCTCTAACATTTTTAATTAAA
Organism: Microcos paniculata; assembly: GCA_030664755.1. Lineage (NCBI taxonomy): Eukaryota > Viridiplantae > Streptophyta > Magnoliopsida > Malvales > Malvaceae > Microcos > Microcos paniculata. The sequence continues at coordinate 5,749,284 of CP131460.1, read as the reverse complement.
TTTTACAAAATTGGGTCCCAGAATTCTGAACAGTTTGACTACACTCCCGAAATAACCATTTTTCGCCTCTTTAAAGCCAAAATTTTGGGAAATGTTTCATCTAAAAAGTTTTGGAAGACATTTTGCTCTTTCCAACGGCTACTCATTCACCCCATTTTGACACTCCTCGGTCCCTCTAAGGTGCCTCAAACTCCACTGCCAGAAACACAACATGAGTAGAATATTTTAAGTTTTTCTTTCGATTTTTCAACCCATATTTACCAAACCTTAATGATATTATTTTTATAACATTTTCTCCAGATTTTGACCTTAATATATGATTTCCAAGATATCTCAAATTCAGCCTTAAAGTATACCTCTAACCCAATTAAAATCAAAGCTTAAAAATGGCCATTCAACTAAGATTATACTTGAGATTTTTGGAGTGTGAAACTCTTACCCTTAGCTGGGACTTTCCAGTAGCCTTTGTTTGCTCCAAACACTTCAATCACTGTTTCAAAAGCTATCTTCAGAGCCTAGGAAGATATTACTACAATGCTTAGCACATCATAACCAAATCACGACTTGAAACTTAACAAAAATGGAACTTCTTTTACTTACACCACTTTAGCTCCTTGTTGACCTTATTTTGCTTGCACTACTAGCTCCCAATTAACAAACCATGATAATGGGTTTAAAGAGGAGGTTCATAGGTTAGAAATATAACATTTCATGTTAAGTTCTAGCAAGGATCGATCATGGGACATAAGGGAAATTGGTGAGGTTATTGGGTAAGTTTCTAAGAAGAAGATGATGCTTAGGAGGAAAAGAAAAAAAATGTAAGAAGCCAAGGGAGAGAGAGTGTGTGTTGTCCGAGGAAGAAGACCAAAAATGGTCTTCCATTTTGAGCTTGCGACTTGTGCTGGGTGGTGGGCCCCCCACCACTCACCTTTCTTTCTTTACATTCCTACCCCCATATTTCTACAAATTTTCAAATTAGACCCACAACTCTTCTTACTTGCACCCATTTTCCAATTTCACAATTAAATCTTCAAATATATTATACTCAATCAACTTTCTTATTCCAAATTAGCTTCTCAACTCTTATTTAATCTCACAAAATTAGTTGTCCTCTAAGTAATCAATTTTCTCACGTTCCCAAATTTTTCAAATTGGAAGTTCCTTGATACAAATTTTAAATATAAATTTTTTAGTAACATGTGTGTACTATTACACGTGCGATCCATTTGGCATGCAAAATTTTATGGTCAAAATTGACCCGGAAAAATTAGGTATGAGTTTCACATGAACCAATAATTTGCACTAATTTGTTATTAGCAGCAATGTTTGGGGATGGATATATAATTTAAAGAAATGGAAAAACATCCAAAAGAAAAGAAAGTGAATGAACGGACGTCGGGAGCCTGCAAGAAAGCAGAAAAAATGGGCACCTCTAGTTTCCAAGGAAGGAGACCCACAAGGCCACAACAAGAAGCAATCATCTCGCAAAATGGGCTCCCAAGCAGCAGTAGCCTCTTTCCTGTCTCCCTTAAGCTGCCGTAGTTCACATCTTAATTCATCTTCCTCTCGATTATTATCTCCGAAACCGTTGCTGCTCCCTCTCAAACATGCCAACTACTTTTTTAAGCCACACATTCTTTCTTTTAATTCTGTTAAATTCTCCAAGGCAAGGACTCGAGCTACCCTTGATGAGAAGGAGAAAGACCCACTTCTTGTCCAAGACCAGCAGCCAAGCAAAGTACTGTGTCTTTTCCCCTTTTTCTTAGATATTTCAACTGCTTGGTTTTCATAACCTGACATATTTTTCTTAGGAAGTTGAAGACAGCATCCAAGTGTTGAAAAATGCAGCAAAAACGCGAAAAGTCCCGGCCGAGGAAATTCTTTCAGCCTTTTCTGTCATTGAAAAGGCCAAAATCAAGCCCTCGGGGTTTCTTGAAACTCTTGGTGGATTGGAGTCCCCCGGCAGGACCTGGATGCTCATTTTCACTGCTGAGGTTTACTTTGATTCCCATCTTCCCTTTTAGCTGCCTTTATTTTTTCTGTTTAAATAACTATATATCAATGCTATTAAGCTTTTTTTTTAATCTGGATTTTAGAAACAATTGAAAGGCGGCCGCTACTTCCCTCTTACTGCTGTTCAGAGGTTTGATGCTGCTGTAAGCTCGTTAAATCTCTTCTCAATGTGATTAAAAGTTTCGACTGCTTAAAGTGGACAATAAAACTCAAAAGTGAAATATTGAAAGCTAAACGCTATAGTCTCACTCTCATCTGCTTATTATATCTCATTCTCACTGCTTCTAAATAGTTCGAAATTCCAGTAAAATATTTCATTTGGGTTGCTTGGTTTAGGATCAAACTTCCAAGAAACAGGAAATCTAAACTGAGTCCAATCCTCTAAAAATCATATGAAAGAAAGACCTTTTTACATCTGCTTTCATTTGCATAAAACCTCCTGGAACACAGTAGCAAAAATGATTGATTGAAATTACTGTTTTGATGTCTTGTTGAACCTTTTCTTAATAGTTTACTGCTAGTTTTTTAGCATGGGCCAGCCGTAGAATTATGCTCCATTTAGCTGGTTTAATTCATTGTTTGTTCTAGGTTTAATTAATTTCCTTGACTTCATTATGCAGTTTCTTGTAATCCATTGCCTTACTTGTCTTGGATTGAATTTTACGGTCTAAGTGGGAAATTTTATAGGTTTACTAAGGTTTCTTGGTTAGGATGTCATTTCTGCTCAGAGAATTCAATTGATGCAAGAAATGCTATGTGTCAAGATTGAAGAATCTATTTAAAGATGAATCTGGCTTGGATTTAACCGTTCTGTTGCAAAACTTTTCTATGCTTTTTTCATGCCAAATAAAGGAGAACAACTTTCAAAACTAATCAATAATGGCTTGAACTGTTAGGCAAGGAGAATTGAAAATGGAGTATTTCTGGGACCAATTGGGTTCTTAACCTTCGAAGGAAGATTTTCATGGAAGAACAGAATACTGTCCTTCGTCTTTGAGAAAATCCGAGTTAAAATTGGCCCTTTGAACCCTTTCGAGATCAGTCTTGGCCAGCAAGAAGATAGAGAACCAAACACCAAGGACCCCTTCTTTATCTGGTTTTATATTGATGAGGAAATAGCTGTTGCTCGAGGCAGAAGTGGAGGAACAGCATTTTGGTGCCGATGTCGCCGTGTCACTACTTAAATTACTTCCTTTGAAATCTCTGAGATATACACCAGATTCTATTCCTAGTATGAATGAAAAATTGTCGATTCAATTCGCAGACTGTACATAACTATATCTCTAAAGTCCTAATCTCATCTTAGTTAATTTCAAAAATAGCATTCCAATTTCATTTCCCTGTGAAGACTGAAGAGAGTTGCATCAATAGAACACTTTGCTTTTTCATTCCCAGTAAAGAAAGAAGTCTATGTTTACATCTGCTTTTTTGCGTTACTCAGAGTAAAAGGCATGCTACTTCAGAAAATACTGAAATTAAAATGGTTCTTCTGCCATGAAGAAGACCAAAAACAGCAAACTCAGAAACCAAAAACAGCAACTTGTTGATGTAAAGTACTCAAACAGAAACTTAAATTAGCAAGATAGAATTCACTGCTGCCCTGCTGCAGCCAATGAACGCAGGTGATTGATGCCACCAATCATATGCGCAAGCATCTTATCTCTGGGTGGAAGGCACTCTTTTATTATTGGAGTGCTTTCCATGAAGTCCTGTGCCCATTGATAAAGCAGTGGAAGCCTCTTTGAGTCAATCACCTTCATGCATCCAATTTCTTCCATGACATCGACCCCTAAAGGAATCCAACCAAGGGCTAGATCCAGATACCCTATCTGTTCCCCTCCAAAATACTTCTTCCCTTCAAGCTGCTTCTCGAGAAAAGCAAAAGACTCTATTGCTGATTCTATGGCCTTTTCCTTTTCATCTCCTTCGGCACGGCAAGCATCAAAGGTACCAAACATACACTGCATCAAAACAAAGGAATCAATAAAAAGACTACAACATAACCAGGGAAACCACTCAAAACTTGAATGGAAATGTTCTTGATGAAGTACCTTTTCATCGGCAAATTTAGCCCAAAATCGAGCCATGGCTCTCTCATATGGATCTTCAGTGAGCAAGGGACTCTCCTTCCAAGTTTTGTCGATGTATTCAAGAATGATGAGAGACTCAGGAATCGGTTTGTCATTGTGTACAAGTACAGGAACTTTCTTATGGACAGGATTGTAGTTAAGAAGAACAGGGCTCTTGTTTCTTAGATCTTCTACCAGGTACTCGTATTCCACACCTTTAAGCTTCAAAGCCCATTCAACCCTTGTGCAGAAAAGGCTCATTGGAGAGCCTATCAGCTTCACTTCTTGATCAGCCATGCCGATAAACACCTGTACAACCTTTTGATGCAAGAAATGAAACCCGAGGCTGTATTGAATACATTTCAACTTATTTGCTTGTATTTATATGCAGAGACTGATTGCTTAGTCGGATTTTTAACCCTTTCTCCAAGGTTTTTCTGGGAGAGTAACAATTAACTAAACCACTTTGACAAGTCACCTGAATTGAAAGGCTTGAGATGTTCATTTTTGACTTCTACCATGGAATTGGCGAATGGACCCCACAATTACAGATTTATATGATTTTCTCTTTTCTTTTCTTTTTTTTTTGGTTAATATATGATTTTCTCTTTGAGGTGGTCCTTTTGTGCAAGCCAGGACCTGGTCCTAGGACTTCGTATCTTATCCACCCAGTGATAAGATGCTTGCGCATATTACTGGTGGCATCAATTGCCTGCGTTCATTGGCTGCAGCAGGCCAGGAGTGAATTCTATCTTGCTAATTTAAGTTTCTGTTTGAGTACTTCATATCAATTGTATATTCCTATAATTAAAGTAGGAAAATATTTTTGTAAATTAATCTTTTCCACCAAAAGATATTTTATATGAATTAAAGTAGGGAAACCTAAGAATTTTTACTTTTTTATGGGCTCTTAGTAGAGATGGTAATGTGGGCGGGCTGGGCTGGCACGGCCCAAAAAGTTGTGCTGCCCGCACAAATATGGGCCGTGCCGTGCTGGCCCAAAAAAAATATGAGCCGTGCCGTGCTAATCCATATCTTTTAAAGGTTAAACTCAGCCCAACCTGTAGTCCATATGAATCGTGCCGTGTCAGCACATGGGCTAAACTGGGCTGGCACATGAGCCAATAATTTTTATTAAATGTTAGTTTTGTTAATTTTGTTAATATTTTTTATTTTTTATTTTTATTTTTATTTTTATTTTTTCTAGATTTTATTTTTTTAATACTGATTATTAAATTAAGTTTTAAGAATGAAAAATTTCACACAAATTTACGTGGTTCGGCTTACAATGCCTATGTCCACTGGAAAGGGGAATATTATTCATTATAAATAATAAAATTTATAAATACTAATTGATATTATAAACTAAGGAAAATCTATCACCTAAAAAATGAAAAAAAAAAGAAAATCAAATTTATTCATTTTCATCTTTATTATTATTATGATATTATCTCATTTTGATGATTTTATTATTTGCAATTAATTTCTTCATTAAAAATAATAATTTTAAAATATAATTTGATAAAAATTAAAATTAATAATTATTACTACTATTTTATTTAATTTTACCATTATAATATTAATTTTTTTCATTTGAAAATAAAAAATGAATAATTATTATATTATTATATTATTAATATAATTCTAAATTTACATTAAAAACGGGCTGGCCCAGATAGGTGCACGGGTCGTGCCGTGCTGGCACGTGGGTTGTGCTGTGCTGGGCTATTTTGGTGGGTCGTATCGTGCTAGTCCATGTACCACCAAATGACTGCCCAGCCCGTCCATGACTAATGGGCCGTGCTGACACGGTCCACCAAAAAAATAATATGGGTCATGCTAGCACGACCCATATTGGGTTGGGCCGTGCTGGGCTTCGTACTGCTCGCCCATTTTGCCATCTCTAGCTCTGAGCTAATTTAGCATTGCGTTTGGATGTTAAAAGTTATTTTTTAATTCTAACATAATGTCAAAACCATTTTTTGTTTGTATAAAAACCTTTTTTGACAATTAAAAGTCATCCAACTTAAAAAATTAAAATTTTGATACTTTTGTATTTCAAAAGTACTTTTGGATATTAAAATTTTAAAAACTTGTTAAATAATTTTTTTGCCTTTTCAAATTTTATCCTTTTTAAATATTTTACCTTTCTACTATGTTTTTTTACCGTAATACCAAACGCTTATCAAATTTTTCATAATAATTTCACAAAACACTTTTGATAAGACGAGGTTTTCAAGCTGTAACTACAATGTCAAATTAGGTCTAAAAATAACATGCAATGGGTAACTATAAGGAAATTTCAAATCATGCTTTCTTTTGTCCGCGTTAATTAATGTAATTTTTAGCTAAAGTATAAAATAACTCATGACTTTATTTAAAATAACAATTAAGCTTATAAACTTTTATTACATTCAAATAAGCTTTTAAAGTTCAATTTTATACTCAATTAGGATATCACTAAGATTTGTAACATTTTCAACCCAAATTTCAATTTAGATCCAATTAAACTCTTAATATGACTAAATTTAGTTTGATTTCTTGCTCGATGATCGTCAAAATTCATTGGATCATACGGACATGATGTGTGATCAATTTTAATTATATTTAGGACTTGATTGAGTGTACATTAAAAGATGGACTTATTATTTCGTACATGGTAGTTTTTAGACTCTATAAATATAGTGTTAGAAGAATAACACATACACTACAAAATTTCAAGGATATAAAATAAATTAATTAATTACAAAAAAATAGCATAATAGAAATTCTCAAAAATTAACAAAATACGTACTACATTAGTGTAAATTAATTAATTACAAAAGGAAAAAAAAAAGCGAATTATCATAAACAATATAATAGATCGAAGGTTAAAATTGTTCATAATATTCAATTACCGATAGAGAGATAAATACATTTTATATATTACGATACACTAGTTTGTATCCGTGCAATTGCATCAAATTCCATTCCCTCACTATTCGAGTTTCCTGTTTCTCACTATTCCTTTATGATGACCACTAAAATCAATTATGTAGTTGAAAAATTATAATAGAATATGATCAGAGTATTACGCTTGCTACTATAACCAATATTTGACCAAATATCACAAGCCTTAATTGGGTGTTTTTTGTAAAAGAAATATATATATATACATATATAGATATATATATATATATATATATGTATATTACAAAATAATCGGGTAATGATTTAACAAATAATCAGATTGTTATAGGGTGTGGATATATTTGGGTTCACGTACCTCAAAAAGCAAGTATCCTACCCTTTATCATCCCTAATCCCTGATAACGATATAGCTGTTGATTAGTTTTATCTTATTTTTAAAAGATAATTATGCTGTTAATTTAAATCAAAGATGTTTGTTAATATACAAGGTAAGTAAATCAATAAATACGCAATGAAATAATTATGAAAATATTATTTATATTGTGGACACCAAATTTTTGGATTAATCCCATGTGAAATTGCTAAATGTTAATCCTTGCTTTCATTCTTAATTTAGATACTTAATAGGAATGCCTTCAATTTAAGATCTCATTTGATTTGGGCTAGTGGGTTTGCTATAAATATTAAGTTTCTAAATGGGAAAGAAAATTTTGAATTTAAGGAAATGATATTATTCTATTATTTTCTCACAATAAAAAGTACAAAATTACAAGGGAATACAATACAAAAAAAATAAAAAGAAAAAAAAATTACAAGAGGAGTCAACGTGGGAATTAATTCCCAACCACTTTTAATTTTTTTTCTCACTTCCTAACTCGTTGCACTATGGCTGCCCACAAACAAGAAGGAATCATCTAACTTTGTCTCTGCATTCGGAAAAACAATGTGCCATATTAGCAGCATATTAACAGGATGCCAAGTGACTAGAGCTGTCAAAAGTTGACCCGAACCCGATAACTCGACCCGCTTGACCCGAATCTGAAACTAACCCGCCTGGTTTGACTAAAAAAAGTAAACGATCTGAACCCGACTGACCCGAAACCCGAATGACCCGGAACCCGATTGACCTGAAACCCGATAAACCTGAACCCGACTGACCCGAAACCCGATTGACCCAAAACCTGATTGACCCGAGAATCTAACCCGAAAGAACCCGACAAACTAATGAAATACTCCCCCTGTCCCTATTTATCGGCCTCCTGCTAGAAGTTTTATTTGTTTCTAAAAGTTTATTTGTTCCTAAAAGCTTTATTTATCCCTTTTGATCTGTCTATATCCCAGTATTAATTATTAATTGTTCAAAATTACCCTTTTAAACTACTTTTTTTTTCTCTTAAATAAATATTTTTCTTAAATAGGAGAGAGAATTAAAGAAGAAGAGAGATAAGGATAAAATAAGAAAGTCAATGTAAATATGTATGAAATTTTGTACCATAACTACTTGTTTTGCCCTATATGAAACGATTAATTGCAACAGACAAATAGGGACAGATGGCGTATTTTTATATACCTCATAAACTTCAAATTTAATAAATAAATTTGATAAAGAAAATAAAAATAAAAATTTGATAAAATTTTGATCAAAGTGAACTTAAAAAAATATTTTTTCATAATTATGTTTTTTAAATTTTATTATTATGAATTTATGATTGAATTATATGAATTTATAGAATATTATTACTTAAATTTAATAATATTAATTATAAACATTATTAAGGAAAATTTGAGAATTTACAAAAGGCCATGTTGATTTCATCATTACTGATCAAATCAATAAATAAATTTTTTTTATGTGAATGATAATTTTCCATTCTAACTAAGAAAATTTATAAATTATATTAGTATTAATAAATTACTAATATTCATATGAAGTTAGTGAATTATCTATCCAACAAAAAGTATCTAAACATTAAAAATTTGAAATCAAAATTTCAATATGTTATCATATATTTTCTCCTTATAATTTAGTTCTCGTCAAAACAAATAATTTAATGAGAATGCCGAATGTAGTGTGTGTGCAAGTTGTTCTATTATGCAGAAGTAGGTGATGTTAATCACTAATCACTATAAAGTATAGTCTATATACAAATCTTAGAAAGGAAAGAACAAAACAAAGTCATTAGCACTAAGATAATAAGATACTAAGATTAATAGTTCATGGTGGCCATAGCTGTATGACAGTTCGGATAGCCTATTAGCTATTGGCTATTCCTTTTAGGTTATCCTATTCATTGACCAAATACAAGCTTTTAAATTTTCAATTCAATAAGAGAAAACTGGTAAATTTTGTAGTTGTATGCCAAAATTTTGACTCCTTAGTTTGTAATTATATATCAAAATTATGGTTCCTTAGTTTGTAATTGTACAACGGACAATTCATGATTATATATTAATGATATTATGAATCATGAATTTATTATATATCAATTAGAATATAAAAATGAATTAGTAAATAATAAAAATTTAAATATTTATTTTATTTAAAACTATAGATAATTTATAGGAAAATTTTAAAAAAAGTTATAAATATTACTAATGTAATTAATACATTTATAACATTACAAATTTAATTAATTTAATTACAATTTATAACAAATCTAATAAATAATATTTTTGATAAAATCTCTCTTAAGTATTAATTTGTAAAATCAAAACTTTAATTCAATTTAAAATAATCGACAACCCGAATGACTCGAGAGTTAAATCCAAAAAAATCGAATTCAAATGACATAAAACCCAAAAAATCTGTAACCTGAAAGACCCGATGGTCAAACCCAAAAAATCCGAACTCGAAACCCGACAAACCGGAGGACAAAACCCGAAAAACCCGAACCCGAATGACTCGAGACCCGAATGACCCGAAATCCGCAATGACCCAAAAATCTCTTTTGACCTAAACTGACTCAACCTGATTGACATGAACCCGAAACCTACCCGATCAACCCGATTTGACACCTCTACAAGTGACCAAAGAAATATGCACCAAAATCAATACACTTATCAGGAAAGGTTAGCACGTGGTCCCAATACGGCACACATGATTTTATTCCCAAAGCACATTATCTTTGCATCAAGTTTTACAATAAAGCATGGTCACCACTAAGCCAAGAATGACATTTCACAAAGTCTACCAACATTTTCCACGTGGTCTTCATTCTTAGAAAGGGTTACATGTAAGCAACATGCATGATGAACAAGTTTACATTTAACCTTGTTTGTTAGATTTTTTGGAAATGTTGGAATTTAATCCCCTTAAAGCCAGAATCAATTCATACTAAGTCATCAAATATCAATTAAATAGAAGCGGAAGCATACCTAAATTCTTCATTGGAAAATCTCTTTGGAGTCTTGTGGTTTGTCTTCCAAATTAAAACGTTGCCCTAATTTTCCCTCTGATGATGGGATGTCAAAAGAATAAGCGTAGATTTAATCTGGGGACCATAACCACTTATATAGGGTGAAACTCTAAGTTAATAATTTCTAGTTTGGCCCATCATTAAACTAGAAATTATAGTCTGGTCTTTACATATATAAGGCCCATACTTAAATTAGATGCATTAAGCCCAAATACCTTAAACCATATTATATCACTTTAATTAATTGGGCTCAACCTTATATGATAGCCTTTATACACAATTATACAAATATAAGCCCACAAGGAATATTTAAAATTCCCAACAATCTCCCACTTGGGCTATATATGTTACCTTACAATTGTGTGTTAACCTAATGTGTACACAGAATTTTGCTATCATTACCAAATGCATCCCCAAACAATCCGGTCCATCAATCATACCAACATGGGATCAAAGCGACTTTCGCTACATTCAATCGTAACTAAGCCCATCAATGGTCACAATGCTGATATAACCAAATGACATGGATCAAGCATGGATATGTAGCATGGAATTACAAGCAGCGTGATCTTCGCATGCTTATTTCCAACTGGTCCTACCTTATGCCTTAGTGAGATCAGTTTTAAACAAGTTCAGAGATAAAATAAACCAAACACTTTATAACTGAAAATAACCTCAAATGAATTGACTGAAAACTGTATCCAAAATTACAGTAAAATATGTCTAATCTGAAAATCATCTAAAATACAAACTCCCACTAAAGCTAAATATCTTGAATAAATGCAACACCCATATGAGCAATGTGCTCATGAAAGACCTTGGGTGGCACTCCCTTAGTAAGCGGATCTGCGATCATGGAGTTTGTCCTAATGTGCTGAATAGACAACTGTCCACTCTAAACTCTCTCTTGAACAATTAGGAACTTGATATCTATATGCTTTGACTTTATCGAGCTCCTATTGTTATTGGAATATAACACTGCTGAGTTATTGCCACAAAATAACTTAAGTGGTCTTTCGATAGTATCCACAATGCGCAGCCCCGTGACAAAGTTTTGCAGCCATATTCCATGGTTGGATGCCTCAAAACATGCTACAAACTCCGCTGCCATGGTGGAAGAAGCTATGAGTGTCTGCTTAGCACTTTTCCAAGAAATAGCTCCTCTAGCAAGCAGGTAAATGTAACCCGAAGTGGATCTCCTACTATCTTGGCATCCGGCAAAATCGAAATCAGAATAACTAATGATCTCTAACTGATCCGATTTCCTGTATGTGAGCATATAATCTTTTGTTCTCTGCAAGTACCGCATGACCTGTTTGGCTGCTTTCCCATGATCCAATCCTGGGTTACTTAAGTATCTCCCTCACATTCCAATAATGTATGCAATATCCGGACGTGTACAAACCTGAGCATACGTCAGACTCCCTACAGCCGAGGCATAAGGAATCTTCTGTATTTCCTTAGTTTCAAAGTCATTCTTGGGGCATTGACTTAAACTAAACTTATCTCCTTTAGATACAGGGATATCACCTGGTTTACAATCCTGCATGCCAAACCTTTTAAGTACCTTATTAATATAGCTCTTTCATGATAATCCAAGAATACCTCAAGAGCGATCTCGGCGTATCTGAATCCCCAAAACAAAAGAGGTATCACCAAGGTCTTTCATTTCAAATTTCTTTGTTAGAAATCTCTTGGTTTCATACAATAAACCTATATCAATTGTGGCAAGCAGTATGTCATCGACATATAAAACCAAAAAAATGAACTTACTCCCATTAAACTTATGGTATATATACAATCATCCGCCAAGTTCATCTCAAAACCAAACGAGATGACAACTTGGTGGAATTTGTAATACCATTGACGAGATGTTAGCTTGAGTCCATAGATGGATTTCTTTAGTTTACAAACCATTTGCTTTGCATCTCCAGACACAAAATTTTCTGGTTGCACCATATAAATCGTCTCATCAATGTCACCATTGAAAAACACTGTCTTAACATCCATTTGATGTAATACCTAGTCGTACATTAATTTGTATTGGAGCCATATACTAATAAACCTACCGTTTTACCTCTGTACAAATTTTAAACGCCAAATGGGAAATTTCCCTTAATAAAGTAATGCTTTAAATACCTTGACAAATTTACCTTATCTTTATAAAATTTTATTTAATAGGTTTCAATTTCCAAATCCTTTTATTTGATTTCAATTTGCATGATTCCTTGCTAGGATACAAATGTAAATTTTTAAATTTAATGAGGGCACTTTTGTAGATTGACCCAATGAATAGTCTAGAGTTTTCAAGACCAAATTTTTGGCCTTCTTCTTCTTTTTTTGGCCAATTTTCGAAATCCTTCATAACTAGCCTTATTCCACCATTTTTCAACCCCCAAACTTCTAGTTTCTCCCATATAAACTCTCCTTACCAAGACTATATCAAAATCCCATCAATTTTTATCCAATTATTCAAGGAAATCCACCACTTTAACTCCCAATCAATCCTTTCATCAAGAAAGCTTGAAGAAAAACTTTTGTATATTTCACCAAGTGTATAATTTTCTAATTCTCATCAAAGTTAAAGGTGTGTTTTCATTTTCTTTTGGTTCTTTTACTAAATTAGCAATGAAATGATGATTATTAAGTTTCATGTATATATACTCTTTGCATGTTCATTAATTACCATTAGTTTATGGCTCCAAACTTCCATAACTTTCATGTTTCATGAGGCAAAAGCAAAACTTTAGAATGGAAGTGTTAAAATAGTCCCTTGGATGTAGGAAAACTTAGATAAATAGAGAAAAATATAGTCCAGCACTCAAATGACTAAGTTCCATAAAAACAATACAATGCCACCTTAGAGGAAGCCCTATATCTCTGTTCACAGCCTTGGAAATTTATTCCATAAGCAGTAGTTTGGCAACATTAGGAAGTGTTGCGAATCAAGAAATGATTGGAAAGAAGTTTAGGAGTAGTAGTTGTAGAGTAAACTCACCGTGAGGCTTAATAGGAGCCACCTTGGACAAGTACCATCCAAGGAGATCATTAGATGTCAAACAAAGGAGGAACAGATCATAAATAGGTGCAGAAATAGATGTAGGGGGTTAACACCCGCAAGCAAATACTATAAGTAGCAATGACCCCTCCAAGAGTAAGGAAAATTGCATTTTTCCCTCCAAATCATCGTGTAGGTGTTAAAACTCGATCGTTTTTAGCGTACAGTGTCCCTACGACATACTTAAACTATAGGAATTGGAATCACGAAATTCTCACACCTCTAACCATTTAACCTGAAAATTCACCTACTCTAGGGGTAAAATCGTCCAACTTTTTCGTTATAAAGAGTTAACCCGAACGGAAAGTATGTATAGGTGCCGTTTGGTGAAACAAACTTGCTCATACCTTAAGAATGCTTATAGGATCCCTAGAACTTGATTTGGACCCTTAGGTCCCTAATTGGTATATTTAGTTCATGAATGAGTCAGTTTTGGTAAGATAGCTCAAATGGTCTTCTCGCTAGTCTTAACCCATTGTTTGGCCAATTGTATAGGTGGTGAGTCCTCTTCTAAGAATTCAGAAAAGGAGGATTAGTGGGAGTGCATACCCTCCCCAAACTTGTGAATGAGACTTAATAGACTAAAATGTGTTTTCCTTGCATTTTAACCTTGTTTGAGATCTTTATATGCAACTAGTATGGTTTCTTGGATGATTGAAAATGTACATTTATTAAATGAGTATTTTATCGAGTGTGGATATTGGTGGATGGTTAGAAGTCACTGCAGTGGCGCCTCTCACGGGCCGAGCTTGTGGAGCCGACGTGAGTAGGCTTATCACTCCCACAAGGGGTGGATGTTACAGGGGAAATTGTGCGCACCATGTTTGTGATGTTACGACCCCTGTGGGAGTACTATGGACATAGCTACGCACCACCCGTAGCGAAGGTTCATGCCAACGTCGAGGAATGGGCTTTTCTTATAATAAAATGAAGAAAAAATCACCTCGACGAGTTCAAATTCCATCTTGGCCGGGTGGAGTTTGAACATTGTGTTTTGACAAGCCCCTCTTGAATTTAGTTGAACTGCTTTATGTGTGAGCTTTGAAAGATTCCCTTTTATTTGTAAATTTTCCAAAGTTGGTATACAGAAATGTTTACCCGTCGACGTGCATGGGTTTAGACGTCGACGGGTAGCTAGATAACCCAATTTCAAATGAAGTCAGAAACTTTTACCTGTTGACGTGTGGATGGTTAGACGTCTACGAGTATATGAATAAGTGAACTTCACCAAAGTCAGAAACTTTTACCCGTCGACGTGTAGAGGGTTAGACGTCGACGGGTGTACAAATACATGAATTTCACTAAAGTCAGAAACTTTCCTCCGTCAACGGTTAAGCTGGTAGACGTCGACGTCTAGGATTAATTGCACTATGGAATTTCTAGCCGTGGACGTCTGTCCCTTGACCCGTGAACGGATGTCGTGGTTTTTCGAAAACAGCAGTCACCAAACCTATTACCCATCGACGGCTAAAGGCTTACACGTCGACGGGCATGTTGTGAATTTCAATCACATTGTGTTTCGAACCTTTATTAGTTTTTCTTTAAATTTTATATGTGAAGCTTCTTTTATATATATATATATATATAGTCTTGTCTCACTCACTGAGCATTCAATTATATGCTCACTCTAGCTTTTCTCAAAACCCTTTTCAGGTTGAAGGATTGTAGATAGAAGGTAGGAATTTGACGAGAAGTCAACCTGACCGGGGTCGACATTTTCTACATGTATGTAATTAAGCTTTTGTATACCGTCATCGGGGATCCACCGGCTGCATTTTTTCTACAAGTTCTCAATTTTGATGTATTGTAAATATTTTGAAACATTTTCTATATATGGATAAAAAGAAAGCTTTTAACTAATTGTAGAAATTCCATTCGATATTAAAAAATCGGTTTAATGCAAATGAAGTGTATTTCATACATTTTTTTTATTGTGTTTTATGTTTAGTAGCTCGGGTATCGTTAGCCTTGCGTGTTCTAGATGTTGGGCGAAGCGCGCCGCTCAAGATCTTTAGCACGCGGCGGTTGTCACATTTCGACTTCGCGAGGTCGGGGTGTGACATTTGATGTAACTCAAGGTCAAAATGTGCCACTAATGCCATGATTATCTTAAAAGAGTCTTTCGAAGAAACCGGAGAGAGAGTTTCTTTATAATCAATGCCTTTTTTCTATGTAAAGTCTTTTACGACAAGACGAGCCTTGTACCTTTCTACATTACCTTTCGAATCCCTCTTGGTCTTAAATATCCATTTACAACCAATAGGTTTCGCATCTTCAGGCAATGGTACAAAATCCCAAACATCATTGTCCTTCATAGACTTTATCTCTTCATTCATGACATCAATCCACTTTTGAGAGTTAGAACTTTGCATGGCTTGACGGAAGTTGATTGGATCATCTTCCATCACACCTATGTCAACCTTATGTTTTTGAAGGAATACAACATAATCATCTGAAATTGCATTTCTCCTCTCTCTAGTGGATCGCCTTAATGGCATAGATTCTTGAGGTTGTAGAGTTTGTTCTTCTAGAACAACTTGTTGAACTTGAGTAGGAGTATCTATGACATTGTCTTGATCCGGAATTTCTTTTTGAACAATGTCAGGAATAGTGGCCTGACCCTGATCATTGTCAATAGCAATTAGAGGAATTTCAACATTTTCCTCTTCAAAGACAAACTCATTAATCCTTTCTCCCCCTGCAAACTCTACATCCTCAAAGAACCGGACATTTCCCGTCTCAAAAATTACCTTAATAGTGGGATCATAAAATTTGTAATCCCTAGATCTTTCAGAATATCCAATAAAGTAACAACTGATAGTCCTTGCATCCAGTTTCTTTTCATTCGGCCTATAAGGCCTTGCCTTAGCTGGACATCCCCAAATGTGCAAGTGTTTCAAACTAGGCTTCTTACTTGTCCAAATCTCATAAGGGGTTTTGTTAGTCGCTTTAGTTGGAACTCTGTTGAGTATATACACTGCGGTCTTTAATGCTTCACCTCAAAGTGATTTCGGTAAGGTAGAATGACTAATCATACTCCTCACCATATCCTTAAGCGTTCTATTTCGTCTTTCAGCAACACCGTTCATGCTAGATGAATCGGGCATAGTGTACTGAGGGACGATACCTCATTCCTCTAAGAATTTAGCAAAAGGTCCTAGACGTTGTTCACCTGATCCATCATATCTACCATAGTATTCACCACCACGGTCAGATTTGACGATTTTGATCCTTTTGTTGAGTTGGTTCTCAACTTTAGCTTTATAGTTTTTGAACACATTCAAAGACTGCGGTTTTTCATGAATGAGATAAAGGTAGCCATATCGTGAGAAATCATCTATGAACGTTACAAAATACGTTTGACCATTCTAAGAAGCTCTAGGGAATAGCCCACAAATATCCGTATGTATAAGTTCTAAGACATCTGAAGTCCTATTTGCACCAAATCTCCTAATGTTTGTTTGTTTCCCTTTGATATTGTTAAACACAAGTATCAAAATCCATAAAATCAAGGGGATCGAGAATTCCATCAGACACAAGTCTCTCAATTCTCCTTTTGGAGATGTGACCTAATCTCTTGTGCCATAATGAGGCAGAATTCTCGCCGACCAAACCAAACTAAGAAGCATACCTATCCTTGCACGCCATGCGTGATAATTGCCACAATGCTTCTTTCCATAACCTTTAAATTCACAAAAGTAATAGCCATTTGGATTTTCTTCCTTTTGCTATTTCTTTTGTGTTTCTGGAACCGCAGCTTCTTTAGTTTTCTTTCTTTTGTTTCTTTTGTCCTTAATTAGATGTTATGGCTAAGTGAGTACTTTCTATCTCATTATGCTTAAACTTTTCCTCTTTTTGGACACAGTGTGATATGAGCTCATTAAGAGACCATGTCTCCTTTTGACAATTATAACTCATTTTAAACTGACTATACTATGTCGAAAGAGATATTAGAACCAAATCCAATAACAAGTCTTCGGATAAATCCAACTTGAATGCTTTCACTTTTGAAGCAATATGAGATATTTCCATAATGTACTCCCTTATGTTTCCTTTTCCTGTATACCTCATTGAGACAAGCTTTGCCAAAAGTGTACTTGTTTTAGCCTTTTCACTTTTAGCAAATCTTTTCTCAAGATACTCAAGGAAACTCTTATCCATAATAATCTAATCGGACATAATGCCCCGACAACTTTCTTGGATGGTACGCTTCATGATCATCAAGCTTATATGATTTGACCTTTTCACACTTTTCCATCTCCCTCTTTTAGTCAGCGGTACTCTCATCCATAAGTGAAGTAGGTTGGTCAACTCGTAAAGTAAGATCCAAGTCCATGACCCCAAGAACAATCAAAACATTGTCTTTCCATGACTTGAAATTAGTGCCATTAAGCATTGGAATGGAATTAATATTGGCAGAGATATTTGCAACAGAACCAGGAACTGAATAGAGAACAAAGCAAATAAACTAAATTACTCACATATCCAAAACCATAATATGCAAAATTAATTAATCACAAATAATGGTAGGGCTCCATCACAAGATACCTAGCACATCATTAATATTTAGTCTTTGGACAGAAATATTAACTTGTAAGTGGCACCTTGGTGTAATAATCAAACACTGACAATAAGACATGTCAAACGTTAAACCTTTCTTTGGACCGATTTAATGTTCACATATTATACTGAAGAATTACCACATGTTTATCACCATAGGTGCATATGCAATTCGAGCCAAACATTAACTTTCCTTTGGGTGGATCAATATTCTCATGAAGTACTTACACATAAAACCTTTTAACATTTAAATTAAATTAATCTCAACAATAGAGGTTGCTTCGGCAACATGTTGCTTCAACTAATTTAACTTGAAATGTTATATCCTTAAATTATTAAAATCTGAAATACCCAAGTTTTGTACCCAAATTGAGAATTGGGTCAAAATTACAAATCAAACCAGAAATTGTAAATTTTGAACCCTATATCTCATTCCTTATTACCTTATTTCTAAGCATGCATACAAGCAATATATAAATTTTCTTAATCATCGAAATAAACCATATGAACCTAACATGCTTATAGCCATAAATACATATTCAAACAGAATAATAAGAGCCAAAACAACTTATTAAGCCGAAAACCAAAGCAATATACGAATTACAACATTTATTTCTAAGGCATAATAAACAATCTTTAACATCGGAACTTTTGTTCCAACGATTAAGAAATTATAAAAAATTTCCAAAGCTTGAAAAGAGAAAAACCATGATATGACAAGCCATATATCACGCATGCCATTAAAGCATAAAGCATGGAATTCTTCTTAACCGCTAAGGTTTCAATTTAATGAAAACTCGTTAAGCCTAAAACCTACTGTGTAAAGCCTAGAAAAATTATTTCAAGGCTCTGTATGTCTTTAACAACTATAAAAGCTAAAAGCCGAACCTTATATTATTTCAGGAAAAATTTTCCATCATGTAGAACTCAAAACTAAGCCGAAAGCCTTAAAATATTAAGCCATATTCTTTAAAAAATCTAAATTCATAGATCATTATTATGAAAGACAAATCAACCATTCTTGGTGACCTAATCATGAACAAGGCGCTTTGATACCACTTGTTGGAATTTAATCCCCTTAAAGCTATGATCAGTTCATATTAAGTTATCAAGTATCAATTAAATAGAAGCGGAAGTATACCTGAATTTTTCATTGAAAAATCTCTTTGGAGTCTTGTGATTTGTCTTTCAAATTAGAACATAGCCTTAATTTTCTCTCTGATGATAGGATATCAAAAAAATAAGTATACATTTAATTTGGGGACCATAACCACTTATATAGGATGAAACCCTAAGTTAATAATTTCTAGTTTGGCCCGTCATTAAACTAAAAATTATAGTCCTGTCTCTACACATATGAGGCCCACACTTAAATTAGATGCATTAAACCCAAATACCTTAAACTATATTAGATCACTTTAATTAATTGGGCTCAAACTTATATGATAGCCTTTATACACAATTATACACATATAAGCCCACATGAAATATTTAAATTCCCAACAGGAAATGCTTTGGTCCAACACCTGCAGGGAGTAACAAAGAGGAAATTGGAAAGTTTTCTTCCATAATGTCATACGGCACACACCATGCACCAACGTTAGATTAATCATGTAAATACAAACTTCACATCTGCAAGCATTGATTTGATACATGCCATCATATAAAAGCAAAATACTTATCACTCAGAGGGAATGTTTGGTTCGGAGTTATGTAATATGCACATTGAAATATAATATTATTTCGTTTGATTTGTGGTAATCACATTACTAAGGTAATGTAATATTATTGACACGTCATCTTTTGGTGGTAATCACTCTAAATTCTTAGGTAATGTGAGTTTACCATGTTATGTTAAAATTTTTTTCTACTTTATCCTTAGTATTTTGTCATTTTAGACTCTAATAACCTTATGTAATTGATAAATTAAAATATTTTTTTAAGAAAAATTTATTTTGATTAAGAAACATAATTAAACTTAGCTTATATAATCATTAAATTAATAATTATATATTAGTTCAATTAAACTAAAAGTATAATTTCTTTTTTGATAAAAGTATAATTAAACTTAATTTATATAATTATTAAATTAATTATATAATATTTTACTAAGTTTATTACTTAAATAATTTTTATGTTAGCCATGTTTAATTATCAAAATTAACAAAATTATAATAATTGTACAAAATATTGAACAAATAAGAAATAAATTTAAGTGTTATACTGAGGGCATTATAGTAAATTATCTATTTTAATAGAAAATATACCCCCAACCAAACAGATTAATTTTATATTTTTAGAATCTCAACCAAATATAAATTATGCACATTCCGGATATATGTACTAAATTATGTTTATAACCTGATAATCACATAACTTTAATAATCTAAGATACCTTAAACCAAATGCCCTATAATATCATCTATTCACACACATTCACGCGAGTATAATTATACAGGGCATTAATAACCTTAGGAAAGAGGAAGTTACCTTCCAAATTATACCCTTTGTTGTCAAATGATGATTGGCCCTCAAGATTGGATTCTTATTTTCATTGGTTTTACCGTGTGGGAAAGAGAAGATAAAGTTGCTTTGGTAAAAAGCAAAATCAGCGGGACAAAAGACAAGTTGGCTTGATGAGTCACAAGGTGAGAGCAAGAGAGCACCTGTTGTAAACACCAGTGCTCTCCAAATGGTCCAATAATCCCATTGACCGGCCAAGGACACTTGCATCAATAGAACATAAAAAAATGGTTGGGTGATAGCCATTTTTCTTGGGAAAAAGATTAATTTCAGGAAAAACAAAAAATTTTGGGGGCAAGCATGAAAAGAGGAGAGACCGTGAGATTAAAGGGTTAAAGGAGGAAGTATAAAAGGGGCTTTTCGTCAGTCTAAAGAGGGGCCTTTTTGTTGCCAAAAAAAAAAAAGAGGGGCCTTTTTTGGATATAACAGCAGCTAAGGTTTCTTTTAGGGAGAGGTCAGCAGCTAGGTTCTTTTAGGGTTAGAAGCAAGAGTTTTTGGAGAGAGAGGTTTTCAAAACGGTTTCTTTTTTTTTTTTTCCTCAGAGCAGCCATAGGTTTTTTAGCAAAAAGAAAGAAAAAAAGAGAAGTTTTTGGAAGGAGCACGGCAACTAAAGATTTTAAAGGAAAGGGGAAAGCTTGGTCTTGCAAGAGATCTAGCAGAGGATAAAGGTAAAAACTTGGTCCACTTGCTTGGATCGCCTGTTTGTTGGTACAACTCAAAATTCTCAACCTTTGACATTTGTTTTATTTATTCTTATTATCCTGTCAATATCCACTTAGATAATAAAATGTTAACAAATATTAGGCCATAGATGAAAGATCCAGATAGTATATACAATAAAGGAGATTGCTTTCTTTGAAAATAGAAAAGTAGGTATAGTTTATGCTTGAAAATGGGAGCCTGAGAGCTCATGTCTTGTCCTAAACAGTAACTTAGTCCCACTCATGCTGGTTGTGTTCAGAATGTTACTTGATTATTAGAGTTAAATATGAAGGTCTGTGAATGTTATTATTGTTTTTTGGTGAAAGTGAATGTTATTATACTTAAAAGGTTGTAAACTAAATGTTTACCTAAATCCGCTTGCATCATACTTGAGAATTGTTATGATGTAATATTTGGTAAAAGAAGAAGAAGAAGAAGAAAAGAAGAGGGGTTATGCAAAAATAATAATTGATAGAAAATGAAAAAAGAATAATAGAGGTCCTCAACGAAAAGAAATAATCTTTTTTTTTAAATTAATAAACAATTGAATTAATTTAGAATCGAAGATTTTCGGGGCATGCGTTTTGCCATATCCACGCATTTTCAAAAGCCAATCAATATTTAATTTTCCACATGTTAAGATTATGCCATGCTTACCTGCTTTAAGTGCCTATTCATATTATATCTTCTAGAAGTTGCCTGGCCGGGCTTTGTCTCGGGTTTATTTTTTAATTTTTGAATTAAAATTTAATAATATTAAAGGAATATTTAAAAATTTTATAAGTTTTTGTATTATTTTTTCCAATCTTATGTGTCAAATACATTTTTAATTCATAAATTTTTAAAATATTTCAAGAAAGTAATTATAGTTATTCTTAAAATCAATTGATAAAAAGTCAATGACTAAATTATATGTTTAAAAAAGTTAAAATTAAAATAAAGTTAAATCAAGTAATAAATAAAATATTATATATATATAAGTCGAAAATAGTAATTAACCAATAAATAAAGTCTTTGTAATATAATAAATAAATTTTAGTATGATATATAATATAAAAAATGAAAAAGAATTCTCTTAGAGTTAAAAAAAAAAAACTCAACCTATTTTTGTAGGTCCATTTAAAAAAATTGCTTAAAGGATAAACTAAAATAAAATAAACTAAAAAAAAAGAAAGAGGAAAATAATAAAAAAAAGTTATATAAATTATAAAATAAAACAAAGTAAAAAAAAAAAAAAGCAACCAATGAGAGGGTAACATTTGCTTCCATGGTAATTTTACCTTTACTTTTATAGATGGTAAGATAAGATAAGAATGGTAAGATAAGATAAGAAGTAAGATATGTTCCGCATGTACAGATCTACCTTTTTATATATGATATTGCATCCGCTCTTATCATACCCATGCATCAATTAATTTAGGTTCATGTGTCATTTTATTTTATGCTCTTGCATCATTCATGGAGTTTAATAAAAAAAAGAGAAAAAAAAAGAAAAAAAGTTAAATAAATAAAAATGAATTTAGCTTAGTTAGTTATTTTTTTTTTACAAAGAGGTTATTTTTCGAAAATCACGGTGGTAGACCTCTTGGAAAATCTTTTGAGGGCAAAAATTAGGATAAATGCCCTCACTGTGGTGAGGAGTTTGCGAGGAATTTTTGAATAATGATTAATTAAGTTAAATTAAAGAAATGAATCTTTCTTAAAGAAATAAAAAGGCAAGTCTAATTGAGATTAATAAAATTGGCTAATTAGCTATTATTTCTCATATGAAGAGGTTATTTTTTGGAAATCACGATGGTGGATCTCTCAAGAGGTCCTCCAAGGACGAAAATTACCGTAAATACCCTCATAGTGGTGAGAAGGGTTTTGTATGGAACTTTCAAATAATAGTTAATTAATTTGCAAGTTAAAATTTTCAAAAAAAATGATAAAATGAAATAGATAGAAAAATTGAAAATAGAAACAAAAAATTAAAAAATTGAAAATGAAAAGACAAAAATGGTAAAAAAAAACCAAAAAAATTTTGAAAATGAAAAAGATAAAAAAATTAAAAATGAAAAAAAATCAAAAATCGAAAATCGAAAACCGAAAATCGAAAATAAAAAAGGATAAATTCTTTTTTTTTTGAAAAAAGAAAAGACAAAATTTGAAAAAATTATAGATGAAAAAAAATTGAAAAACATAAAAAGGATAAAAAAAAGGAGAGAAAAAAAAGGAAGCTAAAAGATTAATCTAAGTTTATTAAGGCTAAATTAATACTAAAATAATCAGTACTGTTATTTTGACGGGCGTTGTGAGGGTACCCGATCCTTCCCCAAACGTAATCATACTCCTGACTCCAGTTCTCTGTTCCGTAGACTGGGATCTATCTAGCTTAGTATGCCATTTGACGGTTAATGTTAAGTTAGATAGATTTCTAATAGGCACCTAACCCACCTAAACAAAAATAGTTAGTGGTGACTCTCAAAATTTTCTAATTCGCCAAGTCATGCCTCTCGCGTTGTCGCGAGATATATCATAAGCGAAAATTTTTGAAATTGCTTCATTATTGAAAAAAGTCATTTCACTTTTATTAAAATCATTTTTGCCCATAGCAAAAACGGATACAGATACAGATTTAAATTTAAAATATTTTTGAATTATTAAAATTATAATTATTTTATTTGTCCCCAGAGTACGCGTTTAGAACTAATTCAAAATAATTGCTAAAATTTAGTTATAAATTTAGTAAGGATTTTGGTAATGGGTGCCCAACCATTAAATGCTTTAAAAAAGTTATTAATTACTCATAAAAATTGCTTTGATTTTGGTGTTAATAATGAATATGGTAAAATATTATTAAAATAAAATTTGTGTGACAAAAATATCCTTCTATGTGTAATTGAGGCTAAACCTTGTCAAAAGTGTGTGTGATTTTTTTTTTCTAAAACCCTACTACAATAAATCTTAAATTTAAAAACTTACCCCTAATGTTACTTTTTTTTAATAAAATTTAAGGCTAAACTTTATCAATAGTGTTTGATTTTTTTTTCCTAAAATCCAACTACAATAAATTTTATATTTAAAAACTTACCCTTAAAATTACTTTTTTAAATAAAAATTAGGACTAAATTTTATCAATAGTGTTTGATTTTTTTCTAAAATCCTACTACAATAAATTTTAAATTTAAAAACTTACCCTTAAAGTTATTTTTTTAAATAAAATTTGGGGATAAACTTTATCAATAAATATGAAATTTAAGACTTACCCTAAAAGTGAATTTTTTTTGTTAAATTTGGGGCTAAACTTTGTCTATGAGTACCATTATCTTGAAAAATTGTAAAAAATATTTTGTTTGTTAATTGTGAAAAATAATTTTATTTTATATGAAAATAAATATAAAAAACAAAAAATCTAAAAATTATGTTTAAAAGCAATATTATCCTTAGAAGAACTAATTCTTAATTAATTGAGGATAATAATGACTGTTGTTGTTGACTTTTTTGTTTGGTGTACTATTTAGTGCTTGTTAACGGGTGCCCATTGGCACCCATTAACAATTTCCATTTAGCAATAAGATTTTTTTTTACCATGTAATTTAGCAATAAGTTTAATTTATAGTTTTAAGTAGTAGGATTTATAAAATATAAGTTTTAAGATTAAAGACATTAATAAGGTATGATTTTAGTAATTATAAGAAAAATTTTAAATTGATAAAAGTCTATTAATTAATCACATGAGTGACATGATGGAACATACTCATATATTAATTTGACCACTACATAATACTCCCTTTGTCGCATTATTTTTTACCATCATTTTTTTTGAAATACTAATTTATTTGTCTCTTATTATAAATAAACAACTACTAAATTTTCATTCTTAATTTTATCATTATTTTTCTTTTATTACTATCACATCATTACATAAAATTCTAAAAATACTTACAAACATCAACGATAATAAAGTAATTCAACATAATCAAACAATTTTTTTTTAAAACTTTGTTAAAGTCAAATGGGAGGTAAAAATATTAGGATGGAGGGAGTACATAACGGACGAAAGGCTATAATCTCAAATGAAGGTCAAACCTTTTGCGAAAATCCTAATTTGAGTCCAAATCTTTTAATTTTGTCAAATTAAAATCGAATGTTAATGATTTGGATCAAATAAGGATCTACAGTTAGATTTAGTTAGGCATGCATAACACACATGACAAAAAGAGTGTGAATCTTTTATGATGTTGACACGTGGCATATCATTTTTTCATAATTAATCTACACCATACATTTACTTATACATTGAAATTGAGTTTTTTTTTAAGTTTTATTTATTTGTGTTATTTTCTTGCTTTTTGGCAGGACAATTTTTTTTATTAAAAATGTTTCAATAGTATTTTCTTTTTCTTTTTCTTTATCTTTTTTTCTCTTTCTTCTTCTCTCCTTCATCACCTCCCTTTAGAAAACTGAAAACCCAACCAGCTACTTAGAGTTCGATTAGTATGGGGATTTTAATCTACTTTCTTTGAAAAGTACAGTAATAGAATCACTTTCTATGATTTGGTATATTTTAAAAGTATAAAAAGTTGTGGTCCCATTGAAATCACTCTCCTTAATATCAAGGAAAGTGATTCTAAGAGGAATGGGTGGGAAAATGAATTGTCTGATATAAGAAAAAATACTCTCACTAGAAAAACTCTCCAGGGAAAGCACCAAACGGCGGCCTGTTAGAGTAATGTTATTTTCGGGCCATGTGATGAATAAATAAATTAGAAATAAAGAGATAGATTTTAATGGCGAGAAAGTGGGAAGCTATCATCTTAATTAGATAAAAGCTGACCTGATTTGATAAACCTGTCCAACCTGACCAAACTCGAAATTAACCCAATCCAATTTGACAAAAAAAGGTAAACAACCTGGACCCAACCTGTCACACCCCGATCCGAAGGGTCGAAATATGACAACCACTGCGTACTAAAAATTTCGAATGGCGCGTTTACCCGAAATTTCAAGTACGCAAGGCTTATGGTTTTCACAACCCATTTGCAATTTAATAAACTTTACCAAATATATAAAATGCATATTAAGTCAAAATGAAAAAGGAAATATTTTACAGTGATGAAGTAAAGTCCTTTTTATAAAATACTAAGTATATGGAAAATATCTCATCAAGTATTTAAATACACTGAAAGTAGCAACAAAATATTGCCGGTGGATCCATAACAAATGTGTAAAAACTTGACCATATACTCGATAAAAGGTCGGCCCCGGTCGAGTTGCTCCCCTGAGTGGTCTACTATCTATAAACTAATATTGACCTGAAAAAAAAATTTTGTAAAGAAAATGGGATGAGTATATTTACTATACTCAGTGAGTGAGACAAGACCATAAAATTTAGCACAAAAAGGCAATTTCATCATAAAATCATTTCTATGTAAATTAGGAGAAGTCCAAGGAAAATTTAATGCACAAAATTTAGATTTCCATATTTGATAGAATTTCATCTAGTTGATTAATTTGAATATTTAAAGGGCTCGCCAAAACACATTGCTCAAATCTCACCCGGCTAAGATGAGATTCAAGCCCGCCAAGGCAATTTTCTTTTATCTCTTTAGTTATAAAGGAAAAAGCCCTTTTTCTCGGCGTTGGCACGGGCCTTCACCACGGGTGGTGCGTGGCTATGTCCGCTGTACTCCCACAAGGATCAAATAATCACATAACAGTGCGCAAAATTAACCTCTGTCTCATCCATCCCTTGTGGGAGTGAAAGCCTACTCACGCCGTCTCCACAAAGTCGGACCGTGAGAGGCGCCACTGCAGTGACTAACATCTGATCCACCACAATCATCATGTAAACACTATCATTCCGTAGTATAACATTCGGCCAACTGGCCCATTATCAAAATCAATCTCAACCATGTCAATTTCCATCATTTGCACAACATAATTTAAACATCTAATTGCAAAAATTTTAAGATAAATCAATTCATGTCAAAATCATAGATAACCATAATAAATTAATTTAAATCACAAATTAAACCATTACGGTAAAAAGCAATTTAAATAGCAAAATATTTATTTAGGTCCATAAAGTCCCACTCACTAGTATAGGGAGGGTGTGCTGACACACCCGGACCTAGCACGACCTTTTCGTACGAGCGGAATAGTATAAGATGACGTAATAATTGAATAATAAGTCGGTCCAGCTGTGTCAAATCAGAGGAGAAGTTTAAATTAAGATAAGATGGAGTTAGAACAAAAAGTAATTAACCATGCATGGAAATTAGTAAATGCCAAAAAGACCTCCAATTTAGTCCATAGAAATTTATTATGGGCCCCATTGGCACAAGAAACCAAAGGATTTAGTCAATGGGTGAAAATGAAAGAAAGTTGAAAAAGAGAAAAAGTTTGACTCGGGGCCCGAGTAGACTCGGTGTCGGGCTCCTCTATAAATAGGGGTGAGCCTAAGCTTTTCTTCATTTCTCTTTTTCTTTTTCTTTCATTTTCTTTTCTTTTTCCTCTTTGGAGCCAAACAGAGGCATTTTGGACAATTGGCAGATCCGAACAAACCTACCGCCAGTTCGAGGCGAGATCTTGGTGAGTTATTCCTAACTCGTCGATCTACGTTTCATTAAGTTTGCACGCTTTTCCATGCATCGGTTTAGGAGAGATCCAAGCTCAAAGTTAGGTTCAGCTTTAGTTAGATTTTAAGTTTAGATTCGAGATTTAGGAACTTTGAGCTTGTGATTCTTATTTTTCTTTTGGTAGACGTGTTGTGGATGTCGCAAGGATCGCCTGCCTAAGTCCGTCGGACGATTGGCGATCGATTGGCACGAAAAACGGAGCAAAAGGCTCGGGAACCGAGTTTTTGGCTCGCCTCCTGCGCGGGAACCGTGCAGGTCCCATGTGGGAGCCATGCGGGCAGCTCTCGTGCAGGAGCCGTGCAGGTCCCGCGCGGAAACCGTGCAGAACCCGCGCGGAAGTTGGTCTTTTTGGGCCCAAAACTGGGCTAGGCCGAACCTAGCCCACTTGGGTGGGTCTGTTGGGCCCGAAATAGTGCCGGGCAGGGCCGGGCCGACATGTGAGGCCCATGGGTCCCCAAGGGCATTTTCGTAATTTTTCACCAAGTGTCCAAATTTTACCCCGAAACCTCCCAGACAGTTTTCTAAGCCCCGAATCACTTCCAAACACCGTCATAGGTCATATTAGAGCCTCATAGGTGCATTCATAAATTTAATTTTGAATGCTAACTTATATTTCCGTGTATTAGGGCTCCGGTTGAATCGAGTGTGACGATGCTCCGGAGGTTGAGCTACATGGAGCGCTTGGGAGTATACGATTCTCCCATCACTGCGAGTGGCTTAGTTTTCAGTGCTTAGCCACTAGGGCAAAATGTTTTAAAAACATAATTGTTTTAAAAAAAGTTTTATAACGGTTTTGGGATAAGGAGAATCCACGACACACACTTTTTATTTTGTGATACGCCCACTTATGGGGGGGTGGGATGATTTTAAAAAAATACAAAAGCTTGTGTGTGTTTACATGTTTTTAATATTTATATAAGAAATAATAATATTATTATTATTATGATTATTGGGGTACGATGCCCCTGGGAGAGGAGAGTTTGAGTGGGATTCCTCGGTGCTCCAATTGCGGGAGCGTGGACCGAGTTTGAGAGCATGCAGATTACTCACCTGTGGACCGTCTATCGAGGGGCACGGTGAGTCGAGCCTGGTTGGGAGAGGCGCGTAGGAAAACTCGCCAGAGCTCCAGTTCACTGTGTTCCACCACAGTGAGGCACTACCGAGGGAACGGGCTAGAGTAAATCATAAAGAGAAAATGTTTATAAAGAGAAAAGAGATAGCTCTCGGTGCAGTAAGGCATACGACCGACCAGTCGTGCCTTCAGTGTATTAGGTGCCAGCCCTTATAGCATATTTTATTTTTAAAAGGTTTTAAATTCAATTCTCCTTAGAGAATTACAAAAGAGATTTTCGAAAACAAATTTACTTATTTTATTTTTATTATATTATATTTTGGATTACCCATGTTTTCCCTAACCCTGATGGAGACTCATTGAATCTCTGTCACTCACCTGTATCCAAATGTGGATGGATGCAGATCTGCGTGCGGAGTCAGCTTTAGAAAGGAGGCTCACTAGAAGACGTCGGTGGCTTAGGTTTAGTAGTTTCTGCTGTGTAGGTATTCTTTTAAATTAATCCACTGGTATTGTTTATAAATTAATATTTTATTAAATGATTTATAATTCAAATTTTAATTTTGTTTTGCAGCGATGATATCCATTTCAATGCCTTGCGGTGCCTCGGATGCGTGGGTGCATACACGTACTTCGAGGTAGCGCGACAGTTGCCAAGTGGCCGGCCCGGGGCGGATCGGGGCGTGACATGTGCACTCCCTTTAATCCTCTCCTTCCCTTTTCTCTGGAGGAGTTTCACCGCCTATTTAGAAATTGGAAGAAAAGGAAGAAACTTCTTGAAAAATAAAATTAAAGTGACTTGAAGAAAGTTGGGATTAAACTCTTGAAACACTTGATTAAAGTGTTTAATCTATGGATTTGATGGAGTTTCTCTAGATTAGAAAAGCTTAATGGGAAATTTGGAAGAAAAGGTTGGTTTGGGAGTTGGAGATTAGAGAGAAAATTGGAAGTTGGGTGAAGGAATGGAGGAAGAAAAATGGAAGAGGTGTGTTCGGCTATGCATGGGAGAAAAGGAGAAAAGTGAAAAAAAATCCATTCTTGAAAAGTCTTTCAATCTCTAGAAAATTCAAGACACCATTGGAATTACAAAAATGCCCTCCATCAATTATGTTAATTCCAATTATGTCCCATAAAATATTTAAACTTTAGTTTTTTATGAAAAGTTATTAAAAATCAAGTGAATTGCTAGAGAATTTGGGAGAACTCTTAAATATTCTAGAGTATTAGGGAGTGAAATGACAATAATGCCCTTATTGAATTTCAAAAATTACTTTTGTGTCCTAAAAAGAAATTATGAGACTTGGAATAAATGAGAGAAATTTCAAAACAAGAGTCAATTGGCAAAATCTCACAAAATTAAGGAGAATTTATCAAAGTATTTAAGTCATTAGGTTATTGGAAACAATTGCCTTATTTTGACATTTAAGACTTGTGCAAGGGTAAAAATAGAAATTTTACCCGATAGTTTCATACAGTAACTTAGCAGTTTTCATGTTTGAACAGTGTATGATAGTATGGAACCCTCTAATACTGTAAGAAAAATAATTTTCGATGATAAAAATTTCAATTTGTGAATTCACTAATATTTACGAAAATGTCATTGAGTTTCACGACATTCTTTTCTGTAATTTTTTTCTCCAACTTAAGATGTTCAGAAAATTTATGTAGCAGCTTTGAATATTCTTAGACACACTAAAAAAGATAACTGGATGGTTACAAAGGTCATTTATACCCTTGGTATGATGTACGGAATTTTCAAAAAATAATACAAAAAGTTGACTTTTTCTTCCTAGGTTAAATTTTGTCCTAGGTGTTTAGAAACCTAATTCTCCAAAATGAGACAAATTTCATTAGGTAAAAGTTGTTCTTATTCTTACTAAGAATACATCTACGTATATACTAAGTATAAAAACCCCCATTGTCTAAGTCTATGGTTCTAAACTAGACCATTCTAAGGCTAGGTGCTACACAACCAATCCGAAACTTGATTGACGCGAAACTCAATTAACCCGAAACCCGACTGACCCGAAATCCGTTTAACCCAAGAGGCTAACCTGAAATAACCCGAAACCTATTTAAGTAATATTTTATCTTCTCATTCTTAAACATTATCAAATTTATTTAATAAAATTTTTAAAAAGTAAAAATAAATATATTATTAAATTGAAATAAAAATATATTTCGTATTCTTAAATTTGAATCTTTATCCTATTATTTATAAGTTATAATTTATACTTTAATATATCCCTATTATATTATACTTTTAATAAGAGATAGAATAATAGATAGTTTATATGTGAAGAAATCTTTCAAATCCTCATCAAATGTAATATGTGACATGTTATATGAGACATGTCACATAAATTCTAAGTTGATATAATCCCATTATATCTATAGATTTAATACTTTAATTTGATTTATCATTTATATATGTGTTAATGTGTTGTATAAATGGCATTAAAAAATAGGCACGCACAAATTTATTTTTTTAATTACTTACTTTGATTCAACTTAGTAAAATTAAAATTTGCTATTGAATTAGAAATAAGAAGTGAAGAGTAGAAAGAACAAATATACAAAATTGAAGACTGAATAGCTACTTGTTAGTTTGTTACTTAAGAATTAAGATTTACAAATTACAAGCTTAATGATATGTAATGTATGTGCATAGAGACTCATGTTGACAAATGATAGTAAATAACTGTTTGACTTGATTAGTTGATTACTTGATTTATTATTGAATAGTTAACTTATAAATTTAATTTTTTTTCAAATAAATAATTGAAAACTCAAATGAAAATGATCCATGCATTAATTCGAAATCCTGAATCGAATTCATAACTCGTGTCAAAATGTTTTGATGAACAAATCCGAAAAATCCGAGATTGAAAGACCCACGGGTTAAACCTGAAAAATCAGAGCCAGAATGACCTGAAACCTGAATGACCCAAGGATCAAACCTGAAAAAGTTCAACCTAAATGACTCGAAACTCGAATGACCCGAAATCCAATTAACTTGAAACCGTATGACCCGAACCCAAATGATCCGAAACTCGTGTGATCTAAAATCTTTTTTGGGTCAAATTGAACTGACTCGATTGACCCGAATCCATAGCCCGCTCACCCCGCCCATTTGACACCCTCTAATCTCAATCCATTCGCTTGCAAAGAGAGAAGTTTTTTGTGCTAGCAAAGCATATGCGAAGAGTTTAGGGGACATAAAATGAACCAGTAAGAAGACTTTTTTTTTTCTCTTATTTTTATATATTTTGCAAAAGCTGAAAAGCAAGAAGCAAATGGTGAGATAGTAACTCTTGGTCATCCCATCAAATCGTCATGTCGCCATAGTAGATTCTCTTCATTTTCTTTTTACCCATCTCCCCCTCTGTCCTTTCCAAAATTGGATAGATCTAGAAATTTGAGAGAGTAAATTGATTTGCGGCTTGTCGAGGAATCATAACTGTGTGAAGATTAATAATGAGACAAGGAAGAACATGGTCAAATTTCAAACGATGGTAAGCGAACGACGGTGATAGATTTAGAAACTTAGGGGTCGTTTAGTTAGGGGTTATCTAGGATAACCCCGGTTATCTGGCTTTTGTTATCTTATATGCCCTTATTTGGTTTGAGGTAATGAAAAAATTAAGATTATCAGGTTATTTGATATAACCTCAAAATCAGGTTATGTGATAACTTCCAAATTCTTAGGTATTCTGAGATAACCAAGTTATCTTAAATTTGTTCCTAGTTTGTCCTTATTATTTTATTCCTTTGGATCACAATAACCCAATATAATTGGTAAATTACAACATTCTTTTTAAGCATTTTTTTAAGAGGCATATTATTAAACTTAATTAAACTATTTAAATATATTTTAGCTAAAAAACTATTTAAATATATGTTAGTTCAATTAAACTAGAAACATAATTTTTTTGTCATAAATAAATATAATTAAACTTAACTCATATAATCATTAAAATATTATTAATTATATAATTTGTGCATATGACTTACCCAATTAATTTTTTCACAAGACTCAAGTATAAAATATATATTTTTTTCCTTATATAAATTAGGCATAATTTAATTTAATGAAACAAATAAATATTATTTTGTTAAGTTCAATGAAGATAAACTTGTTTTGTTAGTCATATATAATTGTTAAAATAAAAAAACTTGAAAAATATAGTATACATAGTATAAAAAAGAAATAAACTACAAGTCTTTAAATGAGGACATAATAGTAAAATATCAATTTTGACAAAAAATATAACGCCCAACCAAACAGATTAATCTAACATTGACAAATGTTGAACCAAACACAATTTGGTAATCTTCCAGGTTATATGTATAGATTATCTTTGATGGAGCTAATCACATAACCAAGGTTATCTCAAATTACCCGAATCAAACGTCCCCTTAGGGGTTACAACTTTTTTCATTTTTATGATAAATGAACGGTTTTTTGAGAAATTGACACTATTTAATGTGTAGATGAGAAGAAAGCTTTTGATTGGTGTACTTTAAGGGGGCGTTTGGTTCGGGGTTATCTTACATAACCTTAGTAATGTGCACATTGGAATGTAACATTACTTCGTTTGGTTTGTGGTAATCACCTTACTGAGGTAATGTAAGATTACTGACACGTCAGCTTTTGATGCACATTACCAGGAATCTCATAACCTCCAAATTCTTAGGTAATGTGAGATTTCCAGGTTATGTTAAAATTTTTTCCTACTTTACCCTTAGTATTTTATCCTTTTGGACCCTAATAACCTTATGTAATTGATAAATTATAATTTTTTAAGAATAATTTATTTTGATTGAGAAACATAATTAAAGTTAGCTTATATAATTACTAAATTAATAATTATATGTTAGTTCAATTAAATTAAAAGCATAACTTCTTTTTTGTTAAAAGCATAATTAAACCTAACTTATATAATCATTAAATTAATTATATAATATTTTACTAAGTTTATTACTTAAATAATTTTTATATTAGTCATGTTTAATTATCAAACTTAACAAAATTACAACAATTGTACAAAATATTGAACAAATAAGAAATAAGCTTAAGTGTTGTATTGAGGGCATTATAGTAAACTACCCATTTTAACAGAACATATACCCTCCAACCAAACATGTTAATCTTATATTCCGGGAATCTCAACCAAACAAAAATTGTACACATTCCGGGAATATGCACTAGGTTATGTTATAACCTAGTAATCACATAACTCTAGTAATCTAAGATACCTTGAACCAAACGTCCCCTAAAAGTCATTTGACATCGACGAATGGCAGCCAATAGTGGTGGTATGGTGGACTATGGCGGGAAACCGGGGATAGTGGTGGCTATTCTTATTCAATTCTTGAATATATGAATTTTAAAAGAAAAAAATTCCATATATTAAGTGTTTTAATTGAATTTCTAAAAAAAAAAGAAAAGAAAAGCAAAAGACCATGTTAAACATATGTTAGAACTTAACAAAGCGTGTGTCTCACATGCTCTCAAAATATTGTGTAGGTCCTTAATTGATTCATATCAATAACATTAGATCTTGATTTGACAAAATTAAAAGATTTGAATTTAAATTGAGATTTTCGTAAAAGGTTTATTCTTTATTTGAGATTTCAGCCTAAACAAAAAGAAATCAGTGCATTACTTGTTTACTTATCCATTTGTCAAATCGAAAGGCATTGTAAGTTCCAGACGGCGGATAAGATAACAAGCAAATAGAGGAATATGTTTTGGGCGTCGTTGGGTTTAAAATTCCTACCAATAGCATCACCGGTGACTGTAGAGGGCTATCGCCATGGATTATTTCGTCCGCTTTCACCGTTTGCATTACACTCTTCGTCTACCTGTCGCCCCTTTCGTTGTAGAAAAAACAACCCCACAGAACAAGAAGAAGAAGAAGATACGTTTCAAGTGCTAACAGCCATTAAGAGTGAGTACAATGAGATTGTCATAGTCGACACTGCAAAGTCTAGGATGCTGCTACTGGACTCCACTCGTATGCTTTTTGCTTCTCTTTTGCTTTCTTTTCTCTCATTTATTGCTTGATGATAAAGTAAAATTTTCATCGCCATTGCAGATAATATCCATAGCATTCTACAGAAAGGTGAAGACAAATGGACTGGATCTTATTGGGTATGTAAATTATAAAGCTTCTTCTCTCAATTCCAGCATATAAGTAAAGCAAATCATTGAATTTGAGAACTGTAATTGCATAAGCTACTAAAATTGATTAGGGATGAGCTGCATGCTGTGTGGTGCTCAAGGCAACTTTTATTACTACATAGTACCAAGGTTGTTACTGAAATTGAGATATTTAATCATGGAGATATCACTTTTCTTTATAGCATTTCAGTTTTAGTGTGCTACAAGATTCCCAACCTCGAATGCAAAATTTTTCTCGATTCACATGGACTTAGGTCTCATTTCAGTAACATTTTTCCTGTATATTATGTAGCCTTTGGTATGGTAAAGTGTGTATGGTACCGTAGAAATTTTTTGTTGCACCAGGCACATCTTTTTCAGTTTATGTGGAAAATTAAGATTTTTTTGATACTTTTTTTTTCCCTTGGGAATTTGTAATTCCCATACTAGGACGAATTTGCTAGTTTGCCACCTATTGTTCCTGAAGGGCCCATTGCAATCTATGGATTGGTAATACATGTGAACTCATCTTACCTGGATTTGTTCTTATATTATGTTGAAATAAATATGAACAAGGATGTATGGTGAATTTATGAAATGATGTTGTACTCTAGGGTGGTGGAACAGCTGCACATTTGATGCTTGACATGTGGCCTTCATTACAGCTTGAAGGTTGGGAGATTGATAAAATAGTAAGGATAAACTCCTTTTGAGAAGTTCATGATATGATTTATCCAATTTTGGCTGTACATCAATTTTTAATTATGAGTTATCTTTTCCAAGTTAAAAATATAACCAGTATTCTTATTTTTGCTGGTTAAAAATATAATGAAAAATATCTCATACACTGTCAGTATAAAATTTTAATTCCACAAGCGAGGTAAATGATTGCCAAGCCTCATTACCTAATTAATTAATATTTATAAAAGGACACTTGTCAGTTATCTAATTCCGTTTGTGGAGTTAAAAATTCACTGATAGTGTATGAGATAATAGTGCAAGATATAATCCTGGTCAATATGTCTCTTTATTGACCAATAACATATTCTGGGTTTTTGTTAGTGATACATAGGAATGCTTGTTTTCTTGCTTATAACTTCTTAAATTCTAAACCCAAATTACATTATATATGATGATATGCGAAAAATTTGAATATTATTTTCTGATGCATAATGAAAGATCTTTCTATAAATTAAAAATCTTGGCATCATTGACTCAATTTATACATATTATCCTCACCTTCCTTGCATTGTCTGAGTGTTCTAATGGTACATTTGGCTTGGTTGATGAAAGAGTTGGAGAGAACAAAAAAGGAGGGAAAATGAAAAAGAAAAATCATTTGAAAATTGCATATTGTGGACCTTGCTTAGTAAAAATTCCAATTTACAACTTAGTGTTTTTTTTTCTTTTTCTTTTTTGTTAAATTGCTAGATAGAAGACACTTATCATCTCTTCAAAGGTGTAAATATTGAAACCAAGATCATGTCTTAATTAATGATCATCTCGCTTCCAATTCATTTCTTTCTTGATAGATGGTTATTATTTCTTCCTTGGACAATAGTTAATTGATAAAGCAAGAGAATATTTTGGGCTATCCAATCTTGAGAAGTCTAATCAAGTTGGTGGTGGTCTTCAAGTTCACATTGATGATGTTTTTTCGCCCATACAAAATCATCTACCTAAAGGCTATGCTGGTGAGATTTCAATTCTAATTTTATGCATAATTGTGTAAATATGACTTTCCAATATCGTGAGTTCACAATACATGTGCCCGCTAAGTTTTTCCTGTACGGACATTACATTCTATATGACCTTCATTGCCTCATATCTCTTATGGATATAAGCTAGTATAGGCTTACTTGATATGTACTTTATTATGCTATTAAATTCTTGATTCAACTTTTCATGCCAATTAGCAGCTAAATTTTTAGCTAAAGCATTATGTTGACCTTGTTACTCCTTTGTTTCTAACTCGTGCAAACAATAAATCCAGGCATCGTCATCGACTTGTTCTCTGATGGAAAGGTTTTGTCACAGTTGCAAGAGGTACGTATCATGTGCTAATGAGGTAAAATGATTAGGGTGATTAAATTTGGAGATCATTGAGAGAGTTAGTCGAGGAAAAAGAGGTTGGGATAGGTTTTATAGAGTTATGATAGGGTTGAGGCCATGCACAGAAAAATAAGGGATAAAGTGATGTTCCGGTACTGGGAGAGGCGCTTGTGAACCATAACTTTTGTTTTTCCACTATGATTTAATTCTTGATTACTGTGAGGGTAATTTAGAGGTTTAAAAAGAGGAGTTAAGGGTTTATGAGATAATCTCATCTTGAATCCCCCATAATATACAACAATTGAATAAACATGCAAAGGGGAAAAAATCGCTAAGCTTATACCTACGGTTCTTTAGTTAACACCCTAAGGTTCATTGCTTCATACAATCATCAGCCTAGTTCTGTATTCATATCAAATGACTAATCACATATGGAGAGACTTTTAGCAATCCTAGTCCAGGTGTCTAACAATGACATTGTCAAAGACTTATCAAGTAGGAAGCCACCAACTTAAAGCAACGTTATGCCATAAATTAAAAAAACAATTAGAATAAGGAAAAGCCATAGAAGTATTTCTCCCAAGTTTTGGCATCTATAATGCCCTTTTCCCCTCCCTACTTAGAAGACGCCATCTTTTGAAGAAATATGGTCAGATTATGAAATTGGTGCCTCTACTATACAGAAAATGCGGATTTAGTTCGTCTATTATAATTTGATCAAATTGAGTCTATCTATTATCATTTATTGGCAAATTTAGTTCAAACACTAATGATGTTAAACTTTCACTATTAACTATGTTGATGTGACATTTACTATAATGAAAGTACTTTTTTAACTACATGTAAAAATCAAGTATTCCATGTAAATGATATGTGCATTTACTTTTTTTTTTTACTATATGGAATACTTGATTTGTGCGTTTAAGAATTTTTAAAAAGCTTCAAGTGACTTTTTTTGCCATGTCATTTTTTATAGGTAATTTTTTTTTGTTTTTTAAATGTTTAATGTTTAATTCACTATTTTAAGTGAAAATTTTCATTATTTCAATAAAAAAATATTTCACGAAAAATTTTTTTTTGTAGAAGTATACATCACTAGAGTCAACCACATGTCAACATGGTCAATGCCATGTTAGCATAGTTAATTGTTGAATTTGAAGAGAATGAATTTCTTACTTACTGAATCATATCATACAGCCTATTATATACATAAATCCTAGTAAATAGGAAAAGAAAGTTGACCTATAAATCCCATGATTTATAGGATATTCTAACATAATAGGAAACTAAGACTAATTCAGCCTGATTTTAGGGATACAATCTTTTCAGCCTAATTCTAGGGATACAATCAGGTACAAGACTTTCCTAAATAATATAATTATGCATATGTGACTAATAACCATGTTTTCCCACACTCCCCCTCAAGCTGGTGAATATGTATTTTCCATTCCCAGCTTGGATATGTTATTCTGAAACACTGAACAGCTTAACCCTTTGGTAAATACATCTGCAAGTTGGCCATGCGAAGTCACATAAGGTGTACATATCAACCTGCTGTCCAACTTTTCTTTGATAAAATGTCTGTCAATTTCAATGTGCTTTGTTTGCTCATGCTGTACTGGGTTGTGAGTAATGCTGATTGCAGATTTCTTATCACAATAAAGTCTCATTGGACCTTCCCACTTAATCTTTAAATCTTCCAAAATTAATTTCAACCAAAGTAGTTCACACACTCCTTGAGCCATTGCTCGAAATTCTGCCTCCGCACTAGATCGTGCTACCACATTCTGTTTTTTACTCCTCCAAGTCACAAGGTTTCCACCAAGAAAGGTGCAATATCCAGTAGTTGACCTTCTGTCAACAATTGACCCAGTATAATTAGCATCTGTGTATGCTTCAAGTGCTAAACCTCCATTCCTTTTAAACAAAATACCTTTTCCTGGTGTTCCCTTGACGTACTGTATCACCTTGTAAGTTGCTTGTAAGTGAACTTCTTTTGGACTATGCATAAATTGGCTAATAACACTGACTGCATATGGTATATCTGGTCTTGTGTGAGACAAATAAATAAGTCTTCCTACAAGGCGTTGATACATTTCCTTGTCCACTGCAGCATCCTCCTCTGCTTTTCCAAGTTTAAGATTTTGGTCTATTGGTGTACTTGTTGGTTTGCATGCTGTCTTGCCTGTTTCTTTTTGGAGATCTGTAACATACTTCTGTTGAGAGATAAAAATGCCTTGCTTAGAATGAGCAACCTCAATCCCAAGAAAATATTTCAGCCTCCCTAATGTCTTGATCTCAAATTTCTTAGCTAAGCACTGACTTAGAACCTGTTTTTCTTTCTCATCATCCCCTGTCACTATTATGTCATCAACATAAACCAAGAGAGTTGTGACTTTTCTTGAAGTTGAATGTTTAATAAACAATGTATGATCCCTTTGACTTTGTTTGTATCCCATGGCCAGCATAACTCTAGAAAATCTTCCAAACCAAGCCCGTGGTGATTGCTTTAGACCATATAAGGCTTTCTTCAATCTACACACAGTATTAGCAACTAAGTTCTTTTCATAACCTGGTGGAATCTCCATCTAAATTTCTTCATCTAGCTCCCCATGCAAGAATGCATTTTTTACATCAAATTGCTGCAATTCCCAACCATAATTTGCTGCCAAGGACAATAAAACTCTAACAGTATTCATCTTTGCAACTGGAGCAAAAGTCTCTAGGTAATCAATTCCATAGGTTTGAGTGTAACCCTTGGCTACCAACCTTGCCTTGTACCTTTCTATTGACCCATCTGCTCTATATTTCACAGCAAACACCCATTTACACCCTACAGGCTTCTTTCCCATTGGCAACTTTACTAATTCTCAAGTTTTATTTTTCTCCAATGCCTCTATCTCCACATTCATAGCTTGTTTCCATTTCTCATTGAACAAAGCCTCGGATAAGGTGGTAGGGATGGTAATGTTGTTTAAACTAACAAGGAAGGCTTTGTGAGATGGTGAAAAATTCTTAAAAGATAGGAAGTGTTCAAGAGGGTATAAAGGTCTTTTTGTGCACTCTCTCACTCCTTTTCTAATGGCAATTGGAAGTTCCTGTTCATCATTATTCTCATGAAATTCAGTTTCATTTTGTAATGGAGGATTAGAGATTGTTACCTCATTTTCAGGATTTGGGTTGGATTCTTGGATCAGCGTAGATTCAGGAACAGCCATCTTCTTCCTTGTGAACACCTTCCCTTTGCCAAATCTCACATTCTCAAGAGTAGATTCCATTTTCCTTTGATGATCTTTAGACATAGGTTCGGGTTCAAGTTCAGGTTCAGGTTCAATAGGATTTTCAGGTACAATGGGACAAGATGGACATGGAGGTTTGGATGCTTGAATAGCTGGCAGACCAGTTTGATCAGGTTTAGTCATAGGAATAGATGATAGATCAAGCAAAAATCCTTATCTTTCATTGTTGAATTCTCCCCCTGAAGATAAGGTTTGGTGAATTAAGATTCTTGTTCATTGAAAGTAACATCAGCTGAGACATAGAACCTTTTTAAAAGGGGATCATAGCACTTATAGCCTTTTTGTGTTGAAGAGTAGCCAACAAAGACACATTTTATTGCCCTTGGATCTAGGTTCCCCTTATTTTGACAATGGACATGGACAAAAGACACACAACCAAATATCCTAGGAATAAGATTATTTGTAGTGTGAAGGTTAGGATAGAATGTTGAAAGTATTTCCATTGGACTCTTGAATCCCAATACTTTAGAAGGCAAACGGTTTATGAGATGAGTGGCTGTAAGGACTGCTTCCCCCCAAAAGGATTTAGGTACATGATTTTGGAACATAAAGGCTCGAGCTAGTTCAAGAAGATGGCCATTTTTTCTCTATGCTACTCCATTTTGCTGTGGGGTATTGACATAAGATGACTCATGTACAATTCCTTCTTTTTGAAAGTATGGAGTTAGGCTTTGATTGAAATAATCCCTAGCATTATCTGATATGAACCATTTGATGTTCACCCCAAATTGATTCTTAATCATGGAACAAAAGTTTGGGAGAACAATGCTGACTTCAGATTTATGTTTAAGAAGAAAAATCCAAGTCACACGGGTGCATTCATCAATAAATGAAACAAACCATCTTGCCCCAAAAAGATTAGGTTTAGGAGATGGACCCGAAATATCAGTGTGAATAAGGGAAAAAGGAACATAGCTTCTTTTATTACTGACTAGAAACGGTTGACGCTTGTGTTTAGCAAGTTCACACACTTCACAGTGAAAGTTTTCAACATCTAGACATTTAAACAAAGAAGGAAACATAAACTTAATAATCCTAAAAGATGGATGTCCAAGTCTGCGATGGTGAAGCCAAATTTCTTCTTTATTGGAAAGAAGCTTTGAGATAAGGGAATGAGATAATCCGCCCTTGGTAATGTTCAATAAGCTTGGTATGTCAAGGTAGTAGAGGCCATCCTATTCTCTAGCATGTCCAATCATCTTCCTCGTATCCTTGTCTTGAAGTACACAATAACTCTCATAAAAAATCATAAGGCATTTTAAATCTTTAGCAAGTTTATGTATAGACACAAGGTTTGTGGACAGTTTAGGAACATGAAGGGCCTTTTTTAAGATTAACGAGGGACTTATTTTGACATCACCTACACCTGCTATAGTGGTCAAAGAACCATTGGCTGTGGTAATTTTCCTATTGCTTGGAAAAAATATTTGGTGAGTGAGTCATATGATCACTAGCTCCGGAATCCATGACCCATAAGTCAGCAAAGGTTTTATCCGAGACATTTAATCTAATGGATGATGGAAACTCACCTGAATATGTCAAAGAACAAGTACCTGAAGGTTTTCCAAGGTTGTTAGTAAATGATCTCAACTTCTCGATCTCTTATTGGCTGAGATTGCCTACCTCATGTGATGTTGACTCACTTTGTGGCACTGCAGCAACATGAGCCTGTCCGCTGTTCTTTGCGTGTTCTTCTTTCTATCCCCATTCTCGACTCGGAGGCTTTCCATGAAGTTTCCAGCACTTTTCACGAGTATGGCGCGCCTTTTTGCAATAAGTACGCCATAAGCTGTCAAGATTTTGAGCCTTTGACTGACCAGACTTTTCACTTTCAGATAATGGTGCTTTTTCCCCATTTGTAACTGATTTGTTGCTGCCAATAGCTATGATGGCTGAACTGTCAGTGATTTGTGGTTCCAGCATAAGGCTCCTTCTACTTTCCTCACTTCGGATTAGTGCCACCACCTTATTAAAACATAGAACTTCTGACTTGCCTAGAATCTGGATCCTCACTTAATCAAATTCTGGATTAAGGCCCACAAGAAAATCATAGACCTTATCTTGCTCAATGAAGTCCTTTAGAATTGCAGCATCATCAGAACATTTTGTTTTTATCACCCTATAATGATCAAGTTCTTGCCATAATGATTTCAACTGATTGGCATACTCAGTGACTGTTTTATTTCCCTATTTTGTAGCCACTGTCTTCACTTTCACTTCGTAAACTTGAGATGCATCATTAGCTTTAGAGAAGGTTTGTTGAATTGCTTCCCAAATCTCCTTAGCAGTGGCCAAGAACATGCATGTGTCACTGATTTCAGGGAGCATAGAATTCCATAACCAGGCCATAATCATAGAATCTTCTTCTTCCCATGCTGCATACTTAGGATCGTTTGGATTAGGTCTTCCCCTTGTGAGATGATTGATTTTCCCTTTTCCTTTCAGCACCGTACGAACAAGTTGGGACCATTTAAGGTAATTTTTTCCATTCAGCTTGTATGCTGCCTGAATACTTTGAAGCTCTCCGACTTGTTGAGATCTAACACTCTCCTCTGATGGAGTTTTAACACTGGTCTCTACAACTTCTGACATCTTCTATGCTTGAAATAAACTCTTAGGCAATTAAGGCTCCTTATGTGAAATAGAAATTGCCAGCAATGAAGGCTGATGAGTACTTCGTTCTGAAGAGAAAGAACACAAAACAGGGCTACGGAGACCGAAGGTTTCAACCTTAGAGACCTACAGCTCTGATACTATGTTGAATTTGAAGAGAATGAATTTCTTACTTACTAAATCATATCATACAGCCTATTATATACATAAATCCTAGTAAATAGGAAAAGAAAGTTGACGTATAAATCCCATGATTTATGGGATATTCTAACATAATAGGAAACTAAGATTAATTCAGCCTGATTCTAGGGATACAATCAGGTACAAGACTTTCCTAAATAATATAATTATGCATATGTAGCTAATAACCATGTTTTCCCACATTAATGGTAAATATTTAACACCTTGAGTGATTTGGACTTAGTTTGACAATAAACGGATAATAGAGGAACTTCATTTAAACAAATCAAAGTAGAGAGATCAAATCTGCATTTTCTATATAGTAGAGGAACCAATTTCATAATTCGACCAAGAAATAGACACACACAACCACTACAAGAAATATCAAGTAGACATCTTTTGGGAGAGAAATCAATCTTGGCAAGTTTTTGTTGAAAAAAGTTTGTTAAGTTAAATGCTGCAACTCTTGATTGAAACTTTAGGACCTTAACTACCCATGATGAAAACTAGATCTCCAAAACCTAATCAAAATTGGCTAATGATAAGAAAAAGGCAAAATGATGAACCTAAGAAATGATAAATAATAGATGCTTGAGAAAAGAATAAAGCCAAGCTAAAGAAGATAAGCTAATTGTTGGTTGAG
Source organism: Microcos paniculata (assembly GCA_030664755.1). NCBI lineage: Eukaryota > Viridiplantae > Streptophyta > Magnoliopsida > Malvales > Malvaceae > Microcos > Microcos paniculata. The sequence goes on along the minus strand of CP131460.1, from coordinate 5,705,385 downwards.
TGACTCATGTATGTTGGCCAATAACAGAAGGGCATTGACTGAAAGAGTTGATGACTGCTCCTTATGATGGCATGCCCCAACTCGGAGTGTCGGTCATGTGACAACCGCCGTGCTATCTCAAAGTATGTGTCAGTCGTCACGCACCCCGAAGCACAGGAAGGCATAGAGTTTGATATCATTGCTGCAACATGATTCCAAAGTTTTTTTGATTGATATGGCTTGAATAAGTTGATACTTCAGTGATTAAAGTGTTAAAAAAAATCCATGTATTGTTTACTACTTATTTCATTCAAGCTTGTTTTGACCTATTTTCCTATAAAAAGGCGCTGGGATTTCTATTTCCGGTTTCCTGTTTTAACTTGCCTTCTAAATGTTGTGGGCATATATTTAAATGCACTTTTCTAACTTATACCAGTGGTAATTTGTTTGTATTTACCATTTATGTGTTTCGTGTCCATCTTTGACAGTTTGCAACATGTTGTTTAATTGTTTTTGACAGGTTGAAACTTGGTTGGAGTTAAGTGATAAATTGATGCCTGATGGTCGCCTGATGGTTAATTGTGGTGGTGTAAGTGAATCATCTATAGATGGAAAAGTATACTATCAATCGGTTGATGACATTTGGAAACAGAATTCTACCCTCAAGGCATTAGCTACAGCGTTTCCTGGACAAGTATGGCAGTTTTCCTTTTTCTTTCTTTTCTTTTTGTGTGTAGCAATTATATTGATATTGTCTTTTTGAGTGAGGATTAGTAGATTATATGATTCAACGCAATAGTTGGATAGACTAAAGCTAGTTACAGATGAGACCTAGCTATGATATCTACCTTATGCTTCTGTCTTTTCCTCTAGTATTTAATGCTCATGATAAGAAAGCCCCTAAATATATGGGTTAGGACATGAACTCTAGATTGCAATGGAGGTCAAGAATGAGACTACAAACTAAATGAAAAACTTAAGAGTCAAAGCTAAAGGCAACAATTAAAACTAAAAGAAACTATGGAAGCATTTATCTCGAACTTTTTCACAATAAAAGGATATAGAAGCCAAGTTTGCTCTAAAGGAAACTATGAAAGTAGGCAGAAGACATGAATCCATGTGACTTGACCATTAAAATACTCCAATTTTGAAGCACAAAAAATTGATCCTTAGTTTACAATGAGAAAATAACTTGAACTAGTTTCACATTGAATTCTTAGGTTTACCAGTAAAGCCAAATGCTAGGAGTTTCAAACATTTCAATAATTCTGTAAGGACATTTTTGTTACACCGAATTGGATTAGATAGGATAAGAAGGAAAATCATGTTCATTGAAGTTATCTCCATTTTACTTAATCTTGTATTATTGACAAGTTATACTTGACACTGGTGGTCAAATCTATTTGACAAGAACTCTTTGATGGAAGTAGCATGATGTTTTGTGAATTTTTTTTAATACAGGTTAGTTGGAAAAGAACGCCTGAAGAGCAAGGGCAAAATTATCTTGCTCTAACTGGACCTTTGCCGGATTTGACCTCATGGTCGGCCATAGTCCCAGGTTATCTAAGTGAAGCTGTGAAACAATGGAGGCCTTGTACCCCTTAATACCTTGATACCCTTTTATCTTGTTCTCATTCATTTGTAAGCTATGCGAATGGAGGTGCAAAGCTAGGTAACCATGTAAATCATCTAAAAGATTTCCTAAAGGAAATACTCTCTTTCTTTTAAAAATTGTTCCCATCATTGCTCACAAACTTAAATTTTTTAATTTTAACATTTTTCCTTTTACTAAGAACTAGTCACTTATTGTCACGTACAGTAGCGCACGTGATACAATGCGTTCTTAATAATAATAAAATAAAAAGTAAATAAATTTAGAAAAATAAACTATATTAAAGTGGATAAAAATTAAACTATAGATAAGTAAATTTCAAATTAAGCTAGATAAAATTGAATAATAATTAAACTATTTTCTTAAATATAATATAGTAGTAATTTAATTATGATGAAAGTAAAATTAGTTAATTACTAACATCATTTAATAAATATATAAAAAATATTTAGTAAAAGATAAATAAAGAGTTTCAGTTTAAATCAACAATATCAATGACAATTTTGAAATATTTAAGAAAAAAAGGGTATTTTAGGTGATTCAAAAATTTTACAACATTTGTATTTTTATATATACTAGTCACCATGTCATTTTCATTGCATGTGATACAACGCGTTATAAATAATAACAAAAATTAATAAAATAATAAAAAAATTTAGAAAAATAAATTATATTAAAATGGATGATAATTAAATTATAAAGTAAGTTTTAAATTAAATTACATGAAATTATATGATAATTAAACTATTTTCTTCAATATAATATAGTAATAAGTCAATTATGATGAAAGTAAAATTGTTAATTACTATTATCATTTAATAAATATAAAAATATTTAATTGAAGATAAATAAAGAGTTTTAATTTGACTCAATAATATTAACGATATTTCTGAAATACGTAGAAAGAAAAGAGTATTTTAGGCGATTTAAAAGTTTTACAACATTCGTACTTTTATATGTATTATAGATTATAGATGATTGAGAGTTAACCTTTATACTTTGTCTTCTTATACAATTCAGATTTGATTAAGTCAATCTTAGAAGAAAATATAGTATTGCTATTTATTTAGTATAACAAAATTTGCACTCAATATTGTACTAAGATAGTAAAATTCAATATTCACATCAATAGGATTGGCAAAACTACTAGAGACAGATGAAAGCTAGAAGGTATTTGTATTCGAATCCCCATGTTCTTTCATCCATAGCTAAAAAAAAAAAATAGTTCATGAATCCCCTAAATAAATTGGTGGTTTATGCTAGACTTGATGATGCAACCTCATCACAATCAAAATAAATTGAATATTCACAATAAATCAATAATAGTAATTTAAAGCAATCAAAAGTTGACCTAAATCCGAAAAACTCATATGTCCGACCTTAATTTGAAACTAACCACACCTGATTTCACCAAAAAAGTAAATGACCTCAACCTGTTTAATTCGAAATCCAATAGACTAGAAATGATACATCCAGACCCGATTTAACTTTTTCGTACTAACTAGAATAGTGGAAGACGGCGAATTGATATGAACAACGAGCCAGTCCGGGTGTGTGTATATTAAAGAAGAGATGTTAAACATAGGATAAGATGGAGCTGTAAGATGAGGTAATTCCCAATGCATGGAAAAGCAACTAAACACTAATCGGACTTCCTTTAAGTCCATAACTAACAATTATGGAGCCCATTGGTGTAATAGGTCAGAGAATAAAGCAATGGATCGAAAATCAGAGAAATTGGAAAAAATGGGGAGGAGGTCTAGTACGGGACCCAAACAGGTCCGGCACCGGACCTGTGCCTATATAAGAGGGAAGGCTGAGCCTTTCCCCCCATTCTCTTCTCCCCCTCTTCTTCTCTTCCTTTCATTTTTGCTAAAAGAGGCATTTTAGAGTTTTTGCCAATCCAGAAAATCTGACTGATGAATCAAGGTGAGTTTTAAGTATGTTATTCTATTCACCCTGATCTTTAGTTTTCCTAGCTATGCACGTAAATCCATGCATTAGTTTAGGAGAAATCACAGCTCAAAACTAGGTTTAGTTTTTAAGTTAAATTTAAGCTTAGATTTGAATTTTAAGGATTTTGAGCTAATGATATCGATCTTTCTTTCATTGAAGTTTTTGTGTATGTTGTGGGGATTGTCTATCTTAATTTGCAGGTCGATCCTTAAAGAAACGGGCTCTAAAATCGAGGAAAGAGCCCATTTCGAGCTCTCTATTTTGGGTCCGGCATGAGACTCACTTGAGTCTGGCACTGGACTAGCCCTTAAAAGGCGTTGGACCTTTTTGGCAAATTCGGAGTTGGAGGGCATTTTTGTATTTTTGCTACAAGTGTCCGATTTTGACCCGAAACCTATCCGGACACTTTTCTGAGCCCCGAATCACATCTAAACATTATCTTAGGTAAGGTGCATTCATAGATTTAATTATGAATGCTAATGTGTACCTCCATGTTATCAGGGTTTCCGGATGATCAAGTGCGGCAACGCTACAAAGATTTATCTACATGGATCTTTTGGGAGTATACGAACCTCCCAATACTGTAAGTGGCTTAGATTTTTTTGCTTAGCCATTAGGCTTAAACGTTTTCAAGATGTTTTAAAAATAAATAAAATGTTTTACAAAATATTTAATAAACATTTTGGGGCACGGCTAATCCTCCACGCACGCTTTTATTTTGTGATACACCAATTTTAGTAGGTTGGATGATTTTAAGAATTATAAATGTTTATGTTTATGTTTTATATTTATGTTATAAATATAATTATATTTATATGAGACGAGTACGACGATAAACCATCACCACCTGACGAGGGGTGCAATAGCTGAGATAGAGACTTGGTGCACTAATGCGAGCGGCTCTAAATAGAATGCTATGATGCGAGCGGCTCTGAAGAGAGCGAATGGGCCAAGCAATGCATGCCACCAACTAAATAGCCGTGGACCATCTTTTTAAAGGCATGGTGAGTGGGAGAGCCTGGAACCATCGTATTATGAAAAATTAAATAATTAAAAAATAAAATTAATTAATTAGTTATTTTTATTAATTAATTAATTATTTCATTTAATTATTTAATCTAATTTCATTAATTAATAACTTACTTGTTTTTATTATTTAATAAATTATTAATTAATTAATTAATTTAATTATTTAATTTTTCGATTAATTAATTAACTACTTGTTTTTATCATTTAATTAATTATATAATTAATTATTTGCTTGAATGATTTAATCTAATTTATTTATTTATTTAGTTTAATTAATTTAAAATAATATAAAATAATTAACTAATTAAATAATTAAATAATTAGATTAAATAATTAATTAAATGATAAAAGTAATTAGTTAAATTTATTTTTAATTATTTAATCTAGTTTAATTAATTAGTTGCTTTTTTATTATTTAATTAATAATTTATTTAATTATTTCATTTAATTAATTATTTCATCTAATCTTATTTAATTTCATTGATTAATTGCTTTTATCAATCAATTAATTAATTACTTGCTTTTATTATTTAATTAAGTCTAAAATTAATTATTTAATTTAATTATGTAATTTAATTTAATTTTTAATTAATTAATGAATTAATTAATCAATAAAAATAATTAAATAATTAAATTAAATTCGATTCAATAATAAAATGAAATAATTAATTAAATAATTGAATTAAATAATGAACTAAATAATTAATTAACTAATAAAAATAAGTAATAAATTAACTAATTAATCAAAATAATTAAATAATTAAATTATTATAAGGAGGTTACTTTTGGAATTTTATTGTTATAGATTGTAAATGTCCGGCAATGTGCTAGAATGAACCAAATAAGGAGAAAAGAAAATCCTGGTAATATTAGTTTTGAACCAAACATGACAAAAAGAAAAAGACATGAGATATTAGGTAATATTACATGGTAAGTGATATATTCGACTATATCACTTTATCTGGTAAAATTGTATAACTGCAAACCAAACGATCCGTTATTTATAAGAAAGATGATGACCTGTTATAAAAACTATGAAACCACCAATGTCTAATGTGTTCGTAACTACGAAAATTCCGATGAGATACCATGAAAGAATAATGCTATCAAAAAATTGAAAAATTCATACCAACAACACTTGATTAATGTTTATATCATTAATGTTTATATCATTCATCGACTGCTAGAAATGTGGTCTTTAGCAACCACTTTTTTGCAACAACCAAAATTATTGCTGTGAAATGTCGTATTATTGGCAACGACTTGTAAGAGTTGTGAAATTTGATTCCAAAAGTGATATACGCAACGACATTTTTTGTCGTTGGAAATACTTCTGTTGTTAGAAACAACAAAAAATGCCGTTGTGAAATGTCATAATATTAGTAACGACATCGAAAAGTTGTTGAAAAATGTAATTGTATTAGCAACGATATGTAAAAGTTGTTATGAATTTTGACAACATTTTAGGCAACGACATTTTTTAAGTTGCCAATACTCCCTATATTCGTAACAAAAAAAAGATCGTTGCCAAATGTCATCATATTAGTAACAATATTTTTTATCATTGGCAATATTTATTACTGTATTAGCAATGACTTATAAAAGTTGTTACGAGATTAATTTATAAAGTATTTAGATGACATATCTTTTTTCGTTGGTAATGCTTCTCGTATTCGTAATAGTAAAAAAAATGTCATTATCAAATGTTATTGTATTGGCAATGATAATTTTTATCATTGACAATGTTTACCATTGTATTGGCAACGATTTAAAACAATTGTTGCGAAATCAGGTTTGAAAAGCATTTAGGCAACGACATATTTAGTTGTTGGTAAATCTTCACAAATTCATAACAGTAAAAAATATCTTTAAAAAGTTATTACTTCAAATTTTAAAAAATAATATTATAAAATCTTATTATTCTATTTATAAAAAAATTTAAAATTTTTAATCAATTTCTATAGTCATTACTTTAAATTTTTAGAAAAATTTATCTAATAATTTTTATAAGACAAAACTTTTTTTTTAACAAATGTTTAATTCAGAATCCTTATTTTCTTTTTGTTGTATGAAAGTATACAATGAGGGGTTTTTTGTTTATTGTTAATGGGAATATTAGACTAAGTAGAGAGAGATGGATTAGATATGTAGTTTATATTATTGTTAAACCTTTAATTGGATTTTAACTTTTTGGACTTTATATTGGTTAAAAAGTTTTTTTAAACTATTTTGAATATCAATTTTTGGTTTATTAATTATTTTATGTTTATGAAAAATAAAAAATATTATTTTAACTAATTAATTATTATGTATTCATGGAAAAAAAACATTTATCTAACATATATATAAACTTAAAAAAATTGAAAAAAATCTGTAAAATTGAATAAATTATCAACTTCTTCCATTATTTAATATTCAGTACTAAAATATAACATAAAGTCTAATAAATATAACTAGAAATAACCTAAAAGTGTTTTTCCAACAAATAAAACATGATCACCTAAACAATCTTCATTAATTAAGCATTTCCCTGCAACACAAAAAGTAATTTAATACATATTAGAATATGTAAGTTAAAAAAATAAATTAGAATGATATTAAGAATCACACACAATTAATTACGTACCGAATCATGATTAGGCATTTCAGTAAATTGAAAGCTCGGGAAACTCTCTGGGTTGCCAAACATTTCTTGAAATTGCCTTTTAAGTTGCTCTTGAACATCCTTAGTTATTTGCTCCGTAAGTTCCTTTGTTAAATCCTCCTGCAGCTTTTGCTCATGTTCTGCTCTGTTTGGCTCTATAAAGTTTCAAGCTTTTCTTCAAATTGGGCATATTGACCGTGAAATTCTGTAATTTTTTACTGGTGCTGTTGCTTTAGAATCTCACAATCATGTTCCTTTTTTGTGATTCCCTTCTTGCCATATCCAAATCCTCACCTATATCCCAATCTAGTACCCATGGCTTTGTCATACATCTATTCTTTAGTCATTGGGGCAGCCCCTTCTTGTTTACTTTCATCCACCATTTTTTTAAACGTTTCCTACGCAGAGTAAAAAGTATACCCCTATTCTTTTGATTGATCGTCTGCCTATTCATAATTCCAGCTGCATCTTTCCAAGCATGTTGTCTAAACCAAATATAATCAGGCGAGAACTTGTATCCAGTTTCAGCAATCACCTATAAAATGTACAACAAATTAAAGGTTACTTTCCAATTAAATGTTGAGATAATTTAGAGAGAGAGTTGATCGAAAATGTACATATTATTCTTTACCACGTACTCGTCAACATTTATATTCAATTTGCATTCATGTTGTATCTGCAACCATTAGTATATAATTTTAATTATTTTATATGGGGTAAGTGAACAAAATACTTGAACGAGGAAAATTGCCAGACAAAGAACCACTACTATTTTTGTTGCACTTACTTGGAGTTGTAGAAATGAAACAACTTGCAAGGGCTGCTATTTGGTGATGATCAAGATCATTGAATGAACATGTTTAAATTTTGTTCTAAGTTTAAACGCAACATAAAACTCAAGACACTAGTTGCAAAAATTTGCCTTATCAGCTCTAGGATATACCTCACTGAACCATAAAATAATAGACCATGACAATAAATATAAAATAGTTTAACTGAATTCCCCTTAATGATGCATGTTCCATACTAATTTGAATTTTCAACAAAGAACCAAGTTTAGTGCAAGTTTCATTTAACCTCATACAACTCCAATATAAAAAATTCAACAAAGAACCAAGTTCGTGCTAGTTTCATTTAACCTCCAGCTCCAATATCAAAAAACTCATATCAGTTTATTAACTATTAGAGTTTTCTTTTTTTTTTGTGCGCTCACACCTCCGCTTGTCCCCCCGGGGGGGGGGGGGTGTTGGTGGTGTACAATTCGTAGAGTTTATCAGTAAACATATACAAAGTAGTTTTCTATATACCTATTAATGTCATATTTTGACATATTTAAGAAAAGTTTTTAGTAATGTAGCATTTTAATTCGATCTATTCAACTATGCGTTAGTACTTGCTACAAATTCAGCCACAAATTTAGGAATTTGAATGGTGCACAGTTATCAGACAAAATAAGGGGAAAAGAACTTACAAGGAAATTGAAGCTTTGTTGAGAAGTCACCCGTGTTCCTTTCTAAGCAGAATGCTTCTCATTGGTGATAGCGAGCTAAGATGAGAGAAGACCCGAGAGACAGGGGAGGGAGGCGAGTGCGATAATTTTTCCAAATTTTTCCAAACATCATAAATTAAAATCCGAGATTTTGGATTATTTTTGACATGCCTGGACCCAGTTCACATGTGTCAAGTTAAGAAATTGTATATAGTCGTATGGCTAAGAAATCAAATTGGACCTCCCTTAGACATTTCGAACTTCTTTTACCTCAATTTTGGGATTCAAAGACCCTGATATTGAAGTCCGGAGTCGGTAGGGCCCGTTTGTGCATGCAAATCGAGGAGCTTGGGCTGTGTTGATGAAGTCAACTGAATTTTGGTTGACTTTGGCAATGGACTTGGTTGGGTCTAGCGCCGGATCCATTAAATCAAAATGGGGCCTCGGTTGCCCGAGACCCCATTGTTGCACCATTTCTCATTTCGTCTTCTTCCTTCTAATTTTCTCAACTCTCCATCAAAATCAACACTTCAAATCCCCTTTAAACTCTTTTATAATCATCACCATCTACTTCGTTGGCCTTCAAGAAGATCAAAAACACCAAAATTATCAAACTCTCTTCAAATCTTCAAAACTGTCAACTCGGTGACAAATTGTTCTTCGACCTATATCTTTCAATTCAACCGTAGAAATTGGCTGAGCTTTTGATATGTTGTTGTAGACTCATCAAGCTTTAATTTGATAGTTTATGAGCATGATTTCGTTGAGTGAGCTAAGAGAAATGATGAATTGAAGATTGAATTTCTATTTTGCTCGAGAACACTTAGACCTCTTGAGTTTTGACTCGAAATTTGAGCATGATTAGTTGTTGAACTCCATTCTTGAAGTTGTGATCCTTTGGTTAAACTGCTTGTGTTTCAATTCTTGTCCAATTTGATGAAGAATCGAGCTCAATTCAAGTTGAACAAGTGTGGAGGCTGAGCCTCGGCCTCCAAACAGGGTCCCTCGCGGGACTCACCCAATCCCACGCGAGACTCAACCAACTTTGGGGAATTTCCCGAATTGGTTCACTCCCACCTGGGAATGAGGCACCAGCGCTATAGGGGCACTGAAACGGGGGGTATTTTGGTAATTTTGTAACCCTAGACTGCAATTAACTTTAATTGCCTTCCGAACTTGTCCAATTTAGTTCCGAGACCCTAGAAACCCTAATTAGGTCTTAGCTTGTTATTGATTATTAGTCGAATGCCTTTATTAATCAAATTAAATTTTAATTTGATTATTTAGGTACGTGATTGTACGAGATCAGACCAGTAGCATTTGTGCTAGAGCATTCGAGGCGATTTATTCGGGAGTATAAAAATCTCCCTTACTTGTGAATGGCTTGGATTATAGTGGTTGATCATTGAGGGTCAATCGATTTTCTAATTACTTTATTATCCGTTTTATTAAATGTTTATAATGTTTTGGAGTATGAATTGTCCACCCTCACACACGAGTTTAAAAAATGATTTAAGGGTGGGATTTTCAAAAGATTATATGAATATTATTATTATGATTATTGATGATATGACATACCAGGGAGATGAGTGATTGAGTGGGTTCCTCAATGATCCAATATGTGGGAGCATGGACCGAGTTGAGAGCATTGATGAGACGCAGCCGTGGACCACCAGTTGAGGGGCACGGTGCGTGGAGACCCTGGGAGAGGCGCTTAGGGAAACTCGCCAGGGCTCGAGGTAGTTGTGTTCCACCAGAGCGAAGGCAAACGTCAAGGGAACAGGCCAGAGAATATAAGAAAGAGGATTTGAGGTTTGAGTTGGCCTTTGAGGGTCTAGTGGGGCACCCAAGTGCACGGGTGTACCTTTGGGACAATTTCAAATGCCAGCCCATTTACGATATATGTTATTTGTTTCGGTGTGAGATTTTATATGATTTTACTATATGGTTTAATAAATGAGTTTTGGATTATTTCATATCCCCAGCCTGAGGTGATCGGCCATTATAACCGGGTCCCTCACTAGTACATATATATTTGTACTCACACCATTCACCTTTTGTTGTCAGGTCATCAGGCTATGGACGACAGACGTCCTGGTGGACAGTGATCCCGGTATATTACCAGCAGACACGATTTTGTAGGTTCCACCTAGTCCCTCTTGCGAATCTTGGCTCGGAATAGTAGTGCAGATTACTATATTATTATTTCCTTCCGCTGCATATTTGCATCATAAAATGTGCCACTTATACTATATAAATATTTTAATAATATTTTTTATATGTTTTCATATATTGCTCATATACCCCTTATTTTTGCTTCGTACCATCTTGGATAGCTCGCCTTTCAAGGCATGCATCTCGAAGTGATACGAGGTTGTCACATGGCCAGGCCTACGGGTTGGGGCATGATAATTTGATTGGTATCAAAGCAAATTTTAAAATATACGTTATATCTATATTATACCGAGCCGAGGAATTCACATAGTTTTGAGATTTCTAATTTTTGGGTTAGAAATATGGGGTACAGTTAGTATAGAGATGTTTATAAATACTGTCCTAGACTTTCGATAGCTTTACACCATGCCACCTAGATGAAAGAATACCGTCGATACTTCCGTACCTACTCCAGCACCTAGGAGGAGAGGTCGGTCACGTAGGCAGCCTGATGCATAGCCTAATATTGATCTAGAGACCACAGTGATACCGGACGCACCCATTCCCCCTGTTACACTCGTAGATGAGACCCATCATTAGGGTTTCCATACTGAGATTCCACCTACCCCACCTTTAGCGACTGTCACGCTAGTGCAGTATACGCTCGCTGACCTTGAGCGGATGTTTGATAGTTGGGCCAATAGATTCTTTTCGTCACAGATGGCCATTGGTGCTTATCCACCTATTGGCACTACACCACCCGTTCATCTATCGCCACCGATGCCAACACTGACATTGCCGTACTTTTAGCCAGGCGGTGCAGTGAGCACTTCTGCGAGTGCCACTATTGCAGAGACTAGCTTGGTGAGGTTTCTTCACATGATGAAGGGACTAGACACCCCAAAGCTCCCCGACACTTCTGCTGACGCAGCTTGGGATTGGCTACATTTTGTCACCAAGAATACGGACGGCTTGGGTATGACTTCTGATGAATGAGTGAGCGTGGCTACCCGATATCTTCAGAGACAACCACTCAATTGGTGGACAAACTTTGAGAGCTGAGCCATCGGACTAGTGACTTGGGAGACGTTCGTTGCTGACGAAGGTTCTTATCGAAGGAGATTGCGATGAGACGATACAGTGAGTTCCTCCGACTTCAGCAAGGTGACATGTCTGTCGAGTAGTATGAGACGGAATTACGGAGACTATCACACCATCTTCTATTTATCACCGAGGAGGCCCTTTGTCTTCAGTTTGTCAACGGCCTTCGGTGGGAGATTATACAGTTCATGACGCCTATTATTGGAGCCATTTTGGAGCAGCATCGATAGAGTGCTTTGTGGGCTAAGTCCATGATTGCTTAGCATCGGCCAGGATGATCGAGTTCGAGTGGATAGCGATCTTCTACTATGTCTATAGACCTGGTGCCGAAAAGACCATCGAGCATAGGCTCCTATAGTGGAATGTCTATAGGTAGTTCAGCCGAGTCCCCAGCACCACTGACATCATTTCCTCCGCCACACCTCACTCTGGTGGTCGAGGAAAGGGGAAGTTTGGATTTGGATCCATGATCAAAGGATGGTTCGGGAAGAAGAGAGGAGAGTCTGGACCACGGTGTCCAAATTGTAGGTGCATCCATTCTGGCCAGTGTAGGGCTGGACCCCGATACTATCAGTACGAAGGTATGGGCCACATGGCGCGTGCATGTACATCTACCTCCTCTGCACCTCCCAAACGGAGTTTTGGACAGCCTCCTACAGGACCAAGCAGTTATGGAGGATTTTGTCCTTTTTAGCCTGTAAGATACTCCTACGATGTCCTCTCTTCTTCTCAGTAGCATTGTAGTGCTGGCAACAGTTCTGCATCTCCGAGAGGACCCCAGCAGCAGCAGCAACACACCTAGGTATACGCCATGTCACACCGATGTTCGTCCTGATGTAGTCACCGGTAAGTATATATTTAAATATTCATGAATAGATATTTTTCGCAAGTAAAGATATCATCGCGTTTATAGCTGATTGTGGAGTGAAAGTAACCACTTTAGAAAATTTTTGGACGTTAGGCATGGTAGTTATTTTCGATCAACCGGCCTTTGTGATTATGGACACTGGAGCTGCTTTGTCCTATGTAAATACCAAGTTTGCTGTGCATGCGAATAAGCCGTTATCACTCTTGGGGGTACGAGTTATTGGTGAATACACCCTTAGGTGAGAGAATGGTTTGAAATATGGTGTACAAAAAATGTGCAGTGAAGCTGGAAAACCTTGTATTCGAAGCGGACTTGATTCCATTACAAATGTCCGACTTTAATGCTATCTTGGGAATGAATTGGCTTAGGAGACATCGTGCTTAGATCTACTGCGAGCACCATTTGGTGAGGATTCCATGATCTGATGATAGCATGATTGACTTCTACAGCGAGCGTAGAGGCATGCCGAATGTCATCTCTACCATTAAAGCAAGTAAGTTGCTACGGAGAGGATGCAAAGCTGTGGTAGCTCATGTAGTGGACACTTCAGTGGATGAGCCTAATATTGAAGATATTCCGATAGTGAATGAGTTCCCAGATGTCTTCCCTGATGAATTGCCTGGTTTTTCGCAAGAGAGAGACTTCGATTTCCCTATTAAAGTCTATCTTGGTACATATCCAATCTCTATGGCTCCATATCATATGGCGCCCACTGAACTTGTGGAGTTAAAGAAACAACTTGCCGAATTGTTGGATAAAGGATTTATTCGGCCGAGTACTTCACCTTGGGAAGCCCTAGTGTTGTTTGTAAAGAAGAAGGATGGTTCAATGCGACTCTGCATCGACTACCGCAAGCTAAATACGGTGACAGTTAAGAACAGATATCCCTTACCTCGCATTGATAACCTGTTTGATCAGCTTCGAGGTGCCGAAGTATTCTCCAAGATTGTTTTGCGGTCAGGCTATCATCAGTTGAAGATACGAGAGGAAGCTATCTACAAGTCTGCCTTTCGTACCAGATACGGTCACTATGACTTTTGTGTGATGTCGTTTGGACTTACCAGCGGTCCAGCGGCATTCATGGACTTGATGAACCGTGTGTTCCATCTGTATCTAGACCAATTTGTCATCGTTTTCATTGATGACATATTGGTTTATTCAAGAAACTAGCAAGAGCATCTTCGCATTGTACTACAAACTCTTCGAGAGCACTAACTATACGCCAAGCTCTCTAAGTGCCAGTTTTGGCTGCAGTAAGTCAGATTCCTTGGACACGTCGTGTCTAGGAAAGGTATATTTGTGGACTCCAGCAAGATTGAGGCGATTACCAATTGGAGCCACCCTACAAATCCCACTGAGATTCAAAGCTTCTTGGGACTGGCTGGATATTATCGGAGATTCGTGGATGGATTCTCCGCAATTGCTGCACCTTTAACGAAGTTGACTCGCAAGGATACCAAGTTTCTCTGGACAGATGATTGTGAGGAAAGTTTCTAGAAGCAAAAGGATAAGCTGACAACAACACCTGTACTTGCCTTACTAGTAAGCAGCAAGGAGTTCACGATGTATACCGACGTGTCATATGATGGACTTGGATGCGTGTTGATCCAAGAAGAGAGAGCAATTACTTATGCTTCTTGTCAGTTAAAACTGAACGAGATTAAGTATCCAGTGCATGACTTGGAGCTTGCAGCCATAGTGTTCGCCTTGAAGATTTGGCGTCACCATTTATATGGTGAAATTTGTCGCATCTACATCAATCATAAGAGCCTGAAGCATTTCATGAGCTAGCTCGATCTGAATATGCGGCAAAGGTGATGGTTAGATCTTATCAAGGACTACGATCTTGTCATCGACTACCATCCCGGCAGAGCAAATGTAGTTGCTGATGGCTTAAGTTGGAATACAGTTACTTCGTTAGCCACAGTCAGAGATATCCACTTGCCAGAGTTAGTGGAGCTTAGGTCAACTGGAACCAGATTGGCCTACGATTACCACGATGGTGCACTGATTGCCCAGATTCTAGCTAGGCCAATGCTAGACGATCAGATTTGCGATCTCCAGACTTCCGATTCGAGATTGCAGCAAGAGCTTTAGAAGTTGCAGTTGGGCGAACCATGGAAGTTTTCAGTTTGAAGTGATGGAGTTCTACTATTTCGAAGTCAAATTTACGTGCCGTACGACCTTGACCTTAAAGGCACTATTCTTTAACAAGCTCATTCTTCTCCATTTGCTATGCACCCAGGCAGCACCAAGATATATCGAACCATTAAGGATCATTATTGGTGGCCTAGAATGAAAAGGGAAGTTGCTGAATTCGTGGCAAGATGCTTGATGTGTCAATAAGCACTACAAGAAATCAAAGCTTAGACCATGACAAAAGTTGTGGCCTAAAATGCCTTTGTCGTCATCTTAGCTCACATTAAACTATGGTCACGACTTAAAGTCGTTGCCAGTTTGTAAACATAGGCCTTGTGGTCTTAGGTATCGACTACGAACCTTAGAGTCGTGGCCAAAAGCAAGAAGTCTAAGACCACAACTAACTAAGTCGTTGCCAAAAACAAACCCCTAAGGCCACGACTGAATAAGTCATTGCGATAATTTAAATACCTAAGAGCACAACCTAGCCATATCCTTAAATTAAATTTAATTGTTCATGAAACCAAACTTTTATTACATTTTCACTATTGATTAATATAATATAAAATAAAATATACAATGAAAAATAATAAAGAATATTCTTATGACCAAATTAAATTTAAAATGTACAACCTTTTGTTTTATGTGTCAAACCAAAAACAGAATGCACAGTTACAAGCTTTTTTCTTACACCTAAACAAGGTATAGTATCCCATAACAAGAAATACAACCAAGTCTTCAAATATTCTTCTGTGTACAAAATGGAATTCAGGAGGCAGAGCGGTAACAGATTCTATAGAGGCATACCATGTTCATACTTTTCATCCATTAAGGTGCAAATGTGACTCAATTGGATGTAGCATATCCAACCTTCATCAGACAAAAAAAAAAAAACCAGAGGAAACTGATCATCCATGTATCTAATTAAGGCTATCTATGCAAGTCTAATTCAAGCAAAACGCAAGCCAAGGTAAGAAACTTTATTACTTTGCTTTTAAATTAGTTTAACTAAAATTACCTTTTCTTTGTGCAACTATTGGACAACACAATCAGTACCTGCAAACACAAACAAAAAACTCAGGAAATGTGAACATTAAACTTTACGCACTTTAATATTATTGTAATATAGCGTATACTCTGCTTAGATATCTTAACTTTTCTTGGTCCAAAGCTTTAACACGGTAAACTATACTTGCACAACTGCACTATCTCAAGATAATTCAATATAAAAGCAAAAAAATCGAAATACAAAATCAGAATTTAATCACACTAGTCACTTACAAATATCATTATCCTGATTCTCATGGTATATTCAAAAAGTTATTCTAGCAGGAAAAGCTTTTCTTGGCTAGTCCTAGAACTCTTACACGTTCAACTACGGAAATGTAATACAAATGTAAGCTTTAGCCATTTCAGTTCATCCATAATAACTTGACAATGCAATACAAATGTAAGTTTGTAACAACAGGAGACAGTGAGAACCATTGCTTAGCTCAAGAGGTATCTGATAGCAAATAGTCAAATAATACCTGTTAAGATAGTCTCTACATGTATTACCATATGAATACCCTTTTCTTGAAGGACCTGTTAATGATGCAAATATTTTAGAATGAAATCCTAATCCTTAACTTTGAAAGTATATCAAAAGAAAATCCCTAGTTACTAATTCATCCATCCTGTTAGTCAAATCAGTTCACTTGGAATACAAAAATGTATGAAGGCCCATAGATTGTTTTGCCTTTTACCCTTTCATGCATTGTTTCAAACCCAAAACAGTCTTAAACGAAACAGAATTTAATACCAAAATTGAAGAATACATAAAAAGAAAAAGGATTTTACAGAGATAAGCCCTTCATCACAAGAGGAGTGCACCTAACACAAGCGTTGTCCTGAAACACCATGTTTTCCAATTTAATCGCAGTCTAATTATAATTATAAATAACAAATCAAAATTATGATTTGAAAATAAAATAGATTAATAGAAAAGGAGAAACCCACATGATACTTAGACCATTCTGTAATGAATTGAATAATCTATTTTAAGACTTACGAACCTCCCAAATTATACAAATCTCAGAGCAATTATATTTATGAACTAATTAACTTAATCCACATTTTATAATAAAATGATTATCAAAGGAATAAGGATAATGTATATTACCTTGTAGCAGCAATTTCTAACCAAAATATAGCCTTACAAACTTGTACAAATAGCTTCCTGTAGCTCATAATGTAAGAGATTCAGTAGAAACTGATCCAAAATTCATACAGAGATGAAACAGAGAGACGCAGAGTACATTTTAATATGAACTAAATCTACTCACCTGGCCAAATTTTTCAGCAAATATATGAAAAATAAACTTGTAACGGATTAAAATTGGGAAAATTAAAGACCTATTTTGCTGTCACCGACTAATAGAAGCTTTATGAGATAATCGCAATCAGCTCTAGGTTCTTGTTGTTGGCGCAGTCATTGACAAATTTCACCGAATAAAGGAAACCTCTCAAATCTGCATATACGAAAATTACAAAAAGAAAAGTAAGAATCAAAAGCTCACATTTCCACACATGAATCCAAGAAATTATATAAAAAACAGACGCGAAAATTTAAAAAGAAGTATCAGATCGGAGAATGAAAAGGAGATTTTTAAGAAAATGAGAGGGGTCTTCTAAAAGTCAAATCTAAAATCTCCATCAAAACACAACAGAGCTCAAATACCAACAGAGGCTTAGGGTTAGGGTTTGAAAATGAGAAGGGAACTAATTTCTCGATGGAATCTAGAGAAATAGAGGGAGAAATAAAAGAGATGTCGTCAGAGATATGGTTCGAATAAAAAATTCGAGAGAAATAGCGACAGACTTTATTTTGCAGTGGAGAGAGAGATTTGAAGTGAGAATAAAATTATGAAAAAGTAAAAGAGAGAAGAGCAGAAAGAGAAAAGCTTGAGAAAGAGTTTCCCTACCCCGCGTGCGAATTTAGGAGGATTAGTAAGAAAGTTAATCTAAGAAGAGGGGCTTCAACGCCTTAGGAAATTGTAGTATTGTACTGTAAGATAAATTTGTTAAATTAATTATTAATGGTTAATTTAAACTTTTTTTAGTGCTAATACTCACTTAAGTTTTCTTTACGTTTTTTTTTTGCCCTTTTGATTAAACCAATGACAACATTAAAATAAGGTTTAAAAAATTTGTTAAAGTGTTGTAGCTTTTTTGCTACATCTACAGGTCACCTTAACTCAACATTTTTGACATGGTAATAGTTGTTGTCAATCATCAATTTTGAAATTTGAAAGTTAACAATTGGATTTTGTTAGTCCCCTAATTCTTATAATCATAATTATTAGATATTAGATTGGAGAATTCAATTTAAGATATTAATATCGATGTACGGTGACGATAAAAGAAAATCGTAATTAAAAATTTTAGACATTTTGATTTAACCACGACATCTCAAATGTCGTGGTCTTTGATATACTTGACACAACGACATATAAAAGTCGTGGCCAATGCTTGTCACATTAGATCAAATTTCTTGTAGTGAAGTGAAAGCGGAACGTCGAAAACCTTTTGAGACACTTCAGCCATTACAAAATCCTGAATGGAAGTGGGAACACATCACCATGGATTTTGTGATTGGTTTTTTGCGCGTTAAACATGGGATTGAAGCTGTATGGGTGATTATGGACTGACTCACCAAGTCAGCACATTTTCTCGCAGTAAGCATGAAATGAAGTGTGAACCAGTTCGCACAACTTTATATGAATGAAGTCGTTAGACTCCATGGAGTCCCGACTTCCATAATTTTGGATCGAGATCTGAGGTTTATTTCACAGTTTTGGAACAGCTTTCAGCAAGCAATAAGAACTTAACTCCATTTCAGTACTGTTTTCCATGCACAGACCAATGGCCAGTCGGAGCGTACAATTCAGATATTGGAGGACATGTTGCGAGCATGTTCTCTTAAGTTTACCGGTAGATGGGATATATACCTAACATCAGCGGAGTTTGCCTACAACAACGGCTACCAATCTAGCATTGGTATGGCTCCGTATGAAGCCCTGTACAGAAAGAAGTGTAGAACCCCATTTTACTGGGATGAAGTGGGTGAGAACCGAATCTTCGATAAGGCAAATATCAAACTCACCACTAAGAAGGTGAAATTCATCCAAGAGCAACTTAAGGCAGCCCAGGATCGAGATCGAAAGTATGCACAACGAAGGAAAACACCTTTGGAGCACCAAGTGGGAGATCTAGTTTTCTTGAAGGTCTCTCCTTGGAAAGGTGTTATTAGATTCCGCAAGGTGGGAAAGCTGAATTCGAGGTACATAGGTCCATTCCTTATCACTGAATGGATTGGACCAGTGGCATATTGACTGTGGAGTTGCCACTCGACATGGCTAGGATACATGATGTCTTTCATGTATCTATGCTTCGGAAATATGTACCTGATCCATCGCATGTTCTTCAGACTTCACCAGTGAAGCTGAAGAAAAGTTTGAGCTTCAAAGTTCAACCTGTAGCCATATTGGATCGAGAGACTCGATCCCTGAGGAACAAATCGGTTCCTATGGTACGAGTTTTATGGAAGAGCCCGTAAATCGAGGAGCAAACTCGGGAGCCTGAGAGCGATATGAGACGTGATTTCCCCTACCTATTTGAGGATTAGTTTAATTTAATTTCGGGGACGAAATTTCTGTAGGGGGAGAGTTGACACGCCCAGACCCAGTCCGCACGTGTCAAGTTATGAAATTGTATATAGTCGTATGGCTAAGAAATCAAATTGGACCACCTTTAGACATTTCGAACTTCTTTTAGCTTAATTTTCGGACTTAAAGACCCTAATATTGAAGTCCGGAGTCGGTAAGGCCTGCTTGTGCACTTAAATCGAGGAGCTTGGGTTGTGTTGACCAAAGTCAACTGAATTTTGGTTGACGACCAGGTCCAGCGCCGAACCCATTAAATCAAAATGGGGCCTCGGTTGCTCGAGACCCTATTATTGTACCATTTCTTATTTCTTCTTCTTCCTTCAAATTCTCTCAACTCTCTATCAAAATCAACACTTCAAATCCCCTTTAAACTCTCTCATAATCATTACCATCTACTTCGTTGGCCTCCAAGAAGATCAAAAACACCAAAATCATAAAATTCTTTTCAAATTTTCAAAACTATCAACTCGGCAACAGTTTATTCTTTGAGCTATATCTTTTAATTCAACCTTAGAAATTGGCTGAACTTTTGGTATGTTGTTCTAGACTCATTAAGCTTTAATTTGATAGTTTATACGCATGATTTCATTGAGTGAACTAAGAGAAATGATGAATTGAAGATTGAATTTCTATTTTACTTGAAAACACTTAGACCTCTTGAGTTTTGATTCGAAATTCGAGCATGATTAGTTGTTTAACTCCATTCTTGAAGCTGTGATCCTTTGGCTAGGATGTTAAACTGCTTGTGTTTCAATTCTTGTCCAATTTGATGAAGAATCTATTTCAATTCAAGCTGAACAAGTGTGGAGGCCAAGCCTCGGCCTCCAAACAAGGGCAAGTCCCGCGCAGGACTCACCCAATCCCGCACGGGAGTTAGCCAAATTTGGGAAATTTCCCAAATTGGCTCACTCCCGCCTGGGAGTGAGCCACTAGCGCTGTAGGGGCACTGAAGTGGGGGGTTTTTTGGTAATTTTGCAACCCTAGACCCCAATTAACTTTAATTGCCTTCCGGACATGTCCAATTTAGTTCCGAGACCCTAGAAACCCTAATTAGGTCTCGGCTTGTTATTGATTATCAGTCAAATGCCTTTATTAATCAAATTAGGTTTTAATTTGATTATTTAGGTTCGTGATTGTATGAGATTGGACTAGTAGCATTTGAGCTAGAGCATTCGAGGGGATTTATTAGGGAGTATACAAACCTCCCTTACTTGTGAATGGCTTAGATTATAATGGTTGACCATTGGGGGTCAATCGGTTTTCTAATTGCTTTATTATCCACTTTATTAAATGTTTATAATGTTTTGGGGTATGAATTGTTCATCTTCACACACGAGTTTAGAAAAGGATTTAAGGGTGGGATTTTCAAAAGATTATATGAATATTATTATTATGATTATCGATGATATGACACCCCTGGAGATGAGTGATTGAATGGGTTCCTCGGTGCTCCAATATGCGGAAGCGTAGACCGAGTTGAGAGCATGCATGAGACGCAGCCATGGACCGCCGGTTGAGAGGCACAGTGAGCGGAGACCCTAGGATAGGCGAGTAGGGAAACTCGCCAGGGCTCGAGGTAGCTGTGTTCCACCACAGCGAAGGCAAACGTCAAGGGAACGGGTCAGAGAATATAAGAAAGAGGATTTGACATTTGAGTTAACATTTGACGGTCCAGCGGGGCACCCAAGTGCACGGGTGTACCTTTAGGACAATTTCAAATGCCGGCCCATTTATGATATATGTTATTTGTTTTGGTGTGGGATTTCATATGACTTTACTAAATGGTTTAATAAATGAGTTTTGGATTATTTCATATCCCCAGCTTGAGGTGATCGGTCATTATAACCGGGTCCCTCACTGGGTACATATATATTTGTACTCACACCATTCACCCTTTGTTGCCAGGTCATCAGGCTACGGACGACAGGCGTCCTGGTGGATAGTGATCCCGGTATATCACCAGCGGACACGATTTTGTAAGTTTCACATAGTCCCTCTTGTGAATCTTGGCTCAGAATAATAATGCACATTACTATATTATTATTTTCTTCTGCTGCATATTTGCATCGTAAAACGTGCCACTTATACTATATAAATATTTTAATAATATTTTCTATATTATTTCTTATATGTTTTCATATATTGCTCGTATACCCCTTATTTTTGCTTCGTGCCATCTTGGATAGCTCGCCTTTCAAGGCACGCATCTCGAGGTGGTACGGCAGTTGTCAAGTGGCCAAGCGTAAGGGTCGAGGTGTGATAATTTTCCTTAATATGTTTCCTAATACCAAAAAATTAAAGCCAAAAAAAGAGTTTACAAAAGAAAGAAAAAAGGTACATGGAACTCATAGTTGCCATTGGTTTCCTGATCTCAAAAACACCTACAAAATAGTCAAGCATGGATTAGCCGGAGCAAAACAGAAATAATTAGGCAAAAAATGGAATTTAGTTTTAAAAAAGTGACAAAAAATAAAACATAAACCTAGTTCATTTACACCGAATCGAATCCGAGTTTCATATGGCTTAATCAAGCTAAACCTAGTTCTTTCTCTCATCGTTTGCACCCTTTCACTCATCCTCATCCTCAACAACCAAGATTGGATTTAGCATTTCCAACCCACCTTTTCTCTACACCCTCTCTCTATTACTTCCCCTCATTCCTCTATTAATTTTTTTCTTTAAGGCCAATAAAGAATGAATTAGGTGGACATATCTTAGACCGACCTTTTGTTACTTGTGGATAATAATAGCAAAAGTGTCTCCCTTTAGAACAATTCTCATAAGACCTGTCACGTGCAAAGTTTTATAGCCTTTAAAGCAGCTAAAGCTTCAACTTTCTCTTGGTCCCATACCATTATCTCAATTAAGAGCCCTTTGTCTGCACCAGAACTCTATAACCACCATGCCATGATTGCTTGGGAAAGGCTGTATTAAAAATTTACCTTACAAGCTCCATGGCTCGGTGGTTCCGACCTCTTACATCTTTTTCCTTCAAACGATATAGTACCTAGGCTCACACTATTCTTTAAAGTATCACACAGCAAAGTCATGCACAACTATATTATATCTTAGAGTTTCACCATGCACTTATGGATTCCTATTTCCCCATAAGGCCCTATATGACCGCACAAGCTAACTCAAATTACTCCTGGTCTTTGATTTCCACTGAGTGATCTAGCCATCTCTCTAAATTATCTCCATAAGCTATAACCTTTTGGATCAGCTAGTGATCAAACTAGTCTACAAACTAGTTGCTAGATTGAAAAATGTATTTGTATTGATAGTTTTATTCATGTATCAACTGGTGATGAACTTCATTATAAAGTAAATGAATTTGGTTTTCACAAAAAAAGAAAACTAATTAATTCATGGAATATCTGACATAGACGAGTCCACATTTACATCATCTTTGTAACCATATTCAACTTCTTTATTAGAATCATAATTAGATTCATCATCATCTGTAAACTCCTCATTTGGGCCAGTTCCATCCATAGTTACTTCAAGGTCTTCAAGTACTTCACAGGGGATTGTTTGGCCTATGATGTCATCCTTTCGCAATGTAGTGATCATGATTTTATCATCAGATGGTCTTCTTGTAGAATTAGAATAATCACAAACATCTTGTTGGTAAATTTCAACATTTACCAACTTCTCTATATCAAGTTCATTTGTTGTGGTGGGCAGGCTATATAACTCTCGTGGTAGAGCCTTTGTCACAACAAGCCAATTAGGATCTTTCGGTTCTTGCAGATAATAGACTTACTCTACTTGAGTTGCTAAGACAAATGGCTCTGTTGTCTTCAGTGTCTTATTTTTATTAATGCTTGTAAAATCGTAAGCATCAATTCTATACCCAGTCCCATTATGGTAGACATCCCACCAATCACATTTAAATAACACCAACCAACTTCCCCTAACATATTGTAACTCATATATGTCTATCAACACACCTGTCTCTAGAATCATTATCTCCATGCACCATTACCCCATTATTTTGAGTTTTTAGGCTCTTTTCACGATTCCGTGTGTGAAATCTAAAACTCGACATTATGTCTCTTGTCAATATTTCTTGACGAAATTGCTTTCAGGTGCTTTTTATGTTCATTTCAAAAAAAAATGGAGTTTAAACATTTATGAAACATTCTAATAGAATTAACTTTAACAAGTAATAAAGAATAAAACTTACTTTACAAAAGGCAATACGTCTTCGCAATTTTGCAGAACATATAAATGAGCTTCTTTAAACTCGATCAAAGGAAGATGATATAGAGTGTCTTTTGTGAGGCCACGACCCACTTTGGCAAATATTGCAAGATCATCATTCTATTTAAATACATCAAAACCATCATCGTTGCGCTTACGTCGATTAAATTTGGTATCTTGAACAAAAGTTAAGACATTCATCTGCTAAGTAGCCTACAGCAATTGACCCTTCTGGTCATCCTTTGTTGCGACAATAAGACTTTAATCTGCAAAAGTACCTAATGAACAAAAGAAATTAGTTCACCAAATTAATCACTGAGGAATATATATTAATGTAATGTTGTGAATTTAAAGCTATAGTCAAGTGAAGTCATGAAAGTTATTACCTTACCACAGGATTCATCCATCGATAAGTTACTGGACCTGCAAGTTTAGCCTCAAGCAATAGATGTATCGCTAAGTGCACCATAATATTGAAGAATAAGGGGGAAAACCCATCTCCAATTTGCACAATGTGAAGACATTTTGTTTTTGCAAATGATCCAAGTTATTAGAATCAAGAGTTTTAAAGCATAAGTCTCGAAAGAAAGCTCTTAATTCTACTAATGGATCACAAACTTCCTTTGGTAACAATCTACGAATCACCAAGGGAAGAAGTTGTTGTAGGACAACATGTTAATCGTGACTCTTCAATCGTGACTCTTCATAGAATGTATATTTCTTTCCTTTACACTGACACATCGAGAAATATTGGACAAATACCCATCAAGAGTCTTCAGATTTACCAACATGTCACACACAATCGATTTTTCTTCATTAGACAAAGCATAACAAGCGGTTAGCATTCGAACGTTAGCCCCATCTTTGAAAGTGTGAAGCTCTGGCCTTATGCGCATACTTGCCAAATCATAGCAAGACTTCAAAGTGTTTTTATTTTTCCCTTGATATTCATCAAAGTTCCAAGTATGTTGTCGCAGACATTTTTCTCGATGTGCATAACATCTAAGTTGTGGCGCAAAACCAATGTCTTCCAATATGGAAGTTAAAAGAATATGCTTTTCTTCCTCCAGTTAAAAAGACTATTAGTTGAATCGTACTTGCGCTTGGTACCTTTACCAAATGTACATTGTTGAAATTGCTCAAATTGCCTTAACACATCTTCTCTGCTCAATTGCTTTGGTGCTCGTCGCGTCTCTTTAGTTCCATCAAATGATTCTTGGTCTCTCCTCCACTTATAATTTTTTGGTAAAAATCAACAGTGGCTCATATAACACACTTTACATGCACCTTTTAAATAAAGATGTGCAATGTCGTTGTGGCAACAAGGGCATGCAAGAAATCCTTTTGTCGACCACCCAGAAAATTATGCATATGTTGGAAAATCACTAATCATCCATAACACTGCTGCATGCAATTTAAAATTCTTCTTGCTATGAGCATCATAGGTGTCAACTCCTTCTTTCCATAAGATTCTAAGATCTTCAATCAAAGTCTGCAAATATACATCGATGTCTATCCCAAGAGATTTAGATCCTCGGATTAGAAGTGATAATATAAAGTATGGTTCTTTCATATACATCCAAGAAGGTAAATTGTATGGTATGAGTACTATAGGCCAAATGCTATGTTGTAAGCTCATGTTACCAAAAGGTTGGAATCCATCACAAGCTAACCCAATTCTAACATTCCTAGCATCGACAGCAAATGCAATATGGTTATCATCAAATGTCTTCCAAGCAAAAGAGTCCGTCGGATGCCTTAATTTTCCATCTTCTACCATTCTTCTTTGTGCCATCTCATAGAATACGCAGTTTTCTAAGACATATAGAGCCTTTGCAATCGTGATATTATGGGAAAATATCGTAAAACCTTATGAGGAATCTTCTGACTCCCACGAGTTGACTTCCATATGGATGAATGGCATATAGGACATTCTTGAGAGTTTTCATGTTGACCCTAATAAAGCGTACAATCATTGCAACACACATCAATATTCACATAGTCAAGTCCTAGATCAGAGATATATTTTTTAACTTCATAATATGAAGATGGAAGAGTCTAACCATTAAGAATTGTGTCTTTGAGCAGTTGAAGTTGAGCATCAAAGTATGCATCACTCCCGTAATGCATGCACTTTAAATGAAACAGTTTCACGATAAAAGATAACTTTGAGTGGCCAGTGCACCCAGGGTATAGTTCTTGTTTAGCATCCTTTAGCAACCTCTTCATTAGGCACTATTTCATTATCATCCTACTCATTACTGTCTATATCAAAACTCCAACTAGATCCTGTATCCGTACCCATAAAATCGCAAGTGTCACATAACATATCAATCTTACCATCATTTGTAATCGCTTAACCTGAGTCTTCTATATGAACCGTTGACAAGTCATCTTCTATTTCTCTGTGACAGTGCCAGAATCTAGGACTGCTAAGGATTCCATGTCTGAATAAATGAAATTTAACTTATGATCTTACCTTAAAATGAGCATTATGGCAGCTATTATAAGGACATCGAATCAGGTCTTTCACGTTTGGCTCTTTGAATGCGAAGTCTAAGAATGCATCAACACTTTTTATGTAATCTGCATTAGTTTTGTTCGAAATGTCCATCCTTTGCTTGTTTGGAACATCTATAATATCAATTTTTAAAATTAGAGTACGGGATGCATGTAGATGTTATTGAAAGCATATTTAAAAACAATAATTAGAAAAAAAAGAAGAAAAAGAGAAAAAATAATACCTTTCAGAATGATTTTTGTTTCTACTATTTGGACTTTTTTTGGGGGGCTTTGATGTTGTTCACTTGTCAACTTATATCTTTTATTTCTTATAATAGAATAAATATAATATTGCTAGTTAAGGGTTGTAACTGACCTAAAAAAATAGAATTACTTTTATTTGAATAATAAAATACATATAAGACCAAATTAAATTAAATAAAAATTGAACAGCACGAAAAAATAGTGCAATAGGCCTTAAAAAAGGATACTTTCCTCTCTAAATTTCATTTGAACTCTTCTCCTCTTAAATTTTGTATGTTTACCGTCTCTCTCTCTCTATCTACATAACTTTCTCATCTTTTTAACAGTTTTCTCTCTTTCTCCCTTCAATCTTCAATTTTTTTTAAATTAATTTATTATTAAGTTTTTCAAATCTTTCGATAACTTGATATTCAAAAGTAAGGATTTAAATCCAAAGTTTCAATTGCTCAATATCTTATAGGCGAAGAGGTAAATACCTTTCCCTCCTCATTTTTTGTTGTCACTTCCTCACTCCTCTTTCCCTGTTCTTATATTCCCTGTTTGGCTATATAAAGAATGATCGGTTCATCCATTTTCACAATTTCTACTTCAAAGCCTAACATTTGCAAATAGGATTTGGGCAAGGGAGCACTAGTAGAAAATTTCTTGGAGCCCTAGGATTAATTCATTATAGTTTTGGTAATTTTTTTAATTTAAATTTTGGTTTAATAATTTATTTTATTTAATTGGCGTATATATTGCGTATATATGTTTTGATAGATCCTATTCATTGGCTGCCTCCGAACTGCTTACGAGGAGCATGAAAGGAGGATAGAAGTGAATCCTTTCGGAGCTAGAGCTGTCAGGATTTACTTGAGGCAAGTCAGGGATTTCCAGGCCAAAAGCTAGAGGAGTTAGCTATGAGAAGAAACGGAAGAGGCTTAAGCAGAAAGTGGTAACTCCATCAGCACAACAACCATCAGCTCCATCAACAGCAACACTACTAGTTGATGCCATTGCTGCAAGTGAGTAACCAAAAAAATGTTGAATTAATTGTTTCTCCAATCCTATTCTTTTCGCCCTTTTATTTTGTTTGCTTGTTGGTGATGGCTTAGGTATTTATATAGGAATGGTCATTAATTTATGTCGTTTTTGGCCAAGTTTGAGGTATACACTTAGCGTTTCTGTATCTATTTTGGTTTGGTTTGAAAAAATAAGCTAGTATTGCCTACTGGCTACTGCTTTCATAAATGGGTACCTTCCAAATAAGCTATTTTGATGCTAATCATTGAGACCTGAATTTTGTTTTGCAGAAACTGCTATATAATTGAGTAAATGGATGGGTCCTTACTCTATTTGCAATTGGAAAATTATGATGAGGATGATATGGTTTGATGGGTTTTGTTTCTATAAGGTATTTCCCTCTCTTTTTCTACTCTGATCAGTTGATTATATTTCCATGGCTTTGTAAAAAATACAATGTTATATAAGGAAGGCATAAGCCAATGTCGTATACTACTAGTAGATATATCTTGTAATCTCTTTATGTTGTTTCATTATATATAAATTATGGAGCCTCTTCTAAACCTTTTTCTCCTTCTTCATTCTCTCTCTCCCCATAAAGAATTTCCCAAATTATTAAAATGGGTTTTTTCGATTGAAAGACAAGGCATTGGAGAGGGTGGGAACTCACGAGCCTGTGAATGGTGTCGGTTAGATATATTTTAAAATTATAGACCAAAAACATATCTATTCAAGGCAAAAAGACAAAACCTAGATTCATCTTTTTTATTTGTCTATCTAATTAAATTGGTGATAGGTAAAAGAAAATACACATGACAAACTCGGACCTAATCCAACTTTTCCATTCAAATGGAATAGTATAAGATGGTGTATTAACTGAGAATACGTCGGTTTGGATGTGTTAAGATGAATAAGAGAAGTGAAAAATAAGATAAGACAGAGTTAGAAGATGAGATGAGTGATCATGCATTGAAGCACAATGTTGACTTCTTTAAGTCCATAGCCAATGGATTGGATATCTATTGGTGAATTGGTTTGTGGATTTGGCCAAGGATCAAGATTATGAGAAGTGGAAAAAGGAGGAATTAAGTCTGACCCGGGATTCGAGTAGACCCGGTGTCGAGCTTATCTATAAATAGGGGGAGATAAGCTCTCCCTTCTCATTTTTCTTCTCTTTCTCTTCCTTTCTTCTCATTTGCTTTCTTGGAACAATTTTGAACTTTTGGCCGATCCGGACAATCCGACCAACGGATCAAGGTAAGATTGTAATATGCTATTCTTAACGCCCTGATCTATATTTTATTAAGTTTTCACTCATTTCCATGCATTGGTCTAAGAGAGATCCAAGCTCAAAGTTAGGTATAGCTTTTAGTTAGATTTTAAGCTTAGATTCGAGATATAGGAACTTTGAGCTTGTGATTCTCATTTCTGCTTCGGTAAACGCATCGTGGAAGGTGTAAGGAACATCCACCTCGAATTTCAAGCCGAGCCATGGACCGAAGGGCTTAAAAATCAAGGCAAAACATCGGTTCCCGAGGCCAGCAGGTGGCTCCTGCGCGGGAGTGACCAAATTGGCCAAGTCTCGAGTGGGACTTGGCTAATCCCATGCGGGAGTGGGCGGCAACCCAAGCTCTACGCGAGACTTGGGCCAGTCAGAGTGGGACTCAGCCCAGTCTGGGTGGGAGTGGGCCTTTTAGGCTCAAAACAGTGCCGGGCCAGGCCTAGCCCACATGGGACCCAGCGTCTCTTAGGGGCATTTTGGTAATTTTTCTTCAAGTGTCCGATTTTGATCCTAAAACCTCCCGGACACTTTTCTAAGCCCCGAAACACATCCAAGCCTAGTCTTAGGTCATGCTAGAGCCTTGTAGGTGCATTCATAAGTTTTATTATGAATGCAAACGTATTTCCATGTATTAGGACTCCGGATGATCGAGTGTGGCGATGCTTCGGAGATTAAACTAGGTGGATCACTTGGGAGTATACGAACCTCCCAATACTGTGAGTGGCTTAGATTTCTCTATTTAGCCACGGGCATAAAGGTTTTTAAAAGGTTTTAAAAACGTAAATGATTTTCAATGGTTTTAGGATACGGGGAATCCACATACACACAGCTGCTTGGTGATATACCCACGTAGAGAGTGGGATGTTTTCAAAGAAAAGAATAAAGACCTATGTGTGTGTTTATATTTATATTTGTATGTATTAGATATATATGGATGTTATATATATATATATATATATGATAAGCGAGATGAGCAATTGAGAGGATTCCTCGGGGCTCCGATTTGAGGAAGCGTGGATTGAGTTGAGAGGCATGCCATGAAGTAGCCGTGGACCACCTTTTGAGGGGCACGTTGAGTGGAGACCCTGGGAGAGGCGCATAGGGAAGATCGCCAGGGCTTGAGGTAGCTGTGTTCCACCACAGTGATTGGCACCACTGAGGGACCAGGCTAGAGAAAGAGAAAATTGAAACTATTTTTAAAAGAAAAGAGATAGCCCTCGGTGTAGTGAGGCATACGATCGACGGGTCGAGCCTTCAGTATGTTAGAGGCCAGCCCATTTTAGATATATATATATATTTATTTAAATTGTTTTAAAAAAAGGTTCTCGGCTAAAGAACTAAAAAGAAGTTTTGAAAACAAAAATATTTATTTTATTATTATTATGTTTTGGATTTCCCTTATTTTCCCTAACCCCCGATGGAGATTCATTGAACCTCTGTCACTCACCTGTATTTATTGTGGATGGATACAGATCCACGTACGAGGTCAGCAGATAGATCAGAGGCTTACTAGGAGGTGTCAGTGGCATAGGCTTAGTAGTTTTTGCTGCGTAGGTGTTCTTTTAAATTAGTCCATTGGTATTACTTTTAAAGTTAATCATTTTATTAACAGATTTCTAATTAAAATTTTAGTTGTTTTGCAGCGATGATATCCATTTTTATGCTTGGCGGTGCTTCAGGTGCGTGACTGGCCAGCACATATTTCGAGGCAGCGCGGTGGTTACCACATGGCTGACCCAGGTGGGTCGGGGCGTGACAACACTCATGTCATATAAAGTATTAGATATATGATGCAAATTAAGACAATAAAGGAGAGATGGGCAATATGTTGAGGCTTTTCCTAATCCACTTGTTAATTGGTTAGACAAACTTTTGAAACAGTATATATTTTATTAAGGATAATATTTGTTTAATACTTGGCTGATGTTTGGTTGTCCTTTTCGAGTGTCTAATTTTTTGTTGTCATCATCCTTTGAAAGAATATTAAATTGCTATCATTTCAAAGCTTGGAGAAAGGAAATTAACAAAGCTCCCTAGGCCTGATGATCTAGATTATCCATTGTGTGCATTTCTAGATTTCTGGCACAACTAGAAAATATAGCAGATGATTCAAGCAAAAATAATTTGATGATCAAAATTGGGTGTCTAACTAATTTTTATGATACAAATGGTTGTGGTGGAAATAATAAAGTTTAAATTGCTGACATATACTAATCTTATACCATAATTTATAATCATTCTTTGAGGAAGGCTAGCTATTGTCATATTCATACCATCAGTAGCAAAACTTTATAGGCTATAGGCTAGTTTTACATCATGACTTTTCCAACTTTCTTCAAAATTCTTTATTCACTACCCCCTTCTTATAATGAGGAGTTTTGTCTGCATTGTCAGCTTCACTAGTTCCAAATCTTTTTGGAAGTTGGTTTTGACATAAGGCTTGATGTATATAAACACTTTCCACAGCTTGTGAATATTTCACATTGTAGATATAGTGTAAAAAATGGACCTACAGAGCCTTTTACTGGTCCGGCCACCCACTCTGGGTTCCATAACCAATGGATTGGATATCCACTGGTGTAAAGGTCGGTGGATTAGGCCAATGATCGAGATTAGGAAAGGTTAAAAAGAGGAGAAAAAGTCTGGCTCAGGGTCCGAGTAGGCCTGGTGTCAGGCTTGCTTATAAATAGGGGGAGTTGAGCTCTCCCCCTCATTTCTCTCTTCTCCTTCTCTTCCTCTCCTCTCTTTTGCCCTCTCAGAGAAATTTCAAACTTTTGGCCGATCCGGAGAAATCGACTGTCAACTCAAGGTGAGTTTCTAATTTGTTATCTTACTCATCTTAATCTACATTTTACCTCATTTTCACTCATTTCCATGTATCGGTCTAGAAGAGATCTAAACTCAAAGTTTGGTTTAGCTTTTTTATTAGATTTTAGTTTAGATTTGAGATTTAGGAACTTTGAGCTTGAGATTCTTGTTTTTCCTTTGGTAAACGTGTTGTGGAAGACATGAGGAATGCCCGTCTCGAATTTCGAGCCAAACCATAGAGCAACGGGTTCAAAAATCGAGGAAAAGACTCGGTAAACAAGCCAAAAGGACATCCCCGTGTAGGAGCCGAGGCACTCCCATACAGGAGTGACCTCGGATGGCCGATATGGCCATCCCGACCAAGTCCCACTCAGGAGTCAAATTTTGCCCTAGGTGTAAAATCGTAATTTTGCACAAAGTGTCCGATTTTGACCCGAAACCTTCTCGGGCACTTTTCCAAACCATGAAACACATCCAAACATCGTCTTAGGTCAAGTTAGAGCCTCGTAGGTGCATTCATAGTTTGATTATGAATGCTAACACGAATTTCCGTCTATTAAGGTTCCGAGTGATTAAGTGTGATGATGCTCCGGAGGTTAAGCTACGTTGATCCTTTGGGAGTATACGAACCTCCCAACACCGTGAGTAGCTTAGATTACGTTGCTTACCCACTAGGGTAAAATGTTTTCAAAATGTAAAATGATTTTCAAAGGTTTTGGGACACAGGGAATCCACCATACAGACACACACACACATACACTTATTTGGTGATATACCTATACAGAGAGTGGGACGTTTTCAAAAAAAATATAAAAATATATGTGTGTGTTTATGTTTATATTCATATGTTTATCTATATATATGATATTTGATGATGATGATAGGCGAGATGAGCGATTGAGTGGATCTCGGTGCTTCGATAAGAGGGAGCGAGTGGACCGAGCGAGACATGCATGTAATGAAGTAGCCGTGAACCGCCTATCGAGGGGCATGGTAAGTGTGAGACCTTGGGAAAGGCGCGTAGGGAAACCACTAGGGCTCAATGTAGCTGTGTTCCACCCACAGTGACTGGCACCACCAAGGGAAAAGGCTAGAAAGAAAAGTATGAATGTTTAAAAAGAAAAAAGATAGCCCTCGGTGCAGTAAGGTATACGATTGATAGGTCGAGCCTTCAGTATATTTGTGGCCAACCCATTAAAGATATTTATTTTACTTAAATTGATTTTACTGAGATTCTTATTAGAGAATCTAAGAAGAGTTTTGAGAAAAGAAAAGATTTTGAAAATAAGAAATATTTGTTTTATAATTATATTTTGGATTACCCATGTTTTCCCTAACCCCTAATGGAGATTTATTGAACCTCTTTCACTCACCAGAATCCAATGTGGTTGGATGCATATCCACATTCGAGGATAGCAGACAGAGCAGAGGTTCAATAGGAGGCGTTGGTGGCTTAGAAGTAGTAGTTTTCGCTGCGTAGGTATTCTTGTAAATAGATCCACTGGTACTTTTTTTTATAGTAAATTAGTTTATTAAATGATTTCTAATTAAAAGTTTAGTATTGCTTTGCAGCGATGATATCCATTTCTATGCCTAGTAGTGCTTTAGGTGCATAATCGATAGACACGTACTTTGAGGTAGCGCGACGGTTGCCACGTGGCCAAAAACTTTAAACGTTTTCAAATCTAGTGGATTACTTAGGTTTAAAACTCTAGAGTTCGAGTATCTGATTACTCGAACGTTTCATAAATACCTAAACCTAATTTTAGAATACCTCCTTTAGCAATATGCCACTATGTAGAGTATTCGAATGTGGTCTTTGGGTGCAATGACACCACGACCATCTTTTTCTCAAGACTCGTGAAAGCAAAGTAAGCTTTCCAAGAAAAGCCCCAAGACCAATTCTTCAGCTTCTATTACCCTTCTTACTCGTTAGTCAAACCATGCAAGGGAAAGTAAGTCCCTTGAGATAACGAGATATGTGACTATCTTGTCCACTTCCTATGATTGCTCATTAGTGAAGAAAACTGATTTGATGCCTAGCCTTTAAGGTAGTGGACATAGAAATTCGCTAGTGAAGAAGCGAGTTTGAAGCCTAACCCAACCCAATTGTGATTTCCCCCATTATCTACACTTGTAATGTGTAGAATTTGGAAGGAAGCAAAGCAACAAGAGCGAGGCAAGTAGCAAGGATGGACCTGACGTTCACGAAGACTAAACCAACTTCTCTCGTTCTCTACACCATTAGTGTGTAGACTAGGAGAGAGAGTCAGGTTAAAATGAAAGAAGTCGATGGGATACAAGATCACGGGGAGACGAGGTTGACAAAACCATTAGAATGTGAGATAAAATGTCAGAGCAAAGGGGTAAAAGAAGAAGGAAGACTTCATCAAGGGACAAATGGAAGGATGAAGAGTGAAGCTAAAGAGGAGCTAATCGAGTGTAGAGGTCAATGAAGGACCTTTACAATGCAAATCAACTCCTCTCAGTCTCAGCACTAATCATGTGCAAACTTTGAAAGAAAGTTCGGAGAGGAAAGGAGACTGAAAGATGAAATGGAGAAATTGACGAAGAATCCACACGGGACAACTCAACCCTCTCTTAACCTAGTTGGTGAGAGGCATACTCTTAGGAACAACAAACCCTTGGTGGCCAGGGGCAATACTTCAAGGAATGCTGCAGTGCACTGGTACTCGAACGCCTGGGCCTTGAGGCAATACCTGAGGTAGTTGAGCTCGACCTAACACCATGGTAAACCTAGAGGAATGAGCCCATAGGTTGGCAAGGCTGGAGGAATGAGCCCACAGATTGCTTGGAGAACACTCCTGGGAGTAAGTAAAAATTGAGGGAGACTGCAGCAAAAGCTAGCCGACTTCTCTCAGTCCTACATGATTTGTGTGAAAATGGTGAAAGAAAGGGGGGCAAAGGTGGACGAAAGAGAAACCACCTAGAGTCAAGAGGATTGGTGCCCGAGGACTCCAAGATATGAGGCAAATAACCACAAAGGAGGACGATGAAGGTGAAGAGTAACTCGAGCCCCTCTAAGGAACTAACTTGACACCTCCTACTTTCTACACTGTCTAGGCATAGACTTTGGGAAAGGGTCAAATGAGGAAAAGCACCCAAGGATTTGGGAAGAGATCGAATGAGCCTAAGATCATGAGAGGTGAGATAAGGGAGATTTACTCGAGGATGTGACAAGGATTGATAAGATAAAACCCTAAAGGACTCGAGAGTGACAAAAGGATAGTAAAAAAAAAGAATAAGAATGAAGCCATTCTTGAGAAACAATGAGAAGGAAGAAGGCAAGGATGGCAAAATGGAGAATGAGGAATGGAAGGAATAGTGGACCCCTCACTATGAATTCAACCCTTGGATTCTAGTGCTAAGGGAATTCAAGGAGAAGAATGAAAAGAGATCGCATCTATATGGTTGACGAGTAGTGGATTTATTACTACTTACCTAACCATTGGATACCAATATTAAGAGAAGATATTGGAGGACGAAGAGAAAGGAAGTAAAGATAGAGGAAATGGAATAAGAAAAAGACAAGCTAGAAACCACCACTCCTAAGTGATTAATAAGTAATGAACCCTTCATTACTAGGTCAATAACAATAAGAGTAAGAGGGAAGAGACCTTTAAAAGATGATAAGAAAGGACCATGGCAAGGTCAATGGGAAGTAAGTAAGCGAAGATAGTGAAATGCACGATGATGATGGAAATGCCTACAGGTGTACAAATAAAGAGCACGAAGAGAATTTTCCCCAGGGTTGGAAAGTTATCACCAAAGAAGAACTGGTAAGAAACAAGAAGTGGAGAAGAAACGAAAAGGGAACGTTTAAACAAAGGAAATAAGAGATGCTATGATATATTGCAGAGGTTTCTTAATAAAGAAAGAAAGCATAAAACTCTAAGTAAATGAAAATCCTAGGCTAATTAGAAATGAATAAGGCCTAGAAAGAAGAAGAGTTTAATTCAGTGGATGAACTAAGTATAGGATAACTAGGAATAGAGCTTTAAAAGAGG
Organism: Microcos paniculata; assembly: GCA_030664755.1. Taxonomy (NCBI): domain Eukaryota; kingdom Viridiplantae; phylum Streptophyta; class Magnoliopsida; order Malvales; family Malvaceae; genus Microcos; species Microcos paniculata. Next base: position 5,669,616 of record CP131460.1, on the reverse strand, counting down.
CCAAGCATAACAAACCACTAGAAAACTTCAATCTTAATTAGCGATAATTTCATAATGAACCATAGGTTAATAACCTCGAAATGACTAGAGGTGGCAATTGGGCGGGTTGGGCGGGTTTCAGGCTGGGTCCTTTCAGGTTCGAGTCATTAGAGCCTGTAACAAGTTCGGATCACTTCAGGTTTAGATTATTTCAGGTTCGGGCCTAATGGGGTTCGAGTTGATTCGGATTCGGATTGTTTAGGGATCGGGTTAACTCAGGTTCGAGTGGGTTTCGGGCAGGTTTTGTACTTTTTTGAATTTTATTAAAAAAGTTTTTTGATATAAATGAAATTTTCAAAATCTTAAATCCGAAAGGTCTATATTTTTTATTTACTGTACTTTTGTATTTAATCATGTATATAAAGTAGTACAAACTAATTTATATAAAAAATTTATGAAAAAAGAGAGTAGTATTACTATTAATTAAATAAATGAATCTACATAAAAATTTATGATTCATAGCATATATATATATATATTAAGATCTATTCACATTGTTATCACTCATTAATAATAAATTATAAATTAGATAAATGATTTAATTAGAAGATAATATACACAACAGAATAAATTAAAAATATGATCCATACCTATAACATTACATTAGGTTAGTAATAAATTAATAATCAATAAATTGGAAATAATTAAATTTGGATGACACGCCCGGACATAGTCCGCACGTGTCAAGTTGAGTATTTATATATAGTTGTCTGGCTAAGATACCAAATTTGACTTCCCATGGATGTTTTGAACTTCATTTAACTCTATTCCAAGCTTAAAAACCCTAAAATTGAAGTCCGGGGATGTGGGCCCCACTTGGAAACGATTCCCAAGGAAGTTTGACCGAGTTGACCGAAGTCAACTTAAAATTGTTGACTCCGGCGTCGGACCTGTTAGATATATATGGGGTCTCGGCCACCCGAGACCCCCATTTTCTCTTCTCTTCTCTGTTCTTCATCTTCTCCGAGCCCTCTTTTCGATCTTCTTCAAAATCAACCCTGTAATCCCTCTTAAAACACTCAACCAAACATCATTACCAACTTCTCTTGCCTCCTTGAAGATCAAAACACCAAAATTTCCAAGGAATCACCAAATCTTCAAAACTGTCATTTCGGCGACAGTTTGTTCCTCGAGCTATATCTTTCAATTCAACCGCGGGAAGTGGCTGAAAATTTGGTATGTTGTTCTAGACTCATCAAGCTTTAATTTGACAGTTTATATGCTTGATTTCGTTGTCTGTGCTAAGAGAAATCATGAATCAAAGTTAGGATTTCTGCTTTGCCCGAGAACGTGTAACCCTTAGTGTTTTGATTCGAATTCTGAGCATAATTGGTTATTTAATTCCGTTCTTGAAGCTATGAATCCGTAGTTTAGATGTTGAAATTGCTGTGTTTCAATTTTGGTGCAAGTTGGTGAAGAATCGAGCTCAAACCGAGCTCAATTTGGTGCATGGCCGAGCACGGCCATGCACTGGCAATGCCTCCCGCGCCGGACCCGTTGAGTCCCGCGCGAGAGCTGTTGAATTTTGGGATTTTTCTCCCAAATTGGATCACTCACGCCCGGGAGTGAGCCACCAGCTAGCTTGGGCACTGTAGCTTGGGGGCATTTTGGTAATTTTGCAGCCCTAGACCCCAATTAACCTTAGTTAACCTCCAGACCTATCCAATTCAGCTCTTGGACCTTGGAGACCTTAAATAGGTTTTGTTTTATGATTTAATTGTTGGTCGAATGCCTTTATTAATCAAATTAGATTTTAATTTGATTATTTAGGTACGTGATTGTACGAGTTTCGGACCGGTAGCAGTTTGAGCTAAGGCATTCGTGGGGTAATCGGGGAGTATACAACTCTCTTCTCTTGTGAGTGGCTTGGATTATATTGGTTGACCATTAAGGGTTAACCGTTTTCAAATTTCTTTATAAATGCTTTATTAAATTGTTTTTATATGTTTTGGGGTATGAAATGTCCACCCTCATACACCAAGTTTACAAATGATTTAAAGGGTGGGAATTTCAAATATTTTTATAAATTGATATTATTGATAATTGTTTGGGGTACGATGCCCCTGCGAGACGAGAGATTGAGCGGGTTCCTCGGGGCTCCAATTTGTGGGAGCGTGGACCGAGTTAGAGAAGCATGCAAGATTCTCAGCCGTGGACCGCCTGTCGAGGGGCACGGTGAGACGAGACCCTGGGAGAGGCGCGAAGGAAAGCTCGCCAGGGCTCCAGTTTGCTGTGTTCCACCACAGCAAGGCAAACGTCAAGGGAATGGGCCAGTGAACAAAGAAAAGTATTTTGATATATAAAGTAACCCTTGACGGTCCAGTGGGTACCCCAGTGCACCGGTGTACCTTTTGGGACAATTTCAGAAGCCAGCCCATTTAGTAATATTATTACTAATTTGATAATTGTTTTGGTGTGGGACTTCTTATCATTTTTAGTAAATGGTTTAATAAATTGATTTTGGATTATTTCATATCCCCAGCCTGAGGTGATCGGTCATTATAACCGGGTCCCTCACTGGGTACAATTATATTGTACTCACTCCAATCACTTTTGTTGTCAGGTCATCAGGCTTCGGACGGTGGACGTCCCGGTGGTCAGTGATCCCAGTACGACACTGTGGACACGATTTTCTAGGTGCCACCCTTTTTGCCCTGTGAATCTTGGCTCGGAATATTAGTGCATGTCATATATATATATGTATATATATATACTACTTTCCGCTACATGGTGCACCGTTTAACGTGCCACTTTCTTTTTAAATATTTTAAATTATATTATTATTATCTATAATATTTTCGTATGTTTTCATATATTGCTCGAATACCCTTTATTTTTATGCCTTGTGCCATCTTGGTTGCCCGCCTGACGAGGCACGCATCTCTAGGTGGTACGGCGGTTGTCACGTGGCCGGGCCTGCGGGTCGGGGCGTGACATTGGAGAAGACATATTTTAAAAATATATATATTTATAACACTAAATAAATAAGAAGACATATATATGATTAAGTAAATACCATACATATTACATAAATTAGTATATAATATAGTATCATTAAAAACATATCACACACATTAAACAGTGACATTACTTAAATAAATTGTTAGATTTGAAAGCAAAACATATATCAATAAGACTAAGAAATGATAAGACAATTTATTAATTAAAGATAAGATAATCTTAACTCTTAATTTTTGCAAGTTAAAACTAAAATTCCGAGTAGTAATTAAAATGAAGGTAATATTGTATATTTATAATACGGTAATGGCATTGACATAGGTTAGTTGGTTTAATTTTAACTTTTATTAAGTATGATTATTGAATTGATTATTTGAATATTAATTGTGTGTGAGTAAAAGTAATATGTATCATAGAAAATTATCTAATTTGTAAAATTACACTAATTTTTCTACTACCACCACTACTAATAACAATAATAATTATTATTAATCTTACAAGATTTATTATATTTATCTACATCTAAACTATATAACTTTTGACTAAACAAAATTATAATTTGTTTAAAATTAGTATATCAAAACCGTTTCATTTATTATTTATTTATTATTCATTATTATATTTTGATATTATTTGCTATATATTTTTAAAATGTAAACATTTGATTTATGTATTTATTATTTAATTACCATAAAAAAGATAAAAAAAATCAAATTACAAATAGATAGTCAATTTTGGCTTACCTATCATAATTTGTTATACCTCTATAATTTGTTTATGTCACCTACACAAGTTATTATTACTCTGCGTATATATGAGATATAGACTATTTATCTAAAGGCTATAGCCTAAATTAAGTTTGTTTTAAGTTTCCTTTCTAAAAAAAAATATATTGATTTAGCTTTGAATTACAAATTTGTAACCAAATGGAGATTATTTGTTTACTCAATTGTATAATTAAAATGAAAAAATATTGGAAATTTTGCAATAAATTTTCAACTAAAACTTGTATTTAAAAAATTATTTAATTATATTTAAATTTTGTGTATTAAATTCAGGCAATTTTGGGTTTGGGTTCGGATCAGGCTTTGGGTTCAGGTACTTCCAGGTTTGGGTAGGGCTTATTTCGGGATCGGGCTATTTCGGGTTCGAGTGGTTGTCTTTTTTAGTCAATCTGGTTTCGGTCGGGTTCAGGTTCGAGTTTTTCAGGCGGGTTTTTCGGGTTTGGGTTCACTTTGCCACCTCTAGAAATGACTAGATACAGCTAGCAAAGAGTAAGGTGTAGGAAACTAGAATATGAAGTAAAACCTAGGCAGATAACCTAGGGATGGGTTAAAGAAAGTGAATAGAAAGGAGTTTAAAAGCCCATAAAAGAGGATTAAGAAAAGCTAGTGAGGCAAATCAAATAAAAGACTTAGAAACTTGATATTAGCTAAAGAAAGTCAAGCATAATGAACCCCAAACTCGAGTCAAGCCAAGGCACTACATCATACTACGAATAGTTTAAAGAGAGGAAAGAATAAACAAGGATGATTGGAGGCAAGAACTGCTAAGATAAAAAGCGGTAAAGAATGTGAGTCGGTGGGAGAAAAAAGGACCCTTGACTATTTAAGTTATAAAGAAGAGATAAGAAGGTTGGATAGAAAGAAAAATTGGAAAAGAGAAAAGAGAAGAAAGCACTCAAAGGAAATGAGTGAATGGAGGTGCTTGTATCTTAAAGGATGATGGTTAGTAGGCTTTTCATTACTTATCTACCCTCTGGATACAAGTAAAGAATGAAAAAAGAGACAAAACAATGAAAGTATCAAAGTGTGGAAAAGCAAACAAGGTGAAAAGATGACGAAGATAATGGTGATGATGGAAATAATAAGGAGATTTCGAACTCAGTTAAGAGGAAAATATATCGACTTAGGTAAAAGTCGAAGAAAGAGTGAGAATAAAACAAGAATAATAATTGAAACTGGAGAAGACAAAAAGGTGATAGCATGATGAAAGAGTGAGATAAAAGGAATTAAGAGTAAGGAGTTAAGGAATATAAAAGATAACATGCCCCCGGGGGCCTGTGGGCCCCACACCCGAAATGGGCTGAGCCCCACCCCGGCTGGACCAAATTCTGCTCGAAATCGGGCTCAAAAAGCCCTCCTATGAGATATTTATATATTATAATGATATAATATATAAATATCTAAGATATAATATTATTATATATAAATATCTTAAATATATTAATATGATATATAAATATCTTTTACTATAATAATATTATATAAAAATATCTAAACAGGGATCCGATCGGCCTGTTTCTCGGCCGGTCTCTCTCCCGGTTTTCGCACTCGTTTCTCCTCCTTTCGACTTACAAACTTAGAGAGTCGATCCTCATGGCATCCATAACGGATCCACAGAGGCAGAAACGAGAAACACCGGTCTAATTCTCCCGTAGACCAAGATTCAGCCCAAATTGACTAAATCTCCGATTTACTCACACCCGGAGCACGAAAATGCGTAAAAATGGAATATAACGTAGATTAAGGTGAGTACTATAACCTACTAAAAAATCACCTTAATCCACCGGCCCGAAATCCACTTATTTGAGTTTAAAGTTCTAATCCGGTTAAAAGCTGAAAACTGCGATCTAAGCTAAACCGATGCATGGATGTGTGTGCAAACTTAACATAACGTAGATCGAGGTGAGAAGAACAACATACTGGAAACTCACCTTGATCTGATGGCTGGACTGTCTCGATTTACCAATTGTCCAAAATGCCTCCGGTCGGCTCTAGAGAGAAAAGAAGAAAAAAAGAAAGAAAAAGAAAAGAAAAATGAAGAAAGATTCGGCCCCCTCCCCTATTTATAGGGGAGCCCAACGCCGGGTCCACTCGAGCCCCGGGTCAAACTTTTTCCCCTTTTTCAACTTTTTTCCATTTTTACCCGTTGGCTAAATCCTTTGATTTCTTGTGCCAACGGGGCCCATAATAAATTTCTAGGGATTTAATTGGAGGTCTTTTTTGCATTTTACTAATTTTCATGCACGGTTAATTACTTTATCTTCAAACTCCATCTTATCCTAATTTTAACTTATCTTCTGACTTGACACAGCTAGACCGACCCATTGTTTAATTAATACGTCATCTTATACTATTTCGTTCGTACAGAAAAGTCGTGCTAGGTCCGGGTGTGTCAACTTTCCCCTCCTTCTAAAAATTTCGTCCTCGAAATTAAACAAGGTAGCTTAGGGAGGTTTGGCTTCCATTCGAAGCTCTCTTTTCGCTTTCGAATAGTGTTCACATGACTATTCCCCGCTGAAGTTCACCACGCTTCCGCTGCGCACTCTGATCATTCTCTTCCTCAAGAGCGGTTTCATCATTCTTCCACTTTTGAGTTTGAACCTCATCTTTTCCTTAACATAACCTACCCTTACCTATTCATGGGTTAGGCTTTCTTCACTCCATTCGTGTTTACTCGATCTTCTCATTTCGTCCTTGTCTCATCCTTCAAGTCTCTCTTATCGAGACTACTCTTTTGTTATCTCTGAGGTTTCACACCTCTTACTCTTCTTAGGAGTTCCTCCTCCTTTTCTTTGCTACTACCTCTCACTTCGAGGCCATTGTCCGACGTGTTACTCACCATTTCGTGGTCTTGAACTCATTCTTGTAACCAAGCTGTCGGGAAAGACCTTAGCTTAACTCCCTCGCCTCCGTGGCAAGGATACGGTGAGTTAATTGTCTTTCCTCCTACCTTGGTTTCGCTCCTTTGTTTCGTCTCTTGCTTTCATTCTTTTCCTTCTCTAATCTTTTTCCATTCAGATCTCACGGCGTATGAGTCGAGCTCTTGTACACACTGGCCTACACTTGGCCCCATCATAACAGAGGAATCAGAGATCATGCCATCTCGGCTCTCATAATCTGACCCACTCTCTGACCGCCCATCACAATCACAAATAGGGCCCTCGGCCCATCACATCACATACAAGGCCCATGGCCCCTCACATCTCATCTCTCATCCTCTTTGGGATGGAGAACTCTGGGTGGTCTCATGCACACCCCAATCACACACTGGACAGGTCTTCTCGAGTGGTCATCACAGAGACCCTCAAGATCTCAATCTCTGATCCTTTCTCACATAGGGACGCCTCACATGGCTCCCAAATCGTTCACACTTGAGCCTCGACCTCATACCCATCCATATCGTTTCTCTAGCCTCTTAGGCTCTCTCTCTTATCTGTCACTCCCTTGGAGTGTTCACTTCAGGAGGTGCCGCACGTTTCTCTCCCTTTCGACTTCTTTCCTTCACATTAGCTTCCTTGCTAATGGTCGATCTCTTTTCCTCCTTTCATCAACAGTGTTTTCTGGGGTTTCCATATCCCCATCTCTAATCTTTTCTTCATTTCCATCTGCCTACATCCATTGTGGGGTCCACATTTCTCTTGCCTTCTCGTCAATACAAGACTAGGCAAATCATGCATGTCAAACCCATACGGTATCCTTTGTAGCTTCATTATTTTCTCATTCTTCTCTCTTGAGGTATCTCGTTCTTCACTTAACTTGGCCTTCTCTTTGGTCCATTGCCTTCCTTAGGCTTCACTTGCAGCTCTTGTCACTTCCGTACCCTTTTCCTTAGGGTAATCTCTATATCATCTTTCTTCTTTACACTCCTTTACCTTGATCCACGTGACCTTTCACGTCTTATCCCAGATTTTCTTTGCCTTGACTTCATTCTTCCCTTTCTTTGCTTTCTTCTCTGACTTCTTCATTATTCTCATCCTTATTCCTCTTTTCTTCTAACATCTTTGATTTTTTTCTTGGGTGTTAGAATTCGCTTTCTGCTCTTTATACTGGCTGTGCTCATAAAAGTTTATGAGCTTGATCAATTCTTTCCTTATTCCTTGTTCATAGGAGTACGGGAATTCTTTCTTGTTATCTCTTCTGTCTCCGTTCCCTCATCTCTTGCTTTCCATGTGTGGGCTTCCTTTATATTAGCCATCTTCAACTCTTAATCCATCAATATGTCTTCCTTGTCTTTCGATGCCATGGTTTATTTATTGTGGGTAACACCTTTCTCTATCCTCCATTGCCTCACAATCTTGTTTGTGCCAAGCTAACTCCATCTTAGCTTGGTTTGACTTCATGTCCCACCTCCTTTCTTCAGTTATCATCCTTCGGGGAGGTTATCCTCAAAGTTAGCTTACTCCCCTCCTTCTAAAAGATTTAACTTATCCTTCATATTCCTCAACCTTATACTTTTAATTCCTTCTATCTCATTTTACTTCTTTGTTCTTATCCTTTTGTCTCATTCGGTTCCAACCATTATTCTGGTTTATGCTTAATCACCTTTTTGTTTTCTCCAGTTTTAATCATCATCTTATTCATTCTTGTCTTATCCTCACTTCTTTCTTCGACTCTTACTTAGGTTGATCCCCTTTCCTTATTCTTTGTGTTTGATTATTCATCAATTCCCATTATCATTATCATCATTATCCTCTTTATCATCATTCTTCTACCTTTGTTTACTCCACCATGATTTGGTATCCTCGCTTCTTTATTTCTCTTTCCTTCTTTTCCATATCCATTCTTTACTGATATCATCCTTTAGGATATAATCACCTTCATTCACTCATTTCCTACGAGTGCTTCTTCTCTTGTGTTTTCTCCAATTTTTCTTTCTATCCAATCTCCTTATCTCTTCTTTTATCATCTAACTAATCAGGGGTTTTCCTTTCCTCTCATTTCACCAATCCACACTTTTAACCTTTCGACTCTCTTCTTCCACAATCAAGTAGTCGGGGGTTTCCTCTTCCTTTCTTTCATACTCTTGACTCCTCTTCTCTATAACGCCAGCCACCAATAATCCTTGTTTATTCTTTCCTTTCCTTAATTTCTTCATTTTATGATGTAGTACCTTGGCTTGACTCGAGTTTAAGGTTCATTATGCACGACTTTCCTTAGCTAACATCAGTTTCTAAATCTTTTATACACTTTCTTTCACTAGATCTTTCTTAGTCTTCTTTCTATACTTATTTTTAATCCAGTTTTATTTACTTTCTTTAACCTATCCCTAGGTTATCTATCTAGGTTTCGTCTCTAACCTAATTTTCTAGTCTTATTCTTATACTAATCCGGGTCAGTCATTTGGAGCTATTAACCTATGGTTCATTATGACATTACTACTAATTTAAGTTAAAGTTTTCTAGTGAGAGGTTATACTTTTCTTCTTTTAAGGCTCTATTCCTTGTTAGCCTATACTTAGTTCACCAACTGAACTAAGTCTCTCTTTCTTCTAGGCCTTATTCTTCTTTTATTAGCCTAGGATCTTCTTTTACCTAGGGTTTTTTTTATGCTTTTTTCTTCATTAAGAAAGCCTCCGCACTACATCACGACATTTCTTTATCCTTTATTTAAGGGTGTGCTTTTCTTTTCCTTTACTCTTCTTCTTTCTCACCAGTTCCTTCCGGTGATGTCTTTACAATTCTAGAGAAAATTCTCTTCGTGCCTTCCATTAGCACACATGCAGGCAATCTCATCATTACTGCACATTACACTCTTTCTTCGCTTGCTTACTTCCCATTGTCTTTGTTCAAGTCATTTCATATTATCCTTTGGAGGTCTCCTCATTCTTACTTCCCTTAACCATCAATTAATAAGGGTTCATCACTCTTAATCCACTTAGAAATGGAGGTTTACATCTTATCTTTCTCCTTATTCCATTTCCTCCATCTTCATTTCCTTTCTTTTTTTCTTTCTCCGATATCCTCTCTTAACATTGGTATCCAATGGTCAAACAAGTAATAACTGACGTACTACTCATTGACCACCTGGATGTGATCTCTTTTCATTCTTTCCTCATTCTCCATCTTATCACTCTTGCCTTATTCCTCCTCATCGTTTCCCAAGAATGGCTTCTCTCTTGTTCCTCTTTCCTTACTCTTCCGTTTTGCCATCCTTGAATCCTTTAGGGTTTCCTCTTATCAATCCTTTCACATCCTTAAGTGATCTTCCCATATCTCACATCTTGGGATCTTGGGCTCACTCTTCCTCTTCCAATTTCCTTGGATGCTTCTCCTCAATTGACTTCAGACGAACTCTCTTTCGTCTACCAATACCCTCTTTCTTTCATCACTTACACACCACTGTGTAAGTACAAAAGAAGTCAGCTAGTCCTTGCTGCAACTCTTCTCACTTCATGCTTACTCCCCGGAGCATCATCCAAGTAATTCGTAGGCTTGTCCCACCAGACTTGCCAACCTGTGGGCTCTTCGGCAATCACTTCTCTTCACCTCCCATTTGATGCTTTGAGAGGCCCTCCTCGATCCTCGATCCGTTTGATCGTGTTCCTCATCTCACGTCCTAAGGTGTTTGGTCAACCACATCTTCCGTGATTGACTCCTTTGATTTCTTTCATTCTAACCTAACTCTCTCTTCTAGGCTACACACCAACGGTGTAGAGAGCGAGAGAAGTGAGGTTAGCGTTCACGCACGTTATACCCACCTTGGCCCCTTGCCTCGTTCTAATCGCATCACTTCTTCCCAAGTCTTACATGTCACTAGTGTAAAGAATGGGGGAACGCATCTAGTTTACGCTTCAAACTCACAGCTTTACTAGCGAGTCTCGATGTTCACAACCTCAAAAGGTTGGGCATAACACCAGTTCTTCACTGGTAAGCCTCTAACTAGGCTTCCTCGAAGAATTGGACGAGACATCATCTATCTCATCATCTCAAGGGAAATAATGTCCCTTGTACAATTTGGCTGTCGAGTAGAAAGAATATTGAAAATTGAAAATTTTAGGTTTGGGGAGTTTCTTAGATAGTGTGCTTTTGCTTGCACGAATCTCGAGCAAAAAGGTGGTCGTGATGTCTTCTCACTTAAGACCACGCTCGAGAACTCTATACGGTGGCTTGCTGCTAAAGAAGGTATTCTAAGAGTAGGTTGGATCATTTATGACGCTTTCAAGTAGCTATATACTCGAACTCTTGAGTTCTACACCTACTTAATCTACTGGCTTCAAAAACATTTAAAAATGTTTAAAAATACTTTTGAAAATACTTTTATAGTTTTTGAAAACAGTCAGAATCTTTTAAACGCTCTGATACCAATCAAATTGTCACGCCCCGACCCGTCCGGGTTGGCCACGTGGCAACAGCCGCGCTGCCTCGAAGAACGTGCCGGCCGATCATGCACCAGAAGCACCGCAAGGCATTGAAATGGATACCATCGCTGCAAAACCTTTAAAACTTGATTAAAATCATTTAATAAAATAATAAAACTTAAATAGGGCACCAGTGGATTAATTTAAAAGGAATACCTATGCAGCGGAAAACTATTAAGCTTAAGCCACCGACGTCTTCTAGTGAGCCTCCTTTCTAAAGCTGACTTCGTACGCAAATCTGCATCCATCCACATTGGATACAGGTGAGTGACAGAGGTTCTAAGAATCTCCATCTGGGTTAGGACAGATAAGGGAAATCCAAAATAAAATAAAATAAAATAATATTTTTCTGTTGAAAACTCTTTTATGGTTCTCCTGCTGAGAACCCTCTTTTAAAAACATCTTAAATAAAATAAATTTATATATCTCAAATAGGCTGGCATCTCTTTTATACTGGAGGCTTGACCCGTCGGTCGTCATATGCCTCACTGCACCGAGGGCTACCTCTTTTCTCATTCAATAATATTTTCCCTTTTCTATCTCTCTAGCCCTTTCCCTCGGTGGTGCCTCGCTGTGGTGGAACACAACGAACTGGAGCTCTGGCGAGTTTCCCTAGGCGCCTCTCCCAACCAGGCTCGACTCACCGTGCCCCTCGATAGGCGGTCCACGGTTGAGTATCATGCATGCTCTCAAGCTCGGTCCACACTCCTACAAATTGGAGCCCCGAGGAACCCTCTCAATCACTCATCTTCCAAGGGCACCGTACCCCCAATAATAATAATAATAATATTTCAAATATATATATATATATACACATAAAACATTTATATTTAAAACATATAATCACACACACATAAGTTTTATATTCCTTTTTAAAACATCCCACTCACTGTGTGGGTATATCACAAATAATTGTGTGTGTGTGGATTTCCCATATCCCAAAACCTTTTTTGAAAACATTTATGTTTTTAAAATCATTTTTAAAACCTTTGTTCCTAGTGGCTAAACAAAGAAATCTAAGCCACTCACAGTATTGGGAGATTCGTATACTCCCAAGCGCTTCATGTAGCTCCACCTCCGGAGTATCGCCGCATTCGATTCACCCGGAGCCCTAGCACACGGAAATACGTTAGCATTCATAATCAAATTTATGAATGCACCTATGAGGCTCTAACATGACCTAAGACTGGACTTGAATGTGATCTGGGGCTTAGAAAAGTGCCCAGGAGGTTCCGGGGTAAAATTGGACATTTTGTGAAAAATTATGAAAATACCCCTAGGGGGCTATGGGCCACTCGGGCTGGGCCTGGCATTTAAAAAAGTGTTCGGGAGGTTTCGGGGCTAAAATTGGACTCTCGATGAAAAATTATCAAAATGCCCCCGGGGGCCTGTGGGCCCACACCCGAAATGGGCTGAGCCCCACCCCGGCTGGACCAAATTCTGCTCGAAATCGGGCTCAAAAAGCCCTCCTATGAGATATTTATATATTATAATGATATAATATATAAATATCTAAGATATAATATTATTATATATAAATATCTTAAATATATTAATATGATATATAAATATCTTTTACTATAATAATATTATATAAAAATATCTAAACAGGGATCCGATCGGCCTGTTTCTCGGCCGGTCTCTCCCCCGATTTTCGCACTCGTTTCTCCTCCTTTCGACTTACAAACTTAGAGAGGTGATCCTCATGGCATCCATAACGGATCCACAGAGGCAGAAACGAGAAACACCGGTCTAATTCTCCCGTAGACCGAGATTTAGCCCAAATTGATTAAATCTCCGATTTACTCACACCCGGTAAACGGAAATGCGTTAAAATGGAATATAACGTATATTAAGGTGAGTACTATAACCTACTAAAAACTCACCTTAATCCACCGGCCCGAAATCCACTTATTTGAGTTTAAAGTTCTAATCCGGTTAAAAACTGAAAACTGCGATCCATTTTTACCCGTTGGCTAAATCCTTTGATTTCTTGTGCCAACGGGGCCCATAATAAATTTCTAGGGACTTAATTGGAGGTCTTTTTGGAATTTTACTAATTTCCATGCACGGTTAATTACTTTATCTTCAAACTCCATCTTATCCTAATTTTAACTTCTCTTCTGACTTGACACAGCCGGACTGACCCATTGTTTAATTAATACGTCATCTTGTACTATTTCGTTCGTATTAAAAAGTCGTGTTAGGTCCGGGTGTGTCAATTATGGCATCTACATCAACAAACACTGCTTCTGTCATGGATCCTCTAACCAGTATGAAGTTACATTTCCAGAATCAAAAGGCTGTCAAACTGGACTGTTTCAATGGAACCAATTATACTAGATGGAAGGATAAAATGGTTTTCATGCTAACTGCTTTGAAGATGTATTACATACTTGATCCAAATCTATCTGCAATTCCAGAACCACAACCAAATGATACAGATGAGGTCAAGAATGCAAGGACTAAACGTAAGGAAGGCAATCTGATGTGCCGAGGCTATGTAATGAACACCTTTTCTAATAGACTCTATGATATTTTTACAAACTTATAATCTGCTAGGGACATCTAGATTGCACTTGAAAACTAATATAAATCTAAGAAGATTGGCACAAATAAGTTCTTAACACTTAAATACTTTGAATTTACTATGTCTGAAAAAAAACCTATAATGGATCAAGTTCATGAATTAATGATTCTAATCTCTAAGTTAACTAAGTTAGAAATTAAAATTCCTGATGCTTTACAAGTTGGAGCAATATTATCCAAACTTCCTCCTTCTTGGAATGGTTATAGAAAGAAAATGCTTCATTCAAAAGAAATTCTCACTATAGAAGAATTTTGATCTCACTTACAGATAGAGGCAGAGAATCGTGCTCATGATGTACTATTTCTTCGAGACTCTAAGGTGAATTTTTTGATTGAACAAAAGCCTGGACGAAATTAGAAATTTGTAAACAAAGGTTTTAAAGTCCAGAATAAGAAAGGGTTCAAGAAATCTTTTAAATCTGTCAAAGCCAAGATGTGTTACCATTGTGGCAAGGCTAGACATTTTATAAAAGATTGTAGGTATAAGAATGCAAGAAGCAAGATTCCCTCAAGTTTTGAAAATAAAGCAAATCTGATTGAACAAGATTTAGAGAATTGATTGCTATGGTGACTGACATGGAAATTGGTATGGTTATTGAGATACACATGGCTACTGTAAACAAGTCGTCATATTGGTGGCTTGACTCAGGAGCAACAATTCGTGTTTGCAATAACAAAGAACAGTTCAAAACTTATAAGGAGTGCAAGCAATTAGAGCAAATTCTTATGGGAAACCATAATTCCGCTCAAGTATTGGAAAAAGGGTCTGTTGAACTAATCTTCACATCTGGACAGAAACTTACTCTACTCAATGTTTTTCATGTTCCTGATATAAAAAAGAATCTTGTATCAGCCAATCTTCTTTGTAAGAAAGGCTTTAAGGTTGTCTTAGAATATGATAAAGTAATTGTGTCTAAGAATAGTATGTATGTTGGAAAAGGATATTCATGTGAGGGGATGTTGAAATTAAGCATTAATGAAATCAAGAAATCTTCTATTTATATTGTTGAGTATACTCATGATATATGGCATGCTAAATTAGGACATTTGAATTATCAATACATGAATTACATGGCAAATCATGGCTATATAAAATATCAGAAATCAAAAGAAGTTAAGAGCGAAATTTGTGTTCAAGCTAAGTTAACAAATAAGCCTTTTCCAAAAGCTGAAAACAATATACAAATTCTAGAAATTATACATTCTGATATATGTGAGTTAAATGGTATTCTAACTAGAGGAGGAAAGAGGTATTTCATAACCTTTATAGATAGTTATTCTAGATGTACATTTGTATATTTAATGAGAACAGATGAGGCATTTGAGAAATTCAAAGAAGACAAATCTCCTGTTGAAAATCAAAAGAATAAGAAAATTAAAACTCTTTGAAGTGATAGAGGAGAAGAATATTTTCCTGAAATTTTCTCAAAGTTTTGTGAAGAACATGGGATTATTCATCAAAGGTCAACACTGTATACACCCCAACAAAACGGTGTGGCTGAAAGAAAAAATTGAAGTTTAGTTGATATTGTGAATAGTATGCTATTAAATGCTAAGTTACCTCAAAATCTTTATGTAGAAGCACTCTTAACAGCATGTCACATTCAAAATAGAATTATATTAAAGAAACTCTTGAAATCACCATATGAATTATGGAACTTTGGTCGAAAGCCAAATTTGAATTATTTCAAAGTGTGGGGGTGCCTTGCATTTTATAAAGTTCCCAAGCCTCAAAGAACAAAGCTAGGACTAAGAGGTCTTAAAAGCATTTTCGTTGGTTATGCACAAAACTCAAAAGCATATAGACTATTTAATATGAATTCTAATGTTATTGTTTAATCAATACATGTAAAATTTTTTGAAGATGAGTTTATGCATGATACTGCAAATTCAAGAAATGAAAAGGAGAAACATATTGTAAATACTCCTGTAATTGGTTATAAAAGAAAAGATAATGAAAGTTCTATGGAACCAACTGAACAAAGGAGAAGCCAACGAATAAGAAAAGAGAAACATTTATCTTCTGATTTTGTTTCTTCAAGTGCAATTCTTTTCTTGGTAGAAGGTAATAGAGATAAGGTATTGAATAAAACACCTATTCTACTACAAGTAGAAGAAGATCCTAAAACTTTTAATGAAGCTATGTCTTCAAGAGACGCATTCTTTTGGAAGAAAGCTATAAATGATGAAATAGACTCAATTATGTCCAATAATATATGGATCTTAGTTGATTTACCTTCTGGTTCAAAACCAATTGAATGCAAATAGGTGTTTAGAAGAAAATATAAAACTGATGTTCAATACAAACCTTTAAAGCAAGGTTAGTTGCAAACGGGTTTACACAAAAGGAAGGAATAGACTTTTTTGATACATATCTCCAATTGCAAGAATTACATCCATTAGAACTTTGATGGCATTAGCCTCAATTTATAAGCTATACGTACATTAAATGGATGTTAAAACCACATTCTTAAATGGTAATTTAAAGGAAGAAACTTATATGAAACAACCCGAAGGCTTCATTCTTCCTTGTAATGAACAAAAAGTTTGTAAGTTAGTTAAATCACTATATGCCCTAAAGCAAGCTCCTAAGCAATGGCATAAAAGGTTTGATAAAACTATATTATCAAATGGATTTAAACATAATGGGGCTGATAAGTGCATATACTCCAAATTCACTAAAGATTACGGAGTAATAATTTGTCTCTATGTTGATGATATGTTTATTTTTAGTACTAATATGATTGGAATAAATGAGACTAAGAAATATCTAACTTCTGTCTTTCAAATGAAAGATTTAAATGAAGTAGATACCATATTAGGAATCAAAGTTAAGAGACATGATAAAGGCTTTATATTAAGTCAAAGTCATTATATTGAGAAATTACTTAATAAATTTAAGCATCTCAATGTAAAAGAATTCTCTTCACCTTTTGATAGACGTATGCACTTATCATAAAACTATGATCATATTATTGCACAAAATGAATATGCAAGTGTTATATGGAGTATTATGTATGCAATGCATTGTACAAGGCCCGACATAGCCTTTGCCATTGGTAAATTAGCAAGATTTACAAGCAAGTCGGGTCTAAGCCATTGGAAATCCATTTGTAGAATTCTTGGTTATCTTAAAAACACTAAAGATTTTTGTCTGGTTTATTCAGATTACTTAAATGTTTTAGAAGGATTTTCTGATGCAAGTTGGATCACTAGTTTAAGCAATAATAAGTCCACATCATTGATAGGTATATTTATTACCTATGTTTTGGACCATATTAGAACCTAAGTTATATATATATTGTGTAATTTTATGGTTTATATTGTATAAATTCTCCTCACTTGGTTATTGTTTTGTTTTGTAGGTGAAATTAAACACTTTGATAGTTGTGGAAGCAAAACCGAAACTTGGAAGGAGCGAAGGAGGCGATTTGAAGTGTAACAATTGAACATTGAAGCATGCTCCAGGCCAATTCCGGGGTGCACCTGGCCCTTAACCTCCCTGGTGTAAAGAAAGAAGAAACAAGAAGGGAAAAAGCGGGGGAATTCCGGGCCAGGTGCAGCAGTGCACCTGGGCCGGATTTGTAAGTGCCAAAAACAGCAAAGGGAGCCGAGAAACTCTGGGCCAGGGACAGCAGTGCACCTGGCCCGGTCGACACCTTTTCAAATGAGCGGAAAATAAGAGTTTTATTCCATTTTTTGCCTTTCAAAGTGATGTAATTTTAACCCTAAGTATAAATACTATATTTTAGGAGGTTTTAGGGACCTTTGAATTGGATATTTTGAGAGGCAAGAAACAAGAGGAGAGGAAGGAATTTGAAGAAGTGCAATTCAAGAGAGAGATCTTTTGCATCCTTTTCTCACAATTTCTTCTCTTTATACTTTTTCTTATATTAATTTTATTTTCTTTATAATGTTTTATTTTATCATAAACAACTAAACCCTTAGTTGGGGTTTAGGTGGATCCTTTTAGGGATTCGATTAATTTAGTATGATTTGATTGTTCATCATATTATTGGGTTAAATCTAATTTCTTTGTTCTTATTGTTGATTATATGCCTGATCACCATATAGTCTGTGCTAGGGGTTAGGAGAACTGAGAGAGGATTTTAGCCGCTGCACTAGGAAATTAGACGCAATTTAAATTAGATTAGAGATAGTCTAATTGATTGTGATAGCCATAAATCCGAAGATCTTAATGTTCCTAGTTAATTAGGTTATGCACTGAGAGGTGATAATCACTTGACTAGGAAAGATTAGGTGAATTTGAGAGAATCCCTAATTAGGTTAGTGATTGCTATTTTAATCCAAACAATCTTTTCATGCTAGTTAATTGGAAATCTAGGGAGAAGCCTAAGCCTCAACGATCTCATCAATTGAATTTATCCTCTATAATTTAGATTTGCTCACTGTTAATTAGTTACAATTTAATTTTATTTCAATCACTCAATCAATTGAAGGACTCACTGTGATTAATTCTCAAGCAATTATTCGGTTCTCCGTGGGATCGACCCTTGGAATTCTCCGAGGTTTTGTTTACTACACTGACTCTGTACGCTTGCAGATTTCAATCATCAAGTTTTCTGGCGCCGTTGCCGGGGAACCGGTCTAATTGCTGATTAATCAATTTTAGTGTTTTAATTTTATTTTTTTTATTTCATTGTGTTTTCTGGTTTTCTTATCCCTTTTTCTCTCTTTATGAGGTTGTTTATGACCCGACGGACTGAGAGAGACACATCTTAGTTGATACCATACGACTCAGAAATTGAAAGAACCACAAAACAACTTGCTGCTCAGAAGTGTCAGAAACAAAGAGAGATGGCGGATAATCAAGAGCAAGGGAATGTTGAGAATGCAGCCAATGCTGGCAATGGTGGCAACAATCGCAACGCTATTATCAACCCTGTGGTTGAGAATGTTCAGAATCCACTTCAAATCTTAATGGGGGACATCCAAGTGCTTACAGTGGGGCACAGTCCCTCGTGCATTCGAGTTAGCCAGATGGCTAGAAATTATGAGTTGAAGCATGGCCATTTTAATGTTCTACCCACTTTCAATGGATTACCATCTGAAGATGCTATTACCTTTATAAGGGATTTTCATCAGATAGTGGAGTCTATTCTATTACATGGATTGTCTGAAGAAGAACTCAAGATGCGATGTTTCCCTTATTGTTTGAAGAGCAATGCTAGAAATTGGTTGTTGGGTTTGGAGGAGAATTCACTGGATACTTGGCCAAAGGTATTTGAGGCATTCCTATTGCGATTCTATCCTGCACATCGAACCAGCGAGCTTCGAGCAAAAATCCAAGCTTTTGAGCAAGAGGATGATGAAACTTTTCATGCAGCTTGGGATCGATTTAGAGAGTTAATATGCCAGTGCCCACATCATGGTTATCCACTTAATCTTCTGCATCAGTTCTTTTACAAAGGACTAGTTTAGAATGATCGATCGGTAGTGAACAATGCAGCTGGTGGTACTATTTGAGGAAAGACGATGGAGAACATGAAAAGAATTTTTGAGGATTTGGCAGCCAGTTCTCAACAACAAACTGCTAGAAGGAAATCTAAGGCTATAGCTCAGAATGCTCAGACGGCAGAATTGACAACTCAGATGGCAAGTTTAACCCAGCAAATTCAGGCATTGGTGGCACACCAAGCTGGAAATAAGGAGACTTGTTTTCAATATGGTATGTATGATCAACGTTCTCAATTTGGTTTGAATGGAGATCCATCTTATCAACCGGTTGAGGAAGTTAACTACATGGGAGCATATGGAGGAAGACAAGAAGCCAAGAATGATCCATTTGTGCCTACCTATAATCTCAGGTGGAGGAATCATCCCAATTTCTCTTGGAAGGATCAAGGTGCAACTGCTACAAGATCATCGAATCTGCAATCAATGGGACCTCCCGGATTCCAACAGCTGGTTCCATAACTTTTAAGGCCACAATAACCGGTACAACAATCTGGAGTGGAAGACTTGCTTCAAAAATACATGTCTTCCATTGATGTTAAATTAGATAAATTGGGGCAACTTGATGCTTGCATGGACAAGATGGATAAGAAGGTGGAATCACATGCTGTAGCTATTAAAAGTATGGAGGTGCAAATTGGCCAAATAGCACAAGTTTTGACTGAAAGAAACCGAGGGCAACTTCCAAACAACACTGAGGTAAATCCTAGAGGGAGTGTGATAGTTGTCACGCTTCGAAGCGGTAAAGTACTTGATGAAGCTTCTAGGGAAGAAAAGAAAGTGAAAGCACCTGAAAAGTTGATATTGATGATGATAATGTTGTTGTGGTTGAGAATTTACAAGTGGAAAACAGTGAAAGTTCGGCCCAAGGATGGCAGAGCACCGGGGCCAGATTGTGCTTGGACAAAGAAGCAAAGCAAAGCAATGACGTTCCTGGCCAGGGACAGCAAAGCACCTAGCCCGGATCTTCCCTGACACCAGAACCTTCCGTTCAACCGTACATACCTTCAATTCCTTACCCTCAGAAGCAACGAAAACGCTATGATGAGAGCAATTTCAGGCGATTCTTGGACATTTTTAAGAAGCTTCAAATCAATATTCCCTTTGTCGAAGCACTTGCTCAAATGCCAACATATGCAAAGTTTCTAAAGGAATTGCTTTCCAACAAAAAGAAGCTAGAGGAGTTCACCACAGTTCCTTTAACGGAGGAGTGTAGTGCCATTCTCCAGAATAAGCTAGCTCCAAAGTCAAAAGATCTAGGGAGTTTTCTTGTTCCTTGTCTTTTTGGTGATTCTCATGTTTACAAGTGCTTATGTGATTTAGGTGCAAGTGTTAATCTTGTTCCTTTATCTCTTTTCAGGAAATTGGGAATTGGGGAACTTAAACCAACCACCGTGGCTCTTCAATTGGCATATAGGTCTTTAATTTACCCTATCGGAGTTGTAGAAGACCTACTTGTCAAAGTAGGGAAGCTAATTATTCCTATCGATATTTATGTGATGGACATGGATTTCGATAGAGAAGTACCAATCATCCTTGGAAGACCATTCCTCACCGCAAGCGGAGCTTTAATCGATGTGCCAACTGGTAGGATCACATTTAGGATTGGTAACGAAAGGGAAGTGATTCAAGTTTTTGAACCTTTGAAAATTCAATGTTTTGATGATGATCATTCACTTCTGTCTATGAGTTCTATGCAAGAGAAAGAAGAGAATAAGCATTCTAAGGAGGCAATTACTGAAGCTACAAAACAAGATGGATTTTATGGAGCATATCTACATGGTTTTTCTAGGATTACTTGATTTGTGGCATAGTCAAGCTAATGACTATAAACAAGCGCTTGTTGGGAGGCAACCCAACCGATTTCTTATTTTTCATTTTTTTTCTATTTCTCTTATTTTAATATTTTTTAATTACCTCTCATACTTTACAATGTTTGTTGACAGTTCGTTTGTTACGAATATCAGGAGTCAAAAGGGAGCAATGATGAAGCTTATTTTCATGCCAAGAACAGGGAGTATCGTTTCACTTTTTTTCTGATATTTTGTGAGCTATAATGTTGAGGACAACATTGTCTTAAGTGTGGAGGGATGGCTTTGTGCTTTGTGGTGCTTTGTGTTCAAATTTTTTTCTATTTTTTTCTTATTTATTTGTGTCATTTTCTTAGGATTTATTTGTTTTCTTTCTATATGTTTAGCATGTTAAATAGTAATTAGATTAATGGATTATACCATTGTATGAGTAGGTGAAATTTAGCTAATTGACATGAGTTTCATAATGTGATTAGTTAATTTTGCTAAGTCTAAGTACTTAAGTTCATAAAAATTGATTTTGCTAAGCAACATGTATTGGGTTAGTAACAAGTGTAACCGGTGAGCTTTTGAGCCTTCAACAATTTTCTTGTTTTTAGAGTGTGATTTTCCTAGCATTATACTTCTAGAACTTGCACGGTATCTTTTTGAGATTACATAATCATATTATTGGTACATATGGAAATAAAAGGTCTTTAGGAATCCGTTTGAGCCAAAAAGGCAACCTTGTATATTTTAATCTACTAGTAAACCCATTTGAGCCTAATTGTTAAATCTTTAGCCTTTTCTTTGTACTTTTTCCCTAAGAACCTTCAGCCTATATTGGAAAAACAAGTATGTGCACCCAAATTCTTAATTAGTAGAGATTTGACTTATTTAATGTGATGTTCTTGGGGTTGTGTGCAAAAGAATAAGTGTGGGGGAGATGGTGAAGTGTATAAAGTGGTGATGGGAAGAATTCTTGTCAAAAAAAAAAAGGGCATTCAAAGTTCAAAATTGCCTTAAAAAAATTGAAAAAAAAATGATGATTGGCATGAATTTCTGGAGTTTGAAAATATGAAGAAAAGAAGGAATTTTGCGAAATACAACAAGTTGGTAAAGTGGTTTTTGATCAAGATATCCTAGGTCTTTCTTGATTTCTTTACTCTACCAATTTTGAATTGTTTTGTTTTTCCCTCTTATTCTTTTCTTTGATAACCTACTTGTCTCTCTGGCCCCTTTACAACCATAATTGGAGACTTTTTGATTCATGTGCACTATATAAATGGGAGTAGTGGAGATAAGATTAAGTGCAAGCCTATGGTAAGTAATGCTAGAGAAAAATCTTGAGTTCACCCATTATTAAATACTTTGGAGCGATAAACACTACATCCAGTGAAGTTATCTAGCCCATGCATTTGAATTGGTGAAAGAGATAGATATGTTACTTATGTATTTAGAGCTTAGGTAGATTTAATTATGATCATTATGTTTCTTATGTTATCAGTTGAATTTTTGCTTATTTTATATCTTGGTCTATGAAGTGAGTCTAATTACTTTCTAACTTGTTCATTTGTTAAATGTTTGTGGGTATCGTTCTGGTAAACCCTCAGGAGACTATAACTCCTTCTCTATGGGCACTTAGGGGTTTAAAGGCTTGTGGTATATGCTAAATGCCACCGTACACCTATGAAAGTGGAATAATTTTTGTTTATGATAGTTTAGGTTAGCTAGATTTAAGTTTGTATTGCTTGAGGACAAGCAATTAGCTAAGTGTGGGGATATTTGATAAGTATATTTATTACCTATGTTTTGGACCATATTAGAACCTAAGTTATATATATAATGTGTAATTTTATGGTTTATATTGTATAAATTCTCCTTACTTGGTTATTGTTTGTTTTGTAGGTGAAATTAAACACTTTGATAGTTGTGGAAGCAAAACCGAAACTTGGAAAGAGCGAAGGAGGCGATTTGAAGTGTAACAATTGAACATTGAAGCATGCTCCAGGCCAATTCCGGGCCAGGTGCACTGGTGTACCTGGCCCCTAACCTCCCTGGTGTAAAGAAAGAAGAAACAAGAAGGGAGAAAGCAGGGGAATTCCGGGCCAGGTGCAGCAGTGCACCTGGGCCGGATTTGTAAGTGCCAAAAACAGCAAAGGGAGCCGAGAAACTCCTGGCCAAGGACAGCAGTGCACGTGGCCCAGTCGACACCTTTTCAAATGTGCGGAAAATTAGAGTTTTATTCCATTTTTGCCTTTCAAAGTGATGTAATTTTAACCCTAAGTATAAATACTATATTTTAGGAGGTTTTAGGGACCTTTGAATTGGATATTCTGAGAGGCAAGAAACAAGAGGAGAGGAAGGAATTTGAAGAAGGGCAATTCAAGAGAGAGATCTTTTGCATCCTTTTCTCACAATTTCCTCTCTTTATACTTTTTCTTGTATTAATTTTATTTTCTTTATAATGTTTTATTTTATCATGAACAACTAAACCTTTAGTTGGGGTTTAGGTGGATCCTTTTAGGGATTCGATTAATTTAGTATGATTTGATTGTTCATCATATTATTGGGTTAAATCTAATTTCTTTGTTCTTATTGTTGATTATATGCCTGATCACCATATAGTCTATGTTAAGGCCTAGGAGAATTGAGAGGGGATTTTAGCCTATGCACTAGGAAATTAGACGCAATTTAAATTAGATTAGAGATAGTCTAATTGATTGTGATAGTCATAAATCCGAAGATCTTAATGTTCCTAGTTAATTAGGTTATGCACTGAGAGGTGATAATCACTTGACTAGGAAAGATTAGGTGAATTTGAGAGAATCCCTAATTAGGTTAGTGATTGCTATTTTAATCCAAACAATCCTTTCATGCTAGTTAATTGGAAATCTAGGGAGAAGCCTAAGCCTCAACGATCTCATCAATTGAATTTATCCTCTATAATTTAGATTTGCTCACTGTTAATTAGCTACAATTTAATTTTATTTCAATCACTCAATCAATTGAAGGACTTACTATGATTAATTCTCAAGCAATTATTCGATTCTCCGTGGGATCGACGCTTGGAATTCTCCGAGGTTTTGTTTACTACACTGACTCTGTACGCTTGCAGATTTCAATCATCAATCATGTTGGATTTTTACTTTGGGTGGTGCTGCAATAAGTTGGACATCCAAGAAACAAACTTGCATTTCACATTCAACCATGGAATCCAAATTTATAGCTTTAGCAATAGCAGGCAAGGAAGTTGAATGGCTAAGAAATTTAATTAATAAATGTAGAGTTGTGGCCACAACCAATGAATGCCATTACCTTGTTTTGCGATAGTGAACCATGTCTAGAGCATATAGTGAAATTTACAATGGTAAGTCTAGACACATTAGCTTACTTAAGACATGACTACATAAGAGAGTTGATTAGTAATGAGATAATTACTATAACATATGTTAAATCCGTAAGTAATTTGGCGGATCCTCTTACCAAGGCGCTACCTATAAATTTGGTAAGAAGCACCACTAATGGAATGGGTTTGCAATCCTTTTAGACACCAATAATGGAAACCCAACTTTGAATTAGAAACCTCTAATTATAAAGTTTAATGGGTAAAAACAAATTATTTCAAAGTGTCTATTAGTACTAGTTAAACCCATTCAAATTAAAAGGAAAATAAACTAGTACTCTCCATTGCGAGTTAAGAAGGTGAGCATTGACTCTTAATGAAGTTTTAAGTTAGAAAGTCTATTAGCAATGTGGACTTAAGATATACATAAAACTTCACCTATATAAACATTGAAGTGGAGCCGCTTCAACAAAGAAAGAATTAGGAACTCCTTCTTATAAATGTCTATGAAATTTGATAAGCACATGGCCATAAAAGTGCTAAAGGCAGTGATAGCCTATAAGTTGAGATTAAATAAATATTATGTGTGTTATATCTTTAATTGTAACATAAAGACTATGTGGTTTAATTTGCGAACACCAACATCTCTGTTAGAATTCTAAGATATATATACTAACTAAAGGTTAAAACCGAGAGGAACTGACACGTCCAAACCTATCAAGTTGTGAAATTTGTATATAGTTGTAAAGCCAGGCGATGAATTGGAACTTGCTTTGCACATTTTGAACTTCCTTTAGCTTAATTACTAGTTTAGAAACCCAAATTTGTAGTTCAGAGTCGACTGGGTGCACTAGGGGTTCAAAAATTGAGACAATTGGGCCAAGTTGATCAAAGGTCAACATAAAAAGGTTGACTTTGGCACCGGACTTGGTCGGATCTGGCGCCGGACTCACCAAATTTAAATAGGAGGTCGGTTGCCCGACCCCCCATTTTGCACCATTTTCACTTCTTCTTCAATTCTCTTCGAATTCTCTCAACTTCCCATCGATTTCATCCCTTCAATTCACCTTCAAACACTTAACTAAACATCATAAACAATTTCTTTAGCTTCCTTAAAGATCATCAAAGATCTTTAAAGTTTCCAAAGAATTCAACTTGGAGTCATTTTGTTCTTCGAGCTATATCTCTCAATCCAACCATAGGCTTTGACTGATTTCTTGGTATGTTGTTCTAGACTCTCTGACCTTTAATTTGACTACTTATTTGCTGAATTTCTTGGAATATCAAAGTTCATTTAAGTTCAACACCAATTGCACCATTTGATTTCCAATTCGAATTTCTTGCACGTTTAGCCATTCAATTCAGATTTTGAAGCTATAGTCTCTTAGTTTAAGTATTGACATATGTGTGTGTTTCGAATTACATGCTGATTGATGCAAAATTGAACTTGAGCTGAGCTTAGAGGTAGAAAAACCGCCTCCTCGGCCTTCAACAGAGGTGAGTCCCGCACAGGATTCACCCCAATCCTGTGCCGAACTCACCAAATTTAGGAGAAAATCTCTCAAATTGGCCACTCTAGCGGGGGAGTGAGCCAGACTAGCGCAAGACTTGTACTGTAACAGGGGCATTTGGTCATTTCACCCCTAGACCCCCAAATAACCATAGTTAACTTTCGGACTTATCTAATTTAGTTTCAAAACCCTAGAAACCCTAATTATGGCATGTTTTGATGTTTAAATTTAGTCGAAAGCCTTTATTAATCAAATTAGATTTCAATTTGATTATTTAGCTACGAGATTGTACGAGACCGAGCACTAGCATTCGATGGGTTTATTTGGAAGTATACAAACCTCCCTTATTTGTGAGTGGCTTGGATTATAGTGGTTGACCACTGTGGGGTCAACCGTTTTCAAATTTCTTTATTAACTGTTTTATAAAATGTTTATAACGTTTTGGGATATGGATTGTCCACCCTCACACATGAGTTTATAAAAGGATTTAAGGGTGGGTTTTCAAAAGAAAATGTGAAATATTATTATTATATTTTATTGATGATTATGACCTATGGGAGTTGATTGATTGAGAGGTTCTCGGTGCTCCGATTAGAAGGAGCGTGTGGACCGAGTGAGGCATGCCATTGACCAAGTAGCCCTGGACCGCCTTTTGAGGGGGACAGTGAGTGCGAAACCTTGGGAGAGGTGCGCAGGGAAGCTCGCCAGGGCTCAAATGTAGTTGTGCTCCACCCACAGCGATGGCAATGTCAAGGGAACGGGCTAAAGAATAAAGAAATATACTTTTGAGGTATGAGTTGAAGCCCTTGACGGTCTAGTGGGGCACCCAAGTGCACGGGTGTATCTTTGGGACGATTTCAGATGCCAACCCATTTATGAGACTTGATAATTGATTTGGTCTTTGGGATTCCATCTACGATTTCTCAAAATGGTTTTATTGAACAAGTTTTGGATTATTTCATATCCCCAGCCTGAGGTGATCGATAATTATAACCAAGTCCCTCACTGGGTACATATATTTTTGTACTCACCACATTCATTTATTTTTGTAGGTCATCAGGCTTCAGACGACAGGCGTCCTGATAAACAGTGATCACTGGTATCTCACACCATTTTGTAGGTTCAACCCAAATCTCTTGTGATTCCTGGCTTGGGAATAGTGTTGAATACTATTATATCTTTCCACTGCATATTTACATCATAAAACATGTCACTTTTATTATATAAATATCTTATGATATTTTTTCTTATATATTATTTTCACTATATATTTACAAATATTGCTCGAGTACACCTTATTTATGCCTTGTACCATCTTGGATAGCCTACCTTTCATAGTAAGTATCTCGAGGTGGTACTGTAGTTGTCATGTGGTCGAGCCCTCTAGTCGGGGTGTGACAATTTGATTGGTGTCAGAGATTTTTTAAAATATACATTATATCTATAATATACCAAGCTGAGGAGTTCACATAGTTTTGAGATTTCTGATTTTTAGGATAGAGGTATGGGCACGTATAGAATAGAAATTTTTATGATTGCTGACCTAGATTTTATGTAGCATTACATCATGCCTCCTAGATGCAAAGATACGCTGACACCTCGGTACCTAAAAGAAGAGGTCACCCTCGTTGGCAACTTGAGGCATAGCCCAGTACCGATCCAGAGACCGGAATGATCTCAGATTTGCCTACTCCACTAGTAGTGACTGGAGACGAGACCCAGTAGCCAGGTTTTCATCATGATGTTCCACCTCCCCCACCTCAGGCAACTGCCACACTGGTGCAGTACACGCCCGCCGACCTCAAGCGAATGTTTGATAACTGGACCAATCGATTCTTTTCTACATACGTACCCAGCGGCGCATATCAGCCTACTGACACTGCACCACCTATTCATCTGACTCCGTCGATGCTAACACTGACATGGCTGCACTACACTCTTGATCTACCACAATCCTCCCAGTAGCTCACTGATCAGTCTACTCAACTGTATCAGCCACCGCTTCTATTGAGGTCCCACTGTACTTTCAGCCTGGCAATGCGGTGAATACCTCTTAGGGTGCCATTGCTTTAAAAACCCACCTGGTGAAGCTCCTTCACATCATGAAAAGACTAGACACTCCGAAACTCTCCGACACTTCCATCGACGCAGCTTGGGACTAGTTGCATTTTGTCACCAAGAATATGGAGGGTTTGGAGATGACTTCGGATGAGCGGGTGAGTGTTGTCACCAGATACCTTTAGGATGAGCCATTGAGTTGGTGGACCAATCTGGAGAGCCGAGCCACTGGACCGGTTACCTGAGAGACTTTTGTTACTGAGTTCTGATGGAGGTTCCTATAGGAAAAGATGATAATGAGGAGATACAGTGAGTTTCTCTGATTGCAACAGGGTGATATGTCCATCGAGAGATATGAGACGCAAAGGCATTTAGAGAATCGGTCCGATTCTATCTTTATTCGTTCCGTTTGAAGAAATGAAGGATCCCAAAGAAACGATCTTTCTTTTAGTTGTTGAATGTCTCTTTGATTGATCAATATGTGATATTCCAAATTGCCCATTGGGAATAGAGTCAAAATGCCTTCTTATTACTTTCTATTCAAAGTAGATTCTCAATTGGCAAAGTCTCGCTGTATTGTTGGAATTAATTATAACTATATTTAATAAAAATTTCAAAATTTTGACTCGATCCTCTGAATCTATATTTACCCGAAAATAACGAATAATGAAACAATTCAGATATTGGTATTTCGTTCTTGTTTCAAAAATTCTGCTTTCTTATTCCCATCATAGGATAACCAAAGGATGATCCATAAGAAAGGTGGCAGGATTCAAACCTATGGCCGGCCCGACCCTGACCCGCAGGGTTGGGTGGCCTATATTTTATGTTTTTGACGAATAGATGCCTTCGCATCTTTTGTCTCTATCTTATTATGACTTACTTCGTAATAAGATATTCTTTTCTACTTTTTGGGAATCTGTTCTAGCTAGCGGATTCTTTCATGATCTTTCAGGGCCATGGAGAGCTCGCTTCCTATAGTTTGCAGAGGACTAAACCATCTACACCCAATATGAGATTCACTATCTCACATATGGATAGAAATCTTCTTCAGCTTCTCTTTGACAGCGGTCATAGGGGGGGTTCAGAAAGGATCTGATCGTAGATAGAGACTTTTTCTTGTGCAGGGGTAGGGGGCGGATATAGCCAGGGAGCGCGTCGGGGAGGATTCCCGATCTTAACCAGCCAGCCCCAGAATTGACCGATGTCGAATTGGCGCAGGAGATGGAACAGGCTCTAGCGGTCGTAGTAGGAATGTAGGAAAGTGCTAAAACCAGTAATGCCCGATTCCCAATTGTTGGTACGCAGGAGTGCACTTCAGTTTTCCCTTTACTAGTAGGGGGTCCCGTGGTTCCCGGTTCTTTTCCTTTAGTGCTTTGACCCAGACTTTCACATCATCTTTCGTATATCTTCGAAGAGGCCCTCTGCATATAGTTTGTCAATGGTCTTCGATGGGAGATAATACAGCTTATGACGCCCAGCCCCGGAGCCACTTTCGAATAGCATCGATAGAATGCCCTGTGGGCCAAGACTATGATTGCCCAGCATCAGTCAGGAGGTTTGAGTAATAGCGGACAATGATCTTTTAACATATCTTCAGACCTTGCATCGAAGAAATCAAAGGGCACAAACTCTTATAGTGGGGTGTCCAGAGACAGTTCCACCAAGTCCTCAGCACCACAGTTATCACTTCCTCCACCACCATCTTACTTTGGTGGTCGAGGAAAAGGGACATTTGGATTTAGTTCCATGATTAAAGGGTTGTTTGGGAAAAAGAGAGCGGAGTCTGCACCGCGGTGTCCGCACTGCAAACAGTACCATTTCGGACTGTGCATAAATGTCATTAGATGTTATCAGTGCAGAGCGATAAGCCACGTAGCACGTGCTTGTCCACTTACTATCTCTACACTACCTAGACAGAGTTTTGGTCAGCCTTCGACAGAACCAAGTAGTTATGGAGGATTCCGTCCTTTTCAGCCGTTACGACACTTCTATGCTACCCCGTCTTCCTCTCAGCAGTATTCTAGTGCTAGTGGTAGTTCAGTACTTCAGAGACAACCCCAACAACAGCAGTAATAGACACAGATTTATGCGATGTCGTAAGAGCACGCCAACGTCTATCCAGATGTAGTCACCAATAAGTATATATTTAAATATTCATGAATAGTAATTTTTTGCACGTAAAGATACCATCACGTTCACAGTTGATCGTAAAGTGAAAATAACCGCTTTAGAAAATTTTTGAACGTTACGTGTGGTAGTCATTTTCAATCAACCGGCTTATGTGATTATGGATACTGGAGCCGCTCTGTCATATGTGAATACCAAGTTCGCAGTGTATGCTGATAGACCACTATCGCCCTTAGGATACGAGCTATTGGTGAATACGCCTTTGGGTGAGAGAATAGTTTGAAGTATGGTGTATCAAAGATGTGCAGTGAGGTTGGAGAACCTAATGTTTGAGGCGGACTTGATTCCTCTGCAAATGTCCGATTTCGATGCCATATTGGAGATGGATTGGTTAGGAAGATATCGTGTGCAGATCCTTTGCAAGCATCACTTGGTGAGAATTCCCTAACCTGACGGCAGCATTGTTGACTTCTACAGTGAACGCAGAGGCACACTGAATATCATCTCCGCCATTCAAGCTAGTAAATTAGTACAAAAGGGGTGTGAAGTTGTGTTACCCATGTAGTAAATAGTTCGGTGAAAGAACTAAAAATCGAAGGCATTCCGGTAGTGAATGAGTTTCTGGATGTTTTCCCTGATGAATTACCTGGTTTGCCACCTGAGAGAGACTTCGACTTCCTTATCGAAGTCTATCCCAATATGGATCCAATCTCTATGGCTCCATACCACATGGCACCCACTGAACTTGTTGAACTGAAGAAATAACTCACCGAATTATTGGAGAAAGGATGCATTCGGCCGAGTACTTCGCCTTGGGGAACTTCAGTTTTGTTTATGAAGAAGAAAGATGGTTCCATGCGACTTTGTATCGACTACCGCAAGCTTAATGCTCTGACTGTGAAGAATAGATACCCACTGCCTCGCATTTATGATTTATTCGATCAGCTTAGAACTGCATGAGTATTCTCTAAAATCGATCTATGATCAGGTTATCACTAGTTGAAGATACGAAAGGAAGATATTTACAAATCTTCCTTTCATACACTATACATACATTTTGAGTTTTGTGTGATGTCGTTTAGACTTACCAAAGCTTCAGCGGCATTCATGGACTTGATGAACCGAGTGTTCCATCCCTATCTAGACTGATTTGTCATCGTATTCATTAATGACATATTGGTTTATTCAAGAAATCGATGAGAGCATGTCAATCATCTCCGTATAGTGCTACAGACTCTTCGAGAGCACCAGTTGTATGCCAAGCTCTCCAAATGCCAATTCTGGTTATAGCAAGTTGGATTCATTGGTCATGTTGTGACTAAGGAAAACATATTGGTGGATTCCAACAAGATTGAAGCGATTGATAATTAGAAACGCCTCACCAATCCTACTGAAATTTGAAGCTTCTTAGGATTAGCTGGATATTACCGGAGATTTGTAGATGGATTCTCCACGATTACTACACCTTTAACGAAACTGACTCACAAGGATGTTAAGTTTCTCTAGTCAGAAGCTTGCAAAGAGAGTTTTCAAAAGTTAAAGGACAAGTTAACATTAGCACTTGTACTTACTCTGCCAGTGAGTGGCAAGGAATTCATCGTGTACACTGATGCCTCACACCAAGGACTCGAATGCGTGTTGATGCAAGATGGAAGGGTAATTGCCTACGCTTCTCGACAATTGAAGTATAAGGAGGAGAAGTATCCAGTTCATGACTTGGAGCTTACAGCCATAGTTTTCGCTTTGAAGATTTGGCATCGTCACTTATATGGTGAAACTTGTCGCATTTACACCAATCACAAGACCTTGAAGCACTTCATGAGTCAACGTGATCTGAACATGAGGCAAAGACAATGGCTAGATCTCATCAAAGATTATGATCTTGTCATTGGTTACCATCCCGGCAAAGCAAATGTGGTTGCAGATGCCTTAAGCCGAAATGTGGTTACTCCTTTGACGACAATCAGAGATGTTTATTTGCCAGAGTTGGTAGAGCTTAGGTCAACTGGAGCTAGATTGGCCTATGATTTCCGTAATGGCGCATTGATTGCACATATTACAACTAGGCCTGTATTAGATGATCGGATTTGTGATCTCCAGATTTTTTATTTGAGATTACAGCAAGAGCTTCAGAAGTTGTAGCTGGGCGAACAATTTGAATTTTCCGTTCAAAGCAATGGAGTTCTATTATTTAGAGGTAAAGTTTACATGTCGAACGACCTTGACCTTAAGGGTACTATTCTATAGCATGCTCATTCTTCACCATTCGCCATGCATGTAGGTAGCACCAAAATGTATCGAACAATCAAAGATCATTATTGGTGGCCTGGAATAAAGAGAGAAGTTGCTAAATTTGTGATGAAATGCCTGACATGCCAGCAAGTGAAAGCAAAACGTCAAAACCCCTTTGGGACATTTCGGCCTCTATAAATCCCCGAATGGAAGTGGGAGCAATCACCATGGACTTTATGACTGGTTTTTTATGCATCAAACATGGAATCGATGTTGTATGGGTGATTGTGGATAGACTCACCTAGTCAGCGCACTTCCTATTTGTGAGCATGAGATGGAGTGTAAACCAATTCGCACAGCTTTACATGAATGAAGTTGTTAGACTCCATAGGGTTCCAGCCTCCATAGTTTCGGATTGTGATCCGAGGTTCACTACACAATTCTAGAGTAGTTTTCAGCAAGTAATAGGAACCCAACTCTGCTTTAGTACATCTTCTCATCCACAGACCAATGGTCAGTCGGAGCGCACCATTCAGATATTGGAAGACATGCTGCGGGCATGTGCACTCGAGTTTACCGGTGGATTGGACACTTACCTATCTTTGGCAGAGTTTGCATACAACAATAGCTACCAATCTAGTATTGGTATGGCTCCGCACGAAGCTCTGTACAATAAGAAATGTAGAACCCTATTATACTGGGATGAAGTGGGAGAAAAGCAGATTTTCGACAAGGCAGAGATTGAATTCACCATTAAAAAGGTAAAATTCATTCGGGAGCCACTTAAGGCAGCCGAGGATTGAGATCAAAAGTATGCGCAGCGAAGAATGACGCCTTTAGAAATCCAAGTGGGAGATCAAGTTTTCTTGAAGGTTTCTCCTTGGAAGGGCGTTATCAGATTTCGCAAAACGGGAAAGCTGAACTCGAGGTGCATAGATCTGTTCCTAATCACCGAACGGATTGGGCTAATGGCATATCGCTTGGAGTTGCCGCCTGATATGGCAAGAATACATGATGTCTTTCATGTATCCATGCTCAGGAAGTATGTACCAGATCCATCACATGTACTTCAAACTCCACCAGTGAAGCTGAAGAAGAGTTTGGACTTTAAGGTTCGACCTGTAGTCATATTGGATCGACAAGCTCGATCATTGAGGAACAAATATGTTCCCTTAGTGCGAGTATTGTGGAGAAGCTCGCATATCGAGGAACAAACTTGGGAACCTGAGAGTGACATGAGACGTGACTTCCCCCACTTGTTTGAGAATTAGATTAATGCAATTTTGAGGACGAGATTTTCTTAAGGGGGGAGAGTTGACACGCCCGGACCTAGTCCGCACGTGTCAAGTTGTGAAATTTGTATATAGTTGTAAAGCCAAGTGATGAATTGGAACTTTCTTTGCTCATTTTGAACTTCTTTTAGCTTAATTACTAGCTTAGAAACCCAAATTTGTAGTCCGAAGTCGATTGGATGCACTAGGGGTTCGAAAACTGAGACAATTGGGCCAAGTTGACCAAAGGTCAATATAAAAAGTTGACTTTGGTGCCGGACTTGGTCGGGTCCGGCACCGAATTCACCAAATTTAAATGGGAGGTTGGTTGCCCGACCCCCCATTTTACACCATTTTTACTTCTTCTTCAATTCTCTCCAAATTCTCTCAACTTTTCACCGATTTCATCTCTTCAGTTCACCTTCAAACACTTCACTAAACATCATAAACAACTTCTTTAGCTTTCTTGAAGATCAACAGTACCAAAATCATCAAAGATCTTCAAAGTTTCCAAAGAATTCAACTTAGAGTCATTTTGTTCTTCGCGATATATCTCTTAATCCAACCATAAGCTTTGGTTAATTTCTTGGTATGTTGTTCTAGGCTCTCTAAGCTTTAATTTGACTACTTATTTGCTAAATTTCATACATTGAGCTAGGAGATATGTTGAATTGAAGATCAAAGTTCATTTTAGTTCAAAACCAATTGCACCCTTTGAGTTCCAATCCGAATTTCTTGCATGTTTACCCACTCAATTCAGTTTTTGAAGCTATAGTCTCTTAGTTTAAATATTGAAATGTGTGTGTGTTTCGAATTACACGTTGATTGGTGCAAAATTGAGCTTGAATCGAGCTTAGAGGGGAAGGAACCGCCTCTTCAGACTCCAATAGAGGCGAGTCCCGCGTGAGATTCACCCCAATTCCGTGCCGAACTCACCAAATTTGGGAGCAAATGTCCCAAATTGGCCACTCCCTCGTGAGAGTGACCCAGACTAGCACCAGACCTGAACTATAACAAGGGCATTTTGGTCATTCCACCTATAATTGACCATAGTTAACTTTCGAACTTATCCAATTTAGTTTCAAAACCCTAGAAACCCTAGTCATGCCATGTTTTGATGTTTAATTGTTAGTCGAAAGGCTTTATTAATCAAATTAGATTTCAATTTGATTATTCAGGTATGAGATTGTACGAGACTGAGCAGTAGTATTCGAGCTAAAGCATTTGAGGTATTTATTTAGAAGTATACAAACCTCCCTTACTTTTGAGTGGCTTGGATTATAAATGGCTTTAAGGGTGGGTTTTCAAAAGAAAATATGAAATAGTATTATTATGTTTTATTCATGATTATGAAAAGGTTAGAGGGAGCATGTGGATCGAGTGAGACATGCCACCGACTAAGTAGTCGTGGACCGCCTTTTGAGGGGTACGATGAGTGCAAGACCCTTGGAGATGCACGCAGGGAAGCTCACTAAGGCTCGAGTGTAGCTGTGTTCCACCCACAGTGATGGCAACGTCAAAGGAAGAAGCTAACAAATAAAGAAAAATGGTTTTGAGATATGAGTTGAAGCCCTTGACGGTCCAATGGGGCACCCAAGTGACACACTCGGACCTAATCCAACTTTTTTGTACCAACGGAACAGTGTAGACGGTGTACTAAATTGAATAATATGTCGGTCCGGATGTGTCTGATTATGAAGAAAAGTTTAGCTTAAGATAAGACGGAGTTGGAAGATGAGGTGATTGACAATGCATGGAAGTAACTAAACTCCAATTGGACTTCCTTTAAGTCCATAGCCAATGGATTAGATATCCATTGGTGTGAAAGTCGGCGGATTAGGCCAATGATCGAGATTAAAAGAAATTGAAAAGAGGAAAGAAAGTCTGGCCCGAGGTCTGAGTAGGCCTGATAGTGGGCTTCCCTATAAATAGAGGGAGGTCGAGCCTCTCCCCCTCATTTCTCTTTTCCCCTCATTTCTCTTGTCTCTCTTTTTGCCCTTTTTGGAGCAACTTCAGACTTTTGGCCGATCCAGACAAACCGACAGACGAATCAAGATAAGTTTCTAATATGCTATTCTACTCACCTAGATTTGCATCATACTTAGTTTGCACGTAAATCCATGCATAGGTCTAGGATAGATCTCGATTCAAAGTTTAATTTAGCTTTTTAGCTAGATTTAGATTTAGGTTCTAGATCTGAGAACTTTGAGCTGATGATTCTCGTTTTCTTTTGGTAAACGCGTCGTAGGAGCTAGGGGGATTGCATGTTTCGAATTTCGGGGAAAACCGTGGGACGAGGGGCTCAAAAACCGAGAAAATGGCTCGGTTCTTGAGCCTTGGAACCAGCTCCCTCGCGAGAGCCAGTCTCTAGCGCAGGGGAAGGGCATTTTCAAGCCTCCCGCATGGGAGGCGAGTCACTCTCGTAAGGGAGTGGCCCAAAAGCCAAGTGCAAGTCTCGCGCGAGAGTCACCTATTTGCCCTAGGGGCAAAGTGGTAATTTTACCCTTAAAGCCCAATTTTGACCCTAAACCTCCTGGACCTTTTTCCAAGCCTCGAAACACATCCAAACATCATCTTAGGTCATACTAGAGTGTCATAGGTGCATTCATAAGATCTATTATGAATGCTCTCTTTTTTTTTCATGTAATTAGAGTTCCAGACGTTCGAGTGCGGCGACATTCCAAAGATCGATCTTCGTGGGACATTTGGGAGTATACGAACCTCCCAACACTGTGAGTGGCCTTGCATTCAATGTTTAGCTATTTAGGGCTAAATGCTTTTATTGTTATAAATGTTTTAATTAAATGATTTAGGATTCAGGTATTCCTTCATATCGCCACACATGTTGTTATACGCCACAAGGGCAAAGGTTTTGAGAAAATTTAATTTATAAGATGTATGTATGTATGTATGTATGTATGTATGTATGTATGTATGTTTTTATATTTATATATGAAAGGTATAACATGAGTGCCTAACGGGGCATGATCATACATACGAGCGGACTCGATAAGACTCGACACTTCATGTAAGGAAGCGAGTGGACCGAGATAACCATGCCCGCGGAGGTTCCCATGGACCGCCTTTTTGAAGGGGCATGGTGAATATATAGGCCTAGAGTATAGATGCACAGAGGGAGACTCACCAGGACTATTGTAGCTACGACCACACAGTGATTGGCATCGTCGAGGGAACGGGCTTAGAGAGAGATACCTATATCTTTTTATACATATATATGTATTTTCAAAAAAAAAGAATATAAATTTCCTTATTAAAGGACAGTTTTAAAAAGAAGAGAGATAGCTCTCGACGATCCGAGATTCCTCGACCACGGCCAAAGTCGAGCCTCATTGGTTTTCACGGCCAGCTCATAGTTAGATGTTGTTATTATTATTATTATTATTATTATTGTTTTACTTAGAAAAGGATTTGGGGTAAATGTTTTAAAAAGGTTTTTAAAAGAAACATGTAATGTTTTCTGAATTGTTTTGGTATTACCCGAACTCCCCAAGCCTATTTGACTTTGCATTGAACCTTTGTCACTCACCTATATTCCAATATTGTTGGATGCAGTTCCCCCGCGCGAGGACGCTAGATGGTTCAGAGGCTCATAGGAGTGCTTGGTGGCTAAGGAGTTAGCATATTCCGCTGCGTAGGTTGTTCCTTAAACTAGTCCACTGGTAATCTTTTGATTAGTTATTATTATAAATATTTTCTAACTAAGGTTTAGTTTTGATGGTTTTGCAGTGACGATACTCTTTCTATGCCTTATGCCATCTCAGGTAGCCCTCTTTCATGGCACGTATCTCGAGGTGGCACGACGGTTGCCACATGGCCGACCCAGTGGGTTGGGGCGTGACACAAGTGCACAAGTGTACCTTTAGGACAATTTCAGATGCCAGCCCATTTATGAGACTTGATATTTGATTTGGTTTTTGGGATTCCATCTATGATTTCTTAAAATGGTTTTATTAAACAAGTTTTGGATTATTTTATATCCCCAGCCTGAGGTGATCGGTCATTATAACCAGGTCCCTCACTGGGTACATATATAATTGTGCTCACCACATTCACTTATTATTGTAGGTCATCAGGCTTCGGACGACAAGCGTCCCGGTGGACAATGATCACTGGTATCTCACCAGCAGACCACGATTTTATAGGTTCCACCCAGATCCCTTGTGAATCCTAGCTTCAAAATAGTATTGAATACTATTATATCTTTTCGCCACATATTTACACTGTAAAATGTGCCACTTTTATTATATAAATATCTTATGATATTTTTTTATATATTATTTTCACTACATATTTACAAATATTGCTCGAGTACACCTTATTTATGCCTTATACCATCTTGGATAGCCTGCTTTTCACGACACGTATCTCGATGTGATATAGTAGTTGTCACGTGGCCGAGCCATCAGGTCGGGGCATGACGGGAACCTTCTTGTATTCATAATGTTTATTTGTGTGAAATGTCAAGTATTAAACATCAACATTCTAAACTAGTGGGGGATTGTTAGATAGTTTAAGAATGTTGAAAGCACACTATCCCACATTATTAAGAAATGTGCTGTAAGAGTGATATAAAAAGCACAAGTTAATGAACTTGTATAATTGGACTACTAAAGACAGACTTGAACCAAGCCCAAATTCTTCTATAGAAAATAGAAGAATTTTAAATAGTCAAAGATTAGGCACTTGGGCACTTAGGTGCCTTGAGTTTTTTCGTGAATTACAAATAACTTTTTAATTTTCATAATTAATTTTTTATAGTTACCAAAAGACATGTTTATTAGATTTTCAAGATGAATAAATATCTTATAAAGAGACATGTTTAAATTAGATATTCATGTCTTTATAAAGAGACATAACTATCTTAGATATCTATACAAATTGTGTCTATTCACCAACTATATATATAGACAAGTTTAAACTGACTATTTTACTACTTAATTTTTTAAAGTTATCTTAAAGGCTTTGTTGTATCCGATCGGCATAATTGCTTTTAAGAAAGTTTTACGCCTCAAAGTCTCAATCTTCTATTTCTTCCGATTCTATTTCTTTCTTCTATAATTTTCATTTTAACAGTTTTGGATTAACAAAGCTGTCATCTTCAATTACTATCATCTTTAAAGTTATTTTAAAGTATATTACCTATCAGATTACAAGATATTTAATTTCTCAAATTGAGATTTGACAATGAAATTACTTGACTTATGCTTATTTTTCTTTATCTTTTTATTATGTTTCATTTTACCCCCAAAAGACAAGTCTATTGTCACATTCCAACCCGCAAGCCCGAGTACAAGACAGCCGTTATATTATTTTGAAATATGTGTCGGCCGGTCACATATTCGAAAATGCAAGGCATCTATTGATATTACAAAGCCAAAAAAAATTATAAAAAATTTAAGAATAAAACTTTAAAGTCAAATGTTATATTTAATACAATATTTAAAATACTTTTAAAATATTAGCTTAAGGCTCTTTAAAATCCCCCAAAATGAAAAGATGGATAATTCACAAATGTGCTTAGTGGAATATAAATCCAAAATACAATGGAATTAAAAACAAACAATGGACCATTGAATACTATAGAAAAGGAATTACCTAGTAGGGTTGAAGTTATAGTCCGCACAAGCTATAAGCTATATACTGGCCTCTTCTCAATAAGCCTCACTGCTAGAAAAATGACTTTTAGTAACCAAAATTCACAACAACTAAATTTATCGTAGTGAAATATCATTGTATTTACAACGACTTTAAAAATCGTTGCGAAAAGTCGTCAAATTTACAATGACTTGTAAAAGTCATTCCGAAATTAGATTTTGAAAACTTATGCAACGACTTTTTTGTCCTTGACAATGGTTTCAATATTCGCAACGACAAAAAAATATCGTTACGAAATACTATAATCTTTTACAACGATTAAAATTGTTTTTGCGAAAAGTTATTGTATTTGCAACTACTTATAAATGTTGTTGCAAAATTAAATTTCAAAACAACTTATACAACGACATTTTTGGTCGTTGCCAATGCTTCTAATATTCTAAACGACAAAAAAATCGTTACGAAATACTATTTTCTTTTACAACAACAAAATTATTGATACGAAAAATTATTGTATTTGAAACGACTTGCGGATTTTTAAAACATATTATGCAACGGCATTTTTTATCATTGTCGATACTTTTTATATTCGTAACAACATTTTATTGTCGTAACGAAAGATTATTACTTTTTACAACGACTAAATGTATCATTGCTAAATATCATCATTTTGGCAATGATAATAAAAGTTATTATGAAAAGTTAAAATATTTAAAACAACAAAAAGTCATTGCGAAAGTTTGTTAAAAGCTTGATAATGTATTGTTTAACTTATAAAGTAGGTCTATTTAGCCTTTATTATCTCTCAAAATAATTGAAATTATAAATTAATATTTATATTATTGTAAAACATGCATAACAAAGATTAAAAACTATTTATTTGTTTTTGAAAATCAGAGTTCTATTATAAAATTTTAAGTGTCCGAAGATGAGCAATGAGAAAGATAAATGAAGAATAATCCCACACTGACTACAAAAGTGAGTCAGGAATATAGTTATCTTATTAAATATCTCTTGCTATGTCTTTTAGCCCATAGATTTAAAAACTTTTAAAGTTAAAAACCTTTAAAAGAGTTTAAAATTTTTAATTAAAA
The DNA here is from genome assembly GCA_030664755.1 of Microcos paniculata. NCBI lineage: Eukaryota > Viridiplantae > Streptophyta > Magnoliopsida > Malvales > Malvaceae > Microcos > Microcos paniculata. Next base: position 5,629,365 of record CP131460.1, on the reverse strand, counting down.
GTAAAAAATTTAATAATTTTATTAAAATATAAATATAAAATTTTTTAAATGATTTAAAATTGTATCTCATTGACCAATAAAATTATGTCAATGCTAAAATAATGTCATTACTAAAATATTTACACAACGGCTTTTAATTATTATTAAAAGTAATTTATAACGTTAAAAGTCGTTGCAAAATATTTAGATAACGGAATTTTGTTGTGTCCAAAAAATTAATTCCTTTCGTAACGATCAAATATTATTTCAATAAATATTTTTGAAACAAAATTTAGTCGATACAAAAAAGGTAACTTTTTTAGTAATAACAAAATATTGTTTCAATAAATATTATCAGAAAATGACTTTTAAAGCACCAAAGTCGTTATGTTAACTCTTTAACAACAGAGGTAATAGTAACAACCTTGTAATGACTTTTAATCGTTGCGAAAGGGTTTTAACAATGACAAAATGGCTTACGCAACGACTTTTGATGTTGTAAAGGCTCATTTTCTAGTAGTGCCTCACATGCCTGAAAAATTTTAAACTATAGGTGGTGAGTATAACAATTCAGTGATGTAGTTTAAAAATCATATAAAAGATAATTAATGGAATGGAATACAATTACACCAAAAGCAACATTTATAAATAACATATTTTCTCAAATAAGATTTCCCATCAATAAAATCATTTCATTTAAAAATATACCATATAATAGGGCGGTATAAAGTGATCGAGTCACATCCGTTGATGGACTTGCACTATTGGGAGTGATAATTACATAATCAATCAATAAAATATCATATACTCATAAACCCACTCTTCCAACGTTCCCATTCATTGTGTCATGCAACTACAAACTTGCTGGTGAGTCAACCTACATACCTCTCCACTCCAGAGGTACACTCACCTATGCCTTTCTCAAGAGACGAACCATAGGCAACTAAGATTGCTAGCAAAAACCCCTTATAGGCTTGTCCCTTGAAGGGCTAGTCCTTCATAGACCAATATCATATACCACAAACAGATGAGCCACACATGGACTGTAATTATCCCTCATAAGGGTTAATATTATACTTCGATCAAACAGACCACATATGGACTATCATCACGTCACGATCAAGTTCATAATAAAATCATCAAAACAGTTTCATACATCATATATATATATATATACATGTGTATATATATATATATATATGTATATATGCATGTATATATCCCGCCCACATAAAAATGTGTATGCTTGTGTAGTGGATAACTGTACTCCAAGATAGTTTAAAACATTTAATTTAAAACAATTAAAAACACTTTGCTATCAATTTCACTAAATATTAAGGCCAAACTACTCACTGATTGAGAGAGTATTATACTCTCGTGCTAATCCAACTGCACAGTTAGAGCCCTCGCCATTATATTTTATCGGTGCTCCTATTTTTATAAAATTTATTGGAAAATATATTAAAAAATACGAAATGTACATATTGACTCGAAATGGCTTGATTAGGCTTTTAGTATGCTTAGAAAGAGTCTAAACTTAATTGAGATCATTTTCGGGTCAAGAAATTTACCAATTAGGCCAACATTTACTTTAATGGCCTTATACTTATAAATGGGCCTTGACTGTCTAGATATAGATCCATTCCTGTTGGGCTATTGAAGTCCATTGCATAATCAAATTTCTAGATTTTAACTATTAGATATATTAAACCCATTTATACCTATTGGGTTTTTTAAGTAAAATTTTAATCATCATGTTCCTAAGTGTCTTTAGGCCCAACGGGCTAAAAATCAAGTTTGAGCCCAAATGAATTAAGACCGGGCCCAAACCAACTTGCTGACCTGAGTGGCCACCAAGCTGGCCAGGTGTGGGCACCATGGTTAGGCTGACTAGCCACGATGGCCAGCAACCTTGTTTGGTTTCGAGCCCAAATTATGGAGGCCGATTCTCCTATGTCTGAAGTCCAATTTGGGTGAACTTTATACCGTTGGAAAGCTCGACTTTGTAGTTTAACACTTTTGCTAATTTTAACTTTAACTAAGTCGAATTTCATTCTAAACATTCTATCACCAGAAAACCTGGTTTTGAGTGACAGTCTCGTATATTGCCTATAACTTCTCCTACATACATCTCTAGGTGAAACACCCTTCAAGGCATATTTAGAGGATCCTCGCAATTTCAAATGAAAGTGGTGGCACTCAATTTGGACTTCGTTTGCTCCTCCATATGGGTCCCTAATCTGACTGAAAATAGAGGCTAATCTAAACACTTTGTAAGCATTGTTTGACCATTGATTTAAAACTATTCCAGCAGGGTTTTCAGCCACATTCAACATTTAATAACATGACACTAAGCTCATAATTCATATAGAAACAACCCCCAAATATCACATTTGCATACTCAAATCTAATTGAACTCATCATGCAATACATGTTTATAATGCTAATCGTTTATAACACTTACCCAAGTTGAAACATTCCTTTTCCTTTTCCTTTTCAGCAATTAAACCTTGAGCAAATACATTATTTAAGCTGTTGAAAACATCCTAGGATGTCCTTGCATCATAAGTCAATATTTCACTAAGAATTTTTTCATCAAAACTTCAAATGGGATAGTGATTCATTAAAACCTCAACTTACACTTCTTTAGCACCTTGTTTTGGTATAACAGCCTCCTTGTTGAAATTTTGCTTGTACTACTAACTCCCAAATAACAAACCATGATAATGGGTTTGAAGAGGGGGTTTCATAGGTTAGAAATATAACATTGCATGTTAAGTTCTAACAAAGACCAATCATGGAACATGAGGGAAATTAGTGAGGTCATTTCGCAAGTTTGTAAAAAGAAGATGATGATGATGATACTTAGAAGGAAAAGAAAGAAATGCAAGAGCTAAGAGAGAGGAGTCGGCTAGTTAGTGGCTTAAGAGATAGGTGCCCTTCCTTGCCACCAATGCTAGCGCAAGAAAGTGTTTCACAAATCTAACATGGGTGTGGCCAAAAAAAAAATCTAACATGGGTAATTTCCCTGCATACCCCTAAAGTTGTAAGAGTTCCATTAAAATAGTTCACATAGTCTCTTAAACTTAAACCATGTATCATGTCCAATTAATTCAACTTTCCTCATAATACAATCAACTTGTACCTCTATATTTTAAATTAAATTACTACCTCACTAATACTCCATATTTCACAATTTAAATTCAATTTGCACAGGCCTAAGGGTTAGGAGTCCACATCTATGTTTAACATCCTTTTTTTTTTTGCATTTCTCTTTTATGTATACCTAATCTCAAAGTAAAGGTGGGAAATCGTCTACCCCATCTTTATATCCCATTCATCACCTATAGCTATGTGCTCTTTATTTAATATCTTTCTTAAGTCTTTAATTATTTGGTTTTAACAGAAAGGAGAAAGGAATTATTATAATTTTTCTTTCTTTAAAAATTTTTAATTTGAAACTAAACTTTTATTATAGATGATTTTTTTAAAGAAAAATTTCAGAAATTTTTATTTAAAAAAACTCTAAAACCAAACAAATATATTAAGACATATATTAGTAATTACATATGACTGTAAAGGAAACAGAGCCTGTCAAGGCTGATATCACTGCCAAAACATCAAAGCCATTTATTTCTTGATTTGTTGACTTGTACAATGTGGAGAATATGTCTCTGCTATAGTTTAGGATTATATTAAGGCTAGAATTAAGAAAGTCAAGTGTCAATATCTGTATATATTGTACATCTCTGTTAAGAGGAAAAATTGTCTTCAAATAAAAATAAATTCTTTCATCTTCTTCATTGTATCCGAGCCTACTGCTTAGATAGCACTAGAATCGTTTTTTTCTCTCCCTCTCAAAACGGCTGATGATAGTTCCAGCACCTGTCATACCCCCATTACTCTAAACCCCACCTTAATTACCCACCCAATAATCTTATTGCTATCAATGTCGCTGCCCAACTTCCACTAAAGCCAACCTCTGCAAATTTTCCTTCATGGAGGGTGTCGAAACGTCTAAAAAGCCGTCCAACGGGAATAAAAAGAAATAAAAAGATTTGGAAAACAAGAAAAAGAGTCGCCATTAACCATTTGGTTTAGGTAGGTTAGCCACCTATTTTGACTCCGTTTGACCAAACATAATCTAGAAAGATTACCTTAGGTCAAACAAATGTTGGCCTACAGAAACAAATTTTGAGTTTGGGAGTCGGTTACACTCGAGGATGACACACCCGGACCTAGCACGACCTTTTCGTACAAACGGAATAGTGCAAGATGATGCAATAGTTAAACAATATGTCTGTCCGGCTGTGTCAAGTCAGAAGAGAAGTCAAACTTAAGGTAAGCCGTAGTTAGAAGATGAAATTGGTGACCATGCATGGAAATACTAAAGTGGACTTCTTTAAGTCCATAGCTAGTGGATTGGAAGTCCATTGGTGAATTGGTTGGTGGATCGGGCCAAGGATCGAAATTATGAAAAGTTTCAAAGAAGGGAAAAAGTCTGGCCCAGGGCCCGAGTAGACCCGGTGTCGGGCCTCGCTATAAATAGGGGGAGATGAGCTTTCCCCCTCTCATTTTCTCTTCTCCCTCTATTCTCTCCTCTCATTTGCTCTCTCGGAGCAATTTTGGACTTTTGGCCGATCCGGTCAAACCGACTGCAAGTTCAAGGCAAGATCTTGGTGAGTTGTTCTTAACTCCTTGATCTTTGTTTCATTAAGTTTTCACGCTTATCCATGCATTGGTCTAGGAGAAATCCAAGCTCAAAGTTAGTTTCAGCTTTTTGTTAGATTTTAAGTTTAGATTTGAGATCTAGGAACTTTGAGCTTGTATTTCTCGTTTCTACTCCGGTAAACGCATCGTGGGAGATGAGAGGAACCTCCATCTCGGATTTCACGTCAAAAGGTGGACCGAGGGGCTCGGGAACCGAGGGAAAGCCTCGAATCCCGAGGCTGGCGGACGGCTCCGAAGCGGGAGCCTAGTTTCTCCTGCACGGGAGAGACCAACAGGCCAGGTCCTCGGTGCAGTGAGGCATAAGACGACCGACGGGTGGCGCCTCCAGTATGATAGAGATGCTAGCCCATTTTATGTATATATATATATTTATTTATTTAAAGTGTTTTTAAAAGAGAGTTCTCAGCAGGAGAACCAGAAAAGAATTTTTAAAAGAAAAATATTTGTTTTATTATTCTTTTATTTTATTTTATTTTGGATTTCCCTTATCCGCTCTAACCCAGATGGAGATTCTTAGAACCTCTCTCACTCACCTGTATCCAATGTGGATGGATGCAGATCCGCGATCGGAGTCAGCTATAGAAAAGAGGCTCACTAGGAGGCGTCGGTGGTTTAGGCTTAGAAGTTTCCGCTGTGTAGGTATTCTCTCAATTAGTCCACTAGCATTACTTTTAAAGTTAATTGTTTTATTAAATATTTTCTAATTAAAGTTTTAGTTTTATTTGACAGGGATGATGCCCATTTATGCCTTGCGGTGCCTCAGATGCGTGACTGGCCAGCACGTACTTCGAGGCAGTGTGACGGTTGCCACGTGGCCGACCCGGGGCAGGTCGGGGCGTGACAGAGGAAGGATTAGCACCCCCGAAGCGCCCGAAAATCGGTACCACAAAGCCTTGTGAAAATTCGTTTTAGGGTTAATAACAAAAATGTTTCTTTTGAACTGAAATAAAATAAAATAAAATAAAATAAACAAAATAAAGAATCTACAAACGTCGGAGTAGAACTCCTTTTGATATGGGTTAATTCACCCTTTAACAAAATTCAATTTAATGAGATCCTAAAAAAAACAAAAAAACAAAATAAAAAAAAGGTCTCAACGTTGAATAACCGAATTGAGAACATTCCAAAAACAAGCTTTAAAACCAAAGGTTGAAAATTCATAATTTGTTAAAGAAAAAAAAATTGATTTTTAAACAAAATTGGATTGAGTTTGGAAAGACTCCAATTGTTAATAACTGAAAATCTTTCAAAAAATATCTTTTGATTTTTGAAATTAATGTCGGAATTATTAAATTCCTTTTATTGATAAACAGATTTTGATTAAAGGAAAAAAATTTTAATTAGAAAGACTTCAATGTAAAGGTCTAATTGAAATCTTTCAAAACATTTTTTTGGTTTTTTGAAAATAATGTTGGAATAATTAAATTCCTTTCATTTTTGGATCTCATTTAAAAACCTTGATTAAAAAAATTAACCAAAGTTTGATTTTATAAGAAAACCTCAACTATTGATTAAGTTTGAGATTTTCCTAAAAAGTCATTTTTAGATTTTCAAAATTATGTCGGAATTGAAATTCCTTTTACTGATAAAGGGTATTTTCCTTTTTTAAAGAGAAAAATTTTTTAAGGTTTTCTTAAAGAAAAGAAATTTGAAGAAAAAACTTTTGGAAATTGGGGAAAATCATGAATATGGTATGTTAATGCTGTTTTTGAAATATGATTAAAATCATTCTTTTTGTACTTTTTGAAATTGGGATGGAAATTGGTTTATTGAAAACTTCCTATGCCTAATCGGAATTCCGAAAAGGTGAACTAGAAAGCCCCCTCACCCTAAGGAAGCCTTTGAGAACCTCGTAATTACGTGATCCCTTCGGACTCCCCATTATCGAGATTTCCATGCACATGTGATTTTTGAAAACAATAATTTAATTATTAAATGCATGAAATGATAGGATAAAATAAACCAAGAAAATAGGTTAGCACAAGAGATATATTAGGTATACATTAAGAAAAATGCATGAGCCCTAATTTCTAAAATATCATAAATGATGTAAATGGGTCTAAACTAAATGGCATATTAAAATGCTAATGGGCCTAAACTAAATGGCATATTAAAATGCTAATGGGCCTAAACTAAATGACATATTAAAATGTTAATGGACCTAATCTAAATGGCATAAAATATGAAATGGACCTAATTAACTAAATGACATTAATTAATGGGATTGACCTAACTAAAATGCAAATGTGCCTAGTTACTAAATGACATAAAAATATTAAAATGATCTAAATTATTAAATGACGTAAAAATATTAAAATGATCTAAATTACTAAATGGCTTTAAGTATCAAAATAACCTAAAATACTAAAATGACATTAGAGATGCAAAATGGTCTTAAGAACACAATATGGCATAAAATATAAATTTACTCTAATTATTTAAAGACATGGGATATGCAAAATAATCCTAAAATCTAATATGACACAAAATATAAAATTGCTCTAATTATTAAATGACACGAAATATTTAAAATTGAATCTAACTTTCTAAATGACATAAAATATTAAAATGAACCTAATTTACCTAATAAAATAGTGAATGGACTTTCTACTTAGCTGACAACAAAAGACGAAATTAAAATTCCAATGGATATCAAACATAATAAAATGAAAAAAATAGATAAATAAGTAATAACATAATGTATATATAAAAAAAAATTATGGATCCGTAACCTAATTAAGAGTAAATTCATACAAGAACATCTAAAAGCCCAATTATTTTTTAATGAAATTAATTTCAACAGGAAATCTATTGGTGCTCACAGGATATCCCAAGGCCCACAATTTGCACAACTTTGTAACTTTATCATCAAAGCCTAAAACTCCTACGCATACAACTCAGATAAATATATGCAAGATACAAACCCAATTACCCATATAGTCACATAGCAGGATGGAGCCCGAAACAACTAAAGACTAAATACAAGCATAAATTTAAAAAATATGAACAAGCCTAACACATACAAACCGCAATCCAAAACCCAAAAGAATTTGAAATTTAGCACGTCATTGGCCAAAGAAAATAACTAAACAACCGACCCAAAGATACATGATCCAAACATGAAAAGAAACCATCAGGATTAAGTAATCATACCACAACGTTAAGGGCTTTGGCGTTTGAATGCAAACCACTTTTCTCTTCTTCTTCAATCCCTTGGTTCTTTCTCCTTCCAGCCGACAATCCTCTTTCTCTGCTCAAACTAAAGTTTCGATCCCCGTTCACTTTCTTGCTTTGCCTGAACCACGACGAAATAACCCTTCCCACTTCAAACGGTCCCTCTCTCTTCCTTTCTTCACTCAACCCGAAAGCAAAAGCACCAAAAGAACACTGCAAGGTCGTCAAACCTCTTTCTCTTCTCTGAACTAAGAACCTTAGGATTTTTTTTTGTCAATTGGAAATTCCCCCTTCTACCATACGAAACAGTGGTATTTAAATGAGCCAGGAACTTAATCCAAGGATAGAGGTTGTATTTCTAAACCTAAAATCAACGATGGGGATGGCTTTTTACTTTTTTTCCATGCAGGGATTTTGGGATATTAAGATTTGGGCTTCAATTTGCAATTTTTTTTAACCCATGTATGTCCAATTCTAACACTTTCTCCAATTATCAAGCCCGATCCATCCTACTAGTAAATCAAAAATAAAATGTGAGCCATAATAAAATATAAAAATCAAATAATTAAACAAACAAAAGTTGTGCAAAAAAAAATTAAATGATATATAAAAAAATGGTGTCTATAGAGGGCACAATTCAAATCTCTCTTTCTAGGATATAACATTATGGGTTATGTTGATGGTAGTAATCCCTGTCCATCAGCAATTATTACCACAGATGGTAAATCCAAATCCAACCGAGATTACTCCTTTTGGAAGCGCCAAGACCAGTTTATGTTACACTCAATCATTGCATCGTCATCTGAACCTGTCATGGCTTTGATAGCCTCGGCAAAAACTCTCAAGCTGCATAGGAAAAACTTGAAAAGCTTTTCGCTAGCAAGTCTCGATCTCGAATCATGTCCCTTAAGGATGATCTTTCTCGTTGTTCTCGAGATTCCAATGCAGTTGCAGCTTATCTTCAAACCATAAAGACCATTGCCAATGAATTAGCTCTTGTTAATGCACCTGTTGGTGACGATGACTTGATTATTCATTCATTAAATGGACTTGGTACAGAATTTAAAGAATTTGTTTCAACAATAAGAGCTCGTGACATGCCTATATCTTTCAAAGAACTACATGATAAACTTGTTGATTTTGAAACTACTCTTAAAAGAGAAGGCTTGCTTAGTGAAATCTCTATGCCTACTAATATGGCAAACAACTCACAAACTTCCATTCCTGCCAACAAAGGTAACAACTCCAACAATTTTTCTCGCTTCAACAGGCCAAGAAATCAACATACCATATAATTTCAACACCCACATCGTCGTCGGTATTATCAGAATGGTCCTCGAATCTATTGCCAACTATGTGACAAACCCAGTCATACAGCCAAGACATGTTATCAAGTCAAGTCCCCATCCCCCATTGCCAACTATTCAAGCATTTCCAAGTCTACAAACTCAAGTTGGCTTGTTGACACAGGTGCATCCAATCATGTGGCTCTGATCTACAACATCTTTCTCTCTATTCTGATTATGATGGTCCAGACGAATTGGTAATTGGTGATGGACCAGGTTTGAGAATAACACATCTTGGCAACTGATCTTAAATACCCTTCTCATTCATTCAAGTTATCTAATGTTTTGTGTGTTCCCTCAATACAAAAAAACTTAATTTCTGTCTCTGAATTTTGCAAAGCCAATAATGTCAGTATTGAATTTTTCTCTTTGTTTTTTTATATAAAGGCTCTAAGCACGGGGGTGAAATTGCTGCACGGCCGTTGTAAAAATGGGGTTTATGAGCTACCTTCAACACCACCAATTCCATCATATGTGGCATTTCTATGGTTGGCATCAAGTCATCTTTGGAAGATTGGCACAAGTGTCTTAGACATCCTTCCCTTCAAATTCTTCGCCACACATTAAGTTCCCAATTTTTACCATGTCTCAATTCCTCTAGTACTACTTTTTATTGCAATTCCTATCTTTGTAATAAGAGCCACAAACTCACTTTTTTAGTCTCTAGTCTTAAGAGCTCTAATCCTTTAGAACTCATCTACTCTGATGTTTGGGGTCCCACTCCCATGTCTTCTGTTGATGGTTTCAAATTTTATGTTATTTTTGTTGACCATTTCACCAAGTATGTCTGGTTATATCCTATTCGGCACAAGTCAAAGGTTTTTTCTGTCTTTACTACCTTTAAGAAAATTGTTGAAAAATTTTTTGGCTACCCTATTATCTCTTTATACTCAAACTATGGTGGTGAATTTCAAAAACTCAATAATTTTTTGGCTCGACATGGTGTTACACATCTTACCACCCCACCCCATACAGCTCAACACAATGGTGCCGCTGAACGACGTCACAGACATATTGTAGAAATTGGTCTAACCCTGTTACATCAAGCCTCACTACCCGTTTCTTTTTGGTCTCATGCCTTTCAAGCTGCCACTTACTTAATCAACCGGCTACCAACTCCACTTCTTTACCTTAAATCATCTCTCCAAGCCTTATTTGGTAATGAACCAAACTATCAAAAATTGAAAATTTTTGGCTGCCTTTGTTATCCTTGGTTGAAGGCTTACAATAAAAATAAACTTGAACCCAAATCTCGCCTATGTGTCTTCTTCGAATACTGCTCCAGTCAAAGTGCTTACAAATGTTATGACCCTTCCTCCAATAAATTGTTTATTTCACGTCATGTCAGGTTTATTGAGTCCATTTTTCCTTTTGCCTCCCGAGACAATTCTATTTCTCGTATTAATGAGCACACTTCTGAACAATGGTTGTCCAATTCCAATATTGCTGTCATTGATCCTCCTCACTTCCAAATGCCTGTAATGCCAACCTCCTCCAATATTATGGATAACCCATGTAATACTTCTCCATCCAAGGCTCATATAACTCCATGCTCAGGTGCTGTATCCGTAGCTACGCCTTCTTGCTAAGGTACAATGTCTTCCTCTCTTCCTTGTACTACACCTATTTTTTCTCATGATCAACCAACTTGTGACACCAATGATTCCACTAGACAAGCTACCTCAGACTCTTTTTCTCAAGTCTTTCCTTCTAAAAATATTGTTGATCCCTCCAACCATCCAACTCATACTCATCCTATGGTCACCAGGTCTCAAAACAACATCTTCAAACCAAAACAAATTTTCCATGTCACCAAACAACCTATTCCTTCTCCAATTGAACCAACATGTTTTTTTAAGCACTAAAAGATCCACAATGGAGGTTTGCCATGTCTGATGAATTTAATGCACTTATGAAAAATGGTACTTGGGATCTTGTCTCAGCCACACCTCAACAAAATATCATTGGATGCAAATGGGTTTTTCATATCAAGCAAAAACCAGATGGTAGCGTAGACAAATACAAAGCTAGACTTGTAGCTAAGGGTTTCCACCAATGCCCTGGAGTTGATTACTCGAAAACCTTTAGTCCAGTTGTCAAGCCTACCACTATAAGACTCATACTTAGCATTGCTCTTTCTAAAGGCTGGGATGTCAATCAATTGGATGTCAATAATGCGTTCTTGCAAGGAACACTCATAGAGGAAGTTTATATGGCTCAACCACCTAGTTTCATTAACCAAACTTCACCCACTCATGTTTGTCGTTTAAAAAACGCTATCTATGGTCTCAAGCAAGCACTTCGTGCTTGGTATAAGGAGTTGAGCACCTTTCTCATTACTGCTGGATTTGTCAATTCCACCTCTGATGCCTCTTTATTTATATATTCTCACGATGGGGTGACTCTATATTTTTTGGTTTATGTTGATGACTTGCTAGTCACAGGGAATGATGCAAAGGTTGTCTCACAATTTCTCAAGAAGCTCGCTAACCGTTTCTCTATTAAGGACTTGGGAAAACTTAATTATTTTCTTGGAGTTGAGGCAATATTCACTTTACATGCCTTGTTCCTTTCACAACACAAATACATAAGGGAGCTTCTCACAAAATTCGACATGGATAATGCTAAGGAGGTTGCCACGCCACTTTCTACCTCAATCTCTCTTAAATTACTTGATGGTACCTCATCTGCCAATCCAACAGAATATCGAAAACCTATTGGAGCACTTAAATATCTTTCCCTTACAAGGCCAGACATTGCTTACTCTATCAATAAGTTGTCTCAATCCATGCATGTCCCCACTCAGCAACATTGAAGCAGCTTGAAATGTGTTCTTCGTTACTTGAAAGCCACCATCTATCATGGCTTATTCCTCAAGCGGAACTCTCTTTTTTATTTACATTCCTACTCTAATGCCGATTGGGCTGGAAATCATGATGATCGCACTTCTACTTCAACTTATTTTGTCTATCTCGGCACTAATGTTATCTCTTAGAGCTCTCGTAAACAAAAATCAGTTACGCGGTCTTCAATTGAAGTCGAATATAGAGCCCTTGCTTCTGCTGCTACTAAATTAACTTGGGTTCAGAATCTTCTTCTGGAACTTGGCTTGCACCTTGACAAACCACCAACAATACTTTATGATAACATTGGTGCCACCTACTTAAGTGCTAACCCAGTCTTTCACTCTTGCATGAAACATATAGCCATTGATTATCACTTTGTTCGAGATTGAGTCACCAAAGGACTTTTACGTGTGCTCCATGTTTCCACTAAAGATCAACTTGTAGATGCTCTAACTAAGCCTTTGTCCAGACAACAACATCTCTGCTTCAGGTCCAAGATTGGTGTGTCTGATGGCACCCCTATCTTGCGGGGCGTGTAAAGGAAACAGAGCCTGTCAAGGCTGATATCACTGCCAAAACATCAAAGCCATTTATTTCTTGATTTGTTGACTTGTACAACGTGGAGAATATGTCTTTGCTATAGTTTAGGATTATACTAAAGCTAGAATTAAGAAAGTCAAGTGTCAATATCTGTATATATTGTACATCTCTGTTAAGATGAAAAATTGTCTTCAAATAAAAATAAATTCTTTCATCCTCTTCAATGACAAAGTATAGTAGATGGGATTGGGAGTAGGGCATATAGATGGGACGGGGGATTTCCATCCCATCCGAAGTAAATGCTTGTTACTTCAGAAAATATAATGGCTGAAGAACACTAAAAACAGCAAACTCAGGAACCATAAACACAAACAACTCTTTGATATTATGAAGCACTCAAACAGAAACTAAAAGCATCAAGAAAGAATTCACCGTCGGCCTGCTACCAACAAACACAGGTAGTTGATGCCCTCGATAGTGTGCTCAAGCATATTATCTCTGGGTGGAAGGCACTCTTTTATTATTGTACTTTCCATGAAGTCCTGTGCCCATTGATGAAGCAGTGGAAACCTTTTTGAGTCAATCAGCTTCATGCGTCCAATTTCTTCCATGACATCGACCCCTAAAGGAATCCAACCAAGGGCTAGATCCAAATACCCTATCTGTTCCCCTCCAAAATACTTCTTCCCTTCAAGTTGCTTCTCAAGAAAAGCAAAGCCGCTATTGCTGAGTCTATGGCCTTTTCCTTTTCATCTCCTTCGGTGCGGTAAGCATCATATGCACCAGTCCTACACTGCATCAAAACAAACCAATATTTATAAAAAGACTATAACTAGGAAAACCACTCAAAACTTGAATGAAAAGGTCTTGATGAAGGACCTTTTCATCGGCAAATTTAGCCCAAAACCGAGCAATGGCTCTCTCATATGGATCTTCAGGGAGCAAGGGACTCTCCTTCCAAGTCTCGTCAATGTATTCAAGAATGATGAGAGACTCAACAATCGATTTGTCATTGTGTACAAGTACAGAAACTTTCCTTTCCACATGATTGTACTTAAGAAGAAAAGGGCTCTTGTTTCTTAGATCTTCTTCATGGTACTCATATTCCACACCTTTAAGCTTTAAAGCCCATTCGACCCTTGTGCAGAAAAGGTTAAGTGGAGAGACTATCAGCTTCACTTCTTGATCAGCCATGTTGACAAGTACTTGTACAACCTTTTGATGTAAGAAATGAAACCCAAGGCTGTATTAATTGTAGAATGAAACCCATTTTTGCTTATATAGAGAGGGATTGCTTATCGGGATTTTTAATTCCTTTTTAAGGTTTGAATTGAGGTGTTCATTTTTTACTTTGTCAATTGGTGAAAATGGACCGCACAATAAAATTATTATACTAATAAAGTTTTTCCTTTTTCCTTAGGTAATGCTTCACATTTTGTCCGGTAAAAACCAATAGGACGTGATACAATTAATTAAATCCACTAAAATAATACCATGAAATAATTTAAAATTTAAAACTTATTTTGTAAATTAATTGTTTTTAAAATTTGCAAATAAACTTGTAGTACCGTATCGCACAAATTACAGGCGGAATCAAAAATCCTTTTCCAATGTTTTATATGAACAGTCTAGCTCCTTTTTTGTTTTGTTAAGGATTTTCTTTTTACTTTAATATTTAATTTTTTTGAGGAGAACATTCAATATTTTATTGAACCACCATTACTCATTCATGGTTGGTAATTGGTGTGGCCGCCGGTATAGCGGTCCTTCCCAGCCGCCGCCTACCTAGAGTTCAGCCTGCTTGCTGAGACCCTAATAAAGTAAGCTGACGTCACACAGTGCGCCATACGGCGGTAAAGGAGAATATCTTTTAACTTGGGCCTATTTTGATTTAATTTTGGGTCATATGAACCCAAACCCAAAATTAAATCAACCCAAGCCATGAGAACATTTTTAAGTACTCAAAGCCCATGAAGGGGGCCCAAAGTAATTCTCACCTTTTTTATTTTTTTTATTATTTTTTTTACGCTCTCAACGTCTCCATTTTTTCAGAATAATTCCCCTTTATCGCTCGCTTTTTAACACTTTCTTCTCCGCTCTCGCCATAGCTTCTCTTCTCCGTTAAAGTTCATCCAAGGAGAATTTTGTTTTTTCTTAAGAAGAATTTAATTTCTTTTAATATTTTGAATCAAAATTTTGATCTTTGCTTGAAATTTTGATTTTGAAATTTCCTGGTATTTTCCGCTTCCGATCAAGTCTATTTTCTCCCGCTTTCCTCACCCTTTCACTCTGCCACAGCTCAGAGCTGGAAATCATTTTCTCGCTGGTTGGAGACAGAAAGTGAGAGAGAGTGAGTAGAAGAAGGGGAAATAAAGGGAGAAGGAAAGAAAATTCTGAGGGAGTATCCATGTTACGCCTCTCAAGATGACTTCAAGAAGGCTTATAGAAAAGCCGCTGTTAAGAACTATCGCAGTAAGAATAGTGATTCTGGAAAGGTTTGTCTTTTCTACTTTTCTACTTATTTTGGTGTTTCTTTTTTCTTTGTTAATTCTGTTTTAAATCGGATCAAATTATGAAATAGTTTGTTATTTTTAGGCATATTCTTTGATTTAATACGTCTTGAATTTCATTTTTCGATTTCACTGAGAAAAAGTAATTGGTCATCAATCGGGTTGAAGGAAGGGGAAGCAAAATTGCTTCGTCGTTCGATAATTATGAGCTAGGGCTTGAATATATATGTGCAATTTCTTCATTTTCCCAATTTTCATTCGATTATTTTTGGGTATAATTATCTCCTTTTCTTCTTCTTCTTTTGGTTGCAATGCGTAGGGCTTAGGGCTCCACTGGAAGGCTGTCTTTCTAAATCATTGTCACATTTAGTGCATATTCCAATATGAGCTAACAACCTTGTTCGACTGTTTAAATCATGTCTCATTAATTGAAAAAAATGATTACACGGAGAAGCTAAATTTCGAATATACTGCAGCACCACACCATAGTTTCATGATAATATTCTCATGTCCCACCTCAGCTGGCCAGCTGCTAGTTGCAATAGGAATGGCATTGCATAAGACTCAGCAAAACAAATGCTGCACCCCTGTCCTCTAATGCATTGAAAAAGCTAGGATTGTACGATGAGAATCATGAACTACTACTTCTAATCATATCTCATCCCACCATGAGAAAGTGGCTGCATCGACATTAACTTTTCCATAATCTTCAGGTGGTGAAGATCATTATGTAATTGCAGTATGATTTTGATCTAATCTTATCAGTGTTGTCAGGTCTGTGCCCTGGCGGTAGGCGCTAAGGTTAAGGCACAATTCCAGAGAACAAAAGCGGCTCAGACCCTTTTGTGTCTGCCTTTTTGTAAAGCAATAGGCACGAAAAGTCTGCCTGGCTGAGTTCGCTTTCATTTCTTTTATTACTATTATTTTTTTTTTCATTAGTTGTACGTTTGATAGTAAAATATGGAGCAAACTCTCTACTTCTCAAATTTTGAGTTTTCAAACTTGGGATCATAAGCTCATGCATATTGGCCAAAACATTGAAAAAAGAGAGGAAATTCTGCATGTTTTGTGGAATAAAAGTCGACCGCTTTTTAGAGTTTATTATTAGAATCATATATGTCATAAGTTTATTTTATACAGCCGCATATGAAAACACTTGCATATACATTGTGCCTTACTTCACTCAGGTGAGCGCTTTTTTTTGTGCCTTGCACCTCAGGCAATGTAAGAGAGCTAGCACCTAGAGTGTGCTTTGTGCCCTTGACAACAGCTGATCTTATTTATCTTTTTATTTTCAATATTCACCGTGGCTTCTCTCTCTGTCTTTATCTTAAAGGGTATAAAAAAAGAAAGGGAAGGGGAAGAAAAATTGTTTTTAATTTGAATTTATGTTGTTTTCTTCCCCCCTTTTTCAATAATTTTTCCCGTTTTATATTTTCTACTCAATGGTAGTTAATGGTCTCTATTTTGTTTCTTTGATTGCAGGCGTGAGTTAATTTTGGTCATTTGAGAATTGCGATATGTAAGTTTTTGGTGCTTCTGTGCTTTCATCATTTTCTCGCAGTTGCTTTGTTTGCTCAGAGAATTTCTGGAATCTAAAGAGAAGTTCTATGAGAAATTAACATTGGTTAGCAATTTTTGTCATTATTTTGTTGTGTTTCTGGTATTTGAATTACCTCTGTTCTTAGGTTCCACCTGCTTTGCTTTATTATGAATAATTGATATTTGAGTTGTGATTAGTGAAGTTGGGATTATTGAGATTTTCAGTTTTGAGTCTTTATAACTTCAAAGTTTAAATCTGAGAGTGGAGTATTGGATTTTGCCTTTTTGCACGACTCTCTTGCTATTTCATTTTGATCTTTGTGCATGTGTACTCTTAACATACTTTCTTTTAATATGCTCTCGGAACCTATAAAGGATGACTTATGAATTTTATGGGAATTATAGAAGACCTTTTTTTTAAAATAAAAAATTTGGCTTGCTGGTCAATAAAATCCTCTTTTTGCCATTTTTTAACCCTTAGGTTTCTTTTTTCCTTTCAAAGAAAGTTCTACTATATTTCTGCATTCTTTTTGGATTAGATTTTGATGTAAGCAACAAGCTTGAATTTGCAAGAGCTTATTTTTAGGCAATATATTAATAGATGGTAAAATCACGTATGGTTAAAACTTAAAAGTTTAGGTGAATAAAAATTTTTGTTCAAAAATTTACAAGGAGATCCAATATTATTCTCAATTTATCCACAAACCATAATGGTGGTCCAGGTTGTGAATTTTGTACTTTTTGAACCTTGGAATGTTCAGTTCAGTAGTTCTGAAGAATGGCTATTGAAGTTTGAATGGTTATTTCTTCTTGCTATCTTCTGTAATGCAAACCATGCATCATGTCCTCTGTGTGTGTATGTGTGTGTGTAATTGCATATTACAAGTGTGTGGATATACACACACACACATTTATATGCGTGGTTGTCTTCTTTTATTCCCGTGTATGCATGGAGTTGGGGGAGGCCAAGGCTGTGCCTATCTATATGTATAAGTGTTCATATACTGATAAGTGTTTAAGTTGCTTCATCTTATCCATTTGCTCTATGTGCTTGCTTTGTTCCATATGCTGAATTTGTTTCTGATCTCTTTATGATTTTGTTCCTTTTAGTGCTTTCTATTTCCTTATTACGTGTTTTGATAAAAAATTAATTGGAAATAGCATTGACCTGTTACGTTAATCTTTTAGCATTGAGTTATTATGAGGAGCAAAGACCATGAAAATATAAATCATGGCTTGGGTGTCATGAGGCTATATTTCTGTTGCAAAGCTAGCATTTTCAAACTAATGGTTTGAAGTACTCATTTAAGTTTTAGATTTGTAGTTTCCTTCTCTTTCTCTCTCTTATATTTTTCTTGTTTTATTTAATTTTCTTTTTTTGTTTTTGTACATTTTCTTGAAAGGGTATTCTTAAACTTATAAAGAAATTATTTACCATTTGCTTGAAAATGAATCAAAAGGTTTCTGATTGAAATATTTCAAGTATTTGCCCTGACATGTTAATGCTTTATTTTAGTTGCCAAGCTTTTAAATATGAGATTTTATTTATGATTGACGAAAGTGGATATGCAGATCTTTGATTCATGGTGTAAGGTAAAAAAATTTGATATATGTAAAGAGGAGCTATTTTTAAGACTGCGCAACTGTAATTTAATATTTTTTTTCTTGATAAAAACAATCTTCTCACTGGGTGTTGGATAAAGAAACCTATGATATATGGAATTCAATTCAGTTACCAGTAAATTTCACTGCATTGAAGCACTTTTATAGCTTGCTGTACAAATTCATAACTACCTATTTTTCATTGCAGTAGCATAAAACGATAAACAATACGAAGTGAGGGCAAAGTGCTAGTAAATATAGAAAAGAAAAGAAAAATGACAGATATGGATCCATCGAAGAAAGTGGCCGATAGGTATTTGAAGCGTGAAGTCCTGGGTGAAGGCACTTATGGTGTGGTCTACAAAGCCATTGATACTAAGGTACTTAACTCTTTATTTTCTTTCTTTCCTGTCTTGTGTACTTATAAAAATTGAAGACAAGTAGAATAATACGTTCTTTTTAGTATGAAGAAAGGGCATAATTATTCTTTTTGTTTTCTTTCTTAAGTATCAAATCATTTTAGTTTCTTTACTATCAAATAATTATTCTTTAAAAGTTTTGGGACTTAGCTGACTTAGTGAAGTAATTAAACAATATTCTAGACTCTCTTTGGATGTAAATTTTACTAGTTTGTTTTTGCATCCTAAAAAGTTGAAATTCTACCATATTTGGTTTGTATAAATTCAAAGCTAAAATACTAAATAAACCCCTGAACTATTTTAAATTTCTCGAAGTTTCATCCAATTAGCTGCAGTTTCTGTGAAATTGTCAATTTTCCATGACTTATTATGGAAAGTATTTTTCTAAACTTTAGTTGGTTGAATTATCTACTTAACCGTTATGAGACTGATTGTTTCCTGTCGGGTCCAATGCAGACAGGACAAACAGTTGCCATTAAGAAAATTCGGCTTGGGAAGCAAAAGGAAGGGGTGAATTTTACAGCACTCAGAGAAATTAAACTTCTTAAGGAACTCAAAGATCCAAATATAATTGAGTTAATAGATGCATTCCCGCACAAGGGTAACTTGCATCTTGTGTTTGAATTCATGGAGACTGACCTTGAAGCTGTTATTCGAGATCGGAATATATTTCTCTCACCGGCTGACATCAAGTCCTACATTCAGATGACTTTGAAAGGGCTTGCTTTTTGCCACAAGAAATGGGTTTTACATAGGTGTTGTTTCTGTATGCTCTGAGTCTAGTTTTGTATGATTGATGCTTCTCCAAAAGCTTCACTTATGATTTTGCTTTACAGGGATATGAAGCCGAATAATTTGCTAATAGGACCCAATGGACAACTTAAACTTGCAGATTTTGGTTTAGCACGCATATTTGGAAGCCCAGATCGAAAGTTTACTCACCAGGTAAGCTTATAGTTACCAACTGGTGTTCTTACTTGTATCAGTACACTGAGTAATTGGTGCTTTGAGTAAAATCTTCTTTTGACCCCTTCATTATTTTATAAATTTCTGTTTTAGTTTTAATTACGATTTTCTGCCGGGGATAAGCTTACCTAGTGACATTGATAACTTTCTGACCTGCTAAAGTGTAGAGATGATCGTCCCAACTGAAACTTCCTTATCTTGGGGAATGATTATGTCTGTGTGGGCAAAGTTTAGAAACTGGGTTTGCATGTGTATGTCTGCGCGCCCGCGCGCACGTGTGTGTGCTGTGTTTTGCTGCCACGTGGGTGTGCGGCCGTGTGGGTGCGTTTGTGCTGTGTTTTGCTGCCACTTGGTTTTGGATGCAAAATTTATTCTGTTTCCCAAGCGATAAATTTATTTATTTTTTGTGCTTCAGTTCGATCTAAAATTTTTTCTGTATTTTGCTTGATTACTTGTGCTGCCACTTGGTTTTGGACACAAAAAATTCTTTCTGTTTCCCCAGTAATACATATCGATTGATATTCTGCATATATCCTATTGATGAGGCCCTGGTGGTAGTTATACTCATCCATGCACGGTAGTCTAGGCATTGACGTTGTTATTGTAGTATTTTAAAATCAAAGATGTAAATATATTTGAGTTTTATCAAGACACACTAATGTCATCAAACAGTTTGTTATTCCATCTAGTTTTGGTCATTCCTTTCTATTTTATGCAATTAATTTTTTGATTTAGAAACTGGCTTTCTTGATTATTTGTACATTTGTTGTTTCTTGGAATGGTTGTATTCCTTATGGCAGTTCATTCTGGATTTTTGTATTCTGTTCTGCTTTTCTCGTCCTTCATTTTTAAGTTGTAAATTTATCCATCATACTGCATTCAACGTCCTTATAAGTCCATGGAACTATTCATAGGTCTTTGCTCGATGGTATAGAGCTCCTGAGTTGCTTTTTGGTACCAAGCAATATGGCTCTGGTGTGGATGTTTGGGCAGCTGCCTGTATATTTGCTGAACTTCTCCTACGACGACCTTTTCTGCAGGTGACCCTAGCATGCCCTATTTACACTATTTTGAGGCAGATCTGTCTTGTTTCGATTCTAGAATATTTGCTTTCTGGTTCTTTGAAGTTATGGGTTACAGGCTTTATCTTAAATGATGGTGTGATGATAGGACCTCATGTACCTCTATGTTTTTTCATATCATGTTCCTTGCTGAAACTATACTTATAATCAGTAGCTTTTGCTATAACTATTCCCTATCCCTTATGTTACATGTTTTCTCTCACTGGTTTTGTGGTTCAACTTGAGCTTAACTCTGCCTCCAGCAATGATGATGTAGTTCTCTATGGCCCTTTATGTGGGGTTAAAATGATTATTTATGTAATTCTTTCTTCAGAAAATGAAACAATCTTGCAGATACGAACAAAATTCAGAAGCCTTTTCTGAATTGAATTCTTGGGAGCTTTAAGCTGCTTCTTGCTAGAATAAACAGTGAAAGCTTCTGATTAAGATATTCTGTGGAAAAATATACATTCTTATGAATGTCATCAGAAATCTTGTTGTTTGCACAGTTCTGGTATCTTTTATTGTTCTATGGTTGGTCTTATTTTAAACTTATCATAGAGATGCTTTGCCCCCCTTTGAAATTCAGGTGTTAGACTAAAAATTTTGTTGGACTAGGTTACAAGCAATATTAGTCTTGGAGTTAATATGGATTATAACATGAGTTTTCTGGTATGAACCATATGATTATACTAGTCTGGTTACATGTTAGATAGGTAGCCCTTTTTGATAAGCTCGGATATGGTTTGTCCTTGTAGCTTTACACTTTTCATTATTTACTTATTGAATTATCAATATAAGTGTTAGTCGTGTTGTATTTTCTTGTTCTCATTAGTTCAACATTTAACATTTTATAGGGCACAAGTGACATTGATCAATTAGGAAAGATCTTTGCAGCTTTTGGGACGCCAACAGCTTCTCAATGGCCAGATATGGTATACCTTCCTGATTATGTAGAATATCAATATGTTCCTGCACCACCTCTGCGTTCATTGTTTCCAATGGCCAGTGATGATGCTTTAGATCTATTATCGAAAATGTTCACTTATGACCCCAAGGCTAGGATTTCAGTGCAGCAAGCATTAGAGCACAGGTGTGTAAACCTTTCAATTTGAAATCTGTAGAGAATGCTTGGTTCTTTGCTCTCATGTTTGTTTTCTTGTTCAGGTACTTTTCATCTGCTCCTCTACCTACAGAGCCAGCTAAGCTGCCTAGGCCTGCTCCCAAATCACGGGCATCTGATTTTAACCAGGAAGGTCCCACTGTTCTTTCTCCCCCACGAAAGTCAAGGAGAGTAATGCCTGATCGTGGGAGGTTTGGAGGTAATTCTGACCAAGCAGAGAAGATTGATGAGCGTGTTGGTGAAGTGAGACAGGCAGTTGGTGACATTGCTGGAAAGAATGAACAGGTGCCAATGTCAGTAGATTTTTCAATCTTTGGCTCAAAACCTATGAGTAGACCTACAATTAACAGGTAAGCAATAGCTATTGTGTAGTCATTTAATAATGGTTTTTAATCTTCTATAATATCCTCAAAAATGTTTGAAGTGATACAAATATGCAACACACAGGGCTTCACCTTGAGAATGGCTTTTTAAACCTTGTACTCATACTAGGAAGGGAATTGCATTTTAATAAGCTTGGACTAAATATATCATGGCTAATGAAAACGGGTTTAAAAATCATATCTTTGTGCTGGATTCATTCTTTTAAGAGGGGAGCCTCTAGTGTTAAGTCTCCATCTAGGGTTATCCTCTTGACACTTAATTTGACATCTTGTTCCTAAGGAAGTTACAAAATTGGAGAAAACTTCTAGCATCCAATCATGTAACTTTCTAAATAAAAACACTTTCTAAGCTGCCCTCCACTCGTTTGCTACAAAAAAAAAAAAAAAGGTGAAAAAAGAGATGGTCTCCACCCAGGAGTGAAATCTTTCTCAAAGCAGATAGTTTTGTATTGTGGTAAAATATTTCTAGAAGGAATTAAAAAAGTAAAGCTAAATGGAAGTGATAAAACATTTAATAAGAGAATCTTTCTTCCAAATAGATGCTTTTGTCTAAAGCTAGAACCAAACTGTCATCTTCTCTTAGGTTGCTCTTAAGGTAGCTTTCATCCCTTTCTTATCTAGTGGGAGCTTCTTTGAGTTATGGTGAGGAAATGATTTTGTTAGGTTGGAAACGTGTTCAGTAAAGATGAAGAAAACCCCACCCTTTTTCAGTTTTTCTGGAGGAATATAGTAGAAGAGCTTTTGAGGGTGGATTAACAGCCTTTTGTCAGGCTCCTGGACACAATTTTTGTACTCTGTTTCGTTTGGTTTAATAAACAACAATTTTTAGTATATGATGCATTAGATTTTACAAGTCTGTTGTAACTGTTATATTAGCAATTGAAAGTTGATGCGAAGCTGGGGCCTTCTTTATTTAAGTTTTGAATTTGATCTTTCAATCGTTCGTACATATTTGCTATTATTTGGTTATGCTTAAAAATTACAATATTACACTATAGCTATATTCTGAAATGAACGTATTTGTTATTCTTCTCTTTTTGCAACATTTATTTTGATAACTGGGGATATAAGATCATAATTTCCTGCTCTTCTAGCGATATCTGTATAACTAATAATATGATGAATCTTAAAGAACCCTACATGCTAGTCTCAATTTTTTAGGGGTATTCTTTACGGGGGCATTGTTTTGTCTAACAATGCTTGCCTCTACATATCAAGAAATAGATTTCTCATACTTCTATGTTTTCTAGATAGTGAGCTCATTATAAACAATGCCTTTTTATTGGATAAGATGGTCAACTATATTCTATATCGATACATTCCTGATGAGGATTTTCAGGATGAAATTCGAACCTTTGAGGCATAGCGAGTACTTCTTGGATACTTCTAAATATTTAATAGACTAAGAACAAAATTTTATTTATTGGCCAAAAAAATAGAACAAGATTTTATTTAAATGCATTGGATGGGTTTTAGAAAAATTTCTTCGTTTGTTATTACAAAATACTGCCCATTGTCAACTTAAGTTATTGATGAGGAAAATGGAATAATTTATTAGTGAATCCCTCTCTTGCTGTATTGTAAGATTGAATAATTCCTTTATATCTATATTATATTTTACTCCTATTCTGTATCATTTACCCTTTTTCTCATTTACTACAACCATACAAGGTAATGAGGCTTAAAGGCATAAGTCCTTGTCTATATTGGCTTAAAACAAATAATTAATTACTCTGGTGTTTTTGGAAAATCTTGCCCATATCCAAATTGATTTAAGGTTAATTAAGTACTTGGGTCAGAAGATAGGTAATTAATAAGTTTCTAAATGTTGAATTGTTGCATACACTAGATTTTCCTTTTTTAATTATCCCAAAAAACAATAGGACTTTTCTTTCTTTTTTGAAATTTAGAGTTAATTTTTATGTATGCAATCTGTGCATCATAAAAGTTTCCTGTCTTGGGTTCATGCGTACAAACAAGAAATTTGGAGTTACGCAACGGTGTATCTGCCATTTTTAGGTCTCAATTTATACAAATCTAGTCCTAAGATTATGACCTTCAGTGATGTTGCATTAGCATGTTTGTGCATCATAAGAGTTCGCCAAGACTTTTATTTCTTGTTTTATCTGTCTGTTTGTCATCTTCATTTACGCCCACTTTTATTCTCTAGTTACCGATATAGAAGAGGTTATTCTTTTCGGTTTAATTTGCTGTGCTTAATTATGCTCACTAGATTATTAAATACTCCAATATTGACCTTTTTCTTCCTTGTTCATTTTGGAAGTTTATTATGTTGCGTTCTACCTTAGGGAGTCCTTATCATATTAGCTACAACCTATGATCAGTTCTGATATTTGGCCGTCATTCAGACTTAATATTCCAGATGATTATTCCAAATATATAAAATAATAAAGCTTCTAAATGTAAAAGGTTGCCTAAATGATCTAATTGAATATGGTAACTCTTTAATTTGAGCATCTGTTGTTAATGTGCTGATAACCAGCATCTTCCTGTTTTACATGATCGTTGAATTTGAAAGTTGTGATCGTTAGATTTTTAGTTTTTCTTTTTTCAAATTATTATCATTATTATTATTCTTTTTTTTGTGCTTGAGGTTGCCTGGATTCGAACTCTGGCCATTGGAATTAAGAGTCTAGCACTCTACCAACAGGCCACACAGCTGCTGGCGGTTAGATTTTTTTGTCATTACCACGTTAAGGCCATAACCATAGCGAATTCTTTATCAAGGAGGTCCACTATGGAATACAGTCTTCCTCATATTCCCTTTTCTTCTTTAGCATCCTCTCTCAAGTCACATATCTTAAAAATGGTTTATTGATAGGACTTCATTTCAGCTGAAAGCAAGAAATGGAACATACTGAGTTGATGGGTTATCTGTTTCTATGCAGTGCTGATAGATCTCATCTGAAGAGGAAACTTGATCTTGAATTCCAACACAATGAGTAAGAAAAATTTACATATTTGTATCGAAGCGTCTTTTTGCAGATGTATTTTGGCTGCCCGGATTATTTATGAGCTGTATGATGTCTACTCGAAGTTTTTGTTAATTACTCCGGGGCAGTCCATTTCCATTTTCTCTCCATCTGCAAGTGGGGTTGTTATTGGTTCACCTTCATATCATGAAGCAGTTAGCATTGAAGCTGAAGATTAATATTTTCAGAGGATTTTCTTTGGCTCTGAGATAACTGTAAAGGAAGAGAGAAAAGTGACTCCTTTTAACATTTTGATAAATCTCTATTAGGCCATAGAAGTCAACTTTTTGGATAGAACTTTGTTCCCCCTATTGCAAGATGAGGGGGAAAAAAACGAAAAAACCCTTATCAGACAAAAGAGAAGAGGAAAAAGAAAGAGATTTGTTTCTTGAAAACAGGTACAGATTGATGATTCTAGTTGATACAAGCCAGATTTTAATTTAAATCTTATGCTGTCTTGTATGTTGCTGTACTACTTGCACATTTTCTCCTTACTTCGGAACCCACCCTTAATTTATGAGATGACTAAATAGTATGTATTGTTCTACTGTATGGTAATTTTGATTTGTTGTTTAGACTTGGATCATATTGTTGGTGCAAGAAGGGGAGCTTATTTTGGTGTCCAAAGCCTCAACCCACTGTTCCTGCTTTATTTTGGTATTCTGTTATGTATAAATTGGAGATGAATCTGATGTTTTCTTGAAGGGTAGAATGATTACATTCAACCGGCCATGTGGTCTACGATCTGTTGATAAAGTGTTGGATTCTTAATTCTAGTGATCGGGAATCAAGCTCTGTGCGCCTTGAAATAATTGATTTTATTGTTCCCTTAGCTACCATGGAGTTCTACTTGATTAATTTGTGGATGTTTGTCTTCAACTGTCATCGCTTTAACTCTGCTTGCAACCTTGATTGACTGAAGGGTTAAAAAAAAAGGGGAAAATGAAACCCATATTAAGTTGGAAGAAGTGAACAAGATTACTGAGTCGTTGGTTTTACCTCTTTCTCCGATTCTGTCATAATTGTGATGAGAAGACGAGCCAATGCAGTCCCCAACCGTAGCCCCTTCTTTATTAAAAGATTATGTGCAGAAAAGCTACACGGAATAATGATTAAAGAAGATAGAAAATAAGAGAGAGAGGAGCAATTTACCTTTGATTTGATGTTAAGAAAGAAAGCTAGTATGATGGAAACAGGGACTCCCACCAAATAGAAAGATCCCAGATTTATATATGAACCAATCTTTTGCCATCCAGATCCTCTGGCCACACCTTCAAGTGTAAGTATATCTTATAAGGCATCCATGTGTATATTTGAAATTGTTAATGCCATATTTACCATCAAATTACCTTTCCCAAATCTAAAATGACTCGACCAGGAATATGTGAACCCAGAATAATGTGAAAAGAATTGAATTTGTAGACTTCTACCGTTTTCCTTTTCGTTTTCCATTTTCCCCCCTTTTGGTTAGTCTTTAAAAATTTTTTATGATGTCTATAAAGGGAGCATATTTGGACTGCCATGTCAATTCATTAGATTGTCGCTCATGTGGAACTCCCTATGTGGCTGTCTGCTTTTCTTTAATTATTAGTTTGGTAAGTAGCATCTTTTGGCCTCTTACATTTAAAAAAAATTTATAAAAAAAAATAAAAGAAAAGAAAAAGATATAATCGAAAAAAGAAACACAAATAAAGAGAGCAGCTCAATGAGAATGGAATGTTTTCTTCTCTTTGCCTTTTTTTAATCCTGATAGAAATTGTGAAGATTAATATTTTAATTTTGATTGTAATTAACATAATATAGATTTTGCGACGAACTGTGAGTATTAATGAACCAAAATAAAATTTTCATTCCATTAATAGATTAATAAACACGAACGACTGCAACATAAAATTGAATCAAATCCATACATGATACATGTAATGAGAGTCGAACTTTTGTGAGGGGATCAAAGTAAGATATTTGATGAGTCCATGGAATTCAATATCCATGGATATATCGATATCGATATTACGATATATCTATGAGAATTTTTTTTCCCGGATATCCATCGATATATTCATATATCCGCGATATATTCATGATATTTTATTTATCCGTAAAAATCAGTAGTACATTACAAAAAATTCGTTTGTTGTTGTGCCTTGAATTTTTGCGATTCAGCTCGAATAGTGATTTGATCCAAAATATTCAGGATCTTGATTCGAATGGAGAATTGTTTGAGATCTTTGTTGGAAGTAGAAAGCTCGGGCTTAAGACATACAATTTAATCACTATATTGCATTCATGAACTATTTAAGTCAAATTTAATGTTGATGTCCTGAAGATTAAAAAACTAGACTTTGGGAATTATCTTTATTGCATTGGCTATTTGGCTGACTTACAATTACGTAATGGTAAACTTTAGTGAATGTAACATTAAATCTGAATAATATCTTGGGATAAGAGAAAAATAGAGTACTTTGTAAACTATTTTATATGTTTCTTTCTTGTACTAATATGGTTTTTAGGATTAGTTTAAAGAATATGTGTGAACTCCAATCCCAATCTAATATAGTATTGAACTCCCAATAAATAAAATTTTGGTGAAATTAAATTTTTCCTAAGTATGATTTGGAAAAATTAATCAGTGTTAAATTAAACATGTGGTAAGAAACAAAATTTGAGGAAATGAATAAGGGTAAAGCTTTGTTTACTTCTCAAGAATGGGTTAAAAATGGATTGAGTCAATCAAGAATTGGGAAGCAAGTTGAGAGTTTGATTTTGATGAATATGTTATGAGATAATATTGCTAATGTGTGTAAGATTTTGGAGCTTATTTATCGAGTGCTTCGGATTGTTGATAGTGAAGTTTGGCCAACAATGGGTTTGTGTATGAATCCATAAAAAAGATGAAAGAACAAATTTTATATTATAGCGAAGGTAACAATTGGGTCTTACAAATTACAAATGATCATTGGGATAAGACATTTAAACATCCATTACATGCAGTAAGTAAATTCTTTTTCTATCTTTTATCTTGGATTTAAGAAATCATTTATATTAATTTAGCTTACATTCATTGACTAATACCATAAGATTGCAATTTGCAACTCATATTTTAAATCTAAGATATCAATACAAAGGTGATATCGGAAGTGAGCCTTATTTCTTGAATGCCATTCATGAGGTCTTTTAAGTTTTAGATCCTGAGTCACCAGGACAAAATCAATGTGGAAATGAGGTGAGATAATATTTATCTCAAACTTTGTAATTTCTTAGATATTTTAAAGCTTTGTAATTTCTTAATATTTTACAGATAATATTTATGATTTATCTTTACTTAGATATTTTAAAGCTTTGTAATTTCCTTAATAGCATTTTCTTTTCGTAAAGATAATGTTGCTTAGAGAAGTTAGAAGATCTTTTGGAGAAGCTTGTGCACGAAATTCAAAAGATACCATGAAACTTGGTATAGTTACAAACTTACAATTGCAAATTTGATGAATACGATATTTTTCTTTACAAATTACTATTACTTTATTTTATTCAATGTAAAATGTCATTTTCATATGGTGTAGTTGATTGGTGGGACTTATATCGAGAAAGTGCACCATTGTTGCGAAAATTGGCCATGCGGATATTATCTCAAACTGCTTCATCTTCAGCTTGTAAGAGAAATTGGAGCACATTTGCTTTAGTCCACACAAAGCAACGAAACCGGTTAGCTTATAGAACTCTGCAAAATCTTGTATATTGTTACTACATTATGAAATTATGGGTTAGAGATATGGAAGCTGCAGAAGATGAGACGGCAGTGTTAGATCCATTGAATCTACTTGATATTGTTGTTGAAATTGGTGATGAAGATGAGTATCCTCATTTTCAATGGATTAGGCCTGTACATTTAGATGGTCATGACAGGAAGCCTAATCCAGAAATTAGCATTTGTGCTCAAGAATATGAGATTGATGTTGATAAAGTCTTGTCTGAAGAGGTAGGCTTGGACTTTTCATTAGATGAAACTAGAGATGGCAATGTGGCGGGCTGGGCTGGCACGGCCCAAAAAGTCGTGCTGCCCGTACAAATATGGGTCGTGCCGTGCTGGCCCAAAAAAAATATGGGTCGTGCCGTGTTAGTCCATATCTTTTGAAGGTTAAGCCCAGCCCAGCCTGCAGTCCATATGAATCGTGCCGTGCCAGCACATGGGCTAAACTGGGCTGGCACATGGGCCAATAATTTTTATTAAATGTTAATTTTGTTAATGTTTTCTATTTTTTATTTTTATTTTTTCTAGATTTTATTTTTTTTAATACTGATTATTAAATTAGATTTTAAGAATGAAAAATTTCACACAAATTTACGTGGTTCGGCTTACAATACCTATGTCCACGGGAAAGGAGAACATTATTCATTATAAATAATAAAATTTACAAATACTAATTGATATTATAAACTAAGGAAAATCTATCACCTAAAAAATGAAAAAAAAAAGAAAATCAAATTTATTCATTTTCATCTTTATTATTATTATGATATTATCTCATTTTGATGATTTTATTATTTACAACTAATTTCTTCATTAAAAATAATAATTTTAAAATATAATTTGATAAAAATTAAAATTAAATTTTATAATTATTACTACTATTTTATTTAATTTTACCACTATAATATTAATTTTTTTCATTTTAAAATAAAAAATGAATAATTATATAATTATTATATTATTAATATAATTCTAAATTTACATTAAAAATAGGCTGGCCCATATAGGTATACGGGTCGTGCCGTGCTGGCACGTGGGTTGTGCCGTGCTGGGCTATTTTGGTGGGTCGTGCCGTGCCAGTCCATGTGCCACCAAATGACTGCCCAACCCATCCATGACTAATGGGCCGTGCTGGCACGGTCCACCAAAAAAATAATATGGGTCGTGCTAGCACGACCCATATTGGGTTGGGCCGTGCTGGGCTTCGTGCTGCTCGCCCATTTTGCCATCTCTAGATGAAACCATCGATCCTCCACCTGGATTCTAAGATCATGCAAGAAACCAAGATGATGATGATGATGATGATGATGATGATAGAACTGAAGAAAGGACTACAACAACAGGAACTCAAGATGGGGGTGGCCGAAGAGGAACATAAAATGTTGCAAGGTATGAGCCTTCATGTGAATGTGATTTATTATATACCAATAAGTCCATTTACATGCGAAGCAACTTTCACACATGCTACGCAAGATGAGGACCATAGGTCTCGCAAAGCTTGGCATGGAGCAAAAGGTAAAAAAAGGAAGAGATGTATGAATAATCTCACTGATGATTTTGGCTCTATGAGTATAACTACAGAACAAAGTTTAGTTGCTTATAATACACTGATGGATTTATATTCTGAAAATTGGTCTGATGGCAGATATGGGGAATATTATCATGGGACACCATATTCATCTAGTCAGTATCCATCGTATTATTCCCTTGAGCAACAACCTTCTTATGATTGTCAACCAGCACAACTAGCGCAACCAGCAGACCCACTAGTGGATTATAGTTAGTTCCCCCCTCCCCCCTGAATATCTTCTGCAAGCTAGTTCAACTGAATATTTTACTCATGTGCAGAATTATGTGAATAATTATACAAAACTTATGAGTTGGCCTGAATATTATGCCTTAATTCAACCTAGGGCTGAAAGGCAGGTTAATTTTGAGCTTCCAAAGAATTCAATGTGGTATTAATTGTCAATTTGATGAACTTTGTAATATTTGATATTGTTGAATATATATATATATATATAAATATGATTGATAGTCTTATTTTTATTATATTTCATATATTTTTACTGATTTGAATATTTACCAACACATTAATTCTATATTTAAATATACTTTAATTAAGATGTTTTAACTCTAAAATATGTAAAAATATGTAAATAAACATATGTGGAAATTTCATTTTAAAATTCCAACGTTACTATAAATATCCATAATTTTTTCTCATTTTTTATCACTTTTTTGCGATATCAATATATCCATCGATATATCTGTCGATATATCTTTAATTTTGAAGGTGCAATATCAATATGGATATCGATATTTAATTCCTTGGATGAGCACAACCAAGCAAGTTGAGACCAAGGACTGATATGAAGAAACCAAGCACTTGAGAGAGCTAACTCACCAAGATGACCTACAAACATCACAGAGATCATCTGGAGACTATATTGCAATATATTTACAAGGCAAAGATGTCCTGCAAGCCAAACTTGTTTCTTCACTTCTTTCATTATATCCCTTCTGCTAAAGCCTTCCTCAGTTCGTCCATCCTTTCTTTCTCCCTCTGTCACTTACTAGAATGTGCTTCCATCTCATATAGACGTGTATTAACGAAAACTTTAAGCTATATGGTCCAATACCTTGAAGTTGGTATCATTATAGCTTAGGTTTCCTGTATAACGTTTGGTCATTTCAAATTCCTTAATGACAGGGCAATCTTTCTTCAAATTATTCTAGGAAAACTTTATAGTGTCTATAGACGCCTATATATAGAAAGAGACAGATAATACATATAGTCTTTATTATTATTATTTTAGTAAAGAGTTTTACTACATGATTTGTCTATAATTCATTGTGCTTATTATAACCCACCTAATGTGACTAATCCCACCTTTTTATTATAAAACCACACCATTATAATTTTTTAAAAGAGAAAACTTACTCTACATATAAATAAGGTAACTTATTAAATATGATGCTAAATTTTTGTGATCCTCATAATTAGACAAATCAGAAGATATCACGTCAAGAGGGTTAGAGACGGATCAAGAAGTATTTTTCTTTTAGTAAAAATAGTGTATTATATAAAAAATGATTTCCTTCTCAAAATCAAGATTTGCACCTAATTAATTCTAAAGACAGTAAGGTGCTGTTTGATAAACTGAAAAAGTTAAGTGCTGAAAAATAAGTGTTGAAAATTTAAGTACTGAATTTAATAAGGACTGAATTTGTGTATAAAAACTGTTTGATAATTAAATGTTAAATATAAATAAATTGTTTGATATCCATGAATGTTGAAATTTTTTTGAAATCATTAATAGCTAAAATAAAGATGTTTTAGTATAAAAGGAAAGTTTTTTAAACTTAAAGTATTTAATTTTTTCACCATTCAATGATAAGTAGGTCTCTATCTACTTTTTAAATTCAACACTTTTTTGTTGAAAAAATTCATTTAAGTTGCGGCTTAAAAAATTTATCAAACATGTTTAAAATCGTAAAGTGTTGAAAATTTTTATTTTCAATAGTTTGAAAATTTTCAACAGTTTATCAAACAGCCCCTAATTAAGTAGAGCTTTGCATGCACCTAATCATATATACAAGAAAATAATTAGGCTAGTACATTACTTGACTTTTATCAAATACGAGAAATTGACCTGGGGCTTCGCTCCTAGGATTTTCTTTATATTTTAAAGATTTAGATTGTATATTTTAGAAAAGAAAATAAGAAGGATCTCTATGGACAAATACCTTAAGCGTAGACATTTATTTTTAATTTTATTTAATTAATTAATTGATTTGACATTTTGAAATTTTCATTTTACTTATCCTTTTAAGTTTTGTTTATTTGTGTTCATTTATTATCATTATTATTACTATTACTTTATTTTATTTTGTCTTATTATTTTATTTTAATTACCTCGCATGTAATTTTGAAACAAAATCGAAAAGTCAAAGCCGAATTGACTCGGCTTCCATGCAAGTCAGAAGCCATGCAAAAGCCAACCAAGGTCAACCGAGTTAACTCGGTTTACATGCAAAATACACATATATATATATATATACAGGTACATGCATACATTTATATGTAAATGTGTATATATATATATATATGTATTTATATATATGTATATATATATATTTATATGTATGTGTATATATATATTTGTATCTATATGTGTATATATGTATATATATATATTTATATTTATATGCATATACATATATATTCATATGTATGTATATATATATATTTATGTGTAGTATATCTATATATATTTATATATATTTATTTATAAACAAAAAGCCACCAACGCCACCCCATTCTCTCGCACTCTTTCTTTTGGCTTTATTTTAAAATAATAAAAAAACAGATGCTTCTTTCCACTCAAGACCAAAAGCCACCATACTTTTCTTGTCTCAGCTTCCACCACGTTCGTTTTCACCCCCCACCATCCATCATCTCTACAACACAACCGCTTCTCCACTACCATGGTCCCATACAAGTTCCCATGGTGGATGTGCTCAGACGGCATGCACACAAATATCTTCCACCATTGTACATGTCACGCCAACCTCCAACCTAGGAGTTGGTTGCTAAGGATTTGCATGGAAATGAGTGGCGCTTCCAACTCAGAGGTCAACCACGAAGACACCAGCTAGCTTCAGAGTGGTTGGAGTTTTTTTTTTTTTTTTTCATTAGCTCCGAGGGGTTTGTTGCAGGGGATGCATTTATATTTTTTAGAGGGAGAATCGGAAGCGGAAGCGGGCAATGGTGGAATCGTTGGGCTGTGAATCGAAGAAAAAGAGTAATTTATATATATGGGTGGAACTTCCACCCTTATGGACGGTGTTCGTCGCTGGTTTGAACGTCGCTATTTCTCTTCTTCTTCTACTACTAATAATAGTAATTAGTAATATTAATCATCTGCATGATGTCTCAACTTCTTCTCTCACTCTGAAACAAGACAACCAACAAGAAGAAACTGATCTCGTTGTTCAGGATTTCGACTTTTCTTGCTTGAAGCGCATCAAAGTTCCCAAGCGCAATTACTTCCTTATTTCTTCCATGGATAATCATAAAAAGGGTGCACTTGAAACAGAGTTTTTCACCGAGTATGGAGAGGCAAGCCGATATCAAATTCAGGAGGTTTTAGACAAAGGAAGTTATGGGGTTGTTGGTTCTGCAATTGACACCCACACTGGTGAAAAGTTGCAATAAAAAAGATAAATGATGTCTTTGAGCATGTCTCTGATGCGACGCGGATTCTGAGAGAAATCAAACTGCTGCGGTTGCTTCGGCATCCAGATATTGTAGAGATAAAGCATATTATGCTCCCTCCATCCCGACGAGAATTCAGAGATATTTATGTAGTTTTTGAGTTGATGGAATCTGATCTTCACCAAGTAATTAAGGCCAATGATGACTTAACACCTGAGCATTATCAGTTTTTCTTATACCAGCTTCTTCGCGGTTTGAAGTATATACACACAGCAAATGTGTTCCATCGAGATTTAAAACCAAAGAACATCCTTGCTAATGCTGATTGTAAGTTGAAGATATGCGATTTCGGGCTTGCGCGAGTGTCATTTAATGATGCCCCATCAGCAATTTTTTGGACTGACTATGTAGCAACTCGTTGGTATCGTGCTCCTGAACTCCGTGGATCGTTTTTCTCCAAATACACACCTGCAATTGATATATGGAGCATAGGATGCATATTTTCGGAGATGCTTACAGGAAAACCATTATTTCCTGGAAAAATGTGGTGCAGCTAGAGATGGTAAAATGGGAGGGCGGCACGGAGCCTAGCACGGCCCAACCCAATATGGGTCGTACCAACACGACCCATATTATTTCTTTAGTGGACCGTGCCAGCACGACCCATTAGTCATGGAGGGGGTGGGCAGCTTTTTAGTGGTACATGGGCTGACACGGCACGATCCACCAAAATAGCTCAGCACGGCACAGCCCACGTGCTAGCACGGCACGACCCATGTGCCTATTTGGGCCAATTTTTTTTTAATGTAACTTTAAATTGTATTAATAATATATCAATTATATAATTATTATTCATTTTTATTTTAAAATGAAAAAATTAAAATTATAGTTTTAGTGCATGTGGGAGAGTTCTCGATGATGGAAGCAGCAAATTGACACCAAAGACCCTTGAGATTTGTATTTTTTTGAAAGATTGGCTGGATGCAGAATCTCGTTTACAAAATAGACAAAACCAAGAGGAATTTTTGAACGAAATGAATAAATTTGATTTTTTTTAACTTTTTTAGGTGATAGACTTTCTTTAGCTTATAATCTCAATTAGTGTTTGTAAATTTTTATTCTTTATAGTGAATAATGTTTCCCTTTCTCCTTGGACGTAGGCATTGTAAGCCGAATCATGTAAATTTTTGTGTTGAAATTTATCATTCTTAATCCAATAATAATCAGTATTAAAAAAATAAAATCTAGTAAAAATAAAAAAGATTAACAAAATTAACATTTAATAACAAATCATTGGCCCATGTGCCAGCCCAGTGGGTCCATATGCTGGCACGGCACGATTTATGTGGACTACAGGCTGGGTTGGGCTTAACCTTTAAAAGATATGGGCTGGCATGACACGGCCCATATTTTTTTTAGGCCATTACGACCCAGCCCACATTTTTGCTGGCAGCTTAACTTTTTGGGCCTTGCTAGCTCAGCCCGCCCACATTGCCATCTCTAGGTGCAGCAATTAAGATGTCTCGGGTGTCTCGGTTATATCAAGTGTTTCAGATTCCCTGAGCTAGTGATGGATATCTTAACTCGAACAGCAGCGACCCCGCCCTACAGTGCCAGCACACCCTCAAATTCCGTCACAAACTTACTCAACAGCCCAGGGCCATCCTCAGCTTCAGACGTAGCACCCAGTAGCTCGTGCTGTGACTGGTCATCGGTTCTATCCACAACCACAGCCTCATCAGTGAATGCAGCTGCAGCCAGGTTTGTTGCCTTCAGCAGGTCCTATGCGGTAACAAGTGCATCCTCATTCTCATCAACCTGCTCTTCTAGTTCAACAACGGCCAGTTACGTAGCCTGCTGCATCACCCCTGTCTCAGCAGTATATGAAGCAAGAACGCTTCAGCAAAATTCAAACAGCCTTAGCTCTAACATGCATCCCCACGTGATTCTCTTGCCAGCTGGGTATCCCTCCAAAGACAGAAAAATTGAGGTCTGCAAGGTAACAGCCAATGAAAGCAGAGGAACAAAGGACAAGAAAGGAAGAGTAAGGCCAAAAATATTGGCCCTTAGATGAAAATAAAGCAAAGGAAGAGAGCCGTTAGATTAACAGAGAGAGAGAGAATATAAAAACCACTCTTACAACAGCCAAAAGGGGAGTCGGTCATTATTTTTCGATTTTTCTCTTTGTTTTCTTTCATTTTCTGAGGGAAGAGAGCAGCGGACTTGGGTTTCAAAAAAGAGAAGTCAGCCATTTTTTCTTTTCTTTGGGTTTTTGGAAACAGAGGAAAACGGTTTTCAGTTCAAAAAGAAAGGTTCTTTTTTGTGGTGTCTGGGGAGAAAACATAAAGTTTTTTAAAAACAAATCATTTTCTTTTTCTTGAGGGAGTTGTCCGGGTAACCAAAAGGAAAAAAAGGCTGTTTAATCTTTAAACTGAAGCCATTTCCTTCTCCAAGAACAGAGACAGCCCTCTTTGAAGAAAAATTGTCCTTTTTTTTTAAATATAGAAAAGAGAGGAAGAGAGAAAAGAGTTATTTTTTTGTTGTTTTTTTGTGTAATCGAAACCTCTTTTTAAGATAAAGCTTCTTCTTTTTAAGTAAATTTACTGACTTTGTTTTGTAAATATAAACGTTTGCCCGTTGAGTGATTATTCATGTATAAAGATTTTACCTTTTCTTCCTTTGAGTCAATATATGTAATCCTTGAGATCCTAGATGTATTTCATGTTGTTGATTGTGATAAAGCTTTGATTTTGTATATAAAGATGTCATCTTTTTGTCTTGAGCATGTGATTGTAAACCAGTCTCCACGTTGGTTAAACTTTTTGAAATGCCATCCCTTTTTTAATATATTTGTTACAATATCTCGGTGTTTTTGCTTTAAATGTGTTACTATCATTTAAAATCTGTAAAATTATATGTTTTCTTTAGTATGTATGATTTACGCTATCTTGCTTGGATAAAAATCAAATCTTGATCATGAAAATAACAATGTTTAGGTAAAAATCAATTCTTGGTTATAAGAATGCCATCTTTAGGTTCATTTGTAAGTTTGCTTAAGTAAAGATCTAATCTTGGCTATAAAAATCATGTCTTTAAGTTGTTAAATTTTTTTGCTTAATTAAAAATTGAGTCTAGGTTATAAAAAATTATATTTTTATATTTGTGAATATTTTGTTTAATTAAAAATAAATCTTAGTTATAAAAAATGTGTTTTTAGGTTTGTATAAATGTATATTTAGTTTAATAATTAAATTTTTATCTTGTAAAATTATCTTTTTTCCCTTGTATGTATGTTTTGCTTAAAAATTTGGTCTTGTATGAAAGTACCTTTTTGCCCTTGTGAAAAATTACCTCTTTGCCCTTATGATTATGTTTGCTTAATTAGTAATTGTATCCTGCACTAAATTATCTTTTTGCCCTTGTATGTATATTAGCTTAATTAGAGAATAACTATTGTATATAAAATTACCTTTTTGCCCTTGCATATATGTTTATTCAGTTATGAATTAGATTTTGCATGAAATTACATCTTTGACATTGTATATGTGTTTGTCTAAGTTAGGCTTGCTTATATGTGTTAAATTAGTTGCCATGCAATCTAAACTTGTAAAATTAAATTTAAATTTCCATGTTCTATTTATCTATCATATTATATTGTGTAATTAATTGTGTTTATATGTACTAACCTATGTTTTCTTGTCCCATTCATTCATAATTAAGTTTAGAACATCGATTTTCAAAATTCATATGCATGGGGGAACCGGAGGGTGCCTCGGGAGTATGAGGTTTCCAAAGGTTTTCCCCGATGAGAGGTTTTCTCGGTGTCTAATCGGGAGTCCGATCGGGTTCAGGGAAATTTTTCATCCCTTCAAAATTAAAAAATATATTTTTCTCATTTAATTTTCATAAAAAGCATGCATCATGTTTGACACACCCGGACCTAGCACGACTTTTTCGTACGAACGAAATAGTGCAAGATGACGTAAAAAATAAACAATATGTTGGTCTGGCTGTGTCAAGTCAGAATAGAAGATAAGCTTAAGGTAAGCCGTAGTTGGAAGATGAGATTGGTGACCATGCATGGAAACACTAAAGTGGACTTCTTTAAGTCCATAGCCAATGGATTGGAAGTCCATTTGGTGAATTGGTCGGTGGATCGGGCCAAGGATCAAAGTTTTGAGAGGTTTAAAAGAGAAGAGAAAGTCTGGCCCGGGGCCCGAGTAGACCCGGTGCCGGGCTCCCCTATAAATAGGCCTCTCCCCCTCATTTCTCTCTCTTTCTCTCTTTTCTCCTTTCTTTTTACTCTCAACTGCTTTTTTGAAGCAATTTTGGACTTTTGGCCGATCTGGACAAACCGACCGCAGAATCAAGGTGAGATCTTGGTATGTTATTCTTAACTCCTTGATCTGCATTTTATTAAGTTTTCACGCATCTTCATGCATTGGTCTAGGAGAGATTCAAGCTCAAAGTTAGGTTTAGCTTTTAATTAGATTTTAAGTTTAGATTTGAGATCTAGGAACTTTGAGCTTGTGATTCTCGTTTCTGCTCCGGTAAACGCGTCGTGGGAGGTGAGAAGAACCTCCATCTCGAATTTCACTCCAAACGGTGGATCAAGGAGCTCGAGACCGAGAAAAAGCCTTGGATCCCGAGGCTGTCGAGCGGCTCCCGCGCGGGATAGACCCGTAGCCCAGGTCCCGCGCAGGACTTGGGCCTGTCCCTCACCGGACTGGGCCTTTTGGCCCAAACCGAGCGGTTGGGCCTTTTGGCCCAAACCTAGCGGTTGGGGATGGCCCAACTCACATGGAAGGGGCCTTTTGGGACTAGAAACAGGCGAGGCCTGACCCAGCCACATGGGGGGCCTGCCTAGCCTAGACCTGGGCCAGGCTGGGCCCGTTGGCGGCCCATGGACCCCCAGGGGCATTTTCGTAATTTTTCTTCAAGTGTCCAATTTTTACCCCGGAACCTCCTGGACACTTTTCTAAGCCTCGAATCACATTCAAACCCAGTCATAGGTCATATTAGAGCCTCGTAGGTACATTCATAAATTTAATTATGAATGCTAACGTGAATTTCTGTGTATTAGGGCTCCTGGTGAATCAAGTGCGGCGATGCTCCGGAGGTTAAGCTACATGGAGCGCTTGGGAGTATACGAATCTCCCAATACTGTAAGTGACCTAGACTTCTTTGTTTAGCCACTAGAAAAAAGGTTTTTAAAAAGATTTTAAAAACATAAATGTTTTTCAAAGGTTTCGGGATACGGGAAATCCACACACACACACAGTTGTTTGTGATATACCCACATAGTGAGTGGAATGTTTTCAAAAAGGAATATAAAGACTTACGTGTGTCTGTTTACTTGTTTTAAATAAGTATGTTTTATACATA
The DNA here is from genome assembly GCA_030664755.1 of Microcos paniculata. Classification (NCBI taxonomy): domain Eukaryota; kingdom Viridiplantae; phylum Streptophyta; class Magnoliopsida; order Malvales; family Malvaceae; genus Microcos; species Microcos paniculata. The sequence continues at coordinate 5,589,796 of CP131460.1, read as the reverse complement.
TATATATAATTATGAAATATTATTATTATGATTTTAAGGGTGCGATACCCTTACGAGATGAGTGATTGAGTGGGATACTCCTCTGGCTCCAATATGCGGGAGCGTGGACGAGCTGGAGAAAGTATGCTAGATACTCAGCCGTGGACCGCCTATCGAGGGGCACGGTGAGTCGAGCCAGATTTGGAGAGGCGCGTAGGGAAACTCGCCAAAACTCCAGATCGCTGTGTTCCACCACAGCGAGGCACCACCGAGGGAAAGGGCTAGAGTGATAGAAAAGAGAAAATATTTTTGAATGAGAAAAGAGATATAGCCCTCGGTGTAGTGAGGCATAAGACGATCAACGGATCGAGCCTCCAGTATAAAAGAAATGCCAACCGTTTTGAGATTTATATATTTATTTATTTAAGAGTTTTTAGAAAGAGTTTTCAAAAAGAAAAATACTTATTTTATTATTATTTTATTTTGGATTTTCCTGTTTTCCGTAACCCCCAATAGAGATTCTTAGAACCTTTGTCACTCACCTATATCCAATGTGGATGGATGCAGATTCGCGTACGGGGTCAGTGAATAGAATGGAGGCTCACTAGGAGACGTCGGTGGTATAGGTTTAGTAGTTTCCGTTGCGTAGGTATTCTTTTAAATTAATCCACTGGTGTTGCTTATAAATTAAATATTTTATTAAATGATTTTTAATTAAAGCTTTAGTTTTGTTTTACAGCGATGATATCTATTTCAAGCCTTGCTGTGCCTCGGATGCGTGGCTACAGACACGTACTTCCAGGTAACGTTGCGGTTGCCACGTGGCCGGCTCGGGCGGGTTGGGGTGTGACAATGTTTATGATTTTTTTAATTTCTTAAAATTGGCAAATGAACTCAAAAAATTTTATTATTACCTTCTTTTACAAAAGGAATGTTTATTCCAAAACCTTTTATTCTTTTTCACTTTTATGTTTTATTTTCATTTTATTTCAAGAAAATCTCTTGTTTAAGAGGCCCAATTAAATTAAAAGGAATATTTATTCCGACATTAATTTCAAAACATGTTTTAAAAGTTTTTTTGAGAAATCTTAATTACCCAATTATGGTTAAGACCTCTCAAATTAATCCAAGTTTTATTAAAAAACTACTTTCAAAATTTCTTTTCTTGTTTCGTTTCTTTTTATTTCTTTCCAATGAAAGGAAATATTTTATTTTATTTTATTTCATTTTATTTTTTCTTTTCTTTATCCTTTTTTTTAATTTTTCAAAATATTCTTGGGAAGACTTTAGTAGATTAAGTCAATTAAAACCTTTCAAGTAAACTTCATTTTTATTAAAAGACATTTTTAACTCCAATAAAAGGAATATTTATTCTTTAAGTTTTCAAAATTGATTTTGTCTCACAAAAATTATTAAATTAATTAAGGTTCTTCAATTAAACTTAATTATACTAAAACCCATTTTTTAAAGCTTTAACAAAAAGGAATTTATTCCTTAAATTTTCAAAATTGATCGTATCCAATAAAAAGAGATATATCTATTTTCCTATATTACTTTTTTTAGGCTTTTTTTGAAAGGTCTTAATTTATTAAGTCAATTAAAGTCTTCCAACTAAACCAATTTTTTGACTAATTATTCCCTTCATTAAATTAAAAGGAATATTTATTCCAAAAATTGTTTTAAAATTTAGTCTTTCCAAGAGATTTTAATTTAATTATCGTAATTAAAGTCTCCTAACGTAAATTTCAAAATATGAATTTGAGGGTGTTTATCCCAACCTCTGTGTAAAATATTTTCTAGAATGTTTCAATTTATATTCCCATTATTGAACCCTTCTAAAATTAAATTAAATCTTTATTTTTCATAAAAAGGGATATTTATCCCCATTTTCAAATTAAACTTTGATTTTAGAAAAATATTTTTTTCCTACTTAGAAAGTGAAACTCCATTTTAAGTAGGAAATTTCTTCAAATTCAAAATTAGGCTACGGATTTTCACATTAAAAGGAATGTTCATTTCGACATTAATCCTTAAATTTCAAATTTTGTTTTTATGAAGGGGCGTTTACCCTACATTAAAAGGAATATTTATTCCGACATTTAAAATTATTTTTTTTCTTAAAATGATTTTAAACACATTTTATTATCATTTTCCAAGTAAAATATTTTAAGACTTTTGTGGTACCGATTTCCGAGTGTCTTGGGGGTGCTAATCCTTCCCCAAGCGTAATCGACTCATGAACCTAAAATCTTTTATTCGTAGACCAGTTTTCTCTCCTTAACTTGACATAATCTTTTTAGATTTATGTTGAGTTAAACCAATAGGTGACTAACCACACCCAATCAAATAAAAGGTTAGTGGCGACTCCATTTGTTTTTTTCGACTGTTTAGTCTCGAGCATTTTTTACACCATATCATTTTTTTCGGAGCGGTAAAACGTCTCGACATTAATATTATAGATGGAATTTGAAGTAAATAATATAGGAAAATAGAATACGAAATATATAAAAAAAATTATTTCAATATATAAGTTATAGATATCTTTTATATTGCAAATTAAAAGCTGAAATTTAAAATAAATATAAATATAAATATAAACAAATCAAGATAACACCAAATTCTAAGAGAAATGGTTTTAAATCTTACTATTGATTAAAAAAAATCTTACTATTCATTAAAAAAAATTAACCTCACCTTTACTTGACAAAAAACACTAAAAAAAAAAATTACTGGAATCTATACATTTAAAATTTTTGTTAAAAAAAAGAGTAAAATATGAGAGCATTTTTTTTTGGGTGAGGGGGGATTAAATGTCTCCCTTCATAATATAATAATATAAATAAATAGATAAATATAGTAAAATATGTTGAATAATATTAAATAAATATGATAAAATATTAAAAAATACATAATAATATTTTTTATAAAAATAATATTCAAATAATAAAAAATAAAGCAGTAAAAAAAAGAAGAAAAAATTTTGGAACGGGGCCAATGGAGGGGGTGACATATGTCCCCCTCCTTAGTAACATCCCTCTACTTTTATCTGTAATAAAATTATAGAATTATAGATTATAGATTATAGATAGATTATATATTACAGATTTATAGAAGATTATAAATTATGGATTATGGATATAGATTATAGATTATAGATTAGTTGTAAACTTATATGCCTATGACATTCTATGATTAACTTGAACTCTTTTTAATGATTTCGGGCGAAAAGAGAAATAATTCTTGTTAATGATCATATCCATCGAGTTATAATGTGAAAAAAAATACAATTACTCCAACATGGTCAGTGACTTCAGGGGCCTTTAATTAAGGAGTGAAGGTTCCAATTGGAGACGGTGGCTAGGGTAAAGATAAAAAAGAGTCATCATATTTCTATTTGTTTCCTTTAGGAGAGATAAAGGGTTAAGCCAGATAGACCTGTCAATTCGTGTTTTCATATCATATTCGCGTTGACACCCCCGGATCAAGTCCATCCGTGTCAAGTTTGAAATTGTGTAAAGTTGTACAGTTATGTGGTGAATTGAAACTAGTTATAGACATTTTGAACTTCCTTTAGATCAATAACTAGCTTAGAATAATTTGTTGTCTGGAGTCGATTGGGTGCACTAGGGATTCGAAAACCGAGGCTAAGGGATGAAATTGAAGTTAGAGTCAACTTTTTAGGTTGACTCCGGTGCCGGAGTGACCAATTTAAATGGGAGGTCGGTTACCCGACCCCCCATTTGCTTCCTTTTCTCTTTTTCTTCAATTCTCTCTAAGCTCTCTTCAATTCCCACCATTTCAACACTTCAAATCACCTTCAAACACTTCATTAAACACCACTATCAACTTTCTTAGCTTTTTTGAAGATCAACAACACCAAAATCATAAAAAATCTTCAAAGTTTCCAAAGAAACCAACTTGGAGCCATTGTGTTCTTTGAGCTATATCTTTCAATTCAACCATAGGCTTTGGTTAATTTCTTGGTATGTTGTTCTAGACTCTTTAAGCTTCAATTTGACTACTTATTTGCTGAATTTCGTGGATTGAGCTAGGAGATATCTTGAATTGAAGATCAAAGTTTATTTTTGTTCAAAACCAATTGCATCCTTAGCTTTCCAATTCGAATTTTATGCATGCTTAGCCATTTAATTTAGTTTTTAAAGCTATAGTCTCTTAGTTTAGGTGTTGAAGTGAGTGTGTTTCGAATTGTGAGTTGATTGGTGTTAAATTGAACTAGAATCGAGCTTAGGAGGGTGAAAGAGTATGTCTCGGCCAAAGCTAGAGACAGATCCGGCACCGGACTCAACATTTTGGGAGATTCCTCCCAAATTGGCCACTCCTGAGCAGAAATGAGCCCAAGGCCGCTCTGGACCTGCCTTGTAGCAAGGGCATTTTGGTCATTTCACATTCCTAGACCCCAATTGACTTCGATTAACTTCCGGACTCATCCAACTTATTTCTGAGACCTAGAAACCCTAATTAGGGCATGCTTTGATGTTTGGTTATTAGTCCAATGCCTATATTGATCAAATTAGATTTCAATTTGATTATTTAGGTACGAGATTTTACTTGTTTGAGCAATTGAGTTCGAGCCAAGGTACTCGCGGAGGGATGGGTTTATTTAGGAGTATACAAACCTCTGTTACTTATGAGTGGCTTAGATTATAGTGGTTGACCACTGAGGCTCAACCGTTTTCAAATTGCTTTATAAACTGCTTTTATAAATTGTTTATAATGTTTTGGGATATGGGTTGTTCACCCTCATATACGAGTTTATAAATGAATTTAAGGTTGTGTTCAAAAGAAATTATGAGATTAGATTTATATGTTTTATTGATGATTATGATCGATGAAAGATGATCGATTGAGAGGTTCTCGGTGCTCCGATGCGAGGAAGCGAGTGGACCGAGCGAGACGTGCCACCGACCAAGTAGCCGTGGACTGCCTTTTGAGGGGCACGGTGAGTGTGAGACCCTGGGAGAGCCGTGAAGAGAACCTCACCAAGGCTCGTGTGCAGCTGTGCTCCACCCACAACGATGGCAACGTCAAGGGAACGCACTAAATAATAAAAAAACAATGGTTTTGAGATATGAGTTTAAGCCCTTGATGGTCCAGTAGGGCACCCAAGTGCATGTGCGTACCTTTGGGACGATTTCAGATGCCAGCCCACTTATATGATTTGATGTTTGATTTGGTTTTGGGATTTCATCTGTGATTTCACCAAATGGTTTTATTAAATATGTATTTGGATTATTTTATATCCCCGGCCCGATGTGATCAGTCATTATAACTGGGTCCCTCACTGGTAACTTGCTCAACGACCGGGCTACCAGCCCAAGCCCGAAGGCTTACCCGAAATTTGGGAGGGTTTGGACAAAAATATTGGGCCCGAATATCGGACCTTGGACAAAGAATGAGGACTGTTTAGTAATTTCACCAAGTAAGGGTTTTATCTTTGACCTTTATTCATCTTCGATTTTCTTTGCAAAGACATTGCTACCTCTCCAAAGCTCATGACATATAACAATTGGTAGCTATATAATTAGACATGTATATTATGCTCATTTAATGATGTTTTATGGCTATCTAATCCCTAATTATCTCATTTAAGCATGTTCTCATCATCATAGGTCATTATGGGAGCTTAATTGAGATTATGCACAAAAAAGGGAAGATTAGAGCAATACTTGAAGAGCTAAACTGATAAGCCATGTTGCAAGCAAGAATGGCGCCATACAAGTCAAGATTGGCGCCAATCCAAGCCAAGAATATGAAAAAAAAAGTCCAAGAATGGTGCCAGTAGTGATCAGCTTGGCGCCAATCATAATTACAAGCTACAAACTTAAATTTCGATTTTACACCTAAGATAAGAAGCCGAGATTGGTGCCAATCTAGTGGCTTATGGCGCCAATCAAAGTTGAACCCAAAAAAAAACCAAACCAGCTTGGCGCCATTCCTATCCATCATGGCACCAATCCAAGAAGCCAAGGCCAACTCGACCAACTCGGAGCAACTCAATCCAACTCGGTGTGAAGTCTCTAGTTTACCCTTCCTTCCATCACATTAGGAGGGTAATCATGTAATTGACCCTTTAAATATTAGTTTTTCAGTACAAGTACGGTCAGATTTCATTTTCTGGAAAATTGGAGATTGGATAAGAATTAAGACGATTTGTCTCTCGACAGAAAAGTTAAACTTTGCTCACATTCTGTGGAGGAATTTTCTCTCTTTGTTCTTAATTAATCTACTTTCTTTCTTTATTTCCTTTAATTTACTTGTTTAATCTTTGTTTTCTCACTCAAATCATGAGTGAGTAAACCCATAGTTCATTCTATTGTTTGTTAATCTAAAGGGTTTCCAAGTTAGTGAGGCTCATGTTCTTCATATCAATTGATCTTATCAAGTGTTTTGTTATCTCTGATTTGCTTGATTCATGGTTTTCTCAGTCTTAGTTTGTAAGTGCATGCCTAGATTGAGTCTGGGTAAAATCTAATGTTAGGTTATGTGTTTATAAATCTTTAATAGACAACCTTAGTTGAAGGAACAAAAGAAAGTATGTTCTTTCTTGAGGTAACAAATGATCAATACTGGGTAAACGTGAAGTGGATCTAGATTGATTTGCATGCTAGGTTGATTTCCATACTTAATGCTTTGTCTAATCTGTAAATCAATATCGTGAAGATTTGTTGGTTCAGTGCGGGTAAAAGGGGCCAATCTAGGAATCTTTAATACTAGGTTGGACTATCTAGTCACTGATATAGGTCTTAGGAATCTTTAGTACTAATTCCTATAAGCATGTCATTTGATTAATTAATTGTACCGTTTAGTAAGTACATGATCTAATTACTCTTTTGCCCTTTAGATTGATAGATAATAGAATGAATGTTTATTAATATTTGTTAAATCCTTTTGATTATTTTGCTTTTTAGTTTATTTAGTTCATTGTTCTTACTTTTTTCCGTTTACGTATTTCTGTTTTTGCGTTTGAATCCTTAAAAAAGCAAAAGTAAATTCATATTATAGCCTCTCTATGGATTCGACCTGTATTTACTCTAACTACTAGATTAAGGAAAATTCGATAAATTATAACCTGGTGGTGTGAGTGCGACAACATTTCCATTAACAATCATGCACTTAGCACATTTCCATCCCACTCCCGGGATCTGATCTTTTTAGTTCACGTCACAACTTGGGTAGCATATTATTCTAGTGACAATTCTAGCTGTTTAGTTAAAAGAACTAAGATGAATAAAGAAATAGTTCCACTAGGTACCCAAATATCTAAATCGACTCTTTACATCCAAAAGTGATTCACTTTATTTTTAAAAGCATTTCTAAATCGATTCGCTCTGATACCAATAAAACTGTCATGCCCTAACCTAAAAGCCCGAGAATGCAATAGCTGTCGCATTGTCTTGAAGTATGCATCCTGTGCCATACATCTAAAATAGTGCAAGGCATTTATTGAATATAAACAGCCAAAACAAAACCAAATTCGTTAATGGAAATCAAATCCAATTACTTATATAAAATAATATTTTCCTAAAATACTTTTATAATAATATTTTTGGAAAATCTTCCATATGAAATATCAAATATGAATAAATTCACAATGTGCGAAAAGGGATATAAACCCAAAATATAGTGGAATTAAAACCAATAGTGGATCACTAAATACACTAGGAAAGAATCACCCACTAAGCTGAAGACATGCCCGGACAGTTATAGCTAAGTGCCACTCCTTATTGAGCCTTAAGCCTGAAAGCATAATAAAACCACAGGGTGAGTCTACTGACTAGGTGATGGTTTGGAAATAATGTAAAACACAAACAATGGCGAGAGATATAATTATACCAAAACCAACTTGTAAATCATTATTCATTTCATGAAGCAATTCCCACCAATAAATCCTTTGATTTAAAATCATATAATATATTATAACTAGGACGACAATAAGGAGATCGAGTCCCATCAGCCAATGGACTAGTATCATTGGAAGCAATCATCAAAAATAATTTATATTAAAACAATAGTATAACCATAATGCTTGTTCTCCTAATGTTGCGATTCTTAATCTCCATGACTACAATCTCTATTGGTGAGTTACCCACCCGCACCTCTCTGTCCCAGGAGTAGTGCACTTGTGCCTCCCCTATGGGTGGTCTACAAGTCACTAACCGTTGGCAAATGTCCCTCATGGGCTTGGCCACACAAGGACCAATATCATACCATAAATGGGTAAGCCATACAAAGACTGTAATCATGCCTCGTATGGGTTTACATAACACCTCGATAAGGCAAGCCATGCAAGGATGCTTATCACGCCTCGATCAGGTTTACATAAAATCATGTAAAACGTTTTGTTTATATCTATATAGGCATAGTATATAATCCTTCCACATAAACTGACTGTGGATATTTGTGTAGTGGCATATTATACCCCAAAATAGTGTAAAAACATTTATAAAAGTAGTGTCATCAATGTCATTAAACATTGAGGTCAAACCACTCATAGTGACGAGAGATTCGTATACTCCCAACATCTATCCACTGCACAATTAGAGCTTTGCTGCAATCCATCGCTGGTGCTCTTAATTCGTAATCAAAACTTTATTAGAAATCAAATTCAAAACCAACACATGAAATTAATGACTCAAGATAGCCTCTAATATACTTAGGAATGGCTTTAGGTTAAACCAGGATTGAAAAAACTAAAGCAAGAAAAATTCCAAAAAGCCAACACCAAGTCCTTACTAGTTCTGACCATTTCCAATGCCGGTTTTGCTCGAAATCTTTCTTTCTTTTGTTCTCATGTTTCGATGCCAGTTATGCATTGAGATGCACTAGGCGGATGATTGTTTATACCATAAGTTTAGTGGAAGTAAGTACATTTTTCTAGTTTTATATGTCGATGACATACTACTTGCCACAAATGATATAGCCTTATTGCACGAAACCAAGAGATTTCTATCCAAGAAATTTGAAATAAAAGATATTGGTGATGCCTCTTTTATTTTGGGGATTCAGATACATCGAGATTACTCTCAAGGTATTCTTGGATTATCACAAAAAAGCTATATCGATAAAGTATTTAAAAGGTTTGGCATGCAAGATTATAAACCAAATGATACTTCTATATCTAAAGGAGATAAGTTTAGTTTCAGTCAATATCCTAAGAATAACTTTGAAACAAAGGAAATACAAAAGATTCCTTATTCCTCAGCTGTAGGGAGTCTGATGTATGCTCAGGTTTGTTCGCATCCGGATATTGTGTACATTGTTGGAATGTTAAGGAGATACTGAAGTAACCCAAGATCGGATCATTGGAAAGCAGCCAAGCGGGTTATGCAGTACTTGCAGAGAACAAAAGATTATATGCTGATTTCGATTTTGCCGGATCAGTTAGAGATCATTGGTTATTCTGATTTCGATTTTACTGGATACCAAGATAGTAGGAGATCCACTTCGGGGTACATCTATTGTCATGCCCCGACCTGCCCGAGTCGGCCACGTGGCAACCGCTGCGCTGCCTCGAAGTACGTGCTAGCCGCTCACGCACCTGAAGCACCGCAAGGCAAAGAAATGGATACCATCGCTATAAATCAACTAAAACTTTAATTAAAAATCATTTAATAAAATAATTAACTTTATAAATATCGCCAGTGGATTAATTTAAAAGAAATACCTACGCAACGGAAACTACTAACCTATGCCACCGACGTCTCCTAATGAGCCTCCATTCTATTTGCTGACCCCGTACGTGAATCTGCATCCATCCACATTGGGTACAGGTGAGTGATCAAGGTTCTAAGAATCTCCATTAGGGTTAGGGAAAACAGGAAAATCCAAAATAAACTAATAATAAAATAAATATTTTTCTTTTGAAAATCTCTTTTAAAAACACTTTAAATAAATAAATATATATATATATAATGGGCTGGCATCTCTATCATACTGAAGGCGCGACCCGTCGGTCGTCTTATGCCTTACTACATCGAAGGCTATCTCTTTTCTTTTTAAAACATTTTCTCTTTTCTCTTTCTTTAGCCTTTTCCCTCGGTGGTGCCTCGCTATGGTGGAACATAGCGAACTGGAGCCCTAGCGAGCTTCCCTACGAGCCTCTCCCAGGGTCTCGTCTCACCGTGCCCCTCAATAGGCGGTCCACGGCTGAGAATCTAGCATGCTTTCTCCAACTCGTCCACGCTCCCGCGCATATTGGAGCCTAATGAGTATCTCTCTCAATCACTCGTCTCGCAAGGGTATTGCACCCTTAAAAACTATAATAATAATATTTCATAATTATATATATATATATATGTATAAAGCATGCATTTTTGAAATATATAAACACACACACACACACACATAAGTATTTATATTTCTTTTTGAAAACATCCCACTCTCTATGTGGGTATATCGCAAACAGCTGTGTGTGTGTGGATTTCCCGTATCCCAAAAACCTTTTGAAAACATTTTTGTTTTTAAAACCACTTTTAAAACCTTTTCTCCCAGTGGCTAAACAAAGAAGTCTAGGTCACTCATAGTATTGGGAGATTCGTATACTCCCAAGCGCTCCATGTAGCTTAACCTTCGGAGCATCGTCGCACTCGATTCAACCGGAGCCCTAATACATGGAAATATATGTTAGCATTCATAATCAAATTTTATAAATGCACCTACGAGGCTCTAACATGACCTACGACTGGGTTTGAAGGTGATTCGGGGCTTAGAAAAGTGTCTGAGGGGTTTTGGGGTAAAAATCGGACACTTGGTGAAAAATTAAGAAAATGCCCCTGGGGGGTCCATGGGCTGCCAACTCAGGGCCCAGCCCAGCCTGAATCTGGGCCAGGCAGGCCCTCCCCCGAGGTTGGGTCAGGCCCAGCTTGAAATTTGGGCTGGAAGGCCCATTCCCTCGGATTGGCCCCAAAATGGCCCACATACGCGGTTGGGCCAAATTGGCCCTGTCCCGCGCCGAACTGGCCCAAGTCCCGCATGGGACTCTACCAGCGGGTCTCTCCTGCGTGGGAGCCGCCGTCTAACCTCGGGATCCAAGGCTTTTCCTTAGTTTCCGAGCCCCTCGGTCCACCGTTCGACGTGAAATTCGAGATGGAGGTTCCTCTCACCTCCCACGACGCGTTTATAGGAGCAAGAACGAGAATTACAAGCTCAAAGTTCCTAGATCTCGAATCTAAACTTAAAATCTAACTAAAAGCTAAACCTAACTTTAAGCTTAGATTTCTCCTAGACCAATGCATGGAGATGCGTGAAAACTTAGAAAAACGAAGATCAAGGAGTTAAGAATAATATACCAAGATCTCGCCTTGATTCTTCGGTCGATTTGTCCGGATCGGCCAAAAGTCCAAAATTGCTCCAAAAGAGCAATTGAGAGAAAAGAGAAATAAGAGAAGAGAGAAAGAGAGAAAATGAGGGGGAGAGGCTCGGCCTCCCCCTATTTATAGGGGAGCCCGACACCGAGTCTACTCGGGCCCCAGGCCAAACTTTCTCCTCTCTTTTAAACCTCTCAAAACTTTGATCCTTGGCCCGATCCACCGACTAATTCACCAATGGACGTCCAATCCATTGGCTATGGACTTAAAGAAGTCCACTTTAATGTTTCCATGCATGGTCACCTGTCTCATCTTCCAACTACGTCTTGTATTAAGCTTATCTTTTCTTCTGACTTGACACAGCCGGACCGACATATTGTTTAATTAACACATCATCTTATAGTATTCCGTTCGTATCGAAAATTCGTGCTAGGTCCGGGTGTGTCAACTACCTACTTACTGGAGGAGCTATTTCCTGGAAGAGTGCTAAGCAGACACTTATAGCTTCTTCCATCATGGCAGCGGAGTTTGTAGCGTGTTTTGAGGAATCTAACCATGGAATATGGCTGCGAAACTTTGTCACGGGGCTGCGCATTGTGGATACGATTGAAAGACCACTTAAGTTATTTTATGACAATAACTCAGTAGTGTTATATTCCAATAACAATCTAAGCTCGATAAAGTCAAAGCATATAGATATCAAGTTTCTAATTGTTAAATAGAGAGTTCAAAGTGGATAGTTGTCTATTCAACACATTTGGACAAACTCCATGATTGCGGATCCACTTACTAAGGGAGTGCCACCCAAGGTCTTTCATGAGCACATTCCTCATATGGATGTTGCATTTATTCAAGATATTTAGTTTCAGTGGGAGTTCATATTTTAGATGTTTTTCTGATTTGACATATTTCACTGTCATTTTGGATACAATTTGGGTTAATTCATTTGAGTTTATCTTTAGTTATGAAGTTTTTGGTTTATTTGGTCTCTGAACTTCCTTAAAATTGATCTCACTAAGGCATAAGGTAGGAGCAGTTGGAAATAAGCACGCTAAGATCACGCTGCTTGTAATTCCATGCTACACATCCATGATTAATCCATGTGATTTGGTTATATTAGCATTGTGACCATTGGTGGGCTTAGTTACGATTGAATGTAGCGAAAGTCGCTTTGATCCTATGTTGGTATGATTGATGGACCGGATTGTTTGGGGATGCATTCGGTAATAACAGAAAAATTTTATGTACACATAAGGTCAACACAAAATTGTAAAGTAACACATATAGCCCAAGTATGAGATTGTTGGGAATTTTAAATATTTCATGTGGGCTTATATGTGTGTAATTGTGTATAAAGGCTATCATATAAGATTGAGCCCAATCAATTAAAGTGATCTAATATAGTTTAAGGTATTTGGGCTTTATACATCTAATTTAAGTGTGGACCTCATATGTGTAGAGACAGGGCTACAATTTCTAGTTTAATGATGGGCCAAACTAGAAATTATTATATTAGGGTTTCACCCTATATAAGTGGTTCTGGTCCCCAAATTAAACATGCACTTATTCTTTTTGACATCCCATCATCAGAGAAAAAATTAGAGCTATGTTTGAATTTGGAAGACAAAACCACAAGACTCAAGGTTTATCAATGGAGAATTTAGGTATGCTTCTGCTTCTATTTGTTTGATACTTGATGTTCTAGTATGAACGGGTCCTTGCTTTAAGGGGATTAAATTACAACAATAACTGCTAATAATATACTGATTGGTATCTGAGGATGGAAATATTTGGGTCTATGTCAGAAGAGAGTTCAACTAATTGACTACAAAAAACTACTTATAGTTTGTGTCTATATTCCTAACATTACTCATAACTTTAATGAAACAGTCCGTTTAGTTCTCTTTATACAAAACATGCATCTAATAGAGTCAATTATTTAATCCCTACAGAGGCAAGAAACCATTCATGATGATGTTTTCTATAAGCATGAATGAAAATAACTGAAAGCTCAAAACAGATACATGCTTAATTTGGAAAGTTTAAATTCATGTTGATTTCAAACTTTTTTAAATCTTTAGGTTTACATTATGTGTAATGACATTTTACATTGTAATCAAAAATATATTTTTTTGTTTGGTTTTCTGTTTTTGACAGTGTTGCTCGAATTGATATAGGTAAGCTCGTTTATGTGTAAAAAAATTGAATCAATTTATAATTTTTCACTGATTAATGAATAAATTGACTGCTTAACATTAACGAAGAAATACTTTAATGGAGTCTTCGCTAAAAGATTGATCTACAATATCTCAAAATTTTGTATGAAAAGGTATTCTAAAAAGTATGCTTCTTATATTTCAAATTTAGTTTAAATTTTATAAATAGCTTTTGTTGCTATGAACTACTAACACATTAAAAATCTTTCTTCGTGATTTTTTTTTGTAACTATTAATTTTTCTTTTAATATATAATAATCTAGGTACTTTAACTGTTTGGTGGAATTAGCCAAGATGGTACAACAGATTCAGCCAAGTGATTTATAACACTTTGCTGGGATGACACATCTAGCTACAGATATATTTGAAAGAGTTCTCACGATGCCATTTCTATCAAGGTTAGTTTAATATTTTACTAGAATCTTTCCTACTTAAAGATGTTTTAGTTTGACAAACTGAGTTTCTCCAAAAACAAAATATGGTTTCAAATAAGGAACAAAATGGCCGGCAGGTTTGTTAAAAAGAAGATATTAACAATCCCGAGCTTTGTTTAGGGTGGAATTATTATATATGCATTAATTAGTACTGTTCATTATTGCTTACTATCATTCAGTGTTTTATTTTTTTCCCCTCCTATGGTTGTTTGATATTTTAGGAGTTTTGGACTGAAAGCAAGAAATGCATATTATTCTTTCATCGTTGCAGGAACATGCAATAGTGGTTAATAGCAATCATACTTACTGCCTGCAATAAGCAAAACGATAGACAACTCCAGTAGAAGGTAAAGGACATCAGTAATTTCAATTTAGAACACTCCCCAAACATTTTCAAGTAGATGTTTGTTCAACTGTTAAGGATAATTAGTAGAATTTAGATGTTGTATCCATTTCAGATTTTTCAAACCGCATGTCAAGTAGTTAAGTTAGATGAATTTAAGGCTTAAATATTCTATCCATTTACATTCCTATCAGGTTTAAACAATTTTAGAGGATATAGTTATAGTTAAGATTTGTTTTAAAAGGTAGAGGACGACGGCGAGGAAAAATGGATCTAAGGAGTTCTGGTGGATTGGCCTTAATGGTATAAGCAAGGCAAGGAGGATTTGTGCTGGAAGTATCAATGTAAGTATCGGGGATTTCTTTGAGAATATTTTGGAGGTCAGCAAGGGTGAAATCATCGACTGCAGCCATTATTGAAGAAAAGAAAAGCTAAGGAGGCAGATTGTGAATAAAGTGATGAGCATAATATATGAGTAAAATCAGGATTTCTTTGAATTGGAGAGATTTCTAAAATGGATTGAAGCCGCCAAAAGGTTTATAAGGGGGAGAGGAGATAGACCGATTGGTTCTATGATGAGGCGCGCTCATTAAGGTTATTTGAAAGTTTATTTTTTTGGGCATAAACGTTTAGAGAATTTAATGGAAAAGAGCTGTTGATCAACAGTCACAAGTCTAAAATTAACCAGGTAATTAATATCAAGCGTTTAAATTTTACCCAAATTTTCACATTTGTCTACCTATTACCCTAATTTACAATGTTGGGCCAATAGGCCAAGAAAGGAACGCACAGGCCTTATTGTGAAGATAAGGGCCTTCAAAGATCATCGACCTGGTGGAAAGGATGAGCTGGTGCGAGCTCAGCAGGCTTTAATTGGTGATTAAAATCGACAATCGTGGAGGGGGAGGTGCGAGCAAGTGATCAGCCAGAGATCAAGCCTCGCTTTTAATCAGGACATTTGAATTCGAGGCGGCATGATCACAGGGCTTTGATATTAGCCCAAGTACAGCTATAAAAGGTTCAAACTTGAGAAAACAAGGCATTAACAACTCTTCAGACAACACAGACAACACTCAGCCATTCTCTCTTAACTTTGTCTACAAAGTTCTCTTTTCAATCATTCTTGTTCTAGTTTTGTTCTTTCCTTGTCATCCACTCTGTTATCACAATTTCCAGTTGTTAAGAGTTTTAGCGTTCATTCAGCCTTTCATCGGCCATTTTCAATTGTTCAGTTTTCAATAGCACCCAATCGGGCAGTGCTTTCGAGACCTTTTGTTAAAGAAATATCCCTTTAGTTCAATGATTAAAACAGTCTGACTGTGACTTTGAACTAGAACCCGCATCCTTATTATCTTTTGTTATTTTTCATTACAAAAGCAACAGGCACACCCTCACACTAGAGTATCGGCCTGACAGATCAGCCTAGGAGATTTTTGGTGCAACACTATCATTCAATGTTTTATTTTTTTCCCCTCCTATGGTTGTTTGATATTTTAGGAGTCTTGGATTGAAAGCAAGAAATGCATATTATTCTTTCATCGTTGCAGGAACATGCAATAATGGTCAGTAGCAATCATACTTACTGCTTGCAATAAGCAGAACGATAGACAACTCCTGTAGAAGGTAAAGGACATCAATAATTTCAATTTAGAACACTCCCCAAATATTTTCAAGTAGATGTTTGTTCAACTTTTAAGGATAATTAGTAGAATTTAGATGTTGTATCCATTTCAGATTTTTCAAACCGCATGTCAAGGAGTTGTTAAGTTTGATGAATTTAAGGCTTAAATATTCTATCCATTTACATTCCTATCAACTTTAAACAATTCTAGAGGATATAGTTATAGTTAAGATTTGTTTTAAAAGAGAATATTCCTACTTAAATAATAGCCGCTTTGTGTGATCCATTCATTTGATATTTGTGACGAGAATGTAATAGAAGAAAATTTTTGCAACCTTTAATCTCAAAAAATTCCATTCTCAATGTTCTTTTTTATATGGTCAACATCCATAGAAAGTATGTATTTTGTTGCTCTATTCTAATTTTCTTTTAATTGTCATTTATCCTTTAAAAACTACCAAGGTTATTTCCATATTTTTTGTCATTACCGTGAAGATATTACTTTGATCCAATGATCACCTTTTTGTGAGTTTCAGACATTAATAACTTGATGAGAGCTATTAGTTTGTCCTTTATATTTCTCATACTCATTCATTTGCAACTTTTTTTTAATAAACATTTATATTGTTGTATTTGTCTTAAACTTTTTTGGTTGGCATATCAATGTATACACTATCGGTAAGTCAATAGTCGCCTTGATGAAGAGTATGTGTTTTTTACCATAGCTGAATGTTATTGCTGTGTCTATTTTGCAAATACTGATTCAACCAAGAAGAATGCAAACAGAGCCTCATTTCCAGGTATGAATCACGAAAATCACCATCAGATTGCTAATTTAGAGTCCATTTGATAATGGTGTCATGTTTTTAAGAGCTTTATCTACTCTTTGCAATGCCATAACCTCGGGCCATTATGTGCATACTTAAGAGGGGGCAATTAGACAGATTAGTTATTTTTGTCTGTGAATGAGAATCCTAATGACAAGGCATTACCTGATGAATATATATGATGACAACATTTAGGTTTCTTATCTGTTTATACCTTGAACAATGCTTAGCATTTTGTTTGATTTAACTTGATTTACATTAATTTGTATTATCATTAGAGAAAATAATGAATATTACGTTGGTTTCCCACTACATGTATATTGTTATGATCTTTTCATTCGCTTCTCATTCAGCAGTACATTTGTAATCTTCATTCATTGTAAATATGTTTTTCTTCTATTACCCGTCAAGCAAACCAAACTTCTCTTTGCCGCGCAACGTAGTGCGCGGGTTATCGTCTGGTATCATTGACTTTGAAAGTTATATAAAAGGAATCCAACTTGAAACCACTAAGAAAGTAAGGCGAAGCTGTTGACCAAAACAATATGACCAAAATATCAATAAAGGAAAACTTTTGCATTTTCTTTTTGCTTTACTTTTGACGTCCGTCTCTACAAAATTTTTTAGTAACTTGTATCAACAAGTTGAACGCGCATTTTAATTTAAAAACAGATACTAATAGTAAGAAAAAATTGCTAGTATTTATTAACTAATTACTAGCATAGGTTTTGAGCCAAAAATAAGTTACTAGCATAGTTAAACAAGCAAGAGTCTTCGATCATCTGGTCCAAACTGAGCTGCGCAGAACAGGCTGAAAATTCCCTGCAGCCAAATGGATGCGTTAAGCTCCCAAACAGAGTCGACAACCTTCATGGACGACGATCTATACCAAGCTGCGGTTACCGGAAAAATTGAAGCATTCAGTGATTACCATGAGCGTCTCCATTGCCTAGTCACCCCAAACAAAAACACGGTGCTCCATGTGTACATGGCAAACAAAAGGTTCAGCCTTGGAATATGCACACTTGCTTATTGCTTTATAAGCTGGAGGTATCGATTTCAAACCTTTGCACTCCCTCTAAGTAGCCTCTTTTTTTTTTTGGGTGCAATAAGTAGGTTCCTTTCCCAGGCATCTCATATGTTTTACTTGTATTAATTAATGTCATAAACAGGGGGCCTAATTCAAAATTGATTAGGTCCGACAAGTTTGCTAAACATGTTCTTGACAAGTGTCCCTCGTTGCTATTAAAAGCCAATGCAAAAGGTGAAATTCCATTACACATTGAAGCCAGATTTGGTCATTTACCAATAATCCAATTGCTAATCGAACGTGCAAATGAAGCTGATGAAGGAAGGGACCTAGAGAACGGTGTGGAATTAGCCAAATAGATGCTTAGAGCCACGGATAATCAAGAAAATATGGCTTTGCATATCGCGGCGCGATACAGACATCTTGAAACAGTAGAAAGATTAATTGAAGAGGACCCTGATTTTGTGTATCCCGTTAACAAATGCGGGGGAGACTCTAATTTTTATAGCAGCGAGGCGAGGATATCATCGCTTGGTAACTGTGATTTTAGATAACTCCCAATCGTTGGCTCATGGCGGCCCCAATGGTACCGAACGCTTTGCACGCAGCAGTTATGGCCAAAAGTGAAAGTAAGTCTATGTTTGATGGTATAAATTATTAGAAATTTTATTTTTATACTCGAGGTTTTATTTTATTTTGAAATTCAATTTTTCCCATGATTAGCAACTACAAAGGTGATCCTTGAGAGGAAAAAACATTTGGCCACAGAAGTTGATGAAGATGGTCGGACTCCACTACACTATGCTGCACATTTAGGTTGTCGTTCAATTTTGAAACTACTACTGGAAAGCGATAAATGGGCTGCCAACAAAATGGACAAAGAGAAGATGACACCACTTCTAATGGCAGCAAGGCAAGGCTATCCACAGACTATGAAGGAGATAATTAAGCATTGTCTGGATTGTTGTGAACTTGTGGACAGGAGAGGCTGGAATTTTCTTCACTTTTCTGTAGTTTCTTTGCCTCGTAGTCCTTTAAGCGAATTCGTTAGAGCTCAGGAATTTAGACATCTCATAGAAGAAAAGGATATCCATGGAAACACGCCTCTTCATGTTCTTGCTAATTCTCGATTCTACCTACGATTTACAGCTGAAGCATTTAAAAATGACAAGGTCACGCTTGGAGTAATGGATCTCCGCTGGAATAACGTTAGCGGGCTGATTAGTTCAAAGAAACAGGTATAACCGGCACCCCCCTTAATTTTACAAGTCATAATTTAGGAACACAAATGATAGTCCTAATTTCAGTAATATTTTCAAAGAAATTAATAAAATTTTCGAATGTTGTAGGAAGAAATTTTCAAAGTCTTGGAAGACATGGGTCGGGGAGAGGTGGCAGGAGCACCTGTTCTTCCCCTGCGCAAGTACAAGCGAGACCTCAGTCGCATTGATAAAGCAAGAGAAAATAGCTCAGTGGTGGTAGCACTCATCACTACTATAACTTTTACAGCAGTATTCCAAGTACTTGGTGGTTACAAGAGTGAGGAAGGTAGGGAACAGGGCATTGCAATCCTACGTCGTGACCCAACTTTTGTTGCATTTATCATAACGGATGCCATAGCCATGATTTCCTCTCTCTTGGCTTTAGGCCTTTACTTAGGCTCGCCGTGGTTCAATAAAGGTATACGATATTTTTCATATATCTTAGCAAGTAACCTTATTGGTTTATCATTACCAACATTAGTGGAAGCTTTTGTCACCGGCACCTATGCAGTGTTACAACCTTCCATGCCACTTGCTATTGTCATTTGTATCATTGGGTTGAGCTTCTTTCCTGTTAGGTGTTGGCTGAAACGTCTTCTGAAAATTAGTAAAGAGGACTAGATCAGTTGCTCTGTACTTGACAATTCTTTTTTCCCTATTAAATAACAAGAAAATAGACCTCATTGATCATGAATGGTGAATTATAATGGTAGGATAAATATACTCCAATGGTGTCATGAACTAACATTTTCCCCTTCATTACACTATCGGGCATATTTATCCTACAATTATACCCCATGAAAATTCTCTTCCATCATAAATCGGGACTACAAAATAGGCAGGCATGCAATACCTCCATATGCCAGATTCGTCCAAATTACAATCTAAATGAGCCAACTAATGTGCTAACGAATTTGCCAGCCTCTGGCCTCCTAACATGAGAAAAAAGACAAGTGCTACATTCAGAGGCCAAAGATCAACAATAACTAATAACACAGCCTCAATCGCACATGGAACTATCCCTCCCTTAGCAATTCCTTGAATCACAACCTAAGTATCAAATTCTACGACCAACTTAAAGAAACCTTCCTATAATATTGTACATTGCAGAGATTGAAAGCTGAATTCTTAATTGGGGCAACGCATCTAGTTTACGCTTTAAACTCACTGCTTTACTAGCGAGTCTCGATGTTCACAACTTCAAAGATTGAACATCGAAGGTTGTGGGCATCGAACCAGTTTCACTTACTAGTAAGCCTCTAACTAGGCTTCCAAGGAAGATTAAACGAGGTATCACCTATCTCGTCATCTCAAGGGAAATACCATCCCTTGCATAATTTGGCTGTCGAGTAGAAAGAACATTGAAAATCAAAACTTTGAGTTTGGGAAGTTTCTCAGAAAGCGTGCCTTGCTTGCATAAGTCTCGAGGAAGAAGGTGGTCATGATGTTTTCTCGCTTAAGACCACACTCGAGAACTTTATTTTGTGGCTTGCTACTAAAGAAGGTATTCTAAGAGTAGGTTGGATCATTTATGACACTTCCGAGTAGCTACATACTCGAACACTGGAGTTCTAAACGTATTTAATCCACTGACTTTAAAAACATTTGAAAATATTTAAAAACACTTTTGAAAATACTTTATAGTTTTTGAAAACAGTAAGAATCTTTTAAACGCTCTGATACCAATCAAATTGTCACGCCCCGACCCGCCAGGGTCGGCCATATGGCAACCGCCGCACTGCCTCAAAATACGTGTCGGCCGGTCACACAACAGAAGCACCGCAAGGCATTGAAATGGATACCATCGCTGTAAAACAACTAAAACTTTAATTAGAAATCTTTTTAATAAAATAATAATCTTTAAGGTAGTACCAGTGGATTAAATTTAAAGAATACCTACGCAACAGAAACTGTTAAGCCTAAGCCACCGACGTCTCCTAGTGAGCCTCCAATCTATTGGCTGACGCCGCACGCGGATCTGCATCCATCCACATTGGATACAGGTGAGTGACAGAGATTCAATGAGTCTCCATCAGGGCTAGGGAAAACAAGGTAATCAAAAATATAATAAAATAAATAAATTAAATTAAATTAAAAACTTTGTTTTCAACACTTCCTGTATCAAATTCTCCAGGTGAGAACTTGATTTTCTTTTAAAAGCCTTTAAAATAATTATAAATAAAACGGGCTGGCACCTAATACTCTGAAGGCACGACTGGCCGGTCGTATGCCTTACTGCACCGAGGGCTATCTTTTTCCTTTTTAAATAAATTTTCAAATCTTCTCTATCTCTAGCCCGTTCCCTCGATGGTGCCTCACTGTGGTGGAACATAGTGATCTGGAGCTCTGGCGAGTTTCCCTACGCGCCTCTCCCAACCAGGCTCGACTCACAGTGCCCCTCGATAGGCGGTTCACGGCTGAGTAACATGCATGCTCTCAAACTCCGTCCACGCTCCCGTAAATTGGAGCCCTGAGGAATCCCACTGAATCACTCATCTTTTAGGGGCATCGTACCCCAATAATCATAATAATAATATTATTATTATTTCTTATATAAATATTAAAAACATGTAAACCCACACAGGCTTTTGTATTTTTAAAATCATCCCACCCCCTAAGTGGGCGTATCACAAAATAAAAAGTGTGTGTCGTGGATTACCCTTATCCCAAAACAGTTGTAAAGCCTTTTTTTAAAACAATTTATATTTTGAAAACATTTTAAAAACATTTTGTTCTTAGTGGCTAAACACTGAAAACAGGGTCACTCACAGTAGTGGGAGAATCGTATACTCCCAAGCGCTCCATGTAGCTTTACCCTCCGGTGCATCGCCTTATTCGATTATCCGGAGCCCTAGTACACGGAAATATTTGTTAGCATTCATAATTACATTTATGAATACACCTATGAGGCTCTAACATGACCTACGATTGGGCTTGGATGTGATTCGGGGTTTAGAAAAGTGTCCGGGAGGTTCCGGGGTAAAAAATTGGGCACTTGAAGAAAAATTACGAAAATGCCCATGGGGACCCGTGGGCCCCACACTCGGGCCGGCCCAAATTCTAGGCCATACAGGCCCTCCCATGTGGCTGGGTCAAGCCTAGCCATGGATTGGGCCCGAAGAAGGCCCACCCGCAAAATGGCCATGTCCCGCGCGGGACTCGGCCAGGCGGTCACTCCCTCGCCGGAGAGACGTGGCTTCCGCGCGGGAGCCGTACACCAGCCTCGGGATCCGAGGCTTTTCCTCGGTTCCCAAGCCCCTCGGTCCACCGATCGTTGTGAAATTCGAGATGGAGGTTCCTCTCACCTTCCATGACGCGTTTACTAGAGCAGAAACGAGAATTACAAGCTCAAAGTTCCTAAATCTCAAATCTAAACTTAAAATCTAACTAAAAGCAGAAACTAACTTTGAGCTTGGATTTCTCCTAGACCAATGCATGGATAAGCGTACAAACTTAGAAAAACGAAGATCGAGGAGTTAAGAACAACTCACCAAGATCTCGCCTTGAACTGGCGGTCGGTTTGTCCGGATAGGCCAAAAGTCCAAAATTGCCCCGAGAGAGCAATAGAGAGGAGAGAAGGGAGGGAGAAGAGAAAATGAGAGGGGAAGAGCTCATCTCCCCCTATTTATAGCAAGGCCCGGCACCGGGTCTACTCGGGCGCCGGGCCATACTTTTTCCCCTCTTTGAAACCTTTCATATTTTCGATCCTTGGCCCGATCCACCAACCAATTCACCAATGGATGTCCAATCCACTGGCTATGGACTTAAAGAAGTCCACTTTAGTGTTTCCATGCATGGTCACCTGTCTCATCTTCCAACTACGTCTTATCTTAAGCTTGACTTCTCTTCTGACTTGACACAGCCGGACCGACATATTGTTTAATTATTACGTCATCTTGCACTATTCCGTTCGTATGAAAAGGTCATGCTAGGTCCGGGTGTGTCATTTTGAGTTGAAAAGAAATTCCCACCACTTCTTTAGCCTCGATGCACCAGCATCACTATAGTAAAACTTATCTAACCTTTGTATGATATAGCAATATATAAGTATTTATTGTAAAATATATAAAGATGTCGTCTTTCATTGTAATATATGTTTAAAACCATTTTTTCATGATGTATATAGTTAAGTAAATACTCTTTTAAATTAAATTGTTTATTTTTGTATTTTATTTCAAGTAACTTTACCAAGATATGACGACTCATTTTTCTATTTTGTTTTGATTGTAATGAATCTAACTTTATCTTATATATCTTATGTATAGTACAGACACTACATTGAACAGAGAGAGGCGTAAGGCAATTTTGACTCAGAAAAAAAATTCAAGAAATGTTCGACCATGTATGTCAACACATGAAAACATACTGTCAGCACGGAAAATGGCTTCGGATATCAGGAGTGGGTCAAACAGCAATGGTTTTGCTGGCTCTTCAACAAATAACAATATTTTTCCTTCTCATCAATCGACCACCATTATTCCCACTGCCATGACTCCACGACTGTCGCACACAGAAATTGGCAAAGGATATGGAAACACTTCTGATGGCGGATTTACTACCTTAAGTGCAATTCCTTTGCAAGTCACACCTGATGCAATCTCTCCACATTTAATGTCTACGTCAGAGGATACAATAAGTGACGTAATTGACAGTAGCTTGGTGGTTAGAAATTTAATTGATGATTTTAATGCTGCAGGTACAATTGAATACTTTAATTTTTCTGCACAAATTATTTTACTTTCATACATCGACTTTTCTTATGTTTACTTATTTAATGATTAGGGATGAAGATATTTCTCAATCTTCTCGACATGTGGAATCAAACATTACAGAAACTGCACATAAGAGTAAGTAACTTTATTGTTTTAATCCAAAAAAAATTAAATTAAATTGGACAATATACAAACTATGATATTGATTAATAAGATGCTTTTTTTATTCATATTTTAGGAACTATTTTTGAATCGTGGGATCTTGGAGCTCCTACCAAGATTTGCCCTCACTGTGGTGCATTATTTTGGTATGAAGAACGCATAAACAAGTCAAAGCATACCACAGATCCAAATTTCTCTCTCTGTTGTATGAAGGGGAAGGTTAAACTACCTCTTTTGTTACAGACTTATCCCTTTTTAAATCAACTATTGGACTACAATGGTGGCCGTCCGTCAAAGCATTTCAAGGAAAATATTCGAGCGAATAACTCGATGTTCGCCTTTACTTCAACTGGAGAAGTGGTGCATAATGAAATCAATCGTGGAAGTGGACCATATGTTTATCGAATCAATGGTCAAAACCACCATAAATTTGGCTCGCTATTGCCGATTGAAAGTCGAATGCCAAAGTTCCTCCAACTTTATATATATGACACCGAAAATGAGGTTTCTAACAGACTACGTGTCATATCTTCCAACAATCATGGAGATGACATCCAACCTTGGATAGTTGATGGACTGCTTCAAATGTTGGAAGCACTTAACCCTTTGGTGAAAGTGTTTAGAATGACAAGAAATCGATTTAAAGAAACAGATCTTCGTCCTATTAAAATAAAGTTGATCGGCAAGCGTCAAAGAGATGGAAGACAGTATAACTTACCATCGTCTTCTGAAGTTGCAGCTCTTATTGTTGGTGATGGAAATCAACCTTCAGAAGGTAGAGATGTTATAGTTGAAGAGCATGGCAGTGGCCTTAGGAGGATTAATGAAATTCACCCAAGTTTCATGGCAATGCAATATCCCATTTTATTTCCTTATGGAGAAGACTTTTATAGAACAGATATTAATTACAGTGATGCAGATACAGATAGAGAACCTTAGGATACTAGTAGCAAAAAGAATAGAAAGTTTGTCACCTTTCGAGATACTCTCGCTTTTAGATTACAACAAAGACATGGGGAGGGTCAAACTTTAATTCGAGGGGGACATTTGTTGCAACAATTTTGTGTTGATGGCTTCACTGCAATGGAAGGTAGTCGACTGAGATGGGTAAAGACAAATCAAACTAAACTTCGAGCCGATGTGTATAATGGTCTAAGAGATGCAGTTGTCAGAGGAGACACTACTCCGGCTTCACTTGGATGGCGATTTATACTACCATCATCATTCACTGGTGGTCCCAGATACATGGTCCAATATTATCAAGATGCCATGGCTATTTGTAGATGGACTGGAACACCGGACATATTTCTCACATTCACTTGCAACCCCAAATGGATAGAATTTGAGAAATTTTTTGAAATAATTCCCGGTCAAAAGGTGGAAGATAGACCAGATATTGTTGCCAGGGTTTTCAAAATAAAGCTGGATGCATTGATGAATGACCTACGCAAAGGGAAACATTTTGGAGATGTCAATGCAGGTACATGCATAGAACACTTTTATTTTTTATTTCAGCCATTATATATAAATATGTGTGTGTGTTTATATATATATATATATATATATATCAATATATATATTGAGAACATAAATTCATTCACGTATTTTCTATTCCAGCAATCTACACAATTGAGTTTCAAAAGAGGGGTTTGCCCCATGCGCACATTCTGCTTTTTCTTAAATCACAATATAAACGGCATGACTCGGAATCAATTAATGAGATCATCTCTGTTGAATTACCAGATGAGCAAGTTGATCCTATTGGGTATAATGCTATTGTTCAGTATATGATGCATAGTCCATGTGGATCACACAACATGAATTCTCCGTGTATGGAAAATGCCAAGTGCACAAAACATTATCCGAAGCCTTTTCAAGCACAAACAACTGTGAATGATGATGGGTTTCCGTTATATCGAAGGAGAGATGACAACCGAACTGCTGTAAAAAATGGAATCCAATTAGACAATCGATGGGTTGTTCCACATAATGTTGATTTGATCATTAAGTATGATGCCCATATTAATGTCAAATATTGCAATCAAGGCCGATCGGTAAAGTACTTAATCAAGTATATTAACAAAGGCCATGATAGAGCAACATTTATAGTTGAGGAAAATGTTTCCTTGGATTCTGGAACTGGACAACAGTCAATTACGGAAGCTGATGAAATCAAGCGGTATCTAGATTGTCGTTATGTTTCAGCAGCAGAATCTTGCTGGAGAATATTTGAGTTTGATATCCAATATCGTAATCCTACGGTCGAAAGATTGTCTTTCCATCTGCCTGGTAAAAACACAGTTATTTTCAACGATCGTGATTCATTGGATGATGTTGTCAATCGAGAAGATGTTCAGAAAACAATATTCACGAAGTGGATGGTGGCAAACCCGTTGTTTGTAGAAGCAAGGAATTTAACATATGCTGAATTTCCAACAAAGTTTACGTGGAAGAATAAATAGAAGAAATGGAAGCCACGAAAATCTGGAAGATGCATTGGGAGGATTTACTATGCACATCCTGCTTCAGGGGAGAGATACTACCTTCGGTTGCTATTTAACATTGTCAGAGGTCCAACATGCTTTGAAGATATTAGAACTGTTGATGGGATTTTGTACCCTACGTTTAAGGAAGCTTGCTATGCACTGGGACTTCTAGATAACGACGATAAGTGGCATAAAGCTATAAAGGAAGCATCACATTGGGCTTCTGGCCATCAACTTAGGCAGTTATTTGTTTCCATGATATTGTTTTGTGAAGTCACAGACCAGTACACGCTGTGGATCAAGAATTGGGAAATTTTATCTGAAGATATTTTGTATCGCATCAGAAAGTCCACCAATCGAGCAGATCTTATG
This sequence comes from Microcos paniculata, assembly GCA_030664755.1. Lineage (NCBI taxonomy): Eukaryota > Viridiplantae > Streptophyta > Magnoliopsida > Malvales > Malvaceae > Microcos > Microcos paniculata. Next base: position 5,563,025 of record CP131460.1, on the reverse strand, counting down.
TTATCTCCTGAACAATTACAGAACCATGCTTTGTATGAGATAGAAAAGATCATGAATGGCAATGGACGATCATTACGTGAGTTCAAGACACTTGGATTTAATCAATGTTGTGAGAAATACATTGGTAAAGGATGAGTTAAATAACGATCGGGAATTGCTGACTGCTGAACATGCTGAGTTGTATTCTGGCCTTAATGATGATCAGAAAGATGTGTACAATGCAATATTGGCTGCTGTTTCTTCTCAGTCCGGTGCATTCTTTTTTGTTTATGGTAGCGGAGGGACAGGCAAGACTTATTTGTGGAGGACAGTAATCGCTCGATTGCGTTCGGAAGGCCAGATCGTATTAGCTGTTGCATCATCTGGGATTGCCGCACTTTTGTTGCCGGTGGAAGAACTGCACATTCTAGATTTAAACTTCCAATCAAGGTGGATGATAGCTCATGTTGTGAAATTTATCAGGGAACTCAATTGGCAGAACTTATATGCAAAGCAAGTCTGATTATATGGGATGAAGCTCCAATGGCACACAAAAATTGTCTCGAAGCACTTGATCGAACCTTACGAGACATCTTGCGCTTCAGAACTCTTAATTCTGGAAACAGAATTTTTGGTGGTAAGACTGTAGTTTTGGGAGGTGATTTTAGACAAATACTACCAGTTGTACCTCGAGGAGGTAGGGAAGATATTGTTGGTGCCTCGATTAATGAGTCTGCTTTATGGGATCAGTGCAGGGTTTACAAACTTAACATAAATATGCGGCTTAGGACCCCTGGAATGGACTCCGTTGCACTGAATGACATGTTTGATTTTAGCAAATGGGTATTGGACCTTGGAGATGGGAAATTGCCATGCAAATCATTTAATGGTGATACAGAGCCTGATTGGATAAAAATCCCTAATGATATTCTTCTACCTTCGAGTGGAGATCCACTTGGCCAGATTGTTACATGGATTTATCCAGAGTTTATCAACAACTACAATGATCCTAATTATTTGAGGGATAGAGCAATTTTGTCCCCGACCAATGAAGATGTTGATCAAGTCAATGATTATATTTTATCACAAATTCAGGGGGAGACGAAAAGGTACTTGTCACGCCCCGACCCGACTGGATCAGCCACGTGGCAACCGCCACACTGCCTCGAAGTACGTGCCGATCGGTCATGCACCAGAAGCACCGCAAGGCATTGAAATGGATACCATCGCTGCAAAACAACTAAAACTTTAATTAAAAACCATTTAATAAAATAATAAAACTTAAAAAGCGCACCAGTGAATTAATTTAAAAGAAATACCTATGCAGCGGAAATTACCAAGCCTAAGCCACCGACGTCTCCTAGTGAGCCTCTTTTCTATAGCTGACTCCGTACGCAAATCTGCATCCATCCACATTGAATACAGGTGAGTGATAGAGGTTCTAAGAATCTCCAACTGGGTTAGAGCGGATAAGGGAAATCCAAAATAAAATAAAATAAAATAATAATAAAATAAATATTTTTCTTTAAAAAAATTCTTTTCTGGTTCTCCTGTTGAGAACCCTCTTTTAAAAATACTTTAAATAAATAAATAAATAAATAAATAAATAAATATACATAAAATGGGTTGGCATCTCTATCATACTAGGGGCGCGACCCATCGATCGTCTTATGCCTCACTGCACCGAGGGCTATCTCTTTTCTTTTTAAAAATAATTTCTCTTTCTCTTTCTCTTTCTCTTTCTCTAGCCCGTTCCCTCGGTGGTGCCTCATTGCGGTGGAACACAGTGAACTGGAGCCCTAGCGAGTTTCCCTACGCGCCTCTCCCAACCAGGCTCGACTCACCATGCCCCTCGATAGGCGGCGCACGACTGAGTATCATGCATGCTCTCAACTCGATCCACGCTCCAGCAAATTGGAGATCCGAGGAACCCTCTCAAACACTCATCTCCCAAGGGCATCGTACCCTTAATAATCATAATGATAATATTTCATAAATTATATATATATATGTATAAAATATTTATATTTAAAACATATAAATCACACACACATAAGTTTTATATTTTTTTCAAAACATCCCATTCACTGTGTGGGTATATCGCAAACAAGTGTGTGTGTGTGGATTTCCCATATCCCAAAACCTTTTTGAAAACATTTATGTTTTTAAAATCATTTTTAAAACCTCTTCCCCAGTGGCTAAACAGAGAAGTCTAGGTCACTCACAGTATTGGGAGATTCGTATACTCCCAAGCGTTCCATGTAGCTTTAACCTCCGGTTCATCGCCCATTCGATTATCCGGAGCCCTAATACATGGAAATATACGTTAGCATTCATAATTAAATTTATGAATGCACCTACGAGGCTCTAACATGGCCTACGATTGGGTTTGAATGTGATTCGGGACTTAGAAAAGTGTCAAGAAGATTCCAGGGTAAAAATTAGACACTTGATGAAAAATTACAAAAATACCCCTTGGGGTCCATGGGCCTCCCACTCGGGCTGGGCTCGGCACTTAAAAAATTGTCCTGGAGGTTTCGGGGCTAAAATCGGACTCTCGACAAAAAATTACCAAAATACCCCCAGGGGCTGGTGGGCCCCATACCCGGACTAGGCTGGGCCCCACACGAGTTGGGCTAAGTTCTACTCGAAATCGGGCTCAAAAAGCCCTCCTATGAGATATTTATATATTATAATGATATAATATATAAACATCTAAAATATATTAATATAATATACAAATATCTTTTAATGTAATAATATTATATAAAAATATCTAAACAGGGACTTGATCGGCATGTTTCTCGACCGGTCTCTCCCCCGATTTTCGCACTCGTTTCTCTTACTTTCGACTTACAAACTTAGAGAGGCGATCCTCATGGTATCCATGACGGATCCACCAAGGCAGAAACGAGAAACACCGGTCCAATTTTCCTGTAGACCGAGATTTAGCCCAAATTGACCAAATCTCAATTTTACCCTCACCCGGTGCACAGAAATGCTTGAAAACGGAGTAGGACGTAGATTAAGGTGAGTACTATAACATATTAAAAAATCACCCTATTTCACTGGCTCGAAATCCGCCAATTTGAGTTTAAAGATCTAATTCGGTCAAACGTTGAAAACTGAGATCTAGGCTAAACCGATGCATGGAAATGCGTGAAAATTTAATATAACGTAGATCGAGGTGAGTACAATAACATATTAGAAACTCACCTTGTTCTGCCAGCCGGTTTGTCCGGATCTGCCAATTTTCCAAAATGCCTCCGTTTTGGCTCCATAGAGAAAAGAAAAAAAAGAAAGAAAAAGAAAAGAAAAAAAATGAAAGAAAAGGTTCGACCCTCCCCTATTTATAGGGGAGCCCAACGCCGGGTCTACTCAAGCCTCGGGTCAAACTTTTTCCCCTTTTTCAACTTTCTTCCATATTTACCCGTTGGCTAAATCCTTTGATTTCTTGTGCCAACGGGGCCCATAATAAATTTCTAAGGACTTAAGTGGAGGTCTTTTTGGCATTTACTAATTTTCATGCACGGTTAATTACTTTATCTTCCAACTCCGTCTTATCCTAATTTAAACTTCTCTTCTTAATTAGACACATCCTGACCGACATATTGTTTAATTAGTACGCCATCTTACACTATTCTGTTCATACAAAAAATCGTGCTAGGTCCGGGTGTGTCAGTACTTGAGTTTTGATAAACTTTCACCAGATTCTGGCAATGTAGATGAACAATCTATTCTTTTCCCAACTGAGTTTTTAAACATCTTCAAGTTTTCGGGAATTCCAAACCATGAGCTACATTCAAAAGTGGGTGTTCCAGTTATTTTGTTGCGAAATATAAATTAGGCAGAGGGACTATGCAATGGTACTAGACTGATAATCACAAAGTTGGGAACTAGGATCATAGAAGCTGAAGTTGTGACCGGAAGCAACATCGGCAGAAGAGTTTTCATTCACCGTATTGTCATGTCCCCAACCGACACAAAAGGGCCATTTATTTTATTGCGTAGGCAATTCCCTTGAAGTTATGCTTTGCCATGACAATCAATAAAAGCCAAGGCCAAACTTTTAAACACGTTGGTATTTATCTTCCGAAACCCGTTTTTAGCCATGGACAACTGTATGTGGCTGTTTCAAGGGTAACTTCTCGACATGGCCTGAAGATTTTAGTGAATGATTCTGATAATAGACATCAGGGGTATATTAGAAATATCGTATACCACGAAATTTTTAATAAGCTGCCAAGAGGTAAACATAGCATCCTTCTTATTTAAATATGTTTGATTAGTTTATTATCATTCTCAAATTTTAATAAATCATTAATAATTAAAAAATGCCACATTACATTTTATTTTTAGACTCACAATTCGCTAATATGTTTAATATTTTGCTCATATAGGGAATCGTGCTCAAAATTGATGGTGCAAGGAACCTGACTACTTAATATATAGGTAATGTAATGTTAATGCTTTAAATACATATTACATATAATACGCTTAACACAATTGATATCATCGTCTAAAAATATAAATAATGATATGTTATTTTATTTGTAAATGTAAACACTTTAATCTCACTATCTCATAAATTTAAAATTTTATACAGGAAAATGGAGACACTATGCTTCGACAATTATTTGAAGATTTCATATGACAATCAAACGTACTTCTCGACCATTCATAATGTTTGTAAATACGAATGAGATTGTCAATTTATATTTGCATTCTAAATTTTGCATTTGCGTCAAAAATGTTGAATACTTATTTTAATATAAGTTGTTTTTCTATTATACTGAATATGTTCTCAAAAATTAAGTAGCGTGCACATTTTTATTACAACAGTGATTTAATTACGAATGGCTTTAATATTAAAATTAAACCGTGCATCACACAGGATTTAATATATTTCCGTGCATAGCACGGGTTTAAAACTAGTTAATTAGTATTTCAAGTTAATCTCTTATGTTTTACGAGTTAGTCTTTAGGATTATTTGATTCCCAAATCAATCGAATTTCGAATTAATTGGATTCTAGTAGTTTATTTTGCGTTAGATTTTTATTCGAACAAGTTTGATGGGTTTTTGGAGTCGGATAAGCTTTTGATACCTATGAACCTATCCCAATCCAATAGACATATGCATTCAAACATAGAACAGTTCCAACTCAAAATGTTAAGAAAGGATGATCAAAATTACCGGAAAAAGATGTAAATCTAACTCAAAACTACCTAATCCATATAAACTAAAAAATACAATAAACATTAATTAATTTCGGGGCGGGGCGGGGCGGGTTCGGGTGATGGAATTATATAATCGGCGGGTAACGTTCTTATCAGCAAAAAGGGCGATTGGGTAAGGAATAAAAAACCGAACCAGACTGGCCGGTTCAACCGGTTGAATCGGGAACCGGCCACAAATCCAATAGCCATATGAACCTATCCCTATCCAATAGCCATATGCATTCAAACATAGAACAGTTCCAACTCAAAATGTTAGGAAAGGATGATCAAAATTACTGGAATAAGATCTAAATCTGACTAAAAACTACCTAATCCACATAAATTAACAAAATACAATAAACATTTTCGAGGCAGGGCGGGTTCGGGTGAAGGAATTATATAATCGGCGGGTAACGTTCTTATCGACAAAAAGGGCAATTGGGCAAGGAATAAAAAATCGGATCGGACCAGTCAGTTCAACCGGTTGAACCGAGAACCGACCACAAATCCGATCCGATAAGGGGTCATTAACCTGGGTTTGTGATGAACCGCTTTAAACCGATTGAACTGATGAACCGGTTGAACCAGTGAACCAATGAACCGGTTGGACCGGTTTAGTAAAAAAATTAATTTTTTATTTTTTAAGTTATTTTTAATTAACTAACCCAAATCTAAAAAAAAGCCAAATTAATAAAAAGTCTAAATTTTAATTTTTTTTATTATGTTAACTTTTGATTTTAAATTTTTGACCTTAAATTTTTTATTTTTTTATTCTAATGTACTCCTATAATAAAAATTTAATTTGTGATACAAAATAATTTGGGCCGACGTTGAAGCAAATAAGGTGACAGACGGCCGGTTGACGAGATAAAAAGAAATTGTTTCCGGGTATTTTATTAGGTATACGCTATTTTTCTTCCTTTTTTGTTAAAGTTATTTTGATTTATTTTTGAAGATTTCTAGGCACTGGGGTATTCCCTAATTGCTACACACCAAATGCGTGTGCTTTTGTATATGTGAGACTATTCCTTTGAGAATGGTTTTCATTCACGATTTTGAACTACTTTAATCAAAGATGCTCTTCATATTAAAAAAAAATAACTAGGTGAGAAGAAGAATTAGTCAACAATATTTTTAGCTCCTATCAAGTTTTCTCATCTTAGTGAAACGACTTTGTGATTGCTTAAGCCATAGTGTTTTTCTTCTTCTTCATGATTGACCGTTTGAGTAGTTAATGAAGTGATGAATTCTATCACTTGTATAAATCTGACATGGTACAACAAATTGTTGATGTGTTAAATTATTAATTTTTGGGTTTGCCAGGACAAATAAAACCGGTTAGAATTTCTTGGAGATTGGCTAGCTGAAGATAATCCCAGGTTTGAAATTCTCAAGGTGAGTTTTTTCTTGGGATTACATTGTTTCAACAATTTAACAACAACAAGGGTTTTATAAGTAGATATAGGTGTTTCTTTGTAGCTTCAGAGCTCCCAAAATTATGGGGAGCAAAAGTAAAACCAAAAAGAAACATACAGATGAGACGTCTACTTCCGCTTCATCTCCATCGACACCTGATAACTCTGAATCATCGATGGACAAACGTCACCGACATAGGAAAGATCGGCGTGGATTTTCCTTGATGCACTCAGCATCTCGTGGTGCTGTAGTAATGTATTCTTCATTAACAGAGCTTGAGAGAATTCAGGAGGTCAATTAAATTGTGTAGGTCTAACTCATAAGGCCGAGTTGGAGTTAAGGTCTGCTGAAACAGCCCTAGGTGCATATTTATGTATTCAGTAGCGTATGAACTTACATGATAGGCAACTCTTTGATTACTTAATAGCTCTTCATTTATTCACTAGGCAGGTCACTAGAATTATGGGAGTTGAGACTGATTGTCCATATGATGTCATAGGAGCAAACCGAAACATGTCTGCTGATAATATAAAGAAAAAGTAAGGATTTTGCTTATGACTTTATTTCTTTATTTTATTGAGTATAATATGTATTTCTGCTTTATTTATATGAGATGCAGAATTAATTATTAGTCCATTAATTTTTTACATTGGCTTCATTGTTTATCAATTTTTACTGAATACCTTTCTCTTTCTTTGCCTTCAACAATAAATGACCAATTCTGATGACCCTAGTCTAAATAATCTAAGCCACGAATAAGCTAAATGTGTGCATACGCCTGTTTGTTATAATGCATGCATGATTTATGTCCAAATTAAATGTTGGTCAATTAAATATATTTATCTTTGATGTGGTTCAATAGCCTCATTTTAAAAATTTAACATGAATTATTCTGTTTCATGTGGGAGTGTGAACACCATGCTATGATACAATACAATGGAAATATGGGATTTCTGTATCAAAATGGAACCTTGACATTGCTTTAATAATTGAATGTGTTAAAAGCAAATGAGAAACCTAACCAAAAAGAGACTTCTTAGAATTCTGTTTCCCAGGAAAAGTAGTATCCTAGAGGGGGTCTCATCCCTACTGCTTAAGATGCTTGGGTTGTATGATGAGCTTGTCTTACTTTTAGAGAACGTATTTACTGTTCAAAGGGTCAGCGCTAGCAATTCCTTGGAACTAATGGTGAGATAGTTAATTAGTCTATATGTCAGTTTAAAATCCATCACTAAACTATTGGGGGTTCTATCACCTTAGATCAATTGACTAGTTGCGATGTTTCATGGACTCAAGATTGAATGTCAACCTGGGTGTCTGATGTAGGTAACCCATGTTCTTGACAAGTTTTTTCTTTTCTTTTGAGAAACTTAGTATCATACCCATAAAAGTTCTAGGCGTCCACCATTAGAACATTAGAATAAAGTGAAATAAGGATAAGAATGATAAAGAAAACAAAGAAAAGGAAGAAGAAAAGGAAGAATGAAGCCAAGGTAAGAAAACCTTGGATAAGACGTGAAAGATCATGTAAATCAAGGTAAAGGAGTATGAAAAAGTGACATAATATGGAGATGACCCTAAGGAAAAGGGCATAAAGATGGCAACCGCTGCAAGTCAGGTCTAAAGGTGACAATGACCCAAAGAGAAGGTCAAGTTAAGTGGAGAATAAGATACCTCAAAAGAGCGACATAAAGATGAAGAAGCTACAAGGAATGCAGCATAAGTGTGACGAGCGTGGATTACGCTATTCCGCGTTGACGAGAAAGCAAGAAACATATGGACCCCACAATGGACGTGGGTGGATGAAAAGGAAGAAAAGGTTAAAGATGGAGATAAGAAACCCCCAGAAAGTACTATTGATGAAAGGAGGAAAAGAGGTTGACCATTAACAAGGAAGCTAATGTGAATGAATGGGGTCAGAATGAAGAGAGACATGCGACACATCCTGAAGTGGGTACCTCAAGAAAATAAAAGTTAAAGAAAGCCTAAGAGGCTAGAGAAATGGTATGAATGGGTATGAGGTCGAGGCTCAAGTGTGACCGATTTAGGAGCCATGTAAGGCGTCCCTATGAGAGAAAGGGTCAGAGATCGAGATCTTGAGGATTTCTGTGATGATCACTCAAGAGGACCGGCCCAGTATGTGATTGGGGTGTGCATGAGGCCATCCAGAGTTCTCCATCCCAGAGAGGATGAGAGATGACATGTGATGGGCCGTGGGCCCTATATGAGATGTGATGGGCCGAGGGCCCTATATGTGATTGTGATGGGCGGTCAGAGAATGGATCAGATTGTGAGAGCCGAGAGGGCATGATCTCTGGTTCCTCAGTATGTTATGGCCAAGTGTGGGCCAATGTGTACAAGAGCTCGACTTATACGCCATGAAAATAGAGAATGAAGTTAGAGGCGAAATGAAGAAGTGAAACCAAGGTAAGGGGGGAAGACAATTAACTCACTGCATCCTCGTCGCGGAGGCGAGGGAGTTAAGCTAAAGTCTTTCCCGATAACTTGGTTACAAAGATGAGCACAAGACCACGAACGATGAGAAACGCGTCGGAAGATGGCCTCGAAGTAGGAGGCAGTGGCAATGAAAAGAAGAAGAGACTCCTAAGAAGAGTAAGAGGTATGGAACCTCAGAAGTAATAAAAGGAAGTCTCGTCAAGAGAGACTTAGAGGATCAGACAAGGACGAAATAAGAAGATAGAGTAAACAAAGCTGAAGTGGAGGAAGAACCTCTAAATGTTATGACCCAAGTGAAGAAAGCCTAACCCACAAATGGATAAAGGTAGGCTATATTAAGGAAAGATGAGGTTCAAACTCAAGAGTAGAAGGGTGATGAAACCACTCTTGAGAAAGAGAATGATCAGAGTGTGCAGCGGAAGCGTGGTGGACTTCAGCGATGAGGCACTATTCGAAAACAGAAAGAGGGTTTCGAATGGAAGCCAAATCTCCCCAAGCTACCTTGTTTAATTTCGAGGATGAAATTTTTAGAAGGAGGGGAGAGTTGACACACCCAGACATAGCACGACTTTTTCGTACAAATGGAATAGTGTGAGATGGCGTATTAATTAAACAATATGTCGATCCGGATGTGTCTAATTAAGAAGAGAAGTTCAAATTAGGATAAGACGGTGTTGGAAGATAAAGTAATTAACTGTGCATGGGAATTAGTAAATGCCAAAAAGACCTCCAATTAAGTCCCTAGAATTTTATTATGGGCCCCATTGGCTCAAGAAATCAAAGGATTTAGGCAACGGGCAAAAATAAAAGAAAGTTGAAAAAGGGGAAAAAGTTTGACCTGAGGCCCGAGTAGACCCGGCGTCGGGCTCCCCTATAAATAAGGAAGGGCCGATGGTTTTCTTTCATTTTTCATTTCTTTTTCTTTCTTTTTCTTCTTTTTCTCTCTGGAGCCAAAACAGAGGCATTTTGGAAAATTGGCAAATCCGGGCAAACCGGCCTGCAAAACAAGGTGAGTTTCTAGTATGTTATTGTACTCACCTCGATCTACGTTTTTCTAAGTTTACACGCCTTTCCATGCATTGGTTTAGGAGAGATCCAAGCTTAAAGTTGGTTTAGCTTTTTAGTTAAATTTTTAGTTTAAAATCGAGATCTAGGAACTTTGAGCTTGTGATTCTCGTTTTTCTTTCAGTAAACGTGTCGTGGATGCATTAAGGTACATGCATCTGAAATTGTAGCTAAATTGGTGGACGATTGCATCGATTTTCGAGCTAAGAGAAAAATTGAAGAATTCTCGAGTTAGAAACCTAGAACAGATCCGGCGCCGGATCTATGCTGAACCGGCGCCGTTTCTGCTTATCGGTGGACGGCCACCTGGTCGAAGAGAACAAGCGCCGGTTCACTCCAGATCCTGCGCCAGTCTTGCCCTCTAGGGGCAAAATGGTCATTTCACCTCCCAAAACCCTAATTGACCCCAAATTGATTCGAAACACTTCCAAGTCTTCCAAACCACATCCAAACATCATCTTAGGTCATGCTAGAGCCTCATAGGTGCATTCATAAATTTAATTATGAATGCTAACATATAATTCTGTGTATTAGGACTTCGGGTGAATCGAATGCGGCGCTGCACCGGAGGTTAAAGCTAAATGGAGCGCTTGGGAGTATACAAATCTCCCAATACTGTAAGTGACCCTGTTTTCAGTGTTTAGCCACTAGGGACAAAATATTTTTAAAATGTTTTCAAAATATAAATTGTTTTAAAAAGGCTTTACAACTGTTTTGGGATAAGGGTAATCCACGACACACACTTTTTATTTTGTGATACGCCCACTTAGGGGGTGGGATGATTTTAAAAATACAAAAGCTTGTGTGTTTACATGTTTTTAATATTTATATAAGAAAAAATATTATAATTATTATTATGATCATTGGGGTACGATGCCCCTGGAAAAGGAGTGATTGAGTGGGATTCCTCGGGGCTCCAATTTGCGGGAGCGCGGACCGAGTTTGAGAGTATGCATGATACTCAGCCGTGGACCGCCTATCGAGGGGCACGGTGAGTCGAGCCTGGTTAGGAGAGGTGCGTAGGGAAACTCGCCAGAGCTCCAGATTACTGTGTTCCACCACAGTGAGGCACCATCGAGGGAACGGGGAAAGAGAAGATTTTGAAATTTTATTTAAAGAAGAAAGAGATAGCCCTCGGTGCAGTAAGGCATACGACCGGCCAGTCGTGCCTTCAGTGTATTAGGTGCCAGCCCATTAGTATATAATGATTTTAAAGGTTTTAAATCTAATTCTCCTTGGGAGAATTATAAAAGAGATTTTAAAAATAAATTTATTTATTTGATTTTTATTATACTTTGGATTACTCCTGTTTTCCCTAACCCTGATGGAGATTCATTGAACCTCTGTCACTCACCTGTATCCAATGTGGATGGATGCAGCTTTGCACACAGAGTCAGCTAATAGAAAGGAGGCTCACTAGGAGACGTCGGTGGCTTAGGCTTAACAGTTTCCATTGCGTAGGTATTCTCTAAATTTAATCCACTGGTACTATCTTAAAGATTATTATTTTATTAAAAAAGATTTTTAATTGAAGTTTTAATTGTTTTACAGCGATGGTATCCATTTCAATGCCTTGCGGTGCTTCTGGTGCGTGACCGGCCGGCACATACTTTGAGGCAGCACGGCGATTGCCATGTGGCCGACCCCGGGCGGGTCGGGGCGTGACATTCATAGAGGTATGACACTTATCAGAATTGTAGATCGAATGTATTTATTTTATTTTACTTTTTGAAAAGGGATTTTTTTATAAATGGTAGATTATTTTGAAATTTGTTCTCAATTAAATGATAGATTTTTTTGAAATTTTGAAATTTATAGCAATTAGAATCAATTTTCTTTAAATTTATGGTTAACAAGTTTTTATTTTGAAATTTGAATTTTCATATTTAAGGCATAAATTAGAGCATGATTAATGATTTGATAGTAATTAATATCAATTTTTTTAAAATTTATTATTTGATAGTAATTGGAATCAATTTTCTGTAAATTTGTGGTTAACATATCTTTTTTATTTTGAAATTTGAGTTTTCATATTTAAGGTAGAAATTCGAATGTAATTAATGATTTGATAGTAAGTAGTATCAATTTTCTCCAAATTTGATTGGAATTTAAAATTTGATATTAATTGAAATGAATTTTCTCTGAATTTATGGTTAATAGATTTTTTTTAATTTGATATTTGAAATCTCATTTTTGAATTTTGATAATTATGAAGGATACCTTACATTCATATAGGTATGACACTTGTCAAAATTATAGATCATGTATGTCACGCCCCGACCCGCAGGCTCGGCCACGTGACAACCGCCATACCACCTCGAGATGCGTGCCTCATTAGGCGGGCAACCAAGATGGCACAAGGCATAAAAATAGAGGATATTCAAGCAATATATGAAAACATACGAAATTATCATAGATAATATAGTTCAAAAGTATTTAAAAATAAAGTGACACATCTTACGGTGCTCCATGCAGCGGAAAGTAATATATATAAATACATAAATGTATATGTAAGATACACTAATATTCCGAGCCAAGTTACAAAAAGCAAAAGGGGTGGCACCTACAAAGTCGTGTCCACAGTGTCGTACTGGGATCACTGACCACCGGGACGTCCGCCATCCAAAGTCTGATGATCTGACAACAAAAGTGAATGGGGTGAGTACAATATACTTGTATCCAGTGAGGGACTCGGTTATAATGACCGATCACCTCAGGCTGGGGATATAAAATAATCCAAAAAATCAATTTAATAAACCATTTACTAAAATATATGAAGTCCCACACCAAAACAAATATTAAATCAATAATAATATTTTCAAATGGGCTGGCATCTGAAAATGTCCCAAAAAGGTATACCCGTGCGTTGGGGTATCCACTGGACCATTAAGGGTTACTTTATACTTTAAAACACTTTTCTTGCTCTCTAGCCCATTCCCTTGACGTTTGCCTTGCTGTGGTGGAACACAGCAATCTGGAACTCTGGCGAGTTTCCCTACGCGCCTCTCTCAGCCAGGCTCGACTCACCGTGCCCCTCGATAGGCGGTCCATGGCTGAGTATCATGCATGCTCTCAAACTCGGTCCACGCTCCCGCAAATCGGAGCCCCGAGGAACCCACTAAATCTCTCATCTCTCAGGGGTATCGTTCCCTAAACAATAATCAATAATATCAATTTATAAATTTATTTGAAATTCCCACCCTTCAAATCATTTGTAAACTTAGTGTGTGAGGGTGGACAATTCATACCCCAAAACATATATAAACAATTTAATAAAGCATTTATAAAGAAATTTGAAAACGGTTAACCCTTAATGGTCAACCAATATAATCCAAGCCACTCACAATAGAGGAGAGTTGTATACTCCCCGATTACCCACGAATGCCTTAGCTCAATCACGTACCTAAATAATCAAATTAAAATCTAATTTGATTAATAAAGACATTCAACCAACAATTAAATCATAAAACAAAAACCTATTTAAGGTCTCCAAGGTCCAAGAACTAAATTGGACAAGTCCGGAAGTTAATTGAAGCTAATTTGGGGTCTAGGGCTGCAAAATTACCAAAATACCCCTAATGCTACAGTGCCAAGTCGGTTGGTGGCTCACTCCCTGGCGTGAGTGAGTCAAAGTGGGAGAAAATCCCAAAAATCAGCAGCTCTCGCGCGGGACTCGTTGAGTCCGGCGCCGGAGTTGTTCCCAACGCATGGCCGTGACCGGCCATGCCCCAAATCGAGCTCGGTTTGAGTTCGATTCACAACCAATCCGCACCAAAATTGAAACACAATAAGTTAAACACATGATCTAAGGATTCACAGCTTCAAGAATGGAATCAAACCATTAATCATGCTCAAATTTTGAATCAAAACACTAAGGGTTAACATATCTCGGGCAAAACAGAAATCTCAACTTCAATCAACGAATTCTCTTAGCACAGACCATGAAATCAAGCATGTAAGCTATCAAATTAAAGCTTGATGAGTCTAGAACAACATACCAAATTCCCAGCCACTTCCCACTGTTGAATCAAAAGATATGAGCTGATGAACAATCTGTCGCCAAAATTACAGATTTGTAGATTTGGTGATTTTCTTGGAAACTTTGGTGTTTTGATCTTCAATGAGGCAAAAGAAGTTGGTATTAATGTTTGATTGAGTGTTTGAAGAGGGATTCAAGGTTTGATTTCAAGGAAATTGGAAGAGAGGGCTCGGAGAATGAAGAACAAGAATGAGAAGTGAAAATGGGGGTCTCGGGCAGCCGAGTCCCCTTATAAAATTTACGGGTCCGGCGCCGGACCCGTCCCTGTCCGGCGTCGGAGTCAACATTTTTCTGAGTTGACTCCAGTCAACTCAGCTCAATTTCTTTGGGACTCGTTTTCAAGTGGGGCCCACATCCTCGGACTTCAATTTTAGGGTTTTTAAGCTTGAAATAAAGCTAAATGAAGTTTAAAACATCCATGGGAAGTCAAATTTGGTATATTAACTAGACAACAATACATAAATACTCACCTTGACACGTGCGAACTAGGTCCGGGCGTGTCAACTCTCTCCCCCTTACAAAAATTTCGACCCCGAAATTCAAACAAACTAATCATCAAACAGATGGGGGAAGTCACGTCTCATGTCGTTCTCAGGCTCCCAAGTCTGCTCATCAATCTGCGAGCTTTTCCATAAAACTCGCACCAAAGGTACCGATTTATTTCTCAAGGATCGAACCTCTCGATCCAATATGGCTACAGGTCGAACCTTGAAGCCCAAACTTTTCTTCAGCTTCACAGGTGGTACTTGGAGAACGTGCGACGGATCAGGTACATATTTTCGGAGCATAGATACATGGAAGACATCATGTATCCGAGTCATGTCGGGTGGCAACTCCAAGCGATACGCCACCGGTCCAATCCGTTCAGTGACAAAGAATGGACCAATGTACCTCGAGTTGAGTTTTCCCGCCTTGCGGAAACGAATAACGCCTTTCCAAGGAGAAACGTTCAAGAAAACATGATCTCCTACTTGGAACTCCAAAGGCTTCGCTGTGCATATTTTCGATCTCGATCCTGGGCTGCCTGCAGTCGTTCCCGAATGAATTTCACCTTTTTAGTGGTGATTTCAATCTCTGCCTTGTCGAAGATTCGATTCTCGCCCACTTCATCCCAATATAACGGGGTTCTACACTTCTTTCCATACAGAGCTTCATACGGAGCCATACCAATGCTAGATTGGTAACTGTTGTTGTAAGCAAACTCCGCTGCTGCAAGATGCGTGTCCCATCCACTAGAAAACTCAAGCGCACATGCTCGCAGCATGTCTTCCAATATCTGAATAGTACATTCTGACTGGCCATCAGTCTGTGGATGAAAAGCAGTGTTGAAACGAAGTTGAGTTCCCATCGCTTGTTGAAAGCTGTCCCAGAACTGTGAGGTAAACTTCGGATCCCAATATGAAACTATAGAAGCTGGGACTCCGTGAAGTCGAACTACTTCATTCATGTAGAGCTGCGCTAACTGGTTCACGCTCCATCTCATGCTTACAGGGAGGAAATGTGCTGACTTGGTAAGTCGGTCGACAATCACCCATACCGCATCAACTCCTCGTCTAACGCACGGAAAACCGGTCACAAAATCCATGGTGATGTGCTCCCACTTCCATTCGGGAATTTGGAGAGGCTGAAGTGTCCTGAAAGGCTTTCGACGTTCTGCTTTCACCTGCTGGCACGTCAAGCATCTCGCTACGAATTCAGCGACTTCTCTCTTCATTCCAGGCCACCAATAAATGGTCTTTGATGGTTCGATACATCTTGGTGCTACCTAGGTACATAGCAAACGGAGAAGAATGGGCTTGCTGAAGAATGGTGTCTTTAAGATCGAGGTCGTGCAGCACACAAATTCGACTTTGGAATAGCAGAATTCCATCGCTGTGAATTGAAAACTCTGATGGTTCTCCCAACTGCAACTTCTGAAGTTCTTGCTGCAGCCTCTGATCGGACGTTTGGAGATCACGAATCCGATCATCTAGCACTGGCTTAGCTAGAATCTGGGCAATTAGTGCACCGTCATGATGATCATAAGCCAATCTGGCTCCAGTTGATCTCAGTTCCACCAACTCTGACAAGTGAATATCTCTAATCATTGCCAAGGAAGTAACTGTATTTCGGCTCAAAGCGTCAGCAACTACGTTCGTCTTGCCGGGATGATAGTCGATTACGAGATCGTAATCCTTGATGAGATCTAGCCATCTCCTTTGCCGCATGTTCAACTCACGCTGGGTCATAAAATGCTTGAGGCTCTTGTGATCGGTGTAGATACGACAGGTTTCACCATATAAATGGTGACGCCAAATCTTCAAAGCGAAGACAATTGCAGCAAACTCCAAGTCATGTATCGGATAATTGACCTTATTCGGCTTCAATTGACGAGAAGCATATGCAATTACCCGCTCGTCTTGCATCAACACACATCCAAGTCCGTTGCCCAATGCATCGGTATACATAGTGAACTCCTTGCCGCTCACAGGTAAGGCAAGTACCGGTGCGGTCGTCAATTTATCCTTCAACTTCTGGAAACTCTCTTCACATTCCTCTGACCAAACAAACTTAGTGTTCTTGCGAGTCAGCTTGGTCAATGGTGCAGCAATCGCGGAGAATCCATCCACGAATCTCTGATAATATCCAGCTAGTCCCAAGAAACTTCGAATCTCCGTGGGAGTTGCAGGACGTTTCCAATTGGTGATTGCCTCAATCTTGCTGGAATCCACATATATGCCGTCCCTAGACACAATATGTCCAAGAAATCCGACTTGCTGCAACCAAAACTGGCACTTGGAGAGCTTAGCGTAAAGCTAATGATCTCGCAGAGTTTGTAACACAATGCGAAGATGATTTGCGTGCTCCCGCCGGTTCCTTGAATAAACCAATATGTCATCAATGAAGACAATAACAAATCGGTCTAAATACTGATGGAATATACGATTCATCAAGTTCATAAATGCTGCTGGAGCGTTGGTAAGTCCAAACGACATCACACAGAACTCGTAATGTCCGTATCTAGTACGAAAAGCGGACTTATGGATATCTTCTTCTCGGATCTTCAACTGATGATAACCTGATCGCAGGTCAATCTTAGAAAACACTCCGGCTCCTCGAAGCTGGTCAAACAAATCGTCGATGCGAGGTAGTGGGTATCTATTCTTCACGGTCACCGCGTTCAGCTTGCGGTAGTCAATGCAGAGTCGCATGGAACCGTCTTTCTTCTCACAAACAAAACTGGGGCTCCACAAGGTGATGTACTCGGCCGAATGAACCCTTTATCCAGCAATTCGGCGAGTTGCTTCTTCAACTCAACCAGTTCAGTGGGTGCCATTCGGTATGGAGCCATAGAAATTGGATCCGTACTAGGATAAACTTCGATCGGAAAGTCGAAGTCTCTCTCGGGTGGCAAACCAAGTAATTCATCGGGAAATACATCCGGAAACTCATTAACTACCAGGATATCTTCAATGTTAGGCTCTTCCTCTGAATTATCTACTACATGGGCTAACACAGCTTTACACCCTTTAAGTAGTAGCTTACTTGTTTTGATGGCAGAAATGACATTCGGTGTGCCTTTGCGCTCGCTGTAAAAGTCGATCATGCTGCCGTCAGGTCGTGGAATCCTCACCAAATGGTGCTCGCAGAAGATCTGAGCACGATGTCTCCCAAGCCAATCCATCCCCAAGATGGCATCGAAGTCGGACATCTAAAGTGGAATTAAGTCCGCTTCGAAAGTCAGGTTTTCCAGCTTCACTGCACATCCTTTATACACCGTATTTTGAACCATTCTCTCACCCAACGGTGTATTCACCAATAGCTCGTACCCCAAGGGCGATAACGATCGATCCGCATGCACGGCAAACTTGGTATTAACATAGGACAAGGCAGCTCCAGTGTCCATAATCACATATGCCAGATGATCGAAAATAACTACCACGCCTAACGTTCAAAAATTTTCTAAAGCGGTTACTTTCGCTCGATAGGCAGTTACGAGTACGATGATATCTTCATTCGCGAAAAATAACTGTCCATGAATATTTAAATATATACTTACCGGTGACTACATCAGGACGTGCGTCGGCGTCCTCCTGCGACATGGCGTAAACCTGAGTATGTTGTCGCTGCTGCTGCTGCTGTGGGGGTCGTCTTGGGTTGCTGAACTACTACCAATACCTTAATGCTACTGAGAGGTAGAAGGTGTGGCGAACGAATGTCGCGCGGGTTGAAACGGACGGAAACCTCCATAGCTGCTTGGTCTGACTGGAGGCAGACTAAAACTCTGCCTGGGTGGTACAGAAGTAGTAGATGGACATGCACGTGCTACGTGGCCCATGCCTCCACACCGAAAACATCGTGGTCCAGCCCTACACTGGCCAGAATGCAAACGCCTACAGTTTGGGCATCGAGGCCCAGACTCCACTCTCTTCTTCCCAAATCTTCCTTTGACCATGGAACCAAACCCAAACTTCTCTTTTCCTCGACCACCTGATGGAAGCGGTGGCAGAGAAAGCGACATCTGTGGTACTGGGGACTCGACTGAACCGCCCCAAGATATTCCTCCATGGGAATATAAGCTCTGAGTCTGTTTCGGCTCCAAGTTCATCGGTACGTCGGAAGATCGTTGACCACTCGAACTCGATCCTCCTGGTCGGCACTGAGCAATCATAGCTTCAGCCCACAATGCATCCTATCGACACTACTCGAAGGTGGCTTTAGAAGTAGGCTTCATCATCTGTACAATCTCCCACCGAAGACCGTTAACAAACTGAAGACAAAGGGCGTCCTCGGTGATGGATGGAAGATGGTGTGAAAGTCTCCGTAACTTTGTCTCAAATTGCTCGACTGATCTGTTGCCTTGCTGCAGTCGGAGGAACTCACTATATCGTCTCATTCCCATCTCTTCCGATATGAACCTCTCTCGGAACTCAGTAACAAATGTCTCCCACGTCACTGGTCCAGTGGCTCGACTCTCGAGATTGGTCCACCAACTCAGTGGCTGTCCCTGAAGATATCGAGTAACCACGCTCACTCGCTCCTCCGAAGTCATACCCAGACCCTGTGTGTTCTTCGTGACGAAATGTAACCAATCCCACGCTGCATCAGCGGATGTGTCGGAGAGCTTTGGGGTGTCTAGTCCCTTCATGATGCTAAGGAACCTCACCAAGCGATCCTCCGAAGAAATAGCACCAGCAGAAGTGCTCGCTGCACCGCTCGGCTGAAAGTGCGACGGCATCGATGTCGGCATCGATGGCGATGGATGAACTGGTGGTGTAATGCCGGTAGTCAGATGTGCGCCAGTGGCCATCTGTGATGAAAAGAATCTACTGGCCCAAGTGTCAAACATTCGCTCAAAATCAGCGGGCGTAAACTGCACCGGCGTGGCAGTCGTCGGAGGTGGGGGTGGTGGAATATCAGCATGAGCATCCTGATGATGCGTCTCTTCAATAGGCAGAATAAGTGAAACAGGTTCGTCCGGAATCGCAGTGGTCTTCGGGTCTACACTAGGCTGAATCTCAGGCTGCCTACGTGGTCGACCTCTTCTCCTATGTATCGAGGGATCAGGGGTAGGAACAGAAGGATTCGGAATACTCCTCCTTCTAGGTGGCATGGCGTAACTCTACATAGAATCTAGGTCAGTAGACAAAAAATATGTCTATACCAATCATACCCTCTACTTCTAACCCCAAAATCAGAAATCTCAAAATTATATGAACTCCTTGGCTCGGTATAATATAGATATACTATATATTCTAAAATTTGCTCTGATACCAATGAAATTGTCACGCCCCGACCCGCAGGCTCGGCCACGTGACAACCGCCATACCACCTCGAGATGCGTGCCTCGTCAGGCGGGCAACCAAGATGGCACAAGGCATAAAAATAAAGGATATTCGAGCAATATATGAAAACATACAAAATTATCATAGATAATATAGTTCAAAAGTATTTAAAAATAAAGTGACACATCTTACGGTGCTCCATGCAGCGGAAAGTAATATATATAAATACATAAATGTATATGTAAGGTGCACTAATATTCCGAGCCAAGTTACATAAAGCAAAAGGGGTGGCACCTACAAAGTCGTGTCCACAGTGTCGTACTGGGATCACTGACCACCGGGACGTCCGCCGTCCAAAGTCTGATGATCTGACAACAAAAGTGAATGGGGTGAGTACAATATACTTGTACCCAGTGAGGGACTCGGTTATAATGACCGATCACCTCAGGCTAGGGATATGAAATAATCCAAAAAATCAATTTAATAAACCATTTACTAAAATATATGAAGTCCCACACCAAAACAAATATTAAATCAATAATAATATTTCCAAATGGGCTGGCATCTGAAAATGTCCCAAAAAGGTATACCCGTGCGCAGGGGTATCCACTGGACCGTCAAGGGTTACTTTATACTTTTAAAATACTTTACTTTACTCTCTGGCCCATTCCCTTGACGTTTGCCTTGCTGTGGTGGAACAAAGCAATCTGGAGCTCTAGCGAGTTTTCCTACGCGCCTCTCCCAACCAGGCTCGACTCACCGTGCCCCTCGATAGGCGTTCAACGACTGAGTACCACGCATGCTCTCAAACTTGGTCCACACTCCGGCAAATCGGAGCCCTGAGGAACCCACTCAATCTCTCATCTCTCAGGGGTATCGTTTCCTAAACAATAATCAATAATATCAATTTATAAATTTATTTGAAATTCCCACCCTTCAAATCATTTGTAAACTTAGTGTGTGAGGGTGGACAATTCATACCCCAAAACATATATAAACAATTTAATAAAGCATTTATAAAGAAATTTGAAAACGGTTAACCCTTAATGGTCAACCAATATAATCCAAGCCACTCACAAGAGAGGAGAGTTGTATACTCCCTGATTACCCACGAATGCCTTAGCTCAATCATGTACCTAAATAATCAAATTAAGATCTAATTTGATTAATAAAGACATTCAACCAACAATTAAATCATAAAACAAAACCTATATAAGGTCTCCAAGGTCTAAGAACTAAATTGGACAAGTCCGGAAGTTAATTGAAGCTAATTTGGGGTCTAAGGCTACAAAATTACCAAAATACCCCTAATGCTACAGTGCCAAGTCGGTTGGTGGCTCACTCCCGGGCGTGAGTGAGCCAAAGTGGGAGAAAATCCCACAAATCAGCAGCTCCCGTGCGGGACTCGTTGAGTCCAGCGCCGGAGCTGTTCCAAGCGGATGGCCGTGACCGGCCATGCCCCAAATCGAGCTTAATTTGAGTTCGATTCACAACCAATCCTCACCAAAATTGAAACACAGTAAGTTAAACACATGATCTAAGGATTCACAGCTTCAAGAATGGAATCAAACCATTAAACATGCTCGAATTTTGAATCAAAACACTAAGGGTTAACATATCTCGGGCAAAACAGAAATCTCAACTTCAATCAACGAATTCTCTTAGCACAGACCATGAAATCAAGCATGTAAGCTATCAAATTAAAGCTTGATGATTCTAGAACAACATACCAAATTCCCAGCCACTTCCCACGGTTGAATCAAAAGATATGAGCTGATGAACAATCTGTCGCCAAAATTACAGATTTGTAGATTTGGTGATTTTCTTGGAAACTTTGGTGTTTTGATCTTCAATGAGGCAAAAGAAGTTGGTATTAATGTTTGATTGAGTGTTTGAAGAGGGATTCAAGGTTTGATTTCAAGGAAATTCGATGAGAGGGCTCGGAGAATGAAGAACAAGAATGAGAAGTGAAAATGGGGGTCTCGGGCAGCCGAGTTCCCTTATAAAAATTACGGGTCCGGCGCCGGACCCGTCCCTGTCCGGCGCCGGAGTCAACATTTTTTCGAGTTGACTCCGGTCAACTCAGCTCAATTTCTTTGGGACTCGTTTTCAAGTGGGGCCCACATCCCCGGACTTTAATTTTAGGGTTTTTAAACTTGAAATAAAGCTAAATGAAGTTTAAAACATCTATGGGAAGTCAAATTTGGTATATTAACTAGACAACAATACATAAATACTCAACTTGACACGTGCGGACTAGGTCCGGACGTGTCAATGTGCATTTATCTTCTTTCCTTTTATTGAAAGGGAATTGTTTATATATATATATATATATAAGATTTTTCTTCCCTTGCTACCACCAAGCAAAGCCTTACCCTCATCGAACCGAATAAGAATTACGAAAGAAAAATTACAATTGAATCCAGGTAAAATTACAATATGTCAACAGTTAGAGAGAGAGCAAAAGTACAGTGGCTGTCCAAACACTATTGGTGCCAAGGTCCCTGCTTGCCCTCCAGTTGGTTCATTCCTGACAGAGAAACAGAGGAAAATTATTAGAACGTACTCTGTCACCTTCGAAAGGAAACAGCGAAGGTAGAGCTCGTCTGGCCAGCGCATAGGTAGTGAACACCTGTGCATAAAACAAGAAGGGATGCAAAGTAATAGCTGTGTTTTTTTTTTGTCTTTCCGAAAATGCAGAGCATAAGGATGCAAATTATATCGAAGTTTATCTGTGACATATGAAAAAATCAGTAGGATCAAGGAATTACTCCTTGTTCCTTACCATATGACCCGTACTTAATATCCTCTTTTATTTATTCTTTTATAGTATCAAGAAAATATTAACTATTTATTTTTAAATTTATCCTTCTTTAAAATTATAAGAAGCCTTAAATTCAGTAGTTGTAATATTTGAATCACCTAACTTGTAAAGATGAGAGAGATGAGAGAGAATGAAATAGAGTTAGGATAAATTTAAAAAATTAAGTAAAATTATATATATATTTTTTTACCTAATTAAGTTTCTTAATCCAAAAAATTCGGTTATTTAAGTCACATATATAAGAATAAGAAGGGAGGGAGTATTGCTTTAGTATAAACTATTAATTAATGTCCTTTCAGAGTTTCCAAGCTTTGTAATTAATTATTCATGGCAGCTTAGTTTAAGAAGAGCATTATTATAGTAACCGGTTGCAGGACAATACATTTTCTTTGAAAATCTTTCAGCCTGCATTTAAAGTTCTTTTATTATCTTTATTGCTCTCTTTGCAAGAAATTAAAAGGAGAATTACTTTTCTGTTTGGTTTATGAGCATTGTCTCTCGTGGTTTGCCATAGCCTCCAGCTCTTAATAGCAGTGTTAACTCAAATTCATATCAAGCTGGAGAAATCATCTTCAAGGTCCTAGCTTGAGCCAAAAGGTTTGAACTTCTTTACTTCACTTCCATTTCTTGAGCAAAGGTTTCACGTACCTACATAGTCATTACTCATTATCTAATTTTATTCAGGATACATGTGAGAGAAACTCTCTTAAAGTTGGAAAGTATTTTATTAATACATCAGTTTTCTGGAAGATGTTCATCTGTTCGTCTAAGCAAGAAGTCTCTTATAAGCCCTATATAGGATAGAACTTGACTCCTCCATGTTTTTGAGAGTACCACTGGTTATGGGCATGCATCTGATAGAGGAATACTGTTGCTGATGACTTGTAAATGTTGAAAATGTCCATGGTTTTCATTGTCAGATCTGCTTCCCTCTGCTCAAATGTCAAGAAACAGTGGGATTTGCTGTTAACAGAGTAGTATTATAGAATTTTCCGATTTTACAAGTAAACTATGAATGATTTGTTTTAGTTGTTTTGCATATATAGGTTTCTATTTCAAGTACATATTGAGTTCTCGCGAGTTTAGCAATGGATCCTCAACATGGTAGACACAATGGACATTCGCCAGAACCACGCCATTTCTTTAAGATAGTTTTTGAAGATAACATTCAGCAAGGCAAACTTGTAAGTCTGTTACTGTCTCGTAGCTAGTTCAATGAAGATGTCTATTGTCTTGCATTTGCGTAATCCATTCTGCTTTTCTTTTACTCTTCTCATATGCCTCTCATGGTTGGCTTAATTGCTCTTTTCATGTCCTTTGACTAATGAATAAAAATGAGAACAGCTCTTTGATTAGAGGGCATTTCATTTTGGTTAACAGGGAATTCCTCCAAAGTTTGCAAAAGAGTGTGGGAATACCCTGTCGAGCCCTGTAGTCTTGAAGGTCCCAACAGGTGCAGTATGGGAAATTGAACTGACTAAATCTAATGGTATAATTTGGCTGCAGAATGGCTGAAAAAATTTTGTAGAACATTACTCTCTCGAGCATGGGCATTTCTTGGTTTTTAGATATGAAGGGAATTCCCATTTCCATGTTCTTATATTTGATAGAAGTGCTTTAGAGATCCAATATCCCTATCCCAATGACGATGAGGAAATTCAGCAGCAAGAGGCGGCCACTGAAGAATCTGATTCTGACGAGGACTCTGTACAGATTATAGTAGACATTTCTATAGGCAGATCAGAGAAACCACAACTAAAATGTGGTCGGCCTTATAAGATGATGAGAACAAATCCCGGTGTTGACAAAACTGAGAGAGATTGCATGTCATCGGCAGCTGCAGGGTTTGGATGTGGTAATAGGTCTTCAGCTGGAAAAAGTGTGGGGAAGTCGACTACGGTCTGCAGAGTGCGACAATTGAAACGTCCTGAAAAGTCAAAAGTTCTTCAAGGAGCTGGTTTCAGTTCCAAGATTAATCCATGCCTTTTAGTTCTCATGCAACCGGAATACGATGGGGGTAACTATCGCTTGGTAAGTAAGTTATCCATTGAAAATTATGCTAAATCCATTTTCCAATTTTCATTTCTCTTCCGAGTTTGAAGTGTTACAATCTTCAGTGTTGTAACTTTCTTTTGTGCATGCAGGAACCATTTTGTGGACGAACATTTGCTCGCTACCATACATTGGTTAGTTTTTCCTTCATTTCTCAGCCAATTATGCTCACCACATTAACTTGGCTGACGATGAAATATGTTAATTGCTACTAGAAGATATAATTAAGTTGGCAGAAATGGAAAAGAACAAAAGCATCTAGCATTCTCCTCTATGAAACAGTCCTTTTTTTAATTAATAAATTATGAATTACTAGGTATACTTAATTGTCATCCAAAAGGAAATTACTTGGTATATTATGCTCTTCCTTCTATTTAATTTGATTTTTCCTAAGCAGTATATACCAGGACATTTTGCTAGCACATATCTTCCAAAGACCCTCAGAAATGCTAATGTAAACCTTCATATGAATGGGAAATCATGGTCGGCGAAGTATCTTCAGCAAAGCATTAATGGAAGGCCAAATGCAGTAATCTGTCGTGGTTGGAGGGAATTTGTCCAGGATAATAATTTACAAGTTGGTCATATTTGTGTCTTAGAGATGACGAACGAAAACTCGAAAATCTCCTTCAATGCATTCATTTACAAGGATATTGCTGATGCAATTCGCCACCTAGCACAAGGTGTGTAAGTCCATTACTATGAAGCCAATGATTATCCCTTTGAGATCATATTTCACTGAATGCTTAGATTTTCTTTAATTTGATCATGTAATTTCCTTCACTGGAAAACTAGCTCAAAAATCAATCTGGTGATTAATGACAAGCCTGCATGGAAACAATTAACTGATGCATGGAAATGGCCTTGGTGTAGGAGTTATGGGAAAAGCTGCACATAGTACTGCCACCAAACAAGCCTCAAAGCGATCGACCAATCTCCAAAAGAGTTCTACGGGTTGGCAGGCATCTCACCTGGCATTAGAGAGATTGAGATTGAATCGGATGGCACCTTCTGTTAGTAATTAATGCAAACAGCTGTACATATATTCGCCTTAATGCTCTCATCGGTAATTGCACAAAGTTCAATGAATGATCTTCGATCCAAAGAAAAGTACTACTACCATACTATAAGATAATAGTACCTTCAGGAAAGGAAATCGCAGCAGTAATATTGATGCCTTAATTATTAGTAGCTTGTAGAGGCAGCAGCAGCTTATCAAATTCCACATGGAAAAATGGGATCTCTATCTTCTGCTTTTATGTCATTGTTTGTAATCCACCAGAGTTTATTATTAACCCTATTGTTGCATCTGATGTGCCATGGGGGAAGTGTTGTTTTAATGTACTTTTTAATTCTATGCAATGGACCATCCATTTCTACCCAGAAAAATTTGTTATCTTTGACAACAAGGTTTGAATCATTCATTATTTTCCTTCTATAGTTCTATTTTTCACTCTAGCGTTATAGTATATAATAAATATAATTGAACTTTTTTAATGGTTAAAATCTTGGACAAAACTTATATGCTTTTACTTATGTAATTTTCATGTTAGTTGTCAATAGAATATTACTTTTATTACTAAAGTGTCCTTTTAAAGCATTAAATATCTTTTGGCAAAAAAAAATTTAAATATCTAACTCTTCTTTTCTTTAAAAAATATTAAATCATGTGCAAGTATACATGATGATATCTTATTGGCTATTGACATGAAAAGTACCTAAAGAAGAGCACCTAGGTTCTGTCCTAAAATCTTTTTTTTTATGTAAAAAATCTTTTAAATTTGCTATTTGATAAATCGTTAAAAATTTTAAACCATTGAAAATTAGAGTTTTCAACACTTTAGGATTTTCAACATATTTGATAGTAACTTTTATTAGCCGATTTTTTCAACAAAAAAGTGTTAAATTTTAAAAATAGGTAGAGACCTACTTATCATTTAATGGTGAAAAAATTAAGTGGTTTTAATTCGAAAGACTTTCCTTTTATACTAAATTACCTTTATTTTAGGCATTAATGATATTTAAAAATCTTCAACATTTATGGTTATTAAACAATATATTTATAATTAACATTCATTTATCAAACAATTATTATATACAAATTCAACTTTTATCAAATTTAATACTTAATTTTCCAATACTTATTTATCATCGCTTAATTTTTAGTTTTAGCAAACAACACCTAATGTCTATAACCTATTATCTTGCCGTTGGAAATAACTTGAACTCAAAAGGCTTTAAAAAATAAAATTGGTAAGTGAAACATTATTAAATTTATTAATAAAGTAATGAAGAACCTAGATGTGTCAAACAGGCAACTTGGGCGGGATTTATGGTACGGATCAAATTAACTCAAAAAAATTTATGGGTCATTCAAGTTTTGGATAAATTAGATTCGGTTGGGGTTTTTTAGTCATACGAGTTTGCCTATTGAAACATTCGGGTTTGTTGGGTTCTAATTATTTAAATTAATTAGTATTTCAAGTTAATTTCTTAGGTTTTACGAGTTAATCTTTCAGATTATTTGATTCTCAAATCAATCGAGGTTCAAATTGATTGGATTCTAATCGTTTATTTCGTGTTAGTTTTTTATTCAAACAAGTTTGACGGGTTTTTGGAGACGAATAAGTTTTTGATACCTATAAACCTATCCCAATCCAATGGCCATATGCATTCAAACATAGAACACTTCCAACTCAAAGTTTTTGATACCTATAAACCTATCCCAATCCAATGGCCATATGCATTCAAACATAGAACACTTCCAACTCAAAATGTTAGGAAAGGATGATCAAAATTACCGGAATAAGATCTAAATCTGACTCAAACTACCTAATCCACATAAACTAAAAAAATACAATAAACATTGATTAATTTCGGGGCGGGGCGGGTTTGGGTGAAGGAATTATATAGTCGGCGGGTAACGTTCTTATCGGCAAAAAGGGAAATTGGGCAACTGCTATGGGGTTCAGGCTCAAAAAAGAGAAAACTGCAAAAACAAAAGAAAAATTAGGGCCGAGGTTGAAGCCAATAAGGTGACAGATGGCCGGTTGACAAGATAATTTTAATTTTCATTGTGTAACGATTTCCTTCTAAACATTTTTGGCACCAGAAGTTGTCAAACTAATTGAGACTATTCTTTTCAGAATTATGACAAATATTGAAAAGCCCAAATTCCAAATTTTGGATGTAAGTGGCAAGAACTACTTGTCATGATGTCTCGATATTGAACTGCATCTCCAAGGCCAAGATCGACGAGATAAGAAGAAATTATTTCCGAGAATTTTATTAGGTATACGCTATTTTTCTTCCTTTTTTGTTAAAGTTATTTTGATTTATTTTTGAAGATTTCTAGGCACTAGGGTATTCCCTAATTGCTACACACTAAATGCGTGTACTTTTATATATGTGAGACTATTTCTTTGAGAATGGTTTTCATTCACGATTTTGAACTACTTTAATCAAAGATGCTCTTCATATTAAAAAAAAATAACTAGGTGAGAAGAAAAATTAGTCAACAATATTTTTAGCTCCTATCAAGTTTTCTCATCTTAGTGAAACGACTTTATGATTGCTTAAACCATAGTGTTTTTCTTCTTCTTCTTGATTGACCGTTTGAGTAGTTAATGAAGTGATGAATTCTGTCACTTGTTTAAATCTGACATGGTACAATCAATTGTTGATGTGTTAAATTATTATTTTTTGGGTTTGCCAGGACAAATAAAACCGGTTAGAATTTCCTGGAGATTGGCTAGCTGAAGATAATCCCAAGTTTGAAGTTCTCAAGGTGAGTTTTCTCTTGGGATTACATTGTTTCAACAATTTAACAACAACAAGGGTTTTATAAGTAGATATAGATGTTTCTTTGCAGCTTCAGAGCTTCCAAAATTATGGGGAGTAAAAGTAAAACCAAGAAGAAACATATAGATGAGACGTCGACTTCCGCTTCATCTCCATCGACACCTGATGACTCTGAATCATCGATGGACAGACGTCACCGACATAGGAAAGACCCGCGTGGGAAGGATGGCAGTTCAAGGAGAGAGAAAGAGAGAAACGAAGAGAAAAGAAAAAGGAAAGAGAAAGAAAGGGAGAGAAAAAGAAGGAAATTAAGGAGAGAGGATCGAAGGAAAAGGAAAAGGGATTATGGGTCTGAGTCCGAATCCGAGTTGGGGTCTCTTTCTGGGTCTGATTCTGAGGGTGACAAAGGAAGGGTTGAACCAGAAGTAGTTGTCCGAGAGATGTTCAAGGAGTTTCCTAGTGTTGGCAATGATTTGAAACAGGTAATCATATATTTTCTTTGATTATTGTTTTGCTTTGTTTACGGAGATGCTTCTTGTGGTGATTTTCTTTAATGTATCCCTGGAGCATGTCTTAACTTCATTGATGGTGTATTTCAAGTTCAGTAATTGCAAAACATTTGATTTTGCTTTTTATGTTCCTCATTATACAGCCACGGCATGGCTAGGTTTATTGTCCTTTCATGGGAAATTAGCTTTAGAGGTATGGCTTAGACACAAACAGGGTTCAGGGAATTTTTGCCTAGAATATAATTGAGCTTTAATTCTTTGTTCAGTTAAAAATTTGAGCTTAACGCTTGATGATAAAAATGTTGGCATACAGCCTCGTCTTTTTGTCTCCTCTGAACTCTAGTGACTTTGTATCCTTACAGAACATGCACAGGTATGAGTAGCTTTCTGTGAGAGAGAGAGAGAGAGAAAGAAAGAGAGAGAGAGAGAGAGGTAAAGAGGGAGATTGTGCAAGAATTAGCGAGAAAAAGGAATAGAGATATAAAGAGAAATGATTTTCTTGCTCATTTCCTAGATTTTTAGTTTTTGACCATGGAGGGAGTAGGTTGAGTTTGAATTTCATTTGATTGTTTTTACTAATTGTGATATCTTAAGCATGTTCTTATATGATCATTTGTTTAGTTTTGAGGGGAAGGTGGATGCTATGGGTTCTGATCAGTACTTTACATGGTCCATTATCTTAGATGCTGAGCATTTTTATGTAGCTATTTATGATTGCTTAGGTTCTTTGAAATTCTTGGCTTTGTCTAAACGAATAGATATGCCGGAAAACATGCATATTTTTACCTTGCATTTTGGATAAAATTGCATTCTATCTTTTTCTCTTATTGGTTTCCCTTGCAAATTACTCAGATTATATAATTGCTGGTGGTGTGGGTGGGTGTTAACTTTTGGGCTAGAAGTAAGATTGCTAAAAATATATATTCTCTTTTCCCCTTTTTGTGTTTAATTTTATTCTGAGAGGAATGGAAGTTAATTATTTTGGTTGAACTGCAAGTTTTTGCTCTTTTTCTTTTTAATTTTTATGCCCAACTTTATGTACATTCCTTCTCTCTCTCTATCTCTCTCTCTACCCCAGCATCATTGTAAAGAACTTACATTTTTGTTGTTCCTGTGTTCTAATATTGTTTTCATCATAGCTTCTTCAAATGATTGATGATGGGCAAGCTGTTGACATAAAGGGAATATCTGAAAGGTCTTTGAATAAGCATTTGAAGAAGCTATTCATTTCTTTGAACCTAAAGGAAAATGGTGATAGAGTGTTTCTACTGTCTTCCAATTCCCCTCCTATCTTAGATGTTGTGGGACACTTGATTCAGGCTCATATAGAACCTGAAGAGCAACAGCTCACAAACTCTGCTTCAGCGAAGGATGTGCCTTCAATCCATGAGCTTGCTGAACCTAGCCAAGTGATGGAGCAGAAAAACGTGGGCAGAGATGATTCTACTACTCCTAAAAGAAGGTTACAATTTAAGCTTCTTTCCTGTGCTTTTCTCTTCCAGTTCTTTTTTCTAGTTTCTTTGCTGTGCTTTTCTTTCCCAGTTCTTTTTTCTAGTCCTAGTAAAAGCTATAAATTTGATCAATTTGCTGAAGATAACGAGAATTTTCCTTCTGTTCCATATTACCTATCTTGGGCTACAAAATAGGAAATTGCCTTAGTCCATCCCACGAACTCTGCACCACATTTCCATAATTCAAACACGAGACTTCCAAGTTGGAGTTTCAAAATCTATGTTGTTGGGATATTTCAGAAGTAAAATGAGATGAACATGGTTAATAGGAAATTCACCTTACTTATAAATATATGAAACCAACTTAAAAAAACGGAAGTACAGGAAAGCAGATTCAGAGAGTTACCCTTACTAATCCTTACTCTCTTTCAAAATTGCAATTAAATTGATCAAGTCCTTCAGTAAAAATATAATTAGGATTTTCTGGAAAGAGTGAAGAAGAAAGCATCCAGCAATTGATGCTACCTTGAGGTGGTTGTATGAACTTTGAGGTATGCTTGTGATTTTGGTTGGTGTATCACATATTTTACTCTTACTTTTTTGGAAAAATATTATATATCTTACTTAAGCTAACAAGAAAACATTTTGTTTAAAAGGATGTGAATGGAGTTCTCAAGATGTTGGACTTGATATCCCTGATACTTTAAGCTTTTTGAAAATACACATGAGAAGGAAAAAAAAAAAATTCTATCGTAAGGAATTATAAGAAGACTAAGCAATATCGATTTTACCCTATTTACAGTCCTGCATTAGTCTAGCATATATAATGAACATAATTTCAGATATTCTTCACATATTTGTTGTTGTTATATCTTGGATATATATTGATTAGCCTAGAGGTTATTTTTTATTGAAATTTTGAACTCAGTAATAGGAATTCTCATTCCCATCTTTAAGTTGGATATGCCTTTTGCAGATGCATGGGAGTAATTGTGTTGATATCTAACCTCTTAATTGCTTTCATATTGTTGCAGGATGATTTGTCCTGCAATGCCCCCAGCTGAGTTACTTGCAGCAGCTGCCAAACTAACAGAAGCCCAAGCTGAGCTCAGGT
Source organism: Microcos paniculata (assembly GCA_030664755.1). Lineage (NCBI taxonomy): Eukaryota > Viridiplantae > Streptophyta > Magnoliopsida > Malvales > Malvaceae > Microcos > Microcos paniculata. Next base: position 5,531,335 of record CP131460.1, on the reverse strand, counting down.
GTTCCATACTACAAAAGTTCTTTGCTCACATTTTTATTGGTTACATTGTTTCTGACGATATGATTTTTATTGGTTACATTTTTCTTATTTGGGTTTCTATTAGATATTGATTTTTTTGATTTAAAAGGTTAATGCTGGCTATAAATTGTAATAACTTTGCTTTGGTGTTTTTTGACAATCAACTTAGAGAAGCTGAGTTGGAGGAAGATGATGAACTATTCATTGGACCTCCACCACCTGCTCTGGTTGCTGAGGCTGAGTCAGCAAATGAAGCAGAGCGTTTTGAAGAGGTTTCGAATTTTACCCATTAAGTATTTTATTCACATTTAGTTATATCTTTGACCAGTAGAGATACATCGACTGCAACATTGAGCCTTTCACTTATGCAAAATTTTCCTCTCATATGGTCTCTTAGGAACCTCTTACAGATTTATTGCCCTGTAGTTTTTCTCCCATCCTTCTACTTTTGCTCTAGTAACTTTGTTTATGTTCATCATCTAAGGGATTCTGAAAAGATCCTAAGTCCTTGAAGGGCATTTTGTCAATTTCTTATGCATAGTGGGAAAATGGGTCAAGGGCGGCTTGGTGTCTGTTTCCTTGAGTACCTTCTAATTCATTGTATCTATCATTGTCAAAGTGAAGCAACAAATAATGTGTTATAGTGATTAAAAGAATATCATTGACAATAAACAAACTAATTTAAACTCACCGATTTTCTTTTCCCTGGAAAGAGGAGGGGGTGGGGGTGCTGTAAATCATCTTCATTATTTTAAAGTTTTTTGTTTTCTTTTACTTAATTCATGATCTCCCAGTTGCAATTAGTGAATTATTTTCTTCCTAACCCAATAATTTTCTTCTTAACCCAATATGATGTGCCGCTTTATTGTATCTCATGTGTCTCGTCCTAGATGTATTTCGTAGCATTTGGTACGTTGTATCTTCTACTGGTGAGGCCTTCTACCTTTCTGAAATTGTTAGAAAAGTAGGAAAAAAAATACTATGTTTTTATTGTCATATTTTGTAACCATAATTTATTCTTTCTCTTCTATTGGATTTGCCTTGATGCACTCAGCATCTCGTGGTGCTGTAGTAATGTATTCTTCATTAACAGAGCTTGAGAGAATTCAGGAGGTCAATTAAATTGTGTAGGTCTAACTTATAAGGCTGGGTTGGAGTTAAGGTCTGCTGAAACAGCCCTAGGTGCATATTTATGTATTCAGTAGCGCATGAACTTGCATGATAGGCAACTCTTTGGTCTGATGCATTAGAATTGTATGTATAAAAAATTACTTGTATATGATTACTTAATAGCTCTCCATTTATTCACTGAGCAGGTCACTAGAATTATGGGTGTTGAGACTGATTGTCCATATGATGTCATAGGAGCAAACCGAAACATGTCTGCTGATAATATAAAGAAAAAGTAAGGATTTTGCTTATACTTTATTTCTTTATTTTATGAGTATAATATGTATTTCTGCTTTATTTATATGAGATGCGGAATTAAATATTAGTCCATTAATTTTTTACATTGGCTTCATTGTTTATCAATTTTTACTGAATACCTTTCTCTTTCGTTGCCTTCAACAATAAATGACCAATTCTGATGACCCTAGTCTAAATAATCTAAGCTACGAATCAGCTAAATGTGTGCATAGGCCTGTTTGTTATAATGCATGCATGATTTATGTCCAAATTAAATGTTGGTCAATTAAATATATTTATCTTTGATGTGGTTCAACAGCCTCATTTTAAAAATTTAACATGAATTATTCTGTTTCATGTGGGAGTGTGAACACCATGCTATGATACAATACAATGGAAGTATGGGATTTCTGTATCAAGATGGAACCTTGACATTGCTTTAATAATTGAATGTGTTAAAAGCAAATGAGAAGCCTAACCAAAAAGAGACTTCTTAGAATTCTGTTTCCCAGGAAAAGTAGTATCCTAGAGGGGGTTTCATCCCTATTGCTTAAGATGCCTGGGTTGTATGATGAGCTTGTCTTACTTTTAGAGAACGTATTTACTGTTCAAAGGGTCAGCGCTAGCAATTCCTTGGAACTAATGGTGAGATAGTTAATTAGTCTATATGTCAGTTTAAAATCCATCACTAAACTATTGGGGGTTCTATCACCTTAGATCAATTGACTGGTTGCGATGTTTCATGGACTCAAGATTGAGTGTCAACCTGGGTGTCTGATGTAGGTAACCCATGTTCTTGACAAGTTTTTTCGTATCTTTTGAGAAACTCAGTATCATACCCATAAAAGTTCTAGGCGTCCACCATTAGAACATTAGAATAAAGTGAAGTGTCTGTTTTATGAAAGCTTTATTTACCTTCCAATTTGTAATTCGTTCTCACATAAAATTACCTCCAAGGTTTGGTAATAATTGAAGGCCAAGAAAGAGATACCAGTAAGGAGAGATACCAAAAATTTTAAAAGCTGAACCTCTGATGAAACTGTCATGAGTATATTATCCTTGGGAGCTTTTAGAATGCCAAAGGTTATCCTTTGTCCATAGAGTACTTGAAACAAAGTTTTCATGGAAAAGTGCTTTACTTTGGTTTACTTGTACCTTTTACTTCTAACTTGGAAAGTTGGTCGTAATGGAAGAAATTTCCTGATGCTGCTGATAGATGCTTGCTGAGTCAAAAATGCATGTACTAGATTATTAGTGAACAAGCTATAAACTATTAGCCTTGTACATCCTCTACTCAAATTTTGTGGTTTACCTTAATTTTCTTTCATATGCCATTGTCTTTTTATTAAAAAATGTAGTTAACTGAACATGCTTTTATCTATATATATGGACAAAAAAGTTTCTATCTACATTTTGCTATTCATCTTGATATGGTTATAAACTTGTGTTGACTGTGTTGCTCATAAGCTGTTTTATTTTCCCTTAGGTATTGGAAACTGTCACTTTTAGTGCACCCGGACAAATGTCCTCATCCTCAGGCACACCAAGCCTTTATTATACTGAATAAAGCTTTCAAGGAGTTACAAGATCCAGATAAGGTGATTTTTAGTTTATCTATATTTTACGCAGCATTCTTGATATCCAAAGTTGAAGATGCCTTAATCCTTTTTGGTTTTAATATTTCCTCTTTGCCTGTGTTAAACCATTGTGTGAAGACAATGCTCTAAACAAGTATCAGGTTAGCCCATCTAATGGTAGTAGTCTGTATAATTAAACTTTTGTTTAGTAGTGTGATGTTTGCCAAATAATGACCTGAGATGGTGCATATGGCTTTCTTATCTAACGTTAGATGGCTGGATAGCATTTTGGTTTCTCAGGAACCCTAGAACATTTAAAAGGTTTTCGTGTGGATCCTTACCTTTTTCTGTCAGAAGGCTCTAGTCAACTACAGTATGCAAACATGGGAGGTTGAAGAAAATAGAGTATTTATTTTCCTTTCAGAATAATATAAATAATGTGATTTAGTGCAGAAGCAGGAACCTAGAATTAGGGACATTATCGTAATTATTCGAGTTAATATTAGAATCAGTTTTGCTAGTAACCTGCTGATGATTTGCATTGCTTGTATTTATTGCTGAACGGGATGGTTATTCTTTATATTTTTGTTCCCCGCACTAAAAGCATATTAGCTGGGAAAGTTGTCTTAAATATGCACTGGCATAGGGGGATCAGACACTCTGAGGTGCACCTGTGCTAAAATGACTTGAACCATTATGGGTGCGTGGATAAGTGTGGATCGGACATATCACCTTGCCTCTGATCATCCATGGGTTGCTGTTAGATAAAGATGAAAAATGGAAATGAAAAGAAAGGAAAATTTTTGAGAAATATAATTAATTAGAAGGGAAAGTAAAGAAAATTGGAGGAGTTATAAAAATAGTAGTTGAGAGATGAGTGAGAATCTGAGAATAAAAGATAGCTGCAGAGACATGATCCTTGATCATCTTGATCAGCAACTGCCCTTGTTTAGGGAAAAAGGATCTCTTCTTTTGGTTTCTGTTAGGTTATGCTTCAAATTGGAGCTGCTTGGAAGTAGGGACCAGTGTCAGTGGGCTTTTGTCTATTTGTTTCTTGCAGGAAAATGATATTTTAGTGGGCAAATGATAATAGACAGCTTGGTTGCCTATGTAGAAACCGTTCTTTCTATATAGAAGTTCAGTACCTGTTTTGAGATGTGGATCGTATTCCTTTCCTAATTGGTTTTGATGAGTGAAGTCCTTAGATCCATATCTTGGCCTGACTCTTGAATCTTATTGCAAAAATAGAGATTGCTATAAACCGGGTTTTTGGTTAAATGGGGAAGGGAAGGTGGAAGAGTGGCATATTTGGTTGAATTTACTATGAGAATATGTTACACAACCTCGTTGTAGAGATGAAGTGGCATGTTTTATCCTCCACTTTATATATGAGATATTGTTTTTTTCAAGATATATGATTCCCTACAGCTGTGTTCATACAAAAAGTATTGTTCATATAATTGCAAAATATAAGTAGTCACGGTTTTTTCCTCATTGGTGATTTTATGTGCATCATCATGAGGTTAGTGCTGCATTTTCAGTTCATGATGAATGTTAATTGTCCTTCTTTTTGAAAATTAGTTTCATGAATACTGTATTCTAACATCAAACTTTAATTGTTTTGTAGCGAAAAGCACTGGATGAAAAAATCAAACTGAAGGAGGAGCAGGAGCAATTCAAGGTATTTACTATTCCCAAATTCTTAGTTCTGGTATTGTTTGATAAATTTGATTGGTAGCCAACTTGTTACATAAACCCCTTTTCTCCTTCAGGCTGAGTTACGAGCAATGCGTGAAGCTGCACAATGGAGAAGATTGCAAGGTTAGATGTTGTCTGTAATTATAGATAATTACACATCCAATCTCTCTCTCTCTCTCTCTCTCTCTCTCTCTCTCTCTCTCTCTCTCTCTCTCTCTCTCTCTCTCTCTCTCCATGTCTGTGTATATTTCCCTTGCATAACTTTAGTTGCAGTGCATGGAATGCTATTTGTATACTGTTACATTAACTGACCTTGAACATTTTCTTTCTCAGCTGAGTGTTTCTGCATGTGTGTTTAATTTTACATTAATGCTTGAAGCTGTTGACATTACCACTTTTACGATTCTTCCTCCACTTTATTTTGGGCGTCTGTCTATCAAGTCTTTTAATTTTTAATTCAGAATAGCTTTCCAACTATGATTAGGATTGATCCACTAGTATCAATAGTTTCATTGGTTGACAACAAAATTGTTTCGTTTTCTCATATATTCAGAATTTTATTCAAGAGATTTTTTTACGAACGCAAATTGTCTTCTCTATGGTTACAACAACAATCAACCATATTCAAGCCCTATTTGCTGAGATCTAATTGCCCTAAACCCTACCCATAACAAATTCTCCAATTGTTTATTCTTTTCCATGTTTACTTGTGTCAACAGTTAATGAGTCATGACATGCTTTATGTTTTGATCTACAACCATGAAAGCTGTTAATCTTGGCAGGCATATCAATGGAGGGTGATGATGAACTCTTGGCAGAAGTTGAAGTTAAAGCACCACCGAAAAGGGATGAATGGATGACAGCACTACCTCCTGAGAGGAAAGTAAGACATCTCAAATCTTCTGTTATCTACTTGTTGCCTTGTGGTTAGTAACATTAACATTGTTTTTCAGTTTGTCATTCAGGAACACAACAAATTCTAGAATGCTTTCTTCCCATTTTGTATTGGAACTAGAGAAATTTGATTTCTTATTATGCATCCCTGATTTTTTTAGCAAAATTGTGCATCACTTCTCCAATTCTGGTTGGAACTCAAGAGTTTCATCCATGATTAATTACAGTTTTCTGCCATGCAAAGTGTCTTTTGTTTTTTCGGGGCAGGGCAGTGTTTCTTACAAAGTGTGCTTCTTTGCATGCTTGAGCATGTTCCTGCTATTGCTTTATGCTTTCAAGATTTGAAACATTGGATGGAAGTCCAAAACTCTGTTGTCACAATTAAACAGGCCAACAAAACAAATAGGCTGCTTTTATCTAGTATAAGGTCCTGGTACCTATAAGATATGCCCTGTGGATACACCTGATAAGTGCAACTTAGGTTTGGGTAAAATGAAAGACTGATTAGATTGGATAGTTCAAATTATGCTAGATGTAATCTCGCAACTTCTATTGTTGTCAGGCTGGTGTGACAATGCAATCAACAAGATTTAGCAAGAGCACTAAAGAAGGACGTGGTGATACTAGTGTCTGGACCGATACACCTTTAGAGAGAGCCCAGAAAGCAAAGATGCAGTATTAATCTCTCTTTGAATCTTTCTTTTGCATGCTTGACTTGCTAACTATTGCATGGCACCTTTTATGTGTTTTTATTTATTTATTATTCCGGTTGCTAAATTGCAGCTATTTAGAAGCCTATAATGAAGCTGCTGCACTTGCTTCTAATGAAGAGGAAAAGAAGAAAACCAACTCAGATGCAGATTTGGTGGATAAATATAACAAAGACAGGCGATCGAAATCATTGGTACAAAAGCATCAAGAAGAGGCTGCAAAGCATCCAAAGAAGAAATCAAAGCAACAGACAGAGAAAGTAGAGTGGGAGGGGAAGCATCCATGGAAGCCTTGGGATCGTGAGAAGGACTTGGTTGCCCGTAGGCAGAGTGTAAAGCTTGATGCTGAAAACATATCTCAGGGTTTGACTTCCAGGTTTTCATCCGGAACCTTTCAGAGGAACTTCCTTTAGGCCATGGATATTATAGCTAAAGCATGTTTGTCCGAATGTAGCTAAAGAATCATCCTGACATTTTAGCTATGTGGCCGATCAAATTTGCATAGGTCGTCTAGTGATGTCCCGGTGTTTCTTTAATTTAATCAAAGACCTTGCAGGTCAGACGAAAAGAAGAAAGCAGGCAGGAGAGAATCTTGTAGAGTTGTAACTCCATTACAGTATATATAATTTGAAAGTACATTTAAAAATTTGCACCGGTAGTGTATGGATAATTTTGAAATTTTCCTTTACTATTACAATTATCTTTTGTTTTTTGGCTGAAATTACTATTACTATTATCTTTTGAAATGCTTTCATTTGACTCTTCTCTTACCAATTGGTTCAGTCGTCAGTTTTAAAATTAAAACGAAAAATTATCAAGAAAGCGACCAATTCATTTATAATATTTACGTCAAGAAATCCCATTTCTTTCCCATACAATTTGGAGGGTCGCTTACCTATTTCATGATACAATTTTGATCAAATTGATTAAAATTGATTAAGATATGCACCATAACAAGGTTTCTTGTTAACCGTGCTCCGACGGTTGGTGATTCGTAGATTTAAAAAATTCGCAAGCAAAAAATCAATGAATGCATAATTCCCGGTATAAGTTGGGGGTTTGACTTGACTTCACATACGAGTTAAATCTCCTCTTACTCTTAAAATTGTGGCAAAAAATGAATGCATTTACATTTACATTTGATAGAATTAATAACTATTCCTACTATATTTTTTTAAGGGTTTAAAGGGGTAGCTAGATTATTCACGTCCACTGAGGAGAGAACCAAACAAACAAGCTAATGGTGGCCTCTTAAAGAAAATATTCATATTTTTAATCTCTCAACTATATACTAATGCTTATACTGTTTCTTACTTTGGGAAGAATAAAAAAAAAGAACTACTAATTTTCTTTTTATTTTATAGAGTGTCTTTTGAGTAATGAGAGAATTTTGATCAAAACTGCTTGTAAAGAGGGGTTTTACACCACGTCAGATTTTTTAAAGTTTTTACAAAATTTTAAAATAAACCTTATTACGTAAAACTATTTTATTAAGAGTCCGTTTGATTTGATGTAATTTAATCACTTTACATATAAAGTTAAGAACTGTAAAAACTTGATCACGTTTTGTGCCGATTTTAGAGATGCAAAGTAAGTATGGTCAATTGCAATAACTTTACCTTTGATAAGGAAAAGTATTTGCATAGGGGAACGTGTGAAAATACTTAGCATCGTAATTGTGAAAATTTAAAAATTTTAAATTTTTTGTTGCCCCCCCCCCCCCCCTTTTTTAGAAAAAGACAAGAAATAAAATGATAAATTTGAGATTTAAATAAATTTTATAGGGAAAGTATATTTTAACCAAATATTGTAAAAAATTTTGTATGTAATTTAATTAAAATTTATATGTGCTAAAACAAACACTACAAATTCACTTTGCATACAAAGTGATTGCAGCCCCTAAAATGTACAGAAAATTACTTTACATGCAAAGCAATTTACTGTACAGTACCAAACAGGTTCTAAGAAGCTCATATTTGGTAAAAGTTTAGCCCTAAGTTAAAAAAAAGGATTTGTAGGATAAGTCCTAAAATTTAGGGTATTATTGAGATATGGTTTTAATAATTGTAGAAGAATATTCGAGTTCGTGAAAAAAAGAGAAGGTAAAAAGAGGTTTTTTTTTTTACATAAATAATTGTATATGTTGTAATGCATTGTAAAATTTTGTAAAACTTAAAAAAATCTAACATAGCACGTTATTATCTGAGGGTGTAGAACCCCGTTTTCATAGGCAATCTTGATCAAATTCTTCTTCTTCTTTTTTTTTTGGATAATTTATGTTTGTTGAGGTCAAATGATTAGACCTTAAATTAGACAGCTAAATGGCCTGGCTCATGTCTTAGACCAAGAACTTGCGAGAATAAAAGAGGAAAAGGCCAACATTTGGCCCGTTGCTCCTGTTCCGATGCCTAAGTTAGTTCGAGTTTTCAGAGTAGTGGTATGGAGGGAAAGTATGAGAAATGAGAGAATGGACTGCCTTACCAATGCTGTGCAATACCTTATATATCGGGTATGCAGTAATGGGCCTCGTTTGATGGGCTTGAGGATTGGTTGTTTAATGGATCCTTAATTTCGTCACGGGCCGGTTATATGGCCTAGTCTTTTAGGCCTGAGTTGGTGGGTCTAAACTTGTGAGTCAGCACTGTTGGGTTATACTTAACAAGTACCCCCTAGCCGTTAGGACCAGGGACGAAGCCAGAAAAAAAAGTGAACGGGGGCCAAGCAAATAGATAATACAGATGAACTTAAGGTTTTTTTTTAATGGCGAAAAAAATGAATGTAATAGTAACATTATCATATTTTAAAATAAATATAAAGAAATTTAGAATTCATGTCATTATTTTTTAATTTTAATTATAAGTGTTTGAAATAGAGAGCCAAAACAATCACGTAAAAAATATAATTCCAAAGTATTTTAAAATGTAAACATAAATTGCTTACCCAAAAAAAAAAGTAAACATAAATTACATAATAAAAAGTATTTTTTATGTAGCTACATATTACATTATTTAAAGAATTTATATTCACTATCAATATTTAACTTCAATGCATATAAAAAATGGTACAATATATAACCATACAAGAAATTAATAAACAAACTAAATAATTAAAACTTATCAAACAAAACCAATATAAAATAGACTAAACCCACATGTGATGAAATTTGGTATTGTTAAATTTTCATTTTAAAAAGAATATATATAAGTATCTAATAATTTTGTATTATATAAATTATCTAAGAATAAAATGGAAAGTTTGAATATTTAAATTAAAAAGACAAAAGATAAAGACTTAGAGAATTAAGGAGTAAAGCAAGGATTAAAAAGAAAATTAACTTATAATTAATGAAGTAATAAAATGAAAATTTTAAAATATATGGGAGTCAACTAAATATTTGTTTGAAAATGAGGAAAGTTTTATGATTATAAGGAAATTTTCTCAAAGTTAGGGGGGCCCAACTAAATATTTTTATGCAAGTGTACAAAAGTTCTAGGGGGCATAAAATCAAAAATCCCAAAGTCAAGGGGGCCATGGCCCCACTTGCACCCCCTTCCCTCCGTCCCTAGTTAGGACAATTATAAAATGATCGTGTTGGCGGCTATAATGGGTGCTTTGGTCGACATTGTGGAGGATTTTACTCAGGCATCTGTCGTCATAACTATCAGTAATATGATGTAGTTTAGGTGTCATGGCCACACCATGTCTAAGGCCATGCTATTTACTTGTGAATATTACCTAGTAGACTTTGACAATATTATTTTTGTCATTGTAGCAATTGTTATCAAAACTGCTATTACTATTTACACAAAACAAACCATTAAACAATCTTGAAAATAAAGAGACTAAGGGACAAAAATGACTCTGCCTCTTACTGAGGTAAATCTGAAAAGGAGAAAGCCTCCACTTGAAAGACTGAAGAAGCAGGGTGTCATGTCCTTCTCATCATGGCTTGGATCATTGAATTAGATTATTTAGTTGAATTAAATTTATTTTAGATGTGATTTAGGTTTCTAGATTTTTCTGATTCTTGTCATGAGAAACAAAGAAGTATATGTCATGATTTATGACTGGCTTAATCCCCTTATAAGTGATAAGAGATTAGGTCGCTGCTATTAATCTTTATACTTAAAAAACTTACTAGGGGAAAATATACCTTTAAAACAAATTTCACATGTTATATGAAATTTGGTTTTAGTCTTTTTAGCTTTGCAATGTTCCTTTATGATTTTGGAATGCTGTAAGTTATTTCATGATTTTTCCACCATTTAAAGTGATCTATCTGTTAAATGATAAAAACAAGGAGCTATGCATGGCGCCTCTATGTAATGCACCATGTACTTGTAATGTCTATTTTTTTTCCTAGAGGCAATGGAGCTTCATTGATGGATTTAACAAGAAAATAAAAACGTTTCCAATAAGTAAAATCTTGTTAATATACCAAGGTCAAAGTATTCCTTTAATTTCAATCTCCTACAATAAAAGGATGGCCCTCGACAAGAAATGATTTCTTGGCTTAATTAGAACAAGAAACATTCACTATGCCCAAAAGATACAAGCATAATGAGAAGATGCTTACACTTTAGAGATGGAGAATTTAAGCTTTGAAATCAATGGGTATATAAAACGCACTTCAATCAATTAAGTTTCATAACTTTTCATTTTGACATATTATTCGTGCTAATACACTGTCTTTCACTATTCCGATTAGCACAGAAAAGTTAAATTAGGTCCGGGTGGGTCACCACCTATGGTGAAGGCCCACGCTAATGTCGAGCATTGGCATTTTGATGGGATGAAGTAAACCCTAAAATACCTCGACGGGCTCAAGTTCTACCTTGACCGGGTATGAGTATGGTTCTTGGCAAGCCTAGAAATAAATTTTCATAACTTAGATGCTTATTTTCATTCATTGTTGAGTTATGATTTTTTGCTCACTTAACTTGATTTTTCTCTTTGATCTAAAGTAAATAAATATACACTTTCAGTTAAGGTAAGAATTAAATAATTTTATGAATTGTTAAGTACTAAAAACTTTTAATTCTAAAGATGTATGTGCATATACTTTACTTAAAATAAAATCGGTCTATTTTCACTCACTGAGTATAATATATATACTAAATTTCTTCTTTCCCTTTTCAATTTATTTTTAGGCCAATAGGGTGCATATAGAAGGTAGATCACTAGGAAACGTGACTCAAGCCCGAACTTTAGTTAATAAATCGGTATGACTTATCTACTGTTATAATCGGATCTACTGGCATGATTTTGAGTTGATTTCTAAACTTTTGGTCTATATATGTATACTTTGAAACTATTGTAAAATATGAAGACATTACTTATATACTCTTTTGTGAAAATAATCTATTAATATATTCTACTTTTGTTACTTTTGATATATGTAAAAAATTGGAAAGTTATGTGTGTGTATAATCTTTATAAAATAATTTCTATTATCTGAAATTGGAACTGTATGAGTATTTTAATCTGTAATTCTTGTTATATACAAAAATTTGAGATTGTCTTACTAAATGAATTAAAAATACTATGAGCCTTGTCGGCTTCCAGTTGTGGGCAAAGCGCACCATCCACAATTCGCAAGACCTTCAAATCGGAATGTGACAAAGATTGTCAATATTTTAAAGACAAAATGTTTAATTTTGTAATTCATAGGAATAAAGACACAATAAAAAAGGTTAAACTTCTTGCATGGTTGATTTCAAGTGGCAATTTAATCTATCCCTAAAATTACCTATTACTTCATTATTTATATGACTGGAAGACATAAAATGTTCAATTGACCAATATGTGTTTCTTGGAGAAAGAGAAGATAGATGAAATCAATTAGTTGTCGCAACATTACCCGAGACGACGACGGATTTGGGACTTAAAAGGTTTTACGGAGTCGCCACTAACCATTTTTGTTTAGGTGCGGTTAGTCACCTATTAAATCTACATAACTTAGCATTGGCCGTTAGATGGCGTACTTAAGTTGGGTAGGTCCTGGTCTGCGGGACGGAGAACTGGAGTCGGGAGTACGGTTACGTGCGGGGAAGGATGAGCACCCCCACAACGCCCGTCAAGATGACGGTACCGATTAATTTAATAATATTTAGGCCTTAAAATGTCTTTATAATTTTCCTTTTTTTGTTTGATTTTTTGTTCTTTTGTATTAAGAGTTTTTTTTATTTTTATTATTCAGGCGAACAAAAACAAATTTCAAGATATTTTCTTTTTTATTTTTTTTTGTCATTAGTGAAAAGTTAAAAGAAAGTTATGTTTCAAAACATTTCTTTTTATTTGGAAGATTTTAAAAAAAGGGCAATTTCCAAAACAATTTTTTCTTTTCTTTTTTTTTTAAACATTTTGGAAAGAAATGAATTTCGAAACACCTTTTTGATTTCTTTTTTTGTAAATATATGTTCTTGAACAAAGACAAAATTTATTGGTTTTGTTGCTATCATTTTCAAATTAATATTTTAAAAAGAATGTCAGGTAATTTCTTTTGATTTTTTATCTCTTTTTTTTTAAATTCCAAAGTTCATTTTATTCAGACAAGAAAAGCCTTTTACTTCTTTTAGGAAGTTACATTTTTATTAAAGCCAACAAGTAATGCTTTATTTTCAAAAATACATTTCACCACCCTTTCCTTTTTTTTAATATTTTCCTTTTCATTTTTGCCCTTTTTTAGGATTTTTCGAAATCATTATCTTTATTAGATATTTAAATGTTTGAAGTGCAAAGTGTTACCTTATCAATCTAATGAAAAAAAAAAGCGGTGAGGATTTATCGAGACCTATTATGAATTTCGCCCAATTCTGGGTCTGATTCAAAGTGGGTCTCTTACTTAAAGATCCGGACTAGGTGCGAATTTTCACCCTCCCAAACCGGATCCCATGATTAAATCCTCATAATTTAAACCACTTGTAAGGATTTTGCTAGACATAGATGATCACTCTTTTATTTTTATTATTTAACGTAAAGGTTTTATTGTCCTTATTGGCTTAAGAATTTATCATTATTGGTTTATTTATTATTTTTTTAAAAAAAAAAAAAAAAAAAAACTAACACCTATAATTTATTTAGATGCCTAAATGCATGGCATATGAAATGTTATCTCATCAATTTTAAAAATAAGGATAGTAAGGATTTTGTCAAGACCCACCGTGAACCTCGCCCAATTCTGGGTCTGATTCAAAATGGATCTCTTACCTAGGAACCCAGATCGGATGTGAATTTTCACCTTTCCGAACCGGACGCCATGATCGGACCCTCACTATCCCCACATATCATTACTCGCATGGATGACAATAATATGACAGTAAAGTATGAGCATGCATATAACTAAATTAATATGGCATAGATTAAATATGCATAAAGCTAAACTAAAATAATATGGGTTAAGTATGATGAGACTAGATTAAAATGACATAAATTAAATACGGATAGATTAAAATTAAAACGATATGAACTAGATTAAATTGCATGGGCTTGGCTAAATTAAGTATGCATGAATCTAAATTAAAATGACTTAAATTAAAATGCATGAATTTAAGTTAAAATGACATAAATTACATATGTATGGATCTAAATTAATATGAGACCAATATACTTAAATAAATTAGATATGCATGAACTAAATTAAAATAACTTAAATTAAACATGCATGAAGTTAAATTGAAATGGGTCTAAATTAAGCATGTAAAAAAAAATAATAAAATAAAATAAATTAATTTCAAAAATACCCAAAAAATAGAAAGCAAATCACTGCGATCGGGTCGGGTCGGAGGCGCGGGTCAACACGCGGGTCAGGGTCAACACGCGGGTCAACAGCTGGTCACTGTAGCGGGGTCACTGCAGCGGGTCACTGTAGCGGGCACTGTAGCGAGGCACTGCAGCGGGGTACTGTAGCGGGTACTGTAGCTGTGCGCGGGCTGAGGCGCGGGGACACGCGGGCCTGAGGCGGAAACACGCGGGCCTGAATGTTTTAATGAGGGTGAATTGACAGGATTGCCCCCAGCAGTATAAAAAAACATGTTCAGAAACTGTTTTCAACCTTTTTTTCATTTTTTCAGATTTCACTCTCTCTCTACCCGAAATTTTTCTCCTCTCTCTCTCTACAAACACAAACAAACCCAGAAATTCCCCTAAAACAGATCTAAACCCCTCTTTTTACATGAACTTCTGAAGAACACCAAGAACAATTTTTCTCCACAAACACAATTAAACCCAGAAAATCAACCCCAAAAGGATCAAAACCAACTATTTCACATGAACTTTTGATGAACACCAAGAACACTGAAGAACACCAAGAACATTTTTCCGGATTTTGTCTCCTAAACCATGAAATTAAACACAATCTCCCCAAACGATTCTCCTCAATCCCCTAAACACAAATCCAAACTCCGATTTGCCAAACTCTAAACCAAAAACCCTAGATCTAGCTTTCAAATTTTTGAAAAAAAATAAAACCCAAAATCCCAAAAAACTTCAAATCCAAGCCTTTTTCTTCCTATTCCAGTGAATCTTAGGCGGAATCCCAGCCAAAAATCCACCGGTTTCTAGCCTAACAACCTCGGAATCCCGAGTTGTTTTCTATTCTCTGCTTTTTTTTTTTTGAGACAAAAACCCCCAAGCCTCCACTTTCAGAACCCTAGAAAATCTCAAAAATCATGCCCCCCCCCTTTTACTGTTGAAGCAGTGAGATATTTATAAGAGCCAGGGACTTAATCCAATGGTAGATGTTGTAAACCTCAAATCAACGATGGGGATGGCTTTATATATATATTTTTTATTATTATTTCTTTTTTTTTTTATTTTTTTATTATTTATCTTTTTTTTTATTTTTTATTTTTTATTTTTTATTTATTTTTAATTTTTAATTTTAATTTTAAAAATTTTTTTTTTTATACAAAAAATGGTGTCTACAGCTGCCCCTCTTGGAGCGTTTGCTAATGATCATGAAGCTTGCTTCTAGATAATTAGGAAATGGTCCAAGACGTAGACACCATGTCTTTTTGAACTTTTCAAAAGCCAAAACTTTGGTCTTCAAACAAATCAAATGCCATAAATTGGCCTTTAAATGAAACGAGAGCCGTGACTCGGTCTCTCAATACACTAAATGAATCTTTAGAACCTAAACCAGGCCTCAGAATGAATCAAGAGACATGATTTGATCTCTAGATGAAATGAGAGCCGTGATTCGGTCTCCCACTGAACAAATTAAGCTGAGAGAACCTAAATTAGGTCTCAAAATGAAACAAAAGCCATGACTTGGTCTCAAAATGAAATGAGTGCCGTGATTCGGTGACTAAAATGAAACGAGAGCCGTGACTCGGTCTCCCACTGAGAAATTGAACTGAGAGAACCTAAATTAGGTCTCAAAATAAAACAAGAGCCATGATTTGGTCTCTTATATGAAACAAGAGCCGAGATTCGGTCTCCCAATGAAAAAATAAATTGTGAGAACCTAAATTAGGTCTCAAAATAAAACAAGAGCCATGATTTGGTCTCTTCAATGAAACAAGAGCCGTGATTCGGTCTCCCAATGAAAAAATAAATTGTGAGAACCTAAATTAGGTCTCAAAATAAAAGAAGAGCCATGATTTGGTCTCTTCAATAAAATAAGTGCCGTGATTCGGTCACCAAATGAAACGAGAGCCGTGACTCGGTCTCCCACTGAAAAATTAAACTGAGAGAACCTAAATTAGGTCTCAAAATAAAAGAAGAGCCATGATTTGGTCTCTTCAATGAAATAAGTGCCGTGATTCGGTCACCAAATGAAACGAGAGCCGTGACTCGGTCTCCCACTGAGAAATTAAACTGAGAGAACCTAAATTAGGTCTCAAAATGAAACAAGAGCCATGATTTGGTCTCTTCAATGAAATAAGTGCCGTGATTCGGTCACCAAATGAAACGAGAGCCGTGACTCGGTCTCCCACTGAAAAATTAAATTGAGAGAACCTAAATTAGGTCTCAAAATGAAACAAGAGCCATGATTTGGCCTCTTCAATGAAACAATTGTCGTGATCTCAAATGATTGAATTTCCTTTTCAAAGGCTTGTCATTTCCATTCATTCTCCTCAAGCCATAATCATCATTTTTCATTAATTTCTTTCTAAGAAAAACATCATGAACTTCCAATGCATGTAAGATGTCTCGTGCATGGATGCATGGATGCATGTATGCTTGATTCAAAGTTGAATTTAAAAGGAGAGTGATTCTCATTGGACTTCCCTGTTTTTGCCGTTTGCCCCAACACTCAGTCCTTTTGTTCGGTCAGTAGAGCTTGAGTCTATCTTTGCTCTTGATCTTGACTTTCTTTGACATTCGCTTTGCCCCATTCACATCTTGAATTTTTCCTGACATAGACATCAATAAAGGTTCAAAATTCATATGTGCATCAAATCAAATTTCAATTTCACATCTAAATAAATGAACTTGATAATGATCAAAAATTGCTTTACACTTAAGCACTATTTATTTAAGAAAACATCAAATTACAAAGCATTCAAATATCTATTATTCATATTTTGAAATTCAGATATCTTGAAAGTTGGTGATTGCTTTTCAGAATATCCTTGTGGGTGAACAGGCTATTTTAAATTCCTAAATGGGTTTCAACAGCAATGGGTTCCAAAGAGGCTATTTATTGTCTCATGAAAGAGAGAATTTCAATATCTCTTCATCTAGGCTTACAATTAACTTTTTTCTTTTTGTTTTTTTTTTTAAAATCAGAATTTTTTATTTTTTTTTTAAAAAAATCTGTCTTGAAAACAAGATCAAGTTTATGCTTGCTTAATCTCTTAACTTGACAATCTTGATATGAGTCAAAACTTGAACATGAAAGGCTTGAGATTTTGTGAGATTGGTATCAAAGAGAGGTGTGACCCAAGTTTCCATATTTAGAGTTCAAAAAGATATCTCATCTTATGGGGTTTATCATTTTGGATGCCCCAAGTGGTATTGCTCATTTCTAAAACTCATTTTACTATCTTAGTCAAATCTTGGGTGATCTCATGAATTCTCATTTCTGCTCTAGACTGCCCTTTCGAGTTTTCACCCTAGAGCCACATCATTTCATTTCTTTTTCTTCTTCTTTTTTTTTTCGCTCTTTTTTTTTCTCAATGACTGCCTCATCATGCACATAAAAATTCAAAATTCATTCAAATAGTCTTTTTTTTTTAAAAAAAAATGGTTCAGTGTAAAAGATCTATTCTTCTAAAGAAATGCTCTTCAATTAAAGTATCCACACTTGATCAAAATGGACTTTTCAAGGCACGTAATGTAGGCCATGGTTGAGGGTTCAGAAAGAAAGGATAAACAGGCCCAAAAAGTATTTCAAGGTAACTGAATCAAGGATCACTTTTCGGCCATATGAAGAATTCATTTTTTCATGCTTGATTTCTCATTTGCCTCTATCCCATTAGTCTTTTCATTTCAATTTGCCATTTTTTCTTTTTCTCTGTCTCTTTTCTTTTCTTCTTCTTCTTCTGTTGTTTTTTTTTTTAACAAAATGGGTTCAAGGCTTTTCTTCGTATTTGACTTACCAAGCACTTCTTCATTAATTTGGAGCATCATTTCCTTCGCCTACATGCAAGGCTTTTCTTGTTTTTGCTTAAACAAACTCTTTTTTTGCATTTGCCCCCAATGTGAGGGGTGATCCTTGATTGGGTTCATTAGAAAGAAAATTCATTTAGGCTCAAAGGGGACAGCAATGGATAATTTTCTCAAAGTGAAGGGGATATGAAAAATGGCCATTTGTCTTCTCAAGTACGGCTATCTTCATCGAAAAGCAATACCTTAGAAAAACGTAACAATAATTTTTTGAAAGCTTTTGAAAACTTTGTTCAAAATCCTAAAACATCACGTGCATGATGATGCAATCAACATTCTTCTTTTTATTCTTTTTCTCTCTTTTTTTTTTGTCATGAGAATTTCACAGAAGATGACATTTCCACCCTAAGGCAATCAATCTGAGCAATTTGTCTCGATAGCAAAGAGGTATCGGGACCTTACAAAGTGACTTTGGTCTTTCTGATCATTTTGTCTCCAAAGGTGGATGAATGAACACCTTGGCAGCAAAGGTTACTTATTTTCAAGAAAATCAAGGTGAGCTCATTTTGAGACAAGAAGGTAATGGGTTCAAAAGTCATTCATTTCAGTCACTTTTAAGTTTTAAGGAAATTGGGAAGCATATGGGCATTATGAATTCAAAGAACATGGTTGATTTCAAGACAAGGAAGCAATGAATTCAAAATTCTAGTGCAGTGTTGATACATATCAAAATGTCACTTTTTAGAGTTAAGCAAGCATCTTGTTAAACAATCATTTTTGTTTATTACCCAGATGAATAATATTGACTCTCTCAGATGGTTTCCAAGGTTTATGCCTAATTTTTACTTCGAGTCTCAATTTGAGATTTTATTCAAAAGTCAATGAATGGCAAGAAAGATGGTTTGAAGGACTCGTTAAGAATTATTTCTGAAAGTAATCACCAACTTTTCATGAGATCCTTTTTTTATTTTTTCAAAAAAAAGTTTCACTTCTTCTCTTCTTTTTTTTTTTAAAATGTGACAATGGAAAATGAATAACACAAATCATTTATTCCAAAAAGGCATGTAATCCAAAAGAAGTCAATACTTACAAAGAAAATCCAGATTAAAACACTATGACATGATTTTCGAAATCTAAAGTTTACCCTTTAAAATTCAAATATCTAAAAGTTATTGCTTTCAAGTGACACTATGTACAAGAATGAAAAGGATTAGAAATTGCCCCTGCTTGGCATACTATTTACAGAGCTCCACGATCCATGAAGAGTTATCACAACATGATGACATCTGTTGGCAAAGATGTCAATCTTTTCCTTTATTATCAAAAACTCTTGCATGCGTGTATGCATGAAATGTCATGTATGAATGGTTGGATGAATGTATGGACATGTAAATTACTAATATGCGTAAGATATAAATGCTATGAAATGCATTTAATGAAATTTTTTTGAATGATGTGATGATGATACCCAGGATTATGGTATGATGATACTGATGACCCCAAATTAGGGCAGAATGTTGATGATGACCGAAGATTAGGGCAAAAATGACAAATATGATGACCCTAGATAGAGTGAATGATAAAATGACAAGATTATGATAATATGATAGCACTGATGAGATGACAACGATGATGAGTTAATGACAAAGTAATGACAATGTGATGATAGGCTGATAATGCTGTAGAGTGTTCAATACATGCTCATTCTCTTTCTTTCTTAAGGTTCAAGATAAAAAGTTTTGCAAAAATGCATGACATTAAAATCATAAATGATAAGCAAACAGAGAAATTAAGCCCACAACACATGGAGATCAACCACCAACACTCTTAGGCAGAAGTGTGGAATAAAAGACAAAATCGAGGCTCAACACATGTCAAATTCTGTTATCGGCATCCCAAAAGCCTCCAAATTGTTCAGATTGGTCTCTGGTGCTAATTGCCGGACCCATGTTTTGCTTGGACTGCACACCGGTATCAAAAGTCAAACGGCCTTCCTTGATCATCTCAAGTACCACTTCTTTCAATCTCGTGCAGTTTTCAGTACTATGCCCTTTGGCTCCTGAGTGATAGGCGCATGTTGCATTCTCATCAAACCATGTAGGATACGGAGGCTGTAAAAGGGTCAAGTACTGAACCGGTTCAATCATCTTGCTATTCAATAGCTCGGTGTATAACTCTGTGTAAGTCATGGGGATGGGAGTAAATTGTTTCCTTTTCTTTGGTGGTCTTGGATTCCGGTTTTTGGTGTTTGGCCTTAGAGCAGTGGAAATGGTGTTGGACACTGGGTATTGGCAAGCATTTTGAGGTTGTGTATAGTTGGGAGGAGGATACTGATAAGTGTTCTGAGGTGGTGTGAAATCGACGGAATGGTATTGGGGTTGGCATTGTTGGCATTGGGGTTGTTGGTGTTGTTGGTATCCTCCACATCTGCTAGTGCTCGCTTCGCCTTTTTTCTCTTTGGAACTCTCCTTGGCTGCACTGGACTCCCCATCATCTAACTTACCGGTCCTGAGCGCATTCTCCACCATTTCTCCAATTAAGACTGTGTCAGTGAAACTCATGATGCCGCCAGCTAGCATACGGAAATAATATGGAGCTTTCAAGGTGTTAATGAATAGCCATGACATCTCTTTCTCAGTTAAAGGAGGCTGAATCTGAGTTGCCATGTCCCTCCATCTTTGGGCATATTCAGTGAATGACTCAGAAGACTTTTTCTCCATATTCTGCAAAGTCAGTCTATCGGGCACTAAATCTGTCATATGCTTGTACTGATCGATGAAAGTCCGAGCCAAATCATTCCAAGAATGAATACCCCTCCTATCCAACTTGTTATACCACCGTATTGCTGACCCGGTGAGGCTGTGTTGGAAACAATGAATCAACAGTTTATCATCTCGGGAATAAGCGGCCATCTTTCGGCAGTACATGGCAACATGGTCTTTAGGGCATGTAGTGCCTTTGTACTTTTCAAATTCAGGCACTTTGAACTTCTTTGGGATCGCCAATCCATCAACTAAACTCAACTCATATGCATCAGTAGTGCCATAAGTATGAGTGCCCTCCATGGCGTTAAGCCGCTCTTCTATCTGATTCAATATTTTCTGGCTTTCAGCTCCTCCAATCTCTCTTTCAAACTGTTCATCAGGCACAATTACAGGATTGGTTGGGGCAAATCTAGGAACAGGAGGTGCCACGGTGTATATGGGAGGAGGAATTTGTTGAGTTGTAGATGGAGATCCCCTACTAGTAGTAGGCAACAGAGGTGCGAAAGAGTATGTTCCAAGTGGTGGTGGGGGTGGTTTTTGATTTTGGGTATCTGATGCAGATGGTGGAATAGGCATGTTGAGGATTGGAGGATTTTGTGCAGCTGAGGGGACTGTACTTGATCCAGAATTTATTGGGTAAACTGGAGATTGAAGATTAGAAGCACTGGCATTCTTTTCCTTGACTATTTGGCTTAACTCCCTGATTTTATCCATGGCATCCTTTAACTGCTTTAACTCCCCGGTGGCATCCCTTAACTGCTTGGCTAAGTCTTCATTCATGCGTCGAAGATTTTCTATTTCTGAGTTCTGTTCAGCCATTTTCCTAGACTGCAATCTGGTGTGGTATCTCTGAATGAGGGATTGGTCGTCTCTCTGCTCTGTTCTCTTCTTTTTTTCTGTTTGAAGGAAGACTGAAGCTCTCTCCTTTTCTTCGTTGTGCTCTCTCCTTTTTTTGTTTTTTTTTTGTTTGAGGAAAAATGCTCCAACCTTTACCTTTGTGCTCTCCCTCTGTTTCTTGAAGAGAAAATGCTGAAGCCTTCTCGCTGTGCTCTCCCTTTTCTTTTTTCTGTTTTCTTTTGAAAGAATGGCTGAAGCCTCTTATTCAAACCAGTCCCTTTTTTTCTTCTTTTTACCCGTTGGCTTTCTTCTTCTTTTTTTAATGATAGCTGTTAATTAATTTTAATTTTTTTAACCAGGCTCTCCTTTTCTTGTCTTCCCTGGCTTTTTGTCTTTGTAAAAGTATCCGAGGGGCGCAGCATCCAATAAGTGTAGCTGGCGTGGTCACGGGTGCTCTCTTAGGGTCAGTGGCCAAAGACACGATGTAGACAAGCACGAAAGTGCTAACCATCTCAGCACTCAAAGCAGTTCCCTTGTTGTAGCCATCTGAAAAGAGTGTTGGCTCCACCTCCATTCATATTGTAGAATGATTTTTGGAAAGCCTTGACCAGTCCTACCCCACAACTCGCAGATCCCAAACCAGCTGGCCCTTCTCGGTTAATGAGAATTCAACGGTGTGCTTGCTGGCTGGCTTGATTGTTACCTCGGTGACAGCATCAACAACAGTAAATTCCTGTTCATGAATTCTCCATACACGTTGTAGCAAACAGGATGGCCTCCCAATCAATTTAGGCCTCAGGGCCCAGGACATTTAGCCCGTCAAGGACAGGCCTTAGTTCCACCTGAAAATTTACCGACTGGTTCCTTTGTGAGAGGCCCAAGTAATTAGGGTCCTCCTCCCCTTTCTGGTGCTCCTAGGATATCTCAAGGTGAACCTCTTGCTGGCCCACCATTTGGTACCCCGCCTCCTGCTGCTTTTGAATCACATGGTGCACCATCACATGCACCTGAGGGTCATTTGCTTCAGCAGCATTCTGCAAAGATGGTGAACTATCATGCTGATAATAGACAGCTAGATCCTAGGTCCTCTGGCCCTCGTTCCACATCAACATTCAGCTTGCATGGTGAAAGGTTAAAGCCTGGGCAAGATGAGCATTTAAATCCATTCGCTTTGGATCGTGCTCATCGTGGTGGTGACAATCTTTCAACTCTGGCAACTCAAGCAAACTCAAAGTTTTCTTCCAATTAAAATCAGGGTCCTCTATCACTTCCACAGGTACTACTTTTCCATCTTCTGCCATGACTGGTTTCCTTTACCAACCACCTTTCACCACATGATGCTCAACAGAACAGGAAGATAGAGAGGAAAATACTATCAACAAATCAAATAAACGGTTAGTCCAATTCAAAGGAATAAATATATAAACAAAATAAAGATTAGAAAATAGACATGGAATACATACAAGAAATAAAGGGCAGGGAAACAGGCAAGAAGTATATACAAGATACAGGCAATTAAAAGCAAAGATTGGCATACAAGATGTACACAATATATACATGAACAAAGAATATAGAATAATCATGCCAGACATAAATATAGGAAAATTGAAAATCAAACAAAGGATATACAAATATGTACAAGGAAAGCAAGATCATACATATAATATACATATAATATAGTGCAATGAATCAAATAATATGAGGTCAAGAATGTAAATTTGAAAAGTTTTATTGATGTAATTTGAGGTGCAAAATGCAATTTGGAAAAAGTTTAATGGTACAAATGTAAGGTGCAAAATGTAATTTGGAAAAAACTTAGTGATGCATGAAGATGTAAAGAATACAGATAACAGAGAGATATTTAAATTAGTAACAAAACCATGAGTAGTGATTAAGGATAGATAATAAATAGACTTTGCACGAATGCCCCATTCTAATTAATTTTAAAAAAAAGCAACAGGGTTAAGCAAATATACCCTGGGGCAGGTAGTCATCCTAATATGGCCAAAAAATGCTCGACCAATCTACGGTCCTCATTACAAAAGCACGAGTAGTAGGAGTTGTTCCTTCATGTGTCCTATTTCAAGGTTGCGCTCATTAAGGGTTTGGCCCTACCTAAATCTGGCTAATCACAGGTGACTTATATGATGGTTATGGTCATGCCATCTGAAGGTGCCCAGACTGTCCTTATTTGGCCATCTATCATAGGCTAATAAGGCCTCCAATCCTAACCCATTATAGGCTCATTGGAAAGGATTCAGTTTGAGTGGGGGTTTTTCGCTTAGAAACTCACTATGAGGAGTTGCCCCACGCGAGTAAGCTACTTTGCCCCCTCCTAAATAGGTGATATCCAATTCTGGACTTATGCATGTAATGCAAATGTGAATGTGTGTGAAGGAACGTACAAACCTTTCCAATTTACCAATATACCCAAAATGCCACATTAATCTAGAAGCAATAAACTTCTACTCACAACAAAAGGCAAAGAGATTAGTAACAACAAGAAAACATGTACATTCATGAGCAAATGAAGCATCAAATTCCTATCATGCAAACTAGGATCCAATTTATTATCTTGAATTTACCAAAATGAGATGCAAAATCATG
Organism: Microcos paniculata; assembly: GCA_030664755.1. Classification (NCBI taxonomy): domain Eukaryota; kingdom Viridiplantae; phylum Streptophyta; class Magnoliopsida; order Malvales; family Malvaceae; genus Microcos; species Microcos paniculata. The sequence goes on along the minus strand of CP131460.1, from coordinate 5,507,269 downwards.
CAATCGAAATGTCGAAATAAGATTTAAAAAAAATAATAAAAAATAAAAAATTAAGGCCTAAATAATTATTAAATTAATTCCCGGCTTGACTCTCTAACCATTCCCCAGTGGAGTCGCCAAAACTGTCGCAACATTACCCGAGACGACGACGGATTTGGGACTTAAAAGGTTTTACGGAGTCGCCACTAACCATTTTTGTTTAGGTGCGGTTAGTCACCTATTAAATCTACCTAACTTAGCATTGGCCGTTAGATGGCGTACTTAAGTTGGGTAGGTCCTGGTCTGCGGGACGGAGAACTGGAGTCGGGAGTACGGTTACGTGCGGGGAAGGATGAGCACCCCCACAACGCCCGTCAAGATGACGGTACCGATTAATTTAATAATATTTAGGCCTTAAAATGTCTTTATAATTTTCCTTTTTTTGTTTGATTTTTTGTTCTTTTGTATTAAGAGTTTTTTTTATTTTTATTATTCAGGCGAACAAAAACAAATTTCAAGATATTTTCTTTTTTATTTTTTTTTGTCATTAGTGAAAAGTTAAAAGAAAGTTATGTTTCAAAACATTTCTTTTTATTTGGAAGATTTTAAAAAAAGGGCAATTTCCAAAACAATTTTTTCTTTTCTTTTTTTTTTAAACATTTTGGAAAGAAATGAATTTCGAAACACCTTTTTGATTTCTTTTTTTGTAAATATATGTTCTTGAACAAAGACAAAATTTATTGGTTTTGTTGCTATCATTTTCAAATTAATATTTTAAAAAGAATGTCAGGTAATTTCTTTTGATTTTTTATCTCTTTTTTTTTAAATTCCAAAGTTCATTTTATTCAGACAAGAAAAGCCTTTTACTTCTTTTAGGAAGTTACATTTTTATTAAAGCCAACAAGTAATGCTTTATTTTCAAAAATACATTTCACCACCCTTTCCTTTTTTTCAATATTTTCCTTTTCATTTTTGCCCTTTTTTAGGATTTTTCGAAATCATTATCTTTATTAGATATTTAAATGTTTGAAGTGCAAAGTGTTACCTTATCAATCTAATGAAAAAAAAAAGCGGTGAGGATTTATCGAGACCTATTATGAATTTCGCCCAATTCTGGGTCTGATTCAAAGTGGGTCTCTTACTTAAAGATCCGGACTAGGTGCGAATTTTCACCCTCCCAAACCGGATCCCATGATTAAATCCTCATAATTTAAACCACTTGTAAGGATTTTGCTAGACATAGATGATCACTCTTTTATTTTTATTATTTAACGTAAAGGTTTTATTGTCCTTATTGGCTTAAGAATTTATCATTATTGGTTTATTTATTATTTTTTTTAAAAAAAAAAAAAAAAAACTAACACCTATAATTTATTTAGATGCCTAAATGCATGGCATATGAAATGTTATCTCATCAATTTTAAAAATAAGGATAGTAAGGATTTTGTCAAGACCCACCGTGAACCTCGCCCAATTCTGGGTCTGATTCAAAATAGATCTCTTACCTAGGAACCCAGATCGGATGTGAATTTTCACCTTTCCGAACCGGACGCCATGATCGGACCCTCACTATCCCCACATATCATTACTCGCATGGATGACAATAATATGACAGTAAAGTATGAGCATGCATATAACTAAATTAATATGGCATAGATTAAATATGCATAAAGCTAAACTAAAATAATATGGGTTAAGTATGATGAGACTAGATTAAAATGACATAAATTAAATACGGATAGATTAAAATTAAAACGATATGAACTAGATTAAATTGCATGGGCTTGGCTAAATTAAGTATGCATGAATCTAAATTAAAATGACTTAAATTAAAATGCATGAATTTAAGTTAAAATGACATAAATTACATATGTATGGATCTAAATTAATATGAGACCAATATACTTAAATAAATTAGATATGCATGAACTAAATTAAAATAACTTAAATTAAACATGCATGAAGTTAAATTGAAATGGGTCTAAATTAAGCATGTAAAAAAAAATAATAAAATAAAATAAATTAATTTCAAAAATACCCAAAAAATAGAAAGCAAATCACTGCGATCGGGTCGGGTCGGAGGCGCGGGTCAACACGCGGGTCAGGGTCAACACGCGGGTCAACAGCTGGTCACTGTAGCGGGGTCACTGCAGCGGGTCACTGTAGCGGGCACTGTAGCGAGGCACTGCAGCGGGGTACTGTAGCGGGTACTGTAGCTGTGCGCGGGCTGAGGCGCGGGGACACGCGGGCCTGAGGCGGAAACACGCGGGCCTGAATGTTTTAATGAGGGTGAATTGACAGGATTGCCCCCAGCAGTATAAAAAAACATGTTCAGAAACTGTTTTCAACCTTTTTTTCATTTTTTCAGATTTCACTCTCTCTCTACCCGAAATTTTTCTCCTCTCTCTCTCTACAAACACAAACAAACCCAGAAATTCCCCTAAAACAGATCTAAACCCCTCTTTTTACATGAACTTCTGAAGAACACCAAGAACAATTTTTCTCCACAAACACAATTAAACCCAGAAAATCAACCCCAAAAGGATCAAAACCAACTATTTCACATGAACTTTTGATGAACACCAAGAACACTGAAGAACACCAAGAACATTTTTCCGGATTTTGTCTCCTAAACCATGAAATTAAACACAATCTCCCCAAACGATTCTCCTCAATCCCCTAAACACAAATCCAAACTCCGATTTGCCAAACTCTAAACCAAAAACCCTAGATCTAGCTTTCAAATTTTTGAAAAAAAATAAAACCCAAAATCCCAAAAAACTTCAAATCCAAGCCTTTTTCTTCCTATTCCAGTGAATCTTAGGCGGAATCCCAGCCAAAAATCCACCGGTTTCTAGCCTAACAACCTCGGAATCCCGAGTTGTTTTCTATTCTCTGCTTTTTTTTTTTTTGAGACAAAAACCCCCAAGCCTCCACTTTCAGAACCCTAGAAAATCTCAAAAATCATGCCCCCCCCCTTTTACTGTTGAAGCAGTGAGATATTTATAAGAGCCAGGGACTTAATCCAATGGTAGATGTTGTAAACCTCAAATCAACGATGGGGATGGCTTTATATATATATTTTTTATTATTATTTCTTTTTTTTTTATTTTTTTTTTATTTATCTTTTTTTTTATTTTTTATTTTTTATTTTTTATTTATTTTTAATTTTTAATTTTAATTTTAAAAATTTTTTTTTTTATACAAAAAATGGTGTCTACATTAGTTACAAGTAATTATTGTCCTTATTCTGCGTCGAAATCGTTACAAATTGAAACCCCTATCATCCATATTTTCCTCATTTACAAATATATCCTAATATATCAAAATGAAAATGAGTTAGGGTTTTTCTTTAATCACTATTGTTTAATTTTAAAGTCACAAATTTTGTTGTATTCAAATAATTTTCTTGATATTTAAAACCAAGGTTGGTATAAATTATATATTTCATACATATATTGAAGTTGTTCAACCTGATTTTTTTTCCTCTGTTTTCACTGTATATAAGTTTCTTTTCGTTATTGATAGGAAAAATTTACTCATAACTAAAAAGTAACGGCTGCATCTTACATATTTTTTATTTTCCATGTATCTTATTTTAGTAAGTTTAATAACTTTAGAGTATATTATTCTCAGACTAATTAAATTGATTATGGGTGATTTTGGAAAAAATAGTTTTGGTGGAAAGATGCAAATGGTGGTCATGAAAAATTGAGGTGCATGGCTTTTTAGCCTATAGGACCTCTACTTATATTTGGCATTACAATATGTGAAGGAGTTAGAGTGGTTAAGGTAAGTTCAAATATGAAAAAATTTTAATATATCAAGGTTTTTTTTTTTAAACTTATAATTGTCAAAATAGAATAATTAAAATTTTAACTAATTAAAAAACTGAATTTTTTAAATATAAAAAATATTTGAATTTTATAATAATATTTATGCATATTTTAAGATTTTTTTAATTTTTTAAAAGCTTTCTTATAATGATAGATTTATTACGTTTTCAACCAAAATTAATAATTAAAACAAAATTAATATTTTAAGAATTTTCACTTTTTTAAAAAATATTATTATTAGTTGGTCTTCTTTTTCGTCTAACTTTAATTTTTAATTTAATTGGAAATTAAAAATCAATTTAAGGAATATAAGAGAATTACTTGGTCTTTATGTTTTATGTAAACATGTAACTTTCTAATATACTTGATATAGTTCACATCAGATTTTTAAGTATCTGAAATATTTAGTTAAAAAGGAAAATATAGAAAGTAATAATCTTATATATATATATATATATATATTTATATATAAAATCAAAGCATTCCGAAAAGAAAAAAAGGTGAAAATCCATTGTAGATAGTCTCAATAAATCTAGCATTTGATGTTACAAGTTAAATCAAAAATAAAAAATTTTACTTTATTTTAAAAAATTGGAAAATTTAAATAATTTTTGAATTTAAAAATTAAATGCATTATTTGATATTAACTATTTATCCTTTATATCGTTTGTCCTTTATCTTTCTTTAGTCGATAACCTTTATTTAAAAAAATCAAATTTCTCACTAATTTTTGAATTTAAAAATCATAATTATTATCAGCCAATATATAGTCTGTATGTTTTCCTTTAAATACAAAAAATTCTCATTCCTTTCTTCTTCATTAATCCCTAACATTCTTTTTCAAGGTAATTATTTTAATCTCTTAGCTTTTGATTATTTCATTTCTTTGTATGTTTGTTTTATTTTTCTTTCTTTGTATATTTGTTTTATTTTCTTTCCCTTTTTTTTTTCTTTCTCATAGTTCATGATTATATGTTACTTTTGATATTTGATCTACTTCGCTTTTAGTTTTCTTTTTCATTCTTCGCTTTTAGTTTAATCTTATATATTTATTTTCTTTGCCATGGTCTATCTAGAATATTTTGTAATCATATTTATAATTTATTTCATCAAATCAATTAGGTATATATTTCTTCTATCTATCTTTTTATACTTTTATTTTTTTTAATATTATATTCCTTTTTATTAGTTTATTGTCCTTTGAAAAAGGGTTTTAAAAGTATAGTATAATTTTTGTATTTTGCAGGCTAAAAACAAATGGAGGCCATTGTTTGGAAAACATCAATTTATTGCCTTATAATTAATAATCTCTTATTTTGTAGGTTTTGTTTTTCATTTAACTTCTAATTGTTTAGTACGTACAAATATATTAGAAATATCACTCTTTTAATATTCACTGAAATAATTTTAATTGTTACTAATGGCATTTGTGGAATAAAACATTATAAGAGTTGATTTGATATTTGAAGCAATGTCTATTTACCGCTATTAGTTAGAGTGCTTATAAGTTAAGATAAGTTTTATGCGATAAGAGACAAAAATGGTTTTGAATTTAATTAGTTAATTAGTTCAACATGTTTGTCCTTAGTTAATTAATTAAATTAATTTTTATTAATTTTGTACTTTCTTAATTATATTTAACTTTAATGTTTTGCTTATAATGGATGATACAATTTCTTTTTTATTCAATTTTTCTTTTATAATTGATATAAGTTTCTAATTTGAATTTATAAAAATTTAAAAAGTTAAAAAAAAATTTTAACTAAGGTATCCTCAGGCTTTTGATCCAAGACTAATCATTTTCGAGTTGGGTTGACCTACTATAGGAGTAAAACTCTCCCAATAATGATTTTTTCTATTTACAAGACTTAAACTCGATACTTTACTTAAGGGGAATAAGTGTCAAACTGCATTAACTAACCAATTATTGGTTAAAAGTAAAAAATTTAGTAAACATAATAAAACATATTATTTTTATTAGTTTTGTTAACGGATGCACCTGTATACTCTTTAAGTGTCACGCCCCGACACAACGATCGAGCACGTAACAATCGTCGCAACTCTTGAAATGTATTCTATTAGGTTAAAATACACCCCAAGGGTTGCAAGGCTAAAACGGTCATTTTTCTGATTTTTCTCTTATACAATTTTCATCCAGTTCAATAGTTAAAATACTTAACTAACACGTAGGCAAATCAAAACAAATAAAATATTGAACTATCGCGGCATAAAAATTCGTGTAAACATAAGACACCAAAACTTCAAGATATTTACGAAAATGCCATTAGATATTCGACATATTTTTCTGTGAATATTTAAACCAAGTTATAGAATTCATAAAAATACAGTAATAGTGTCAAAATATTTTAGACACACTAAAGTGGTGAAATAACTATTTAGACCGACATTCACTTACTCGGTGGGTCCTACATGAATTTTTGAAAAATAATACAAAGGTTGACTTTTTTACCCTCGGTCAAGCTTGAGTCAAAAGCCTAATAGTTCTTCCACCACCACAACGTACCTACTAGCACGGTTAATGTCTACAGCCTGGAAAAATATTTTATTAAAACACGGGTGAGTAACAGAGTTACCCAGTGAGTGGATAAAATAATAATTATATAAACAGCAATGTAAAAATCGATATTTATTATAAGGCAATAAAAGTCAAAACCATAAGCATAAATAAAACCATAAACAAAAACATAAACAAGGCAAGATTTTCACAAACTTTGGCCCATGTATCATCTATTTCATCCGTCAATTCCTCACTCGAGTTATCGCCTTGGCCGAGGCCGACAACTGAGTAGCGAGTCCCATCTTGAATGGTGGATACCACAAGATGGACTCAAATTACCTTGCGGGTTTCCCTCCGCGCCTCCCGTCAAGGTACATACCACATTCACCACGCCTTTCAAAAGACAGTCCGTGGCTACTTAGCTACTGCAGTAACAGAATTCCTCCCTTGGAGGCCACTGTATAATAACATCTTTGAAATTGTGATGGCTTCTAAACCCTTTGTTTTCATTTCTACAAATTGGCATGTTTCAAAACCATATACCACAAGATGGACTCAAATTACCTTGCGGGTTTCCCTCCGCGCCTCTCGTCAAGGTACATACCATACTCACCACGCCTCTCAAAAGATGATCCGTGGCTACTTAGCTGCTGCAGTAATAGAATTCCTCCCTTGGAGGCCACCGTATAGTAACATCTCTGAAATTGTGATGGCTTATAAACCCTTTGTTTTCATTTCTACAAATTGGCATGTTTCAAAACCATATAAAACCTTTTTCCATTTATTTTCAAAACCAAGAATAGAGATTTGTTTTAAAACTATTCTTACAAAATATTTCCCAAAACCAATTTTATAAATTAGCCATCACATTCCATGGGCCATATATTTCTCATTATTCCATCATTTAACACATATAGACAGCAAATAATTTCAGAAAAATAGTATTTAATAAAAATACAATAAAACAGTAATTTAAGTTAGTTATCCACTCACTGTGCTCTCCGAGCTAGTCTTGACTTTCCTCGACTGGTTCCTTGTTCTTTGATTGATCTCGGACTCCTAATTTTCATAAACTCAATTAGTTTCTATAGCCATTACTAAATTTAATTAAGACTTAGACTAAGTGTAATGCCATGCATGCCATGCACTAAATTTGAATTCTAACTCCTAATTAGTATTTTTTACTAATATTCTTCCAATCTAATTTATCCAAAATTCACATCTATACCATTATAGATTGAAAATTTCCCATAGCTATGGCACATTAAAAATTTTGGCCTTTGCTCCAATTTTACCCAATTTCCACAATTTTCTTTTCCAACATTTTTCTTTAACATTTTCACATTAAAATTACTTTAAAACAACTACATTTTCATTTAAATTCCAAAATGGTAAAAATGCTATTTTCCTTGAAATTTTCGGCATAATTATTGAAAAACTAAAATTTTCTTTTCTAATGTAATTTGATGACATTTCCTAGTTTAATAAGCTTCCATGAACTTCATATTTTAATCCTAAGGTTCCATGAATTCAATTTGACCTAAAAATCTTATATTCAAAAATTCTCCATAACTTTTCTAATTTTCTAGATTCATAAGTCTACAAGCAATTTTAAACTAAACTAACTTGATATTCATGTTCAACATGCCAAAAACTATAATCTAGGATCAAAATTAGGCATGCTTACCTTTTGATTAAAAATTTCCACCAAGAACCCTAATTCTTCAAATCCAAATTCCTTCCAACCAAGTTTGAATTTCTTGAAATTGTTATGGGATTATTAATGGGCTAGTTGAGAGCTTCAAGTTGGTTAGAAATTTTGGTGTACTTGTTTGGAAAAATTTGGACTTGTGTTTTATGGGTAGAAGGTTTCAAGGTTCATCAATGGTGGTCTTGCTCATCTTTTCTCAAGGTTGAAGACAACATGAAATTTGTTGAATTTTCTAGACTTTTCTAAGTTTAATGGCCGGATTTCACCATGCAAAAAGGAAGAAGAAATGTGTTCCAATCCTAACCATCCATTCCTAAGCCCTTGACACTTGTCACTATATGGTTAAATCCATAAAAGATAATTTTGTTTTTAATTCCCATTTTGTCCTCCAACAATCACTAAAATTTCATCTATATCCTAAGTCAGTGTAATAAAATTTTTCAGTGTACATTTTTATTCTTCATACAATTTCCTTTTATTCCATTAGCAGTGAAATTTTTAAATTCTCTGTCAATTTTTTGTAAAATCAGTCTAAACTTCTAATTTTACTACTAAACTTTAACAATTCATTTAATTCCATTTATATCCTATTCATAACTTATGTAAGGCTTAAACTATATTTTCCATGATTTCCTATTAAATGATGCATGCCGGACGGACTAAGAGGAACACTAATTTAGAATGGGTATTACATTAAGGGTAGTTGATTTTCTATTTAAAGAAAATATTTTTCATTTAATGCAATAATTTTTTTTGAATTCAAAAAAAAATGAAGTATTAATTATATAAAACTTTTTATATTTGACATCTTAAATGGTAGATATGGTACATCATTAAGTATTTCCCTATTTTTATGTATAGAATTAAAAGTCCCTGTAGAGAGAGATATGTCTTTATCTTTGTCTTTTATCTTTAACCAATTTTAAAAATTTTAAATTAATAAAAAGATTTAAATTTTATAATAATATATACGCATATTAATTGTTTGCCTTATTTGACATTAACTAAAAACATAATAATTCGAATATTATACAAATATATATTAAATATATTTCTTAATAAAAAATCAATTTGATATTAATTAATTTGTTAAATTCAAGAAACCGATTTATTCACATTCTACTCAAGTCAAATGTTTACATATATGTACATATATAACATATTTAAGAAATTGGATAATTGATCTTTTAACAATATGAAAAAATGGCAAATAAAATAACTATATTAGTTACTAACTAAAAGATTAATATATTCAAACAACTTTTTTTCCAAAATTTTCTCAAACGAATATTTTCAAACAACTTTTTATTATGTGAGTTGTACCGAGATATATTTTTCATTAGAAAAAGTTAATTATGACTATAAAATATTTAAAAGAGGGTTTTGAGAAGAGAAAATAGTAAAATAGACACAACAAGAAAAAATTGAGAATATGAAAAATACTTGAATTACCATATTCAAGCTAGAAATCTCTTTAATTGTCTATCCTTTTAGACTTGAATTTTATTTTATTATTTAAAAAATTTTCAAATATTTTAAGTAATAGGATAATATTGTTTGATGTTTTTATATTTAATAGTATCTCTTAATTCAAAATCAAATTATTAGCCATTTTGATATTTACCTTAATGTTGAACAAATATCTTCATGAAATTTGGGAAAAAAAAAAACAGGTTTATTTTGATGACTTTGAGGATGGATTTCACAATTTAAATGGAGCATGTGGTTTGTGTGATAATTAGAGAATCATGTTGGCAACCTTCAGCCAATGAAAATATCAAGTTAAATACAGATGCAACACATAACGTTATTAATGTACACGTGTGCCAATTCTATTAAACATTTCTTCGAATAAAAAGAATTGGTATATTAAAATAAAACTTTATGCTTATTGCACGTGCTTATCATTAATATACACCATGAATATATTGATATAGTTTGATATTATTATTATATTTATTAATATTACAAATAATGTGTCTTAAAAAATAGTATATATTTAATGTTAAATGAGAAGAATAGTTAAAAATGGAGTCCGGATACTTGACAAAAACAAATCACAGAAAAAGAATATTACTACGAATATTATTATCTATCCACAGTTTTATCCTTAATTTAAATATATTTAAATCGATGAAAATATGATTTTCGATCGTTGGTCCTTTTTATTAAAAAAAAAGAATAATTTGTCATCCATTGATTTTAATATATACTATATTTTTATTTATGAAACTATTACTTGAATACGTAATTGAATAGGAAAAAGGCAAAAGATGAACAGAGAATTAAAAGGCACGCCATAAGTATGGCACTGAGACATTTGAAATTTAAACCTATTAAGCATCAAAAGCAAGAGGATGCCCTCTTGGTGATTTGGCATCCAATTTTGGATGAGCTAGAAAATTATTGCCTTTTTAGTGCAGATAATGGAAAAATATCAATGTTTTGAGACTAAGAAAATTGATTTTTTAAGATAATAATAATGTAATTATCATAGGAATCGGGATCCAATATTTCATCAATTAACAATACCCATAAAGTCTTTTTTAAGAGGTTTAACAAAAAAAGTTCATTAATCAACTTGAGAATTTGGGTTACAAATATAATTGTCATAATAGATCATTTTTATTTATTTATTGTTATAAATTTCAAGTAATAATTAAACTCTTACACGTGATAAATAACAATATTTCATTGACATAATTTCTTAATTAAGGATTTAATTTATTTCATTTCCATAATTGTGCACAGATTATTAAGAGTTTAATATGTTTTTTTACCTATATATTTAAAAATAATGGAGTTAATTTATCAAATACACTTTAAATAAATATGCTTAAAGTTTTCCCATATTTAACATTTTTTTTACTTTTTATATAAACATGTTTCTAAAATAGAAATATTTTCAAATAATATTAACAATTTGAGAAATACTACAATTACATGAAATAAATTATAGGAGAAAAATAAAATTTTCTTCTCTTTAAAAGAAATTTAAAAAGTTGGTCTATGCACATGATACATAAGGTAATTTTATGTAAATATTTGATTTGAAAGAGTTTTCAATTATAACTTTTAAGTTAACGTGGTTTTTTTTCTTTTAATATTTTCCCATTATGATACTTAGTTATAAATATTTTATAATTTTTTTAAGTCATTATATCTCAAATAATTTTAACGTTTGAAGAAGATTATTTAATTGAGAATTATTTAAAAATTATAATTACTTTATGAGAAATGCTAAATGATGCATCCCATGCACCATTTAAGGTGTCATGTATAGAAAGTTTTATATAATTAAATGCATCATTTTTTTTCTTGAATTTAAAAAAAAGTTACTGCATTAAATAAAAAATGAAAATGAAAAGTGCTTTCCTCAAATGAAAAGTCGACCAATCTTAAAGGGTGAATGTGTGTACACATTAGCAAAACCGTTACTTTATATAAAGGACGTCGACCAAGGATTTTGAGTCAATGATACTAAAATTTTTATTAGTATATATAACATTAAATTAAGTCTATATAGAAGAAATACTATTATTATTGGTTCAAAATAACTAAGTTTGAAGATGACAAAATAAATAAAAGATACTAATTTTGTATCGGCACATATATAAAAGATTAATTTTCAAATATTCATTGGGGTCAAATACATTTTTCATTAATTTTAGTGGTGTCAACATAAGAAATACCATAAAAAAAATTTTCATTTACTGTATGCTTATAATATAGATTTTCATAAGTTGAATGGGGTCATTTGACTCCACTGAATATAATATGACTCCACCACTGCATTATATATCCGGTGCAACGCACGGGTTTAAAACTAGTAGTGGTTAATAGCAATCATACTTACTGCCTGCAATAAGCAAAACGATAGAAAACTGTAGAAGGTAAAGGACATCAGTAAATTCAATTTAGAACCCTCCCCAAATATTTTCAAGTAGATGTTTGTTCAACTGTTAAGGATAATTAGTAGAATTTAGATGTTGTATCCATTTCAGATTTTTCAAACCGCATGTCAATTAGTAGTTGTTAAGTTAGATGAATTTAAGGCTTAAATATTCTATCCATTTACATTCCTATCAAGTTTAAACAATTTTAGAGGATATAGTTATAGTTAAGATTTGTTTCAAAAGGTAGAGGACGATGGCTAGGAAAAATGGGTCTAAGGAGTTCTGGTGGATTGGCCTTAAAGGTATAAGCAAGGCAAGGAGGATTTGTGCTGGGAGTATCAATGTAAGTATCGGGGATTTCTTTGAGAATTTTTTGGAGGTCAGCAAGGGTGAAATCATCGACTGCAGCCATTATCGAAGAAAAGAAAAGCTAAGGAGGCAGATTGTGAAGAAGGTGATGAGCATAATATATGAGTAAAATCAGGATTTCTTTGAATTAGAGAGATTTCTAAAATGGATTGAAGCCACCAAAAGGTTTATAAGGGGAAGAGGAGATAGACCGATTGGTTCTATGATGAGGTGCACTCATTAAGGTTATTTGAAAGTTTATGTTTTTTGGGCATAAACGTTTGGAGAATTTAATGGAAAAGAGCTGTTGATCAACAATCAGAAGTCTGAAATTAACCAGGTAATTAATATCAAGCGTTTAAATTTTACCCAAATTTTCACACTTGTCTACCTATTACCCTAATTTACAATGTTGGGCCAATGGGCCAAGAAAGGAACGCATAGGCCTTAATGTGAAGATAGGGGCCATCAAAGATCATCGGCCTGGTGGAAAGGATGAGCTGGTGCGAGGTCAGCAGGCTTTAATTGGTGATTAAAACCGACAATCGTGGAGGGGGAGGTGCAAGCAAGTGATCAGCTAGAGATCAAGCCTCGCTTTTAATCAGGATATTTGAATTCCAGGCGGCATGATCACATGGCTTTGATATCAGCCCGAGTACAGCTATAAAAGGTTCAAACCTGAGAAAACAAGGCATTAACAACTCTTCAATCAATACAAACAACACTCTGCTTGAACTTAGCTCGGCCATTCTCTCTTTAACTTTGTCTACAAAGTTCTCTTTTCAATCATTCTTGTTCTAGTTTTGTTCTTTCCTTGTCATCCACTCTGTTATTACAATTTCCAGTTGTTAAGAGTTTTAGAGTTCACTCAACCTTTCATCGGCCATTTTCGATTGTTCAGTTTTCAATAGCACCCAATCGGGCAGTGCTTTCGAGACCTTTTGTTAAAGAAATATCCCTTTAGTTCAATGATTAAAACAGTCTGAATGTGACTTTGAACTAGAACCCACATCCTTATTATCTTTTGTTGTTTTTCATTACAAAAGCAACAAGTACACCCTCACACTAGAGTATCGGCCTGACAGATCGACCTAGGAGATTTTTGGTGCAACACTATCATTCAATGTTTTATTTTTTTCCCCTCCTATGGTTGTTTGATATTTTAGGAGTCTTGGATTGAAAGTAAGAAATGCATATTATTCTTTCATCGTTGCAGGAACATGCAATAATGGTCAGTAGCAATCATACTTACTGCCTGCAATAAGCAAAACGATAGACAACTCCTGTAGAAGGTAAAGGACATCAATAATTTCAATTTAGAACACGCCCCAAATATTTTCAAGTAGATGTTTGTTCAACTGTTAAGGATAATTAGTAGAATTTAGATGTTGTATCCATTTCAAAATTTTCAAACCGCATGTCAAGTAGTTGTTAAGTTTGATGAATTTAAGGCTTAAATATTCTATCCACTTACAATCCTATCAAGTTTAAACAATTCTAGAGGATATAGTTATAGTTAAGATTTGTTTTAAAAGAGAATATTCCTACTTAAATAGTAGTCGCTTTGTGTGATCCATTCATTTGATCTTTGTGAAGGGAATGTAATAGAAGAAAATTTTTGCAACCTTTAATCTCAAAAAATTTCATTCTCAATGTTCTTTTTTATATGGTCAACATCCATAGAAAGTATGTATTTTGTTGCTCTGTTCTAAGTTTTCTTTTAACTGTCATTTATCCTTTAAAAACTACCAAGGTTATTTCCATATTTTTTGTCATTATCGTGAAGATATTACTTGTCACACCCCGACCCGCAGGCTCGGCCACGTGACAACCGCCATACCACCTCGAGATGCGTGCCTCGTCAGGCTGGCAACCAAGATGGCACAAGGCATAAAAATAAAGGATATTTGAGCAATATATGAAAACATACGAAAATATTATAGATAATATAGTTCAAAAGTATTTAAAAATAAAGTGACACATCTTACGGTGCTCCATGCAGCGGAAAGTATTATATATAAATACATAAATTTATATGTAAGATGCACTGATATTCCGAGCCAAGATACACAGAGCAAAATGGGGTGGCACCTACAAGTCGTGTCCACAGTGTCGTACTGGGATCATTGACCACCGGGACGTCCGCCGTCCGAAGCCTGATGATCTGACAACAAAAGCGAATGGAATGAGTACAATATACATGTACCCAGTGAGAGACTCGGTTATAATGACCGATCATCTTAGGCTGGGGATATGAAATAATCCAAAAATCAATTTAATAAACCATTTACTAAAATATAGGAAGTCCCACACCAAAACAAATATTAAATCAATAATAATATTTCCAAATGGGCTGGCTTCTGAAATTGTCCCAAAAAGGTATACCCGTGCGCTGGGGTATCCGCTGGACCGTTAAGGGTTACTTTATACTTTAAAACACTTTTCTTGCTCTCTGGCCCATTCCCTTGACGTTTGCCTTGCTGTGGTGGAATACAACAATCTGGAGCCCTGGCGAGTTTCCCTACGCGCCTCTCCTAACCAGGCTCGACTCACCGTGCCCCTCGATAGGCGGTCCACGACTGAGTATCATGCATGCTCTCAAACTCGGTCCACGCTCCCGCAAATTGGAGCCCCGAGGAACCCGCTCAATCTCTCATCTCTCAGGGGAATCGTACCCCAAACAATTATCAATAATATCAATTTATAAAAATATTTGACATTCTCACCCTTAAATCATTTGTAAACTTAGTGTGTGAGGGTGGACAATTCATACCCCAAAACATATAAAAGCAATTTAATAAAGCATTTATAAAGAAATTTGAAAACGGTTAACCCTTAATGGTCAACCAATATAATCCAAGCCACTCACAAGAGAGGAGAGTTGTATACTCCCCAATTATCCCACGAATGCCTTAGCTCAAACTACTACCGGTCTGAAACTCGTACAATCACGTACCTAAATAATCAAATTAAAATCTAATTTGATTAATAAAGGCATTCAACCAACAATTAAATCATAAAATAAAACCTATTTAAGGTCTCCAAAGTCCAAGAACTAAATTGGATAAGTCCAGAAGTTAATTGAAGCTAATTGGGGTCTAGGGCTGCAAAATTACCAAAATACCCCTAAGCTACAGTACCCTATCTTGCTGGTCGCTCACTCCCGGGCGTGAGTGAGCCAAAGTGGGAGAAAATCCCACAATTTTAGCAGCTCCCGCGGGGGACGCATTGAGTCCGGCGCGGGAGTCATTCCCAGTGCATGGCCGGTCACCAAATCGAGCTCGGTTTGAGTTCGATTCACAACCAATCCACACCAAAATTGAAACACAGCAAGTTAAACACATGATCTAAGGATTCACAGCTTCAAGAACGGAATCAAACCAGTAAACATGTTCAAATTTTGAATCAAAACACTAAGGGTTAACATATCTCGGGCAAAACAGAAATCTCAACTTCAATCAACAAATTCTCTTAGCACAGACCATGAAATCAAGCATGTAAACTATCAAATTAAAGCTTGAAAGTCTAGAACAACATACCAAATTCCCAGCCAATTCCCACTGTTGAATTGAAAGTTATGAGCTGATGAACAATCTGTCGCCAAAATTACAGATTTGTAGATTTGGTGATTTTCTTGGAAATTTTGGTGTTTTGATCTTCAAGAAGACAAGAGAAGTTGGTGTTGATGTTTAATTGAGTGTTTGAAGAGGGATTCAAGGTTTGATTTCAAGGAAATTTGGAAGAGAGGGCTCGGAGAATGAAGAACAAGGAAGAGAAGAGAAAATGGGGGTCTCGGGCAGCTGAGACCCTATATAAAAGTTACAGGTCCGGCGCCGGACCCGTCTATGTCCGGCGCCGGAGTCAACGTTTTCTGAGTTGACTCCGATCAACTCGGCCCAATTTCCTTCGGATCCGTGTCCAAGTGGGGCCCACATCCCCGGACTTCAATTTTAGGGTTTTTAAGCTTGAAATTGAGCTAAATGAAGTTTAAAACATCCATGGAAAGTCTAATTTGGTATATTGACTAGACAACAATACATAAATACTCAACTTGACACGTGTGGACTAGGTCCGGGCGTGTCATTACTTTGATCCAACGATCACCTTTTTGTGAGTTTCAGACATTAATAACTTGATGAGAGCTATTAGTTTGTCCTTTATATTTCTCATACTCATTCATCTGCAACTTTTTTTTAATAAACATTTATATTGTTGTATTTGTTTGAAACTTTTTTTTTGTTGGCATATCAATGTATGTTTTTTTACCATAGCTGAATGTTATTGCTGTGTCTATTTTGCAAATACAGATTCAACCAAAAAGAATGCAAACAGAGCCTCATTTCCAGGTATGAATCACGAAAATCACCATCAGATTGCTAATTTAGAGTCCATTTGATAATGGTGTCATGTTTTTAAGAGCTTTATCTACTCTTTGCAATGCCATAACCTCGGGCCATTATGTGCATACTTAAGAGGGGGCAATTAGACAGATTAGTTATTTTTGTCTGTGAATGAGAATCCTAATGACAAGGCATTACCTGATGAATATATATGATGACAACATTTAGGTTTCTTATCTGTTTATACCTTGAACAATGCTTAGCATTTTGTTTGATTTAACTTGATTTACATTAATTTGTATTATCATTAGAGAAAATAATGAATATTACGTTGGTTTCCCACTACATGTATATTGTTATGATCTTTTTATTCGCTTCTCATTTAGCAGTACATTTGTAATCTTCATTCATTGTAAATATGTTTTTCTTCTATTACCCGTCAAGCAGACCAAACTTCTCTTTGCCGCGCAACGTAGTGCGCGGGTTATCGTCTTGTATTATTGACTTTGAAAGTTATATAAAAGGAATCCAACTTGAAACCACTAAGAAAGTAAGGCGAAGCTGTTGACCAAAACAATATGACCAAAATATCAATAAAGGAAAACTTTTCGCCTTTTCTTTTTGCTTTACTTTTGACGTCCGTCTCTACAAAATTTTTCAGTAACTTGTATCAACAAGTTGAACGCGCATTTTAATTTAAAAACAAATACTAATAGTGAGAAAAAATTGCTAGTATTTATTAACTAATTACTAGCATAGGTTTTGAGCAAAAAATAAGTTACTAGCATAGTTAAACAAGCAAGAGTCTTCGATCATCTGGTCCAAACCGAGCTGCGTAGAACAGGCTGAAAATTCCCTGCAGCCAAATGGATGTGTTAAGCTCCCAAACAGAGTCGACAACCTTCATGGACGACGATCTATACCAAGCTGCGGTTACCGAAAAAATTGAAGCAGTCAGTGATTACCATGAGCGTCTCCATTGCCCAGTCACCCCAAACAAAAACATGGTGCTCCATGTCTACTTGGCAAACAAGAGGTTCAGCCTTGGAATATGCACATTTGCTTATTGCTTTATAAGCTGGAGGTATCGATTTCAAACCCTTGCACTCCCTCTAAGTAGCCTCTTTTTTTTTTGGTGCAATAAGTAGGTTCCTTTCCCATGCATCTCATATGTTTTACTTGTATTAATTAATGTCATAAACAGGGGGCCTAATTCAAAATTGATTAGGTCCGAGAAGTTTGCTAAACATGTTCTTGACAAGTGTCCCTCGTTGCTATTAAAAGCCAATGCAAAAGGTGAAATTCCATTACACATTGAAGCCAGATTTGGTCACTTACCAATAATCCAATTGCTAATCGAACATGCAAATGAAGCTGATGAAGGAAGGGACCTAGAGAACGGTGTAGAATTAGCCAAACAGATGCTTAGAGCCACGGATAATCAAGAAAATATGGCTTTGCATATCGCGGCGCGATACGGACATCTTGAAACAGCAGAAAGATTAATTGAAGAGGACCTTGATTTTGTGTATCCCGCTAACAAATGCGGGGAGACTCCAATTTTTATAGCAGCCAGGCGAGGATATCATCGCTTGGTAACTGTGATTTTAGATAACTCCCAAACGTTGGCTCATGGCGGCCCCAATGGTACGAACGCTTTGCACGCAGCAGTTATGGCCAAAAGTGAAAGTAAGTCTATGTTTGATGGTATAAATTATTAGAAATTTTCTTTTTATACTCGCGGTTTTATTTTATTTTGAAATTCAATTTTTCACATGATTAGCAACTACAAAGGTGATCCTTGAGAGGAAAAAACATTTGGCCACAAAAGTTGATGAAGATGATCGGACTCCACTACACTATGCTGCACATTTAGGTTGTTGTTCAATTTTGAAACTACTACTGGAAAGCGATAAATGGGCTGCCTACAAAATGGACAAAGAGAAGATGACACCTCTTCTAATGGCAGCCAGGCAAGGCTATCCACAGACTATGAAGGAGATAATTAAGTATTGTCCGGATTGTTGTGAACTTGTGGTCGGGAGAGGTTGGAATTTTCTTCACTTT
Source organism: Microcos paniculata (assembly GCA_030664755.1). Classification (NCBI taxonomy): domain Eukaryota; kingdom Viridiplantae; phylum Streptophyta; class Magnoliopsida; order Malvales; family Malvaceae; genus Microcos; species Microcos paniculata. Next base: position 5,488,574 of record CP131460.1, on the reverse strand, counting down.
TCTGTAGTTTCTTTGCCTCGCAGTCCTTTAAGCGTGTTGGCGTGGCAGCAAGCATAAGCATAAAATCACATAAACTTAGTTTCTGCAGGAACAAGAAGGAAATAGTAGAAAGACTAAGAAAAATGAGAGAAAAATATAATCTGAAGTTGTGAAGGCAGAAAATCAGCTTTCTTGTATTACATTAGAGATTATATACATGAATTTACACTTTGAAATTCAAAATTAAAGGGAATAGTAAAACATCATTACAAAATGCTTATCACATCAGCTGTCATATTACAAAATTCAAAAATTTATAACAGCTAGAATTGGCTCCAAATATATCAGCCACTTTCAAACTGGCTCGAAGTCAATCGGCCAACTCTAAAAAGATCATCGGCCAACTTCAAAAGTGGTCGGCCAACATTAAAAGTGATCGGCCAACTTCAAGATGATAATCGGGCTGCTTTAACAGGTGATCGGCCTGACAAAAATATGATCGGCTTGCTTCAGTATGATAATCGGCCAACATTAAAAGTTTCTGACATCAGCAAATTGCAGCAAAACAAAAGATTTCCGATGACTGAACTTTGCTGTCTTTAAACCATAGCAGTCTTCACTTGAACACTCATCCTTGGTTGAAAGGTAGCAAACTCCAAGTTGTTCTCTGAGAAACTCAAACCTTTGTTTAGGTAGAGCTTTGGTCATAATATCAGCAAGCTGCAATTCTGACTTACAATACTCAACATGAATGTGACCAAGTTTTTCAGCTTCTCGAATGGCATGATATTTGACATTGATGTGCTTGGTCCTTCCATGTTGAACTGGATTCTTGGTTTTGGCAATGGATGACTTATTGTCAACCAAGATATCAGTAGCATCAAGTTGAGGCTGCTCCAAATCAAACATGATCTTTCTAAGCCAGATGGCTTGGTTTGCTGCTGCTGTAGCAGAAATGTACTCAGCTTCAGCTGAGGATTGAGCCACAACTTCCTGTTTCTTGGAATTCCAGGAGAATGCTGCACTTCCAAAAGAAAAAACATAGCCTGAAGTGCTTTTAGAATCATCCACACTACCAGCCCAATCACTATCAGAATAACCAATCAAGACTTCACTCTCCGATTTTAAGTACAATAGGCCATAAGCAACTGTACCCTTGATATACCTCAGAACCCTTTTGGTAGCTCCAAAGTGAATCTGAGATGGACTTTGCATGAACCTAGAAAGCAAACTAGCAAAAAACATGAGATCAGGTCTAGTAGCACATAAGTACAACAAACTCCCAATTAAGCTTCTGTACAAAGAGGCATCAACAGAAGCATCATTAGCATTTTTACTCAGCTTTTCATTAACAACCAGAGGAGTGAAGACTGGTTTGCATTTCTCCATTTTGAACTTCTTTAACATCTCTAAGGCATACTTCCTCTATGAAATGAATATACCAGTATCAGGTTGAGTGATTTCCATGCCTAGAAAATACTTCATTTCACCAAGGTCAGACATCTCAAACTCCTCCTGCATGCAGACCTTAAAGTGGTTGACAGTGAGCTCATTCCCACCAGTTACAAGCAGGTCATCTACATATAAAGACACAATAAGCTGAACTTCATCTTCAACTTTCTTTACATACAATGTAGCTTCACTTTCACTTCTCTTAAATCCTTGATGTTGGAGATAAGCATCAATTCTGCTATACCAAGCCCTTGGAGCTTGTTTCAATCCATAAAGTGCTTTGTGAAGCTTGTAGACTTTATCACTGCCAGCTGCAACTTCAAAACCTTCAGGCTGCTCAACACAAATATCCTCTTCAAGCAAGCCATTCAGAAAAGCAGATTTGACATCAAGATGGAAGATTTTCCATCCCAATTTTACAGCTAAAGCAACTATCAACCTTATTGTGTCATGTCTGGCTACAGGAGCAAATGTATCAGAATAGTCCACTCCTTGCTGCTGAGCATAGCCCTTCACCACAAGCCTTGCTTTCAGCTTGTTGATAGAACCATTAGGATTCAATTTGGTTCTAAAACCCATTTGACACCAATCACCCGAGCATCACTTGGCTTGTCAACCAATTGCCAAGTTCCATTCTTCTCAATCATATGAATCTCCTCCTCCATTGCTGCTTTCCAACATGAAACTTTTAGTGCTTTATCAAAGTTTGCAGGTTCCAGCATAGCAACATTGCAGGACTGATAGACATCAGCAAGTGATCTGGTGCCTTTAACAGGCATGTCATCAACATCATCAACTTCATTTTCATTTCTGGAATGATCCAGCCCAACTTGAGTCGACTTTTGGAACTTAACTTCATGTTTTTCCCAGTTCCATTCTGCATATTCATCAAACACCAGATCTCTGCTAGTAAAAATCTTGTTTGTGATGGGATTATAGACTCTATAACCCTTAGAAACTGAACTATAGCCAATGAGCACTCTTGGCTCACTTTTCTTATCAAGCTTGTCTCTTTTCACACTTGGAATCAGTGAGTAGCATATACAACCAAAGATTTTTATGTGACTCACAGCTGGTTTAACATCAAACCACATTTCATAAGGTGTCTTATTCTTGACAGCCTTTGTAACCATTCTGTTCAACAAGTACACTGCTGTGTTCACAGCCTAGGCCCAGAACTTTCTTGGCATGTTCTTTTCAAATAGCAAGCATCTTGCCATCTCCATTATAGTTCTATTCTTCCTCTCAGAGACACCATTTTGCTGAGGAGTATAAATAACAGTCAATTGATGTTCAATGCCTGAATCAGTACAGAACTTCTCAAACTGATCTGAAGTATATTCTGTTCCATTATCAATTCTGATAGCCTTCATTTTGCAGTTACTTTGGTTCTCAACCAAAGGCTTAAACTTCCAAAAGATTGCTGCTACTTCTGATTTTTGCTTCATAAAGTAAACCCAAGTCATTCTAGATAGATCATCAATGAAGAGAAGAAAATATCTACTGCCATTGAATGAGAAAGTCTTTTGAGGACCACAGACATCAGAATGAACAAGTTGAAGCTTCTCAACTGCTCTCCAAGCTTGTCCAGTAGGAAAAGGTAACCTACTTTCCTTGCCAAGTTGACACACTTCACAAGTTTTCTGATTAGTGTGAATAACAGGCAATATTCTAACCATTTCATTTTTTTGCAAGTGATCCAAAGACTGAAAATTGACATGACCAAGTCTCTTATGCCATAAAACTGAACTATCATCATTGTGAACATATGCAAATTCAGTTTCAGGACTTAGATAGAAACCTCTATTCACCATAGGCAGAGTTAAAAGCATTATACCAGCAGGATCATAAATGGTGCATTTCTTATCTTTGAAAACCAAAGCATATTCTTTTTCTAGCAGTTGTCCAACACTAAGCAGATTCTGAGTAACTTCAGGTACTAAGAGAACATCAGAAATAGATTTGGTACCTGAACTGGTTTGGACAGCTACATTACCCTTGCCAAGAGCATCAAGATACCAACCATTGCCAATCTTGACTTTGGAATGGTATGACTTGTCAAGGAATCTGAAAACATATTCATCTGGTGTCATATGATGTGTACATCCACTGTCGATAAGCCGATCTTGCTTGTTGACACTGGAAATAGCATAGCATGAAGCTACAAAGAGCTGTTCATCTTGGTGCTGATTGTTGTCAGCAACCTGAGCTTGAGCATTCTGAGGTTCGGCTGGTGTTGTTATTGTTGTAGATTCTTGTTTTTGCAGACTTTTTCAACATGTCCCTTCTGCTTACAAGCATTACAATAAGCTTCAGGTCTCCACTAGCAGAACTTCTCAGTGTGAAATGTCATTTGGCAGTGAGAACATGAAGGGTATTTCTTTCTGCCTCCAGTTTTGGTTGACTCACCGCCCTTCTTTTCTTTTTCTTTCTTTTCACCTTGATCCTTCCTATTTTTGCCACCAAACTGGCCTTTATGGTTATTTCTGGCCAACAAAGCTCCTTCAACAGACTGCTACTGTCTGTTTGCTCTTCTTTGCTCGATAGAGTACAAAGAACTGAGCAACTCATTTAGAGTGATCTCTGTTATGTCCTTTGAAATTTCAATGGACTGAATTGTTGCATCGAACTTCTCTGGGAGAGTGTTGACAACTTTTTCTACAACTCTCTTCTCAGTGTAAGTTGTATCTCCAAGTAGCTTGATCTTATTGACTACATCATTCACTCTGTGTGAGTATTGCTTCACTAGCTCATCATCTTTCATTCTCAAGTTCTAAAACTCCTTTCTTAGATTGACAAGTTGCTGCTTCCTTGTCTTATCAGAACCTTGGAACTCTTCCTTTAAAAGATCCCAGGCTTCTTTTGCATTTGCACAGGTCATGATCCTTGTGAAAATAACATCAGAAACTCCATTCTGCAGGATTGCCAAAGCCTTGAATCCTTTGGCAACTTCATCAGCATGCTCTTTCATCTGAGCTATTGTAGGATTGGCTCTGAGTCGTGGTGGCTCTCTTCCACTCTCTACAACATCCCAAAGATTGTTTGCCTGCAAGTGAGTCTTCATTTTTACTGACCAAATATGGTAGTTTTCTCCAGTGAACTGTGGTGGAGCTGGAACAACATTGCTTGAGGATGACATGTTTGGTTTTAACAGGTAAGGTTTTGGTGTTTATGGAAGGATTTTGTGCCTCACAAACTCTCTGGTTTTCTCTCGATAATAGGCCCTTAAAGATCAAGAGAAGCTCTTGATACCATTTGTTGGCGTGGCAGCAAGCATAAGCATAAAATCACATAAACTTAGTTTCTGCAGGAACAAGAAGGAAATAGCAGAAAGACTAAGAAAAATGAGAGAAAAATATAATCTGAAGTAGTGAAGGCAGAAAATCAGCTTTCTTGTATTGCATTAGAGATTATATACATGAATTTACACTTTGAAATTCAAATTTAAAGGGAATAGTAAAACATCATTACAAAATGCTTATCACATCAGCTGTCATATTACAAAATTCAAAAATTTATAACAGTTAGAATTAGCTCCAAATATATCAGCCACTTTCAAACTGGCTCGAAGTCAATCGGCCAACTCCAAAAAGATCATCGGCCAACTTCAAAAGTGGTCGGCCAACATTAAAAGTGATCGGCCAACTTCACGATGATAATCGGGCTGCTTTAACAAGTGATCGGCCTGACAAAAATATGATCGGCTTGCTTCAGTATGATAATCGGCCAACATTAAAAGTTTCTGACATCAGCAAATTGCAGCAAAACAAAAGATTTCCGATGACTAAACTTTGCTGTCTTTCAACCACAGCAGTCTTCACTTCAACAAAGCGAATTCCTTAGAGCTCAGGAATTTAGACATCTCATAGAAGAAAAGGATATCCATGGAAACATGCCTCTTCATGTTCTTGCTAATTCTCGGTTCTACCTACGATTTATAGCTGAAGCATTTAAAAATGACAAGGTCACCCTTGGAGTAATGGATCTCCGCTGGAATAACGTTAGCGGGCTGATTAGTTCAAAGAAACAGGTATAACCGGCACCCCCTTAATTTTACAAGTCATAATTTAGGAACACAAATGACAGTCCTAATTTCAGTAATATTTTCAAAGAAATTAATAAAATTTTTGAATGTTGTAGGAAGAAATTTTCAAAGTCTTGGAAGACATGGGTCGGGGAGAGGTGGCAGGGGCACCTGTTCTTCCCCTGCGCAAGTACAAGCGAGACCTTAGTCGCATTGATGAAGCAAGAGAAAATAGCTCAGTGGTGGCAGCACTCATCACTACTATAACTTTTACAGCAGTATTCCAAGTACCTGGTGGTTACAAGAGTGAGGAAGGTAGGGAACAGGGCACTGCAATCCGACGTCGTGACCCAGCTTTTGTTGCATTTATCATAACGGATGCCATAGCCATGATTTCCTCTCTCTTGGCTTTAGGCCTTTACTTAGGCTCGCCGTGGTTCAATAATGGTATACGATATTTTTCATATATCTTAGCAAGTAACCTCATTGGTTTATCATTACCAGCATTGGTGGTAGCTTTGGTCACCGGCACCTATGCTGTGTTACAACCTTCCATGCCACTTGCTATTGTCATTTGTATCATTGGGTTGAGCTTTTTTCCTGTTAGGTGTTGGCTGAAACGTCTTCTCAAAATTAGTAGAGAGGACTAGATCAGTTGCTCTGTACTTGACAATTTTTTTTTTCCTATTAAATAACAAGAAAATAGACCTCATTGATCATGAATGGTGAATTATAATAGTAGGATAAATATACTCCAATGGTGTCATGAACTAACACTTTCCCCTTCATTACGCTATTGGGCATATTTATCCCACAATTATAGCCCATGAAAATTCTCTCTCATCATAAATCGGGACTACAAAATAGGCAGGCATGCAATACCTCCATATGCCAGATTCGTCCAAATTACAATCTAAATGAGCCAACTAATGTGCTAAAGAATTGGCCTGCTTCTTGCCTCCTAACATGAGAAAAAAGACAAGTGCTACATTCAGAGGCCAAAGATCAACAATAACACAGCCTTATACCAAAAAAAAAAAAACTAATAACACAGCCTCAATCACACATGGAACTATGCCTCCCTTAGCAATTTCTTGAACCACAACCTGAGTATCAAGTTCTACGACCAGCTTAGAGAAACCTTCCTATAATATTGTACATTGTAGAGACTGAAAGCTGAATTCTCAATTGATCTATTTGAAAGAGGAATAGATTATTCATTATGTCCCTATTGAGATAATTTTTCTCTCTTTCTAACGATAGGGCTATACATACTACTTTTGTGCACGTTGGCTTAATCCGTTGCATTAGGATCAGGTCCCCAAACCATATTTTGAGCAATTTCTTGCTTCGAATTCCCTAACATCACCTGATAAAGGCGAACACATATCAAATTGAATAAGCAGAGCAAATAATAATGTCTAATAAGAAAGGAATATTCAGCACTTTTTTCACCAAGTGACAAGAAGTAATTTACGGAAAGATCAAAGATCACATATAGTAATCTTTACTGATAGTGATCCTGTGGCTCCACTACCATTTATCAGGTTTGTTTATTGTCCTTCCTTTGCATCACTACTTTAGCAACTCTTTTTTTTCTGCAAAAAAGTTTATGGAATCAATTCACAACATAATCCTCAACTGATTCAATAAATCAAAATCACATAGCAATATCATTTCCATGTAACAAAAGGCAGAATTGAAAGGAATGATATGCCAAGAAAAGGAATCAGGCATGCTATGGCCCAAGAAAGCAAGTCAAACAAATCAGAGGGAGCCGCTGCTATAAGCAAATCTTGTTTGTCAACCCTATAGAGACAGCCGACCACATCATTTAAATTATTGTGGATTCAACTAGCATTGCCTCATTGATTGCCGAAATCCTGCTCGATATTGCCTCGTTGATTGCCGAAATCCTGCTCAATACTGACTCATTCAGACATAAACTCGTAAGAAGGAAGCGTACACGTCTAACTCTATGTGCAGGCCCCTGGAGCAGTCAACTAATACTAAGATTTACTTAATCAATGGGCTCATTAATAAAAACTTGGCGTCAACCTGAGCTTAGAAAGTTTTTCAATCCTCTTGCCAAATTGAAGAATGGTTCAACTAAAACAAGGTCAATGCATTTCTAATTTGCTATCTAAGAGTGGTGGTGTTCATCTAAAACTAGTTGATTACCCAGTACCCCCAGCTTTGTTGTGGGCCCAATGAAAAGTGAAGCCTCAACCTAGCCTACCAGACGGACTTGAGTCAATTTATTGAAATAGTATATAAATGGGTGAATAACAAACTAGCATAGTGAATTTTTAAATTGTCCATATCAATGTGGAAAATATAAACTATAAACTGCCATCTATCAGACTAACATGGAAAGAAGTTTCATAATTACATAACTAAAATTCAAGAGAAACAATATGAAAAAAAGAGTGCCAGAAACAAACAAGTTAAATCTTACATTATTGATTTGTGAAGATCCACCTTGCATCTTCTCTCATCCTTGACAGAAAAAACCAGTTGCTTAACACATAAAACTTTAAACAAACCTACAATTTTAATTCAACAAACTGAGATAAAACATGAACCTGCACACTTGCAAATAATAAAGTTTAAAAAAAAAAAAGAAAAAATTAAAATATAGGAAGTTGGAAAAAAGATCCCAACATTGTTCTGATAATGATCTAGTTTTCATTACTTGTCAAAGTAATTGAAACAAACAGATAAATCATTTCTATTATTTTCACTTCAACTACCACTTCCTAATTGATAGTGAAACTACAACTCGACAATGAGTCACCTCAAAATATATTTGCAAGAACAAGCTTAAAAAAGTGGCTCTAATTCAAGGCCGCAATAGCAGTCAACTAAACATTCACTTTGCTCTTTGCTTGAAAATTTTGAATCCTCTCCTCCCACTTAAAAAATGGTAAAAGAAAGTACCACAAGATCAACTCAATGCTATCTAAGATTGGGGATGTTCATCTAAAATAAATTGGAAATATTGGAATTTTTCAAGATTTAAGCTTGCAATGATATTGAAAACCAGAACAAACAAAAAAACACAAGCAAATCTATAAAGCTGCACTATGAAGGTATCTTCTCTCATAAAGACCGATTATTTGGTCAGCAACAGCCCACATTATGGCTTGGCCAGGTGGTATCCTCATGAGCCGAGGCAGCAGTCCTTTCCACAAAGCACGAACTCCTTCCTCAGCATATATTGTTCGGATAGCATGGATCATGCCTTTATACTTCAATTCACCTCCATCGCGACTTTGAGCCATAAGCCTAGTTTTGACAACATCAAAGGGACCAGTACATATTGGACCTGCTGTTCCAGCTAGGAACCCTGATATCATCGACTGCCACGGTTGGATGACTTTCCCATCTCCTTCATGTTTCTTCCATAATACTACATCGAAAGCATTCTTGGCTGTAAACATTGCAGCTTGGTTTGTCCCATTACGCATAACAGTCGGGGCAGCTCCTGCCCAAAGCCCAAAAAGGCCTTCTTTACGGATGATTGTACGAGCACAATGTATGGGACCTTTGTACCTTAGAAGCTCTGGACTAAGTCCTTTTTGTTGCTGCAGTCTAATTTTCACCACCTGCACAACCAAAAACCAGGACAAACTTCTGAGTAAATTAGGCTTAAAAATGCATCACTGTTCGAATCTCACCAAAATTCGCATTTTCTAGAAGGAAAAAGAGAAACACAGCAACAAAGAAACTCAAAAGCTAACACCATGAGCGAGTATGGGCCATTCTAAGCGGTATGTCTAGAGCATGCAATTACTGTATACTCATTAACCATTGCATGGCATTGCATTCTCCAAACATATATGAATACTTTCCAGTTCCAAACGAAGAAACCTACATTTAATTTGATAAGCACATTTTCTAGGATAATTCCTAAGGAAATTCGTTCCCTAGCGGGAGTGGCCTAATACATCTTGTGCATTTTTTATCTTTGGTTTACAATAGGGAACTTTAAGGAACTAAGTTTCAATTCCACAGGTTAAAATGGCGATTCAAATCTTTCCAAGAGAACCCATAGACTACATCATGCCAAAATTAATAGCTATCGCTTCCTCTACTCCCCGGTGACAATAATATAGCCTCCCTATCAAATTCTAGTTTATTTGTCCAAACAAGATTAATGCAATGGTCTTTCCCCTTTATATAACCTTATTAAAAGTGGATAGCAAGCTTAATGGTTGCATGATGATCTCACAATTTAGCTGTTAAATCAATAAGAAAGTACAAGGAAAATTCTTAAAAGTTCACCAAAGAGACAGTTGAATTGTCACCAAATCCCACAAACTATCATCCACCTATGGTTTTACCCTGTCTAGCCACATTTTCGCGAAAAAAGAAGAGGATGAAATCAAAGCCCCACTTCAGATCCCAAAAACAATTTGACAAAAGAAAATGAAAAAGAAATAACAATAAAGAAAAATGTTCCCAGTCTTCATAAACTAATACTTTCTCAATTGACTTCCATATTTATTGACTTTGAAATATATAAAAGGAACCCAACTCAGAACCACTAAGGAAATGAAAAGGTAGAGCCGTTTAGCAAAACGATTTCACAATCTCAATGAAAACAAAGAGGCTAACCTCAAAAGGAGTGACGATAACAAGAGCCTCAAGAACCCCAGCGCCGAAGCCAGACAAAACCCTGCCTTGATTACTCAAAGTGCCAGTCGCCGAGTCCTTAAACGCGCTCTGCAACATCGCATTGGAACCCATCCGCAGCGCGTACTTGAGGGTGAGGTGTGTGGCGAACGGAGTCAACCCCTTCCAAAGAGCCCGCACCCCTTCGGTACGGCACACGGTGGCGCCGCAGTGGATTATTCCTTTGTAATTTCCGGACCGATCCAATTGCAACCTTGTTTTAATTACGTCGATCGGCTGCAAACAACAGGCTTCAACGATTCCCCCGAGGGAACCTGATACGGCTTTCATGTATGGTGGAATCGATTTCTTTGACTCCATTTTCCGAATTTGTTTGGCTTCAGATTCTTTCATGGCTATGGGAATTCAATTTTCCTTTTCCTTTGTGGATTTTTGTGAAAAAGGAAGAAGAGAAGGGGGGAAGCTTCTCTTCCTCCTTTATATCGAAATGGCTTTGCTTTTGCTCAATTGCTTGCTGGGCGGTTTGGTTTTTCTATTGCTTTGATTGCTTCGATTCTGAGAAACTATACGCAAGCTACGGCCGCGCACGTGCTGCCAGCAGCTCGGCAGTCAGTATTAGAAATTACTATAACTTCGAAGACGGGTCAAAATTATGCATTGATGGAGGGCTGGAAGAAGAATTTGTATTTCGTCACTTCAAAATTTTTTATTTTGGTAAATTTCGTTTTTGTGTTTTCTTGCTTTGGTTTCAAACGAATGGCTCTGTACTGGCAATTTAAAATTAAAAAGAAAAAAGAAAAAAAAAACGAATAGTTGTTGTGAATTACTGGGTTGACGAACATTTCCATTAGAAATAGATTCCATATTTTAAAAGTTTTCATTTACAGTTTGTTTGTTATGAAGGAAATAATGAAGAAAGAAAGAGTGTGGAAAGAAAGTGAGTGAAAAATATAATTTTTTTTGTTTGATAAGAAAGAAATATATCTAAGGGAAGAAATAGGAAGAAAATAAAAGATCCTATTTCTTTAGAAATAAATTCCGCCCAAATTGGACGGAAAGAATGAGGAAAGAAAATACTTGCTGATACTAAAACATGGAAAAGACTACTATACCCTTCATATTTGTTTCAATTTACAAAGTTTACCAATCTCATCAGACTCTCTCTTTCCGACGAAAGCAATGACCCTTTCTCTTGTTCATCGTTTTCCATGGCTTTCTTCTCCTATCAAACCAAGAAAATTCAAAGATGAACTAGGATTATCTAAAATCTGATAGCACAAAAGGTACCATCGATTCTCTCTCTCTCTCTCTCTCTCTCTCTCTCTCTCTCTCTCTCTCTTGTTGACACACCCGGACCTAGCATGACCTTTTCGTATGAACGGAATAGTGCAAGATGACGTAATAATTGAACAATAAGCCGGTCCGGCTGTGTCAAGTCAGAAGAGAAGATAAGCTTAGGATAAGACGGAGTTGGAAGATAAAGTAATTAACCGTGCATGGAAATTAGTAAAATGCCAAAAAGACCTCCAATTAAGTCCCTAGAAATTTATTATGGGCCTCGTTGGCACAAGAAAGCAAAGGATCTAGCCAACGGGTGAAAATGAAAGAAAGTTAAAAAAGGGGAAAAAATTTGACCCGGACCCGAGTAGACCCGGTGTCGGGCTCCTCTGAGCCAAAGCTTTTCTTCATTTCTCTTTTTCTTTTTCTTTCATTTTCTTTTCTTTTTCTCTTTAGAGCTAAAAGGAGGCATTTTGGACAATTGGCAGATCCGGACGAACCAACCGCAAGTTCGAGACGAGATCTTGGTGAGTTGTTCTTAACTCCTCAATCTACGTTTTTCTAAGTTTGCACGTTTTTCCATGCATTGATTTAGGAGAGATCCAAGCTCAAAATTAGGTTCAGCTTTTCTTTAAATTTTTAGTTTAGATTCGAGATCTAGAAACTTTGAGCTTGTGATTCTCGTTTTTCTCTCGGTAAACGTGTCGTGGATGCATTAAGGTATATGCATATGAAATTGTAGCTAAATTGGTGGATGATTGCATAGGTTTTCGAATTAAGAGAAAATTTGAAGAAATTTCGGGTTTGAAACCCAGAACAGAACCGTCGCCGGATCTGTGCAGAACCGGCGCTGTTTCTGCTTGGCGGCGACCGACCTTGTGGTCAAAGAGAACCGGTGCCGTTCTTGCCCTTTAGGGGTAAAATGGTCATTTTACCTCCCGAAACCTAATTGACCCCAAATCGATTCGAAACACTTCCGGGTCTTCCAAACCACATCCAAGCGTCATCTTAGGTCATACTAGAGCCTCGTAGGTGCATTCATAAATTTAATTATGAATGCTAATTTATATTTCTGTGTACTAGGGCTCCAGTTGAATCGAATGCGGCGACGCTCCGAAGGTTTAGCTACATGGAGCGCTTGGGAGTATACGAATCTCTCATCACTGTGAGTGGCTTAGTTTTCAGTGCTTAGCCACTAGGGCAAAATGTTTTAAAAAACATAAATTGTTTTAAAAAGGTTTTACAACGGTTTTGGGATAAGAGTAATCCACGACACACTTTTTATTTTGTGATACGCCCACTTATGGGGGTGGGATGATTTTAATAATACAAAAGTTTGTGTGTGTTTACATGTTTTAATATTTATATAAGAAATATTATTATTATTATTATTATTACTGGGGTAAGATGCCCCTGGAAGAGGAGTGATTGAGTGGGATTCCTCGGGGCTCCAATTTGCGGGAGCGTAGACCGAGTTTGAGAGCATGCATGATACTCAGCCGTGGACCGCCTATCGAAGGGCACGGTGAGTCGAGCCTGGTTGGGAGAGGCGCGTAGGGAAACTCGCCAAAGCTCCAGTTCACTATGTTCCACCACAGTGAGGCACCACCGAGGGAACGGACTAGCATTTGAGATAAAGAGAAAATAAATATAAAGGGAAAAGAAATAGCCCTCGGTGCAGTAAGGCATACGACCGGCCAGTCGTGCCTTCAGAATATTAGGTGCCAGCCCATGAGTATATAATTATTTTAAAGATTTTAAATTTAATACTCCTTGGGAGAATTTCAAAAGAGGTTTTGAAAACAAAATTTATTTTATTCACTCCTGGAGAATTTGATACAGGAAGTGTTGAAAACAAAGTTTTTAATTTAATTTATTTTATTTGTTTATTTACATCTTCGATTACCCTGTTTTCCCTAACCCTGATGGAGACCCATTGAATCTCTGTCACTCACTTGTATCCAAATGTGGATGGATGCAGATCCGCGTGCGGGGTCAGCCAATAGAATGGAGGCTCTCTAGAAGGCGTCGGTGGTTAAGGCTTAGTAGTTTTCCGCTGCATAGGTATTCCTTAAAATTTATCCACTGGTACTACTTTACAGTTTATTATTTTATTAAAAAGATTTTTAATTAAAGTTTTAGTTGTTTTGTAGCGATGATATCCATTTCAATGCCTTGCGGTGCTTCTGGTGCGTGACCGGCCTGCACGTACTTCGAGGCAGCGCGGCAGTTGCCACGTGACCGACCCCGGGCGGGTCGGGGCGTGACACTTGTTCCTGCTCTCGCTCTCGCTCTTCCTTTCCATCTAAAGCTTCTTTCTTCATTTCGTTCTTTGTTCAAGCTTTTTCCATCTTTTTAGATTTTTTACATCAGTTTTTTAAATTTAACCGAAATTTTTTCATTTATAATTTATCCATTTATGTTCTCTTCATCGATTAAATTTTTCTTCTAACTTTCTTCTTTTTTCTTCTGGATCTGATTTCAATTTGCAGCAATCGTGCTTAAATACGTGAACGAGGTAAGCTTAAATACGTGCTTAAATTTGTTGTGTTTATTTGTTGATGGCAGATCTGATTCATTTTATTGCAAAACAGGCAAGGCAAGACTCGTCTAGCCAAATACCACGTTCCCTTCGAGGATTCCGAGAAGCACAAGGTTGAATACGAGGTATTATTGGCTTTCCTTTTTTTTTTCCCTTTATACTAATTTTTCTGATTTGCTAGCTATTTATGGAAATTGGGTGAATTTCTGAGCTAGGGTTCTTGATTGTTCATTTGCAGGTTCATCGCTTGGTGGTAAACAGAGATCCAAAATTCACTAATTTCGTTGAGGTAGGTGAATTCCTCTATTCTTGTTTTAAATCTGTTTATAAACTTTCTTTCCATTTTTGTGAGGATTTCCTTATGCTTCATTTGGTTACTTAGGAAAAATTGTAGAAAGAGTAAAGAAGACTTTTGCTTTCCTTTTTGTTTTCAAATTGATCATCATGGCTTTAAAAATTGAAGAAAACAAAATCAGGGGCTAAGATTTAGACTTTAGGAATAATTGCTGTATGTTTGATTGGTTGCATATTGAGTTGCTGGTTGCATAGGGAACAAAATCAGGGACTGAATTTTTATACCTGATTCATATTGAGTTGCTGGTTTTGGTAACCCAAAAGATGTTTTGTCTTTTATTTTTGCTTCATTTTTTATCGAATTTGTGGAAAGGATCTTGATCAAGTTTGTAATCTCAAGTCTCGACTATTGTTGAATTGCCTTTTCAAATTACTTTATGCAGTCTTTATCTCATTGAGTGAAAGTTAGTTCTGCTGTCTTGTATGCATTGATTCTTTCATTTATTAGACACAGACAAAATACTAGTAGTTCTTTGAGTAAGGTGATTTTTACAATAAATAAGATGTCACGTTCAAAATGGTAACTCCCTGTCGTCGAGCCTTTTATATATATATATATATATATATATTGGGATAGATAAAACAGGGGACCATTCTTAAGTGGCATCAGTGATTTCTCCATAGACAAGGGTAGCTCTAGCGTTTTGTAAGACTAGAAGATTTTACCCACAAAACTTGCAATTGCATTATTATTATTATAAACAAACTTTTGTTTGCTACAGCTTAAAATCTTATTCATCTTTTGATTGGTTAGCAGGTATTAGAATTCAGAAATAGGAATATCATGGCTTAGAGTTTTCTTCCTTGAGAAAATTAAGGGTGGGCAATGGGGTTCAAAAGCATGTATGGTAGCCTTACGCAGAAGCTTCATTTTGTCTTTTTACAAGTCATAAAACTCTCACAATTTTCCATTAGTTCATTTCTAATTCAAAGCCTATTAATTTTTAGTATTTATATCTACAGTTTTGCATTAGCATTCAAAGCCTGCACTAATTCTTGTTCTATTTGTTAATTTTGTATTCAGATATAGATAGCATGCATTAGACACAGAAAATTCTTTTGATAGAAAAATCTAAAAAACTTTTTTCATTGATCTCTTTGTTGTGTTTATTTGTTGATGGCAGATCCGATTCATTTTGTTGCAAAACAGGCAAGGTAAGACTCGTCTAGCCAAATACTACATTCCCCTCGAGGATTCCGAGAAGCACAAGGTTGAATAAGATGTATTACTGGGTTTCCTTTTTTTTTTCCCTTTATACTGATTTTTCTGATTTGCTAGCTATTTCATTTGCTGCTCAATGCCTCGAACTGTGATGTAGATATAGATTAGAATGATGGATTCATGTTTCGTTGCTGGTACCTGGTAATAATGTCGCATTTTGGTCTATTAGTGGGTCAACTAAGCTGCAGAGGCAGTGCAACTCAAAAGATTTTACTTTGCCAACTCAAAAGAGTTCTCAGTCTTTCTTCTTTTTTATGTTGCTGGATCTTTTTTACTTTGCCAACTCAAAAGATTTTCTTTAAGTAAATAATAAACTTCAAGTCAGTTTGATGATGATAGTCCCTATTCTACCATATTTTTTATAATCCTTTTCATGTGTCATCATTATCTTCTGCTATTATTCATTATGATAGGTTCTCGTATCTTTTTTTTCAAGATGAGCAAATCAAAAAAGAAAGAGGAAAATGAGCAAAAAAGAGAGTTTGTGAAATGGTCAGAACAAATGGATTCAGTTTTTATCGATGCTATGTTGGAACAAAAGGCTAATGGAAATAAGATTGATGGAAGTTTCACAGCTGCAGCTTATCAAAATATGGTAAAGATATCTATTGAGAAAACCGGTATCCAACTAACCAAAGATCACTTGAAGAATCGTTTGAAAACTCTCAAAACTAATTTTTATGCATGTTATGATGTTTTCAAAAATAAAAGTGGATTTGGTTGGAACCCCATCTCAAGAAAGTTTGAAGCTGAACCGGAACTATGGAAACCTCTTATAGAGGTTTGTTGCTAGTCTCAAGTATTTTTTAGTTGGAAACTATATGCTTATATTTCTCATTAAACATTTTTGCAACTCATTTTTTGTAAGCAAATCCAGATACCAAGAAATGGATGACTATTCCTTTCAACAACTATGAGAAATTATTTGATCTTTTTGCACAAGATAAAGCAACTGGTGAAGGTGCTATTAGTGCCAAAGAGAAGAATCTTCAGTGGGCAATTGAGGAGGATGGGGCTCGTTTTGATGATGTCAGTGTGTTTGGTCCATCGAATTCTTCATGTGGAGTGCAATTTGAAGATGGTGATCCAACAAGTCCTGTATATTCATCTTCTAAAGCTAATTTTGAAGTTGAAGCATCATCAAAGAGCAAGAAGAGGAAAGGTGCTAGTGACAGCTTTGACAAAGAGTTCGAAATTATGAACAATGGAATTAAGGATGTGGCTGATGCTATGAGAGAGGGGAATGCCATTGCAGCAAGAGGTATTGCTATTTTGGAGAAGAAAGGACAACCATCTTGTTCTGAATCAGAACTATTTCAAGAGCTTCTTAATATTGGCATATCGGAGAGCTGTCTACTTGATGCATTTCTATTTTTGGTGAAAAGCGAAGCACAAGCCCGAGCATTTCTTGCTGTGCCAACTTCTCTACGTAGAGAGTTACTCTACAAAATGATGGATTTGTCGGATTCCTTTTGAGATTCTTTTTTAAGATTATGTTTGTCTAGTTTTATTTGTGGATTAAGCTTCATGTTTGTTGTTGAAGCCTGAATTAGTTTGTTGGTCAACCTAACTTGGTGTTTTATTTTCTTAAAATAGTTGTCATATTCTGCAAGAGTTTGCTTGCTTTTATATAATGAAGGCACCCATCATCGGCTATTAGCCTATTACTAGTTATTGTCGTGCAAGGTTTTAGGATTGAGAAAATAGGGGTTTCATTGAATTGTAAAATTTACAAAAATTTCTTTGCATTGAGAAATAATAATAATAATAATAATAATAATAATAATAATAATAATATTGGGAAATATTAATAAAATTTACAAAAAAATTTATACAAGGTTATAAATATTAATAAAAAGCAAATGAAAATATTTATCTTATTAATAAATGATATTTGAAGTGAATTTTTAATTAAAAAAATGAACAAGGGTAAAATTATCATATTAGTTAAAATAAGTTTCATTTCTTTCTTATTTCTTACACCAAACAATGGAAAGAATTAATTTATTTGTTTCCTTCTTATTTCTTTCCTTACTACCAAACATGAGGGAGGAAATATAAGTTTCTTTCCTTTCCTTACCTATTTCCTTTCCCTACCTATTTCCTTTCCTTATTATTTCTTTCCCTCCTACCAAACATAGGCTTAAGTCTTGGTAGAAGAGAAAAGTGGAGAGATAGAAAAATTATGAGAAAAAAGTGGAGAGAAAATAAAATTTGAAATGGTTGGTAGGAGAAAAATTTGAGAGGAAAGAAAATTGGAGAGATTGATGTTTTCTTTCATGCTTCATATTCAAAATCTCTCCAAATTTGGAAAGAAAAATGGAGAGAAAACAAGTTGAGTCTAATTAATTAAGGTAAAAGTACTTATATATTCTTCATTATCAAAAACATTTTAACATATAACACTAGTACTCACTAACATACTAAAAAAGAGGTATAATGGTAAAAGTATATTAAATTGATTTTCTTTCGTCTCATTTTTCTCTTCTACCAATCAATGAAAGGAAAGAAAATTAATTTTTACACTCATTTTTTCATCTTTCCTACCAAGCATACTAGAGGAAAATTAATTTTATTTTCCATCTTCTCACTTTTCTTCTCCTCCTATTTTCTTTCTTTTCAATTTTCCATCTTTCTTTCCAAGCAAAGCCTTTATGTTTTTTTTTTCTTAAGCATGCTCATTATTAAGCATCCAATTAAAACCAATTTATAATAGGTGGAGAGATTCTCAATTTGAATATAAAGGCATTTAATCTAAAATTAATTGGTAATAAATGGAGAGACCCTACTTGAATATAAAGGTCATAAGCTCAACTTGAATATAAGGGCGTCCAATCTAAAATCAATTAACAATAAGTGAAAAGGCAACTTGAATATAAAGGCGTCCAATCCAAAACCAATTAACACTAGGTGAAGAGACACAACGTGAATCTAAGGGCCACAGGCAAATCAAATTTAGCGGCTGTAAGATAACACCACTTTAACACTTCCCTTCACGTGTAGTTCGGGAGAAATAACAAAAATAGAAAAGCCTACACGTGGACAATCGAAAAGGAGACAACGAAAACGGCTTGAGCTCTGAAATCATGTTAAGTATCTAACATAAAACTAATTGATAAAAGATGAAGAGACCTAACTTAAATACAAAGACCACAAACAGGTCAAATTCAACAAATATGGGATAACACCACTTTAACATTCATCATGCGATTGCGATATTGAACTCCAATCCCGACCAATAATGAATTGAATAACATTGGATTGGTTATTCTTCAAAACTTAATTTCGAGATTTTACTCAAGGATAATGAATTCTCTTCACCGAACGAGCGTTAATTCTCTTCTCTTTAAATATTTGTCTACTTTTAACTTGTAAAAATTTGAATAGAGAAAGTAAGTTTCACTTTTTTTTCCAATATTGTCCTTTATGTTTTGTGACATTTGTAATGTTTTGTATAATGATGTGACAATAAAATGAATAGACTTGGAATTTAATTATATTTGTTATTTATTTATGATATGAGACACATGAATTGATTATTTTTAAAGAGAGAATATGAACAAATAAAAAGGAATGTGAGAGTATATAACATCATTCCTCTTTCAAGTTTTTACAGAGATAATGTTATTAATGGCCTAAAGCTTGTTTATTACATCGGATTGGATTGGATAAGATGAGGAGGAAAATTACATGTAATTTGTAATATGACTTTATAGTATTGATATAGATTTACATTATGGGAAGGATTATTCATAGGATGAGTCAATTCTCTTCATTTCTAGAGGATTAAGTCATTCTATGAATAATCCTCCCACAATGCAAATTTATATTATTACTATAAAACTATACTACAAATTACATGTAATTTTCATTCTTATTTTATCCAATACAATCCGGTGTAACAAAACATGCCCTAATAGTTTTATTAAGAGCAAATTGCATAGTTAGTCTTTTTACTTTTTAAATATTTTTTATTTAAAAACTTACCATTTAGTCACTTATATTTGTAATATTCAATATTTTAGTTAACAACCCTTAGAAAATTAACCTACTGATGTGGCATGGCCACACCACTTAATATGTCATGTTGTATGCTTTATGATATAGTTATATCACAGCATCATGTGAAGTAACATTTTAGATGATATAAAAACATAAATGTTTTCAAAAAAGGTTTTGGGATATGGGAAATTCACACACACAATTGTTTGTGATATACCCACACAGTGAGTGGGATGTTTTAAAAAGGAATAAAAAACTTATGTGTGTGTGATTATATGTTTTAAATATAAATGTTTTATGTGTATATATATATTTTTGAAATATTATTATTATTATTATTATTGGGGGTACGATGCCCTTGGAAGATGAGTGATTGAGAGGGTTCCTCAGGGCTCCAATTTACGGGAGCGTGGATCGAGTTTGAGAGCATGCATGATACTCAACCGTGGACCGCCTATCGAGGGGCACGGTGAGTCGAGCTTGGTTGGGAGAGGCGCGTAGGGAAACTTGCCAGAACTCCAGTTCGCTGTGTTCCACCACAGCGAGGCACCACCGAGGGAAAGGCTAGAGAGATAGAAAAGAGAAAATATTATTAAATGAGAAAAGAGATAGCCCTCGGTGTAGTGAGGCATATGACGAACGAAGGGTCGAGCCTCCAGTATAAAAGAGATGTTAGCCCATTTGAGATATATAAATTTTTTTATTTAAGATGTTTTTAAAAGAGGGTTCTCAGCAGGAGAACCAGAAAAGAGTTTTCAAAAGAAAGATATTATTTTATTATTATTCTATTTTATTTTATTTTATTTTGGATTTCTCTTATCTGCCCTAACCCAGATAGAGATTCTTAGAACCTCTGTCACTCACATGTATCCAATGTGGATGGATGCAAATTCGCATACGGAGTCAGCTTTAGAAAGGAGGCTCACTAGAAGACGTCGGTGGCTTAGGCTTAGTAGTTTTCCGCTGCATAGGTATTCCTTTTAAATTAATCCACTGGTGCACTATTTAAGTTTTATTGTTTTATTAAATGATTTTAATCAAGTTTTAAAGGTTTTGCAGCGATGGTATCCATTTCAATGCCTTGCGGTGTTTCTGGTGCGTGACCGGCCGACATGTACTTCGAGGTAGCACGACGGTTGCCACGTGGCCGACTTGGACGGGTCGGGGCGTGACAGTCTAGGGTTGCAAAATTACCAAAATGACCCGTGCTACAGTGCCACTTCGGCACTGGTGTGGCTCACTCCCAATTTGGGAGATTTTCCCAAATTTGGCTGAGTCCCGCGCTGGACTCAATGAGCCCTACGCGGGATTGCCTCCAGTTTAAGGACGAGCTTCAGCCATTTCACCAATCAAGCTCGGTTTGAGCTCAAATCTTCACCAAATTGCACAAGAATTGAAACAAAAGCAGTTTAACACTTAAAATAAGGACCTATCGCTTCAAAAACTGAATTAAACAACGGATCATGCAAGAAATTTGAATCAAAATTCAAGAGATGCATGTGTTCTTGAGCAAAAACATAATTCAATCTTCAATTCATCATATCTCTTAGCTCACTCAACAAAATCAAGCGTATAACTAGTCAAATTAAAGCTCAAGGAGTCTAGAACAACACACCAAAAGCTCAGCCAATTCCTATTATTGGATTGGAAGATATGAGTTGAAGAACAAACTGTCACCAAATTGGCAGTTTTGGAGATTTGAAGAAAACTTGGAGAATTTGGTATTTTTGATCTTCTTGGAGGCCAACAAAGTTGATGGTGATGATTTTGAGAGAGTTTGAAGGGGGGTTGAATTAATGGAATTGAATGAGGGTTGAGAGAATTCGGATGGATGAAGAAAGAAGAAGAGAAAATGAAGAACCACCCGAGACCCCATTTTGATTTGTTGGGTCCAACCCGGGACCCGACCAGGTCCGGCACCGGACTCAACATTTCCCATGCTGACTTCAGTCAACATGGGCCCACTTGCCTTGGTTCGCATGCCCAAGCGGGCCCCATCGACTCTAGACTAAAATTTAGGGTTTTAAGCTCAGAATTGAGCTAAAGGAAGTTCAAAATGTCTAAGGGAAGTCTAATTTTATTCCTTGGCCACACAACTATATACAAATTTACAACTTGACACGTGCGGACTAGGTCTAGGCGTGTCATTAAGATATATGTAGGATATATTTGTCCTTCATACTTGAATATATAGCTAATATATATATATATATATATCTAGGTGGGATTCACTTATATCCACGATTAATATTTAAACAATCCGAACATTGGATCTAAAGATATATTTGAATCTATCATGCATATAAAATTTCAAATCAATCCGTTATTTTACGATATCGATCTAAACTCTAATTTTTTAGATATTTTTAACATATATTTAACGATGAAAAATTCTATCGCATTAAAACATATGCTAAACATTTTAAATTAACTTAAAATTTTGCATGCACTATATATGTGAATAGAACATGAAATTTAATTGTTGAATCAATTAAATATTAATTGTTCGTTAAGTTATGAAAGGATTTAAAACTCTTGATCTTACACCAAATGTAAAATGATCCCTTCTTAAATACACACACACACACACACTAGCAATGAACCAGCGCTTCGCTGTGGGTATGAAAATTAGTATGTTAATTATGTATAGATATCATATAATTTTGTGTATATATATATCATAAGTAAATTATTGAAAGTTGGAACATATTGTGACAAAAAAATGGTGCATATATCATGTATATGATTTAATATTAAAAGGTCCCAAAATCATATAAAGCCCAAGAAAATAACTAATATCATAAAGTATAAAAAATCAAAATTAAAGCTATTCAACTTAACCCAAAAACATACCTAACACTTATAAAACATAAAGTGCAAGAAAAAAAGTCAAAGTTATTAATGCTATCAATTCACTAATATATGTTAAAATATCTAATGATTATTGATAGCCCTATTGCTATTTCGCGAGGCAACCCCAGCGGTATAATGAAAGTGAGGGGTTGACAACAATGACAGAACGTCCCAAATAATCGACGCATTTGCCAAGCAAAGTCTCACGAAATCTTCCCTCTTTGCCTTCGATTACATTGAAAATAACTTGTAAACCTTATTATGACTGTCCCTCATTGGTTGTCCGCGGATTCCATTATCAAGAAGTGTATCCATGGCTTCTTGTACCAATTTTTCCGACGCATTACTAATTCCCCTGGCGTATATCTACTTGTTGTTAATAGATCGGTAAGAGTATTATTTCGATAGATAACTCTTCTATAGAGTTCATTAATATTTGAACTCATTAGTTTATCCCCATCTATTTGAATGATCGGTCTCAACTCGGGAGTAAGAATCGGCAATAGACATAAAACCATCCATTCTGGTTCTATATTTGTTCGAATAAAATGCTTAGCTAATTCCATGCGTCTAACCAAAAACCCTTTCTTCTACCAATTTTTCGACCCTCCCATTCATTACCTGTGAGGCCTTCTTCCCCTAATTCTTTCCATTCTACCAATGAACAATTGATAAGAATTCACAAATCTAGATCAACTAATTGTTCTTGAATAGCACCTGCTCCCATAGAAATTTCTTAATTTCTAAATATATCGAAACCTTGGGAAGTAAAAAAAAATGGGATAATATATTTCCAGGATTGAATTTCATATTCGAATAAGCCCCGCAATACTAAGAAAGTAAGCTTTTTAGAGACGAGCCTAGTAAAAGAAAAATTAGGATAGGGTCCTATGGGTAGCCCCCCCCCCCCCCCCCCCCCAAAAAAAAAAAAAAAATTGGACATGAGAGTTTCCTCTCACCCGGCTCAAGTAGTTACACCAAATAAAGATAAAGAAAGTTCTTGTTTTCAAATTCTAGAACACCACCACCCCCTTCCCCCCCACCCCCCCCCCCCCCAAAAAAAAAAAAAAAAAGGTCTACTCTTTACTCAAGTTCCCATAAAAAACCAAGCAACATTTCATTGATTCATTATTCTTTTATTGATTTAGATTTTCTTAATTCTTTATTCAATTCGAAATTAAGACATAAATGAAATTTGAAATTCTTAAGTAGTCTACTTCCCATTAAATGAGGATTCCTCTTAAATTAAAGGAGTTCTTTGGAATTCATAAGGGACTTACTTGTCTATGTACCCTTTCATTTGATCTATTAGGTCCTGCCTTACCTCAACAGTTATACCACGATGTGCTTAAAGCCTAAGCCTATATGCGATGTAGAGACTCTTGCTATTTGTTTACTTGAACATAATTTCATTTCTTTTTAAAAGAGCTAAAAGAAAAGAGAATGGTTAATTCTACAAAAGAAAGAAGTCTTTTTTTTCACGAGGTACAACTCAAAATTCCTATTTATTGATTTATTTTTACTGACTCGACCATAGACCAATTCCCTTTTTATTTGGGAGTATTGAATACACCCATAATTCTGAGCTTCATGTTAGTCCTCCCAAGATATATATCATGTTAGATCTAGGGCATCCCAATTTGATTGAACGGGATGATAGTTTCTCATTCCTAATCTGTAAAACCATAATTTCAATCAAATCACACATGGTAGTATACTAGACCCTCTAATTCTTTAAGAGGTTTATCTAAAAGATTTGCGATATAACTATGAAGACGTTTCAAATACCATACATGAGTTACTGGAGATGTTAGTTTTATGTATCCCATTTGATATCTTCGTATTCGAGAATCAACAAATTCAACTCCGTATTGTTCACAAAATTTAGGGCCCTCCTTTTCATTTCCAATTACTCGATAATTTTCACAAGCGTAAATTCCACTTTTTATAGGTTCAAAAAATTCTTTCACAAAATAATCCATCCTTTTCCAGTTTATTGGTTTTGTAATGAAAAGTATAGGGTTTTGTCACCTCTCTAACGGTTTCTCCATTAGGTACGATTTTATTGGCCCAAGCACTTATTTCTTGGGGAGAAACTGATCCAATTCAAAGTTGTTTATGTTTATACCGGTCGATCATAGAAGAAAAATTTTGATTCATTCCGATTAATCTTCCTTCCTCTTAATCTGGAAGTTCTTCTCAGAGAACAATCCATCCTTTGCCTCCAAAAGGAGATTTTAGTAAATAACCAAATATAACACGTGGGCTAAGAGTCAGGTTGGTAATTTTTCTTACATCTCCCCCTCCCGGAGCCTAGGTATCAGATACGCCCCCAAAATAAAGAGCCCTGAATATTGGAAGAAAAGCGCCTATACTTGGAAAAATTAAGTGAATACCTAAAATTGTGCTCATTTTATTTCTATCTTTCTAGATATAACTAAAAAATGGAAATGATTCTTCAAGAGTCCTAGAAGTGCATAATAAATACCTCCAAAACCTAATACAGCAGTGGAAATTAAGTGAAGTACTCCCGATACAAAGTATAGAAAAGTGTCTATAACTTTTCCACCAGGACGTACCCCCAGCCTAGAGTAGCTAGGTGGGAAGTAAAATTAGTCATTGTTCGTCCATGGGCTTTTCTGGGACAAAATGAGCCACTTCAAATAGGTTCATTGCACAGGCCCAAAATATGATTAATCTGGCATGGGCTAACCTTGTTCGTACATGGGCTTTTCTAGACAAAATGAACCACTTCAAATAGGTTCATTGCTCTAGCCTAGAATACGATTAATCCAATGCTTTTTTTTTTTGGGTTGAGACAAATATATGAATTGGGTGAAACTAAAAAAGACTCAATAATCAGTAATAAGATAGAATCTTTGGAATATGCCATTTATGGGTGGTTGAAATGTTTCCATTCCATACGTATTCGTTCCTGAAGTATTTGAAATGAATGGAATCTTTGGAATGACAATTGATATCTTTATTACATTAACTAAAAATTATTTGTTTTTGTTTATTTCTATCGCAACAAGATGCACTTTCCCTAGGTTAAGAATGGACCAATTATTAAATCTTGGATGGAAATTTCTTTTACATATTTCTCTCGGTAATCTATTATTAACAACTTCTTTCCAACTTCTTTCACTGTAAAGAAAAAAAGAATACAAGATTCATGTCTTGGTTCAAACAAGAGAAAGAAACAAACATAAATTTATTCATAGATATTCACGATATGCTCCCTATGGTAACGAAATTCATGGATTATGGCCACTAAACAATTCGAGCAGCAAGGTACATTGATCAATGTTTCATGATTACCTTACCCCATGCAAATCATTTATCTATAACTATTCAATACCCTTTTGAAAACTTAATCACATTAGAGCATTTCCGCGGGTGAACCCATTTTGAATTTGATAATTGTATAGCATATGAAGTATGTGTTCGTGTATGCCCAATAGACCTGCCTGTTGTAGATTGGAAATTTGAAACATGTATTCGAAGAAAAAGATTGCTTAATTACAGTATTGATTTTTGGAATTTGTATATTTTGTGGTAATTGCATTGAGTATTGTCCAACAAATTGTTTATCAATGACACAAGAATATGAACTTTCTACCTATGACCGTTACAAATTGAATTATAATCAAATTGCTTTGGGACATTTACCAATGTCAGTAATTGACGATTATACAATTCGAACAGTTTTGAATTCGCCTCAAAGAAAAACTGAGGTAAACTTCCTATTATATTAAAGATAAATTTCCAATTCTCTTTTTTATGGTTCTGTTTTGGGTTAAGTTAAAAGAAAAGAATGTTTAGTTTGAATTAAAATAAAAGAATGAGGCATTTCTGTTTTTATGGTCAATAACTAAAGATTCAACTACAAATTAATTGGTTGATAAGAATTTCGAATTCATTTTTATTGAAAATCTATTAAAATATTTTTAATTCTTTCGAAATATAGTTGTAAAAAACAAAGTAACCTTTTTGAATAAAAAGACAAAAGAATCAAAATCGAAACTATCCAATAATTGTACTTAGATCAATTCACACCTAATAGATTAAGATTTTATTCAATCAGGAGCCATATCATAAAAAAAAATGCTGATCGGGGTCAATAAGATCATGAAAAGCATTTCGATTTATTTATCTTTTATTTTACATATAATGGATTTGCCTGGACCAATACACGATTTTCTTTTAGTTTTTATGGGATTGGGTCTTCTATTAGGGGCCTGGGAGTGGTATTACTTACCAATCTAATTTGTTATGCCTTTTCATTAGGATTGGTTCTTGTTTGTAAATCTCTATTCTATATTCTCCCAAATTCTCATTTTGTAGCCGCTGCCCATCTTCTTATTTATGCGGGTGCCATAAATGTTTTAATCGTATTTGCTGTGATGTTCATGAATGGTTCAAAATATTCTAAAAATTTTAATATGTGAACAATTGGGAATGGCCTTACTTCATTGGTTTGTACAAGTATTCTTGTTTCGCTAATTACTACTATATTAGATGCATCATGGTACGGATTATTTGGACTACAAGATCAAACCAAATTATAGAACAAGATTTCGAAAGTAATAGTCAACAAATTATAATTCATTTAGTAATAGATTTTTTTCTTCCATTTGAATTCATTCAATAATTCTTTTAGTTGCTTTGATAGGTGCAATTGTTATGGCTCTCAATAAGAAATCATTCTAACTAGGAACCGTAAGGAATCAAAATGAAAAATTTTTTTTCTGTCTTATTGCATCCATTTTATTTTCCTTGAATTCTATTTGAATATTGTCCGTGTATAAAATAGAAATTCATTTATTCGATTTATTTCCATTATATTCTTTTGTTCTGTACTTGTTATATTCTAGTCATTCAAATCCGTTGAATTATTGTTCATATTAAAATGAATCAAAATTGCTAAAGAGTTGGTCAATGATGCTCGAACAGGTACTTGTTTTGAGTGCCTATTTATTTTCTATCGGTGTTTATGGATTGATCATGAGTCGAAATATGGTTAGGACCCTTATTTGTCTTGAACTTATACTGAATGCTGTTAATATAAATTTTGTAACATTTTCTGATTTTTTTTTATAGTTTCCAATTAAAAGGAAATATTTTCTCAATTTTTGTTATAGCTCTTGCAGCCGCTAAAGCAGTTATTGGATTAGCTATTTTTTCCTCAATTTATCGTAACGGAAAATCAACGTGTATCAATCAATCAACCTTGTTGAATAAGTAATATTAATAATATCGAATTCTAATATTCACTAATTTGAATTTGCATGTCTGTTATGTTGGAATCTACATCATGTTTTCGAAAACGTAAGAAATCAAAGTATCTTTACTCTTTCTTATGAGTTGATCCAGAAGGAAATTGACTAGAAAATCTCTGGTAAATCGTTGATTCATCTAGTGTTTAAATATAATGATTCATTCACAAGTTTACTAGATTGAAATTTTATGATGTTCAAAAATTTATAGATCCTATGTCACATTCAGTAAAAATTTATGATACATGTATAGGGTGTACTCAATGTGTTAGAAATGATACCTTGGGATGGATGTAAAGCTAAGCAAATTGCTTCCGCTCCAAGAACAGAAGACTGTGTTGGTTGTAAAAGATGTGAATCCGCTTGTCCAACAAGTTTCTTGAGTGTTCGAATTTATTTATGGCATGAAACAGCTCGAAGCATGGGTCTAGCTTATTGATATGTTCCAGAAAACCTCACTTGAATACATTTTGAATCCATTTGATTTTTTTTACTGAAAAAACCCGAGCTCAAAGTGGAATCTTTTTTTTTAGCACAAGTTTTTCTGGTCCAAATGTATCTTGTCTTTACCACAAATTATTTTCCTTGGTTAACAATAATTGTAGTTTTACCAGTATTTGCGGGTTCTTTAATTTTCTTTCTTCCTCATAGAGGAAATAAGCTAATTAATACTATTTGTATATGCATATTTGAACTTCTTCTAACAACCTATGCATTGTCTTATCATTTCTCATTAGATGATCCATTAATCCAGCTCGGGGAAGATTATAAATGGATAAATTTTTTTGATTTTTACTGGAGAGTCGGAATAGATGGACTTTCTATAGGGCCTATTTTAGTGATAGGATTTATCACTACTTTAGCTACTTTGGCTGCTTGGCCAGTTACTCGAGATTCTCGACTATTCTATTTCCTGATGCTAGCCATGTACAGTGATCAAATAGGATCATTTTATTCTCGAGACCTTTCACTTTTTTTCATCATGTGGGAGTGCAAATTAATTCCTATTTATCTACTTCTATCCATGTGGGGGAGAAAGAAAGGTTTGTACTCGGCTACAAAATTTATTTTGTACACTGCAGAGGGTTCCATTTTTCTATTAATAGGAGTTTTGGGTATTGGTTTATATAGTTCTAATGAACCAACATTAAATTTTGAAACATTAGCTAATCAATTGTATCCTCTTGCACTGGAAATAATATCCTATGTTGGATTTCTTATTGCTTTTGCTGTCAAATCGTCTATTATACCCTTACATATGTGGTTACCAGACACCCATAGGGAGGCATATTACAGTACTTGTATCCTATTCTCTCTTTAAAACTAAAAGTATATGTTCCCGCACGAATCTCAGCAATCACTTGTTCTGATTCTATATATTGATCGTTTTGAACTAAAAGAAAACTTTTTGGTGGAATAGTCACCTTATGTATAATATCTTCACTCTCTATAATTACATGCAAGTCCATATAACATAAAAGGCAAGATGCCTATGATGTGCACATGTAGGATGGACCAAATCCTCATTGAATTTGAATTTTTTCCCATTAAAAGGGGTTCGTACATGTTCTGCAATACCCCCTATACTATAAATACTCTGCTGGTATGAAAAGTTCTTAATGTGAGTTGAGTCCCCGGTTCTCCAATGGATTGCCCCGTAATAATCCCTACAGCTTCTCCCAATTCAACCAAGTAGCCGTGAGTGGGGCTCCGACTATAACATAATCGACAAATCCAAGACGTACTCCTACATGTAAAGGAAGTTCGAATAGGTATTGGCCGGGCTCGAAAGGTTAGGAATCGATTGACAATCCCAAGCCCAATATCTTGATTTCAAATGGCAATGCACCGCAGGCCCGTATATATATCATCTGCTAATACACGACCGATTAATGTTTGGATAAAAATTCTTTTCGGAAGCGCCCTTCCTTGAGGACTCACAGAAATCCTTTGGGTGGTGCCACAATCTGTTCTGCGTACAACAATGTGTTGAACTACTTCAACAAGTATGCACGTAAGATATCCAGCATCTGATGTTCATATGGCGGTATCCACAACCCCTTTTCGGGCTTCGTAGCAAGAAATGATATATTCTGTTAAAGACAATCCTTCACATAAATTGCTTTGAATGGGTAAATCAATCATTTGTCCTTGGGGCCCGACATTAATCCTCTCATACCTACTAATTGGTGTACTTGAGATGCATTTCCTCTAGCTCTTGAAAAAGATATTATATGGACTAGGTTAAACAGGTCAGTCATCCTAAAATTAGGATTCATTTCTTGTCGTAAATATTCGCTTGTAGCATGCCATATCTCAATAGATTGGCATAATTTTTCTATAACGTGTACTTTCCCAAACCAATGGTATTTTTCCAAAATCAAACTTTGTTGTTCAACATCTTGGCTTAGCCATCCTAAGAAGGTATTGTTAAAAGATCATCAATTCCTAATGAAATGGTATGAAAATTTGAGAGAATGATAATGGGCATTTTGTAATTTGAATGCCAATTTTATATGTATTATTAAATTAATATTTAATAATTAATTTTAATTAAATAAATTAAAATAAAAATATAAAAAAGTAGTGAAAAATAAATAAATTATAAAGATATATAATATTTAAAGATATTAAGAAGATATTAATTTTTTTTGTTAGTGGAATGTGGGCTCCACACTTTTAAAAGAAATAATATTAAAAAAAAATGAAATGACAAAAATTCTCTCAAATTTTTAGAATGAAATTGATGAGAGTAGAGGGAATAATGGGTAATCTTGTCATTTTATGCCTAAGTTTATATGAATTGTATAGATGTATAGATATATAGATTGTATAGATGTATAGAAGTATAAATTGTATAGATGTATTGATGTATAGATTGTATAGATGTATAGATATATATATATATATATATATGTATAGATTGTACAGATATGGATCGATGTATAGATATATAGAATGTATAGATGTATAGATGTATATATGTATAAATGTATAGATATATGTACAAATTGTATAGATGTACAAATATAGATGTATGATTGTATAGATTGCATAGATTGTATAGATGTATAGATGTATAGATGTATATATGTATAGATGTATAGATTGTATAGATATATATAGATGGAGGATATATTTGTCCTTCAAACCATAGCTAAGTTACGTCTCTACTCTCTATTGCTTCCCGGCCAGTTCCACAACTTGAATGGTGCCCCTCGTAGACCAGTAAGGTAAGGATTCAGCATCCTGGTAAAGCATTGTTCATGTCCGCACCTACTTTAGAGTCATGGACTCTCGCCATTGCCTTTTTTGCCTAAAAATAGATCAAAACCAGAAAAATAGAGAAGAAAGGGCTGTAATTAGTGCAGAAAGTCATGTTGATCAAGTACCTAGATGCAGAATCAAAGGGAACTAATGCTTTTACTTCTTGCTTCTAGTTAGTATGAACTGTAATCATCAAAAGACAAAGCACCTGAGTTATGAGTGCCCCGGTAATACCAAGCCATAGCCCCTGTTAAATGCAAGGTTAACTGTCAAATGATATTGACAAAAAGCATTAAAATTGTAAATGGAATAGAGGATCAAAAAGATTTGTTACCTTGACACCAAGTCGGAAGACAAAAGCTAATACAACCATATTTATCAGAACCAGATCGGACCACCGGTCAGACCGGTTGAATCGATGAATCAACCATGAAATCGGTCCAATTTTGTAATCAGACCAAAATTGCAATTAACCCGGTCAAGCCCTTGGTTTTTTATTAAATCATATTAAACCAGATGGTTGAATCAGTAGTTGAACCAATCTAACTAAATATACAAAATTAATGTTGACACACCCGGACCTAGCACGACTTTTCTGTACGAATGAAATAGTACAAGACGACGTATTAATTAAACAATGGGTTGGTCCGGCTGTGTCAAGTCAGAAGAGAAGTTAAAATTAGGATAAGACGGAGTTTGAAGATAAAGTAATTAACCGTGCATGGAAATTAGTAAATGCCAAAAAGACCTCCAAATAACTCCCTAGAAATTTATTATAGGCCCCATTGGCACAAGAAATCAAAGGATTTAGCCAACGGGTAAAAATGGAAGAAAGTTGAAAAAGGGAAAAAAGTTTGACCCGGGGCCCGAGTGGACCCGGCGTCGGGTTCCCCTATAAATAGGGGAGGGAGCCGAACCTTTCTTTCATTTTTTCTTTTCTTTTTCTTTCTTTTTCTTCTTTTGTCTCTGGAGCCGACCGGAGGCATTTTGGACAATTGGCAAAGTGGGACATACCCGACTATCAGATCAAGGTGAGTTTCCAGTATGTTGTTCTTCTCACCTCGATCTACGTTATGTTAAGTTTGCACGCGCATCCATGCATCGGTTTAGCCTAGATCCAAGTTTTCAGCTTTTGACCGGATCAGATCTTTAAACTCAAATAAGTGGATTTCGGGCCAGTGGAATAAGGTGAGTTTTTAGTGTGTTATAGTATTCACCTTATTCTACGTCCCATTCCGTTTTTACGCATTTTTGTGCACCGGGTGTGAGTAAATCGGAGATTTAGTCAATTTGGGCTAAATCTCGGTCTACGAGAAAATTGGACCGGTGTTTCTCGTTTCTGCCTCGGCATATCCGTTGTGGATGCCATGAGGATCGCTTCTCTAAGTTTGTACGTCGAAAGGAGGAGAAACGAGTGCGAAACCGGGGAAGAGACCGGCCGAAGAACTGGCCGATCGAGTCCATGTTTAGATATTTTCAATATATTATTATTATATTAAAAGATATTTATATATTATATTAATATATTTTAGATATTTATATATAACATTATTATATCTTAGATATTTATATATTATATCATTATAATGTATAAATATCTCATAGGAGGGCTTTTTGAGCCCGATTTCGAGTAGAATTTGGCCCAACCCGTGTGGGGCCCAGCCTAGTCCGGGTGTGGGGCCCACGGGCCCCCAGGGGCATTTTGGTAATTTTTCGTCGAGAGTCCGATTGTAGCCCCAAAACCTCCCGGATACTTTTCTAAGTGTCGGGCCCAGCCCGAGTGGCCCATGGACCCCCAGGGGTATTTTCGTAATTTTTCCTCAAGTGTCCAACTTTTACCTCGGAACCTCCTGGACACTTTTCCAAGCCCCAAATCACATTCAAGCCCAATCTTAGGTCATATTAGAGCCTCGTAGGTGCATTCATAAATTTAATTATGAATGCTAACGTATTTCCGTGTACTAGGGCTCCGGGTGAATCGAATGCGGCGATGCTCCGGAGGTTGAGCTACATGGAGCGCTTGGGAGTATACGATTCTCCCATTACTGTGAGTGACTTAGACTTCTCTGTCTAGCCACTGGGGAAAAGGGTTTTAAAAATGGTTTTTAAAATATACATGTTTTTCAAAAGATTTGGGATACGGGAAATTCACACACACACAACTGTCTGCGATATACCCACATAGAGAGTGGGATGTTTTCAAAAGAAAATATAAATACTTTTGTGTGTGTGTTTTTATATATTTTAAATATGTATGACTTATATATATATATTTTTGAAATATTATTGTTATGATTATTGAGGGTACGATGCCCTTGGGAGATGAGCGATTGAGAGGGTTCCTCGGGGCTCCAATTTCGGGAGCGTGGACCGAGTTTGAGAGCATGCATGATACTCAGCCGTGGACCGCCTATCGAGGGGCACGGTGAGTCGAGCCTGGTTGGGAGAGGCGCGTAGGGAAACTTGCCAGAGCTCCAGTTCGCTGTGTTCCACCACAGCGAGGCACCACCGAGGGAAAGGGCTAGAGAGATAGAAAAGAGAAAAATATTATAAATGAGAAAAGAGATAGCCCTCGGTGCAGTGAGGCATAAGACGACCGGCGGGTCGCACCTCCAGTATGATAGAGATGCCAGCCCATTTTATATATACATATATATTTATTTATTTATTTAAAGTGTTGTTTTTTTAAAAGAAGGTTCTCAGCAAGAGAACTAGAAAAGAGTTTTTAAAAGAAAAATATGAATTTTATTATTATTTTATTTTATTTTATTTTGGATTCCCCTTATCTGCCCTAACCCAGATGGAGATTCTTAGAACCTCTGTCACTTACCTGTATCCAATGTGGATGGATGCAGATTGGCATACGGAGTCAGCGATAAAAGTGAGGCTCACTAGGAGACGTCGGTGGCTTAGGTTTAGTGGTTTCCGCTGTGTAGGTATTCTTTTAAATTAGTCCACTGACATTGTTTATAAATTAAATATTTTATTAAATGATTTCTAAAAATTTTAGTTTTGTTTTGCAGCGATGATATCCATTTCAATGCCTTGCGGTGCTTCTGGTGCGTGACCGGCCGGCACGTACTTCGAGGCAGCGCGGCGGTTGCCACGTGGCCGACCTGGGCAGGTCGGGGCGTGATAAATGCAATTTTTTAGATTTGAACCTTAGACCTAAGGAAGATTAACACTCTCTAACCACTAAGCCAAATAATCTATTCACGTTAATGTATTAATTATTTATATTTTTAACTAGATAATTACTTATTATATATATATAATAATATATAAATATAAATTAAACCCACAATTGTACCCATTGACCCGATAACCCAGTACCTCCACCGATTCACTTACTGGTCCAGTTTTGATAACCATGAATACAACAGACAAGGGAGTTCCAACAAGATAGTAAGATCCAAGATTGATGTATCCACCAAATCTTCTAACAACCGCATCCTATAGCAACTGGAGATTCTGACTTTTTAATAGGGGCTGTGTACAAGATTTTAAATTTGTTCATTTGTTGGAGACCATTACCTTGGAACAGGGTCAATGTAGAAATACTTGATTAGAGATTGTAACTATTTAATAGGGACTATATACAAAATTTTAAATTTGTCTCTTTCTTGTGGGGATATGATTTTTAAATTAGACCGTGTATAATACTCAATTAAGGGATCGTAACTTTTAAATAAATATCACGTACAAGATTTAAAATTTGTTCATATTTTAGGATTCATAACTTTTAAATGAAGACCATGTATAAGTACTCAATTGGGGATTGTGATTATTAAATGGAAACCAAGCACAAATAATTAATTAAGGTTCGTAACTTTTAAATGAAGATCATATACAAGATTTTAAATTTATCCTTGTTTGAGACAGTGACTTCTAAATAAGGCTCGTGTGCGAATATTTAATGGGAGATCTTGACTTTTTAATAGGACTGTGACGTTGAAGTGGTAAAAATAAACATAAAACAATGGAATATAAGATTTATTAAAACTAAATGAAAAAGTGGTAAGCGTAAATTTTAAATTTCAATATCAATATAATAAGAATTTATCAATTAGGAATAATAACTTTTAAATATAATTACAAGATTTAAAATATAATTTATCCTTTTTTTTTGGATTGGGACTTTTAAATGGAGTTAGTGTCCAAATACTTAATGAGTGATCTTGATTTTTTAACATAGAATGATTGAATATATAAGATTTATTAAAACCAAATGTAAAAGTGGTAGGAGTGATTTTAAAATTTTAACATCGACATAGTAAGAATTTAATGAAAATTTATATATACAAAAGATTAAAAAAATTAGAAGATTATGTAGATTTATTTGAAAAGATATCAAGTATATTCTTTTGTTTTTCAGAAAAGCATATTCTATTATATCTATTTTTTTAAAGACTGTAATATATTAATCAAGAGATTATTATATCTACTTTATACGAATTTTTATAACTTTAAT
Source organism: Microcos paniculata (assembly GCA_030664755.1). Classification (NCBI taxonomy): domain Eukaryota; kingdom Viridiplantae; phylum Streptophyta; class Magnoliopsida; order Malvales; family Malvaceae; genus Microcos; species Microcos paniculata. The sequence continues at coordinate 5,453,213 of CP131460.1, read as the reverse complement.
ATGTATTGTATGTTATATTTTCATTTATTATTATATTATGTAAAATGAAATTAAAATTTAATATTAAAAATAATAATAAATACACAGGTATGTCGCACGTGGCAAGTTACTAGTGCACGTGTATATATATATATATATATATATATCCTTATTGCTTGCCGGCAAGCAATAAGGTATGTCCTTAAGCACGTGGCAAGTTACTAGTGCACGTGTATATATATATACACAGGTATGTCCTTATTGCTTGCCGGCTATTTCCACAACTTGAATAGTGCCCCCCAGGTAGACCAGTAAGGTAAGGATTCAGCATCCTGGTAAAGCATTGTCCATGTCCGTACCTACTTTAGAGTCATGGACTCTCGCCACTGCTTTTTTTGCCTAAAAATAGACCAAAACCAAAAAAAAGGAAAAGAAAGGGTTGTAATTAGTGCAGAAAGTCATGTTGATCAAGTAGCTAGATATGTTGATCAAGTAGCTAGATGTAGAATCAAAGGGAACTAATGCTTTTACTTCTTGCTTCCAGTTAGTACGAACTGTAATCATCAAAAGGCAAAGCATTTGAGTTATGAGTGCCCCGGTAATACCAAGCCATAGCCCCTGTCAAATGAAAGATTAACTACCAAATGAGATTGACAGAAAGCATTAAAATTGTAAGTGGAATAGAGGATCAAAAGGATTTGTTACCTTGACACCAAGTCGGAAGACAAAAGCTAATACAACAGACAAGGGAGTTCCAACAAGATAGTAAGATCCAAGATTGATGTATGCACCAATCTTCTGCCAACCGCATCCTCTAGCAATGCCTAACGGTTCACAAATGTTTTTGCTTACCAATTAGCAGCTAGATACCTTAGCTCTATTGGTTATCAGTTCAGCAGCAGATGATTAAAGAATTTGTTTCAGGGAAAAACCTGACCTGAAAGAACAGCCTGGATTCCATCTATGAAGTTGGATGTTGCAATAAATGGAATCATAGCTGCGACATATTTGATGACTTGTACATCATTGCTATAAGCATAACCCCAGATGTTGCGCATCAATATCAGAGCTAATCCCACCAAAATGCCCTGAGAGATGGCCAGGACTAGGACTATACGCACGGCCAAATGAGCACATTTTGGATCTTCAGCTCCTAGTTTATTTGAGACCCGGATGCTATATAACAAAAGACCCAACACATTTTAGAAGAAATATTCTAAAAGCTTAGGAGGTGAATGTTTCAACTACAAAACTTGAAATTAGAAAAAGTTCAATGAACAGAACTTTGAAAATATTATGCCAATGTAAATAATATGTCATTAAACTTTATTATTTTAATTTGATGCAGATGCTGAGAGCCATGTTGTTTTTATTAATAGAGTGATAGCCTCAATGACCAGGGTTCAGTCCCTGGTGATGGCAAGTTCCAAAAATTTTCAAAAGCCGGTAATTAACAGTGGCTGCACAACTGACCTTGCAGCGCTACTCAGACCAAAGGGGATCATCCAAATGATGGCAGTGGTATTAATGCTGGGAACAATGACTTCATTAGCAGAAGAATATAAATTTATCGAGTAAAAGAAGAAAAAGGTGACGAATTCAGCTCAATACTGACCAGATTGTAATCACTGAAGTTTCTAACTCTGGATTAGGCAGAAGACCGGATAGAAATACCAATAGTTGAAATGACCATGATTCCAAGCTGTTTAATCTCAGGCAAGTACTAAAAATTAAATGGCTTCTTTGCAAGTTTCCTATGCATCTCACAAGCATATAACAGTACATATTCAAATAAATGTAGCAGAAAAAATAATGGTCTATTACCGAAAGTCACTGTCCGGGGTTTTTTAACCTTTTTTCTTGATGGCTTAAAGCATTGAGAAGTAGGAACTTACCAAACCATCACAGCAGAAGGTACAGCTAGTCTAAGAAAGGCAAAAATCTCATGGAATGCCTCGCTCGAAAAGCTAGTCCAAGTTTCCGCACAAGAAGGAGAGAGCTTGATATAAAATGCCAACATCAACACATTGATCCAGTAGGAAATGGAAGCTGCCAGGGCAGCACCTTTATTCCCAAGGCCAAACTTAAGCACCAGAATCCAACACAAGAAAAGGTGTATTAAAGTTGTAATTCCAGAGCTTAACACCATTGGGAATACATTGTTTTGAGTTCTTAAGAATCTGAGAAGGCACTGGAGGATAGCATAAGCAAACACGCTTGGGATCATGAAACAAGCATAGACTCCGGCTGCTCGTGAAATTTCAGGATCTTGGCCTATGGCAACCAGAATCGATCTTGTGTTTGCCAAAATGATAGCAAGAGGTATGCTAATGAGTGAGAGAACAAACATGGCTCTTTGTGTGTGTATGCCCAACATATGATATTGCTTTGCTCCATATGACTGGCCGCAAAGGGTCTCCAATGCTGTCGACATCCCCATCTGTTACAATTTCCAACAAAGGATAAAATGGCTAATTCAGTGATAAATCTGTAACAATTCAAAAGTAATGCAACTAATTTTAACTTTCATGCATGTATATGTGTGCGCTCGTCATATTTTTCACAATAAAAGAAAAAGCTGTCAGGAATTGAACCTGATATCTAACTTATTACGAGCCTAATATTACTGGCAACTACATGAACGGTAGAAGTATTTAGCTGGTAACTAAGTGTCAAATAGTCATCGAAGAAAGAAAAGCAAGAAAAACCCATACTCACCAGCAAGTTAAATGCGAGTACTGATGCCAAAGAAGTGGCGAGTGAAGCAGAAGAAAGAGCCAACGCGCCAAGATGACCAACGAACACAACAGATATGACTTGTAAGCAATACAACAACAAACTCTCGCATATTAAAGGACCTGCGAGCCATATTTGCTTCTTCACTTCCTCAATGATCTCTTCTCTTCCTATTCCTTTTTCTCCGCTATTCTCTCCATTAAAACCAAGACCATCCTCCACAGTTGAACCGATCAGAGACCGTTCATGTTCTCTCTCCATTATTGTTTTTTCTCTTTTTTCAACAATCATGAGACTTAATGATCCAAAACGTTTGATTATGTACCTTATCGTAGTGCTTCACTTTTTTTCCCTACACTTCTGACCTTTCAACCGGCCATTATTGGTGAAAAGTAAGTGCATATTACATTTCCAGTCAGCTCACTAAAGTGATATAATGAATCATTTTCGATATTTTACTGAGAGCTGAGGGGAGGGCATGTTTGGTATATTGAATCTCCTTTTTCCAGTTTCTTTTTTTTTTGGTGAGAAAACGGGGTCAAAGACCCATCTAATTAATAGGCATAAGCCTGGAGTGGTTAACTCCAACAATATCATCCAGCAAGACGATTGTGAACCCGTTCGGGCTGCTAACAATGGATAGACCCCTTCGTTTTTTCCAATTTCTACTTTCTACATAGAGGGGGGTTTTTTAAAATAATGAAACCAATGCATGGGTTTGGCCCAATATTAGAAAGGTGGGAGGGGATTCTGGGTGGCTTCCTTCGTGGCCTGCAACTTCTCTCTAATAGAGACTAGAAAGCTCTATGGAGAAATCATGGTTCAATTTGATCTTGTCTGAGGCAAAATTAGAATACAGATGTGGGCCAAGTAAATCAATGGATAGCCTTGGTCCTATTGAAAATATTAGTGTAAGCAAATACTTGGTTAGAAATGATATGGATAAAAACATTTATAGTTGGAGTGACCGTTCTAGTTATTAGAGTAAAGTTGATCATTTAGTTGGCGTTAAATACATCGGAATTTCATTTCTGATGACACCTTTTTAAGAGTTATTCCATATACTTTGATGGTGAAAATAAAATTTTTGAATTTTTCCTATTTTAGATCCTATGAGTGGGACGACTATCCCATTCTTGGAAGAACAATTTCTGCCTTTCTTGTAATAGTTTAACTATTCAAACACAATCTAGTCCCTAAATATAAACTCCAGAATCTTCAATATATTTGTAGGTGAAAAATTAAGGTTATGTTTGGAACATGAAAACATTTTCTGTTTTCATTTTCTAAAAAATACAAAGAAATTATCATATAGATATGTGTAGTTTATAGAAATGTATGTATGTTTTAGAAAATGAAAATGACAATGGACTTAATATTGAGAACAATTTTTTTTTAATCTCATTTTTAGATCCATTTTCATTTTCATTTTCTAAAACATATATACATTTCCCCTCACAACACATATCTTACATAATAGTTTCTTTGTATTTTTTAAAAAATGAAAACAGAAAATATTTTTTCATACCAAACATAACTCAAGTTTATCCTTTGATGAGATGATACATAAAATCATGACAACATCTTCAATGTAGTGATAGACTCTCCGGATAGCTTTTCTTGCCCGAACTTAGGTATTATACTATTATTATGTAACATGGAGAAAAGCAAATTCTTTACAAGTGGAAATCATTCAATTGAGTAGATAACACTATTACTACGGACTGCACTAGGCAGGCAAACTACACCATGCGTGATATCAGTACACTTAAATTCTGCATTAGCAACTTTGTATCCAGCCAACACAGGGCACTTAGCATCAGATACATCAGATGCAAAATGTTGAACCAAATCAAAAGAGCCAGTCGTGCATAAGATTTCCTATTCTTATTGTCAGTGAATAAGGCAAGGAGACAGAACCTTCCACCCCTTAAAAGGGAATAAATGCCAGTCCTGAGGTGAACCCTCCAGCAGAGAATTATTATCCTCAAAAAGCAGAGGACTTTTTACAGAGTCCTCAAAAGATTGAGACCTGATATCAAGAACAAATAACTTGTCCTGTCCGCCAAGAAACAAACCAATGTCGTGTACATGGGCAGAGTAGCAGGCAAGGGAGCCGGAATGGGATGCTCCAACTTAAGTTTCAGTTGCTTCCATTCATTGTCTTGGACATCATACATGTACAAAATGCGACCAATGTAAGAATTGCAACATCTAAGACAAAGGATCCCTGGATGGTTTGTTCCAAGAATAATCGGCTTGTCAAAATATACGGAGGAGAAGATAGCGCATCCCATTTGTCGCTGCTAGGTTTCAGGACCTCGAAAGATGTAGAATCGGATTTCTCAACGCCTATAGAAAGCACATAGATGCTACCTTCAAGAGAGGAAAAAAAAGGCGTACGCTTGTAATTGTTCAGCTTAGGGCCAGTCATCCATTCATATCCCCCATGAGGCAGGGGGGGTTGATTAGCAACGTCGCAAGTGGACATCGCGGTGATCACCGTACAAGCCACTGCGGCCACCGATTGCGTACATCTTGGACCCAACCATGGTGGAAGCAACCGTGTTTATAACTGGGGAGCAGCCAAATTTTACGTAATCGAAAACAACAACGTGGTAGATGGACCCATCCCTTGGATTGGTGAAGTGGATCTTCAGCACTGCATCGCCGCCCATACCGAAGCACAAAACGCCATCCTTGCACCACTTTTCCCTGGCATCGCTTGGTAATCAGTCCACCAATAAAGTGCCTGCCCACTCCTTAGCAGATTCTTGAAGTGATTCCGTCGGAACCGACTTCATAAATGCCTCAATATATGCAAGGTCCTCAGCAGTGATCTGCTTTTCTTCTCCCCATTCTACGGGCTGCTCCAGCATCCTTGCAATAGTTAACGTAATGCCTTGTTAAAGAACAAAGATGAACGAAACCTAACAATAATTAATCTAATTTGTGTTGTTGAAGATAAAGAACGAAGATAAACAAACGCCAACCTACGCGTGTTTATATACGTCCTTTTTATTTCTCCATTGCCGAGATATATAAGATGTTAATTCTTTTTGTTTTTGTCTTTTTGGGATACATAAGATACCGAACTAACTAGTTGACTAAGCTCTCAAATGTCGCATCATTTGTGCATCTTGCTCGAGAATTGGCAATAACTCCGGGATATTAGTTACCTTCTCTCAGAACATGACGTGCTTCATCACCCATCTTTCATGCGTAAGTGCAACCGCATCATGATTACTCTCGAGCTCGAGCAATGGTGAGAGGGAGGCACTGTCACGGCCGGGTCGGTTACGTGGCAACCGCCGCGTTGCCTCGAAGTATGTGCCGACCGATCACATACTAGAAGCACCGCAAGGTATTAAAATGAATACCATTGCTGCAAAACAACTAAAACTTTAATTAAAAATCATGTAATAAAATAATTAACTTTATAAACAATTTTATAAATAACACCAGTGGATTAATTTAAAAGAAATACTTACGCAACGGAAACTACTAAGCCTAAGCTACCCACATCTTCTAGTGAGCCTCCATTCTATTTGCTGACCTCGTACGCGAATCTGCGTCCATCCACATTGGATACAGGTGAGTGACAAAGGTTCTAAGAATCTCCATTGGGGTTAGGGAAAATAAGGGAAATATAAAATAAAATAAAATAATAATAAAATAAATACTTTTCCTTTCAAAACTCTTTTTTGGTTCCCCAACCGAGAACCCTTTTTCAAAACTCTTTAAATAAATAAATAAATATATATATCACAAATGGACTGGCATCTCTTTTATACTGAAGGCTCGACCCATTGGTTGTATGCCTCAATGCACTGAGGGCTATCTCTTTTCTTTCTAAAATATTTTCACATTTTCTCTTTCTCTAGCTCGTTCCCTCGATGGTGCCCATCACTGTGGTGGAACACAGCTACCTCTGACCCGGCGAGCCTTCCTCCGTGCCTCTCTACTCCAGGCCAGCATATTCTCCGTGCCCCTTCAAAAAGGCGGTCCACGGGAACCTCACATATATTCACCGTGCCCCTTCAAAAAGGCGGTCCACGGAAACCTCATAAGCATGCCTCTCACTCGGTCCAAGCTCCCGCATATATTGGAGCACCGAGGAGTCCTCTCAATCACTCATCTCGCAGGGGTATCGTACCCTCAATTATCATAATAATAATATTTCATGATTATATATATATGTATAAAACATTTATATTTAAAACATATAATCACACACACATAAGTTTGTATATTCCTTTTTAAAACATCCCACTCACTGTGTGGGTATATCACCATGCAAATATGGGTGTGTGTGGATTTCCCATATCCCAAAACTTTTGAAAACATTTTTAAAACCATTGTTCCCTGTGGCTAAACAAAGAAATCTAGGCCACTCACAGTATTGGGAGATTCGTATACTCCCAAATGCTCCATGTAGCTCAACCTCCAGAGCATCGCCGAATTCGATTCACCCGGAGCCCTAATACACGGAAATATACATTAGCATTCATAATTAAATTTATAAATGTACCTACGAGGCTCTAATATAACCTAAGGCTGGGCTTGAATGTGATTTGGGGCTTAGAAAAGTGTCCGGGAGGTTTCGGGGTAAAAATTGGACACTTGGTAAAAAATTACGAAAATGCCCCTGGGGGTCCATGGGCCGCCAACTACGGGCCCAGCTCGACCTGGGTTTGGGCCAAGCAGGCCCCCCATGCGGTTGGGTCAGGCCAGGCCTGTTTCTGGGCCCAAAAGGCCCCACCCATATGAGTTGGGCCCAAATGGCCCAGTTTGGCGCGGGACTGGCCCAAGTCCCGACGGGATCTGGGCTGCGGGTCTCACCTGTGCGGGAGTCGGGCGGCAGCCTCGGGTTCCGAGGCTTTTCCTTGGTTCCTGAGCCCCTCGGTCCATCGATCGACATGAAATTCGAGATGGAGGTTCCTCTTACCTCCCACCACGCGTTTACCGGAGCAGAAACAAGAATCACAAGCTCAAAGTTCCTAGATCTCGAATCTAAACTTAAAATCTAACTAAAAGCTAAACCTAATTTTGAGCTTGGATTTCTCCTAGATCAATGCATGGAGATGCATGAAAACTTAGAAAAACATAGATCAAGAAGTTAAGAACAACATACCAAGAACTCGCCTTGATCTTTGGGTCGGTTTGTCCGGATCGGTCAAAAGTCCAAAATTGCTCCGAGAGAGCAAATAAGAGGAGATAAGAGAGGGAGAAGAGAAAATGAAAGGGGGAGAGCTCATCTCCCCCTATTTATAGCAAGGCCCGACACCGGGTCTACTCGGACCCCGAGCCAAACTTTTTCCCCTCTTTGAAACCTCTCGTAATTTCTATCCTTGGCCCAATCCACCGACCAATTCACCAATGGGCGTCCAATCCACTGGCTATGGACTTAAAGAAGTCCATTTTAATGTTTCCATGCATGGTCACCAATCTCATCTTCCAACTCCGTCTTGTCTTAAGCTTATCTTTTCTTTTGACTTGACACAGCCGGGCCTTTATATTAATTAATTCATACGTCCTCTTGCATTATTCCGTTCGTACCAAAAAGTCGTGCTAGGTCTGGGTGTGTCAAACACTTCTTGTTTTAAGAACTGCACCATCACCTGCAAATCCATCTCCACAATCACCCTAGGAAGTCTCAAGCTTCTAGCCAAACGAAGTCCTCCCTAACACCCCATAACTCTGCTGACAAGCTATCAGTATGGCCTATTGGCCTTATATGCTAGTGGTTGAATTTCCATCCCTTCAATTTTGACCTTTCAAATTCAACCCATTATTGATGTAAAGAAAGTAGATATTTACATTTCCAATAAGCTCAGTGAAGTGATACTAAATGAATCATTTTAATGTTTTACTAAGAGCTGAGGCATGTTTGGTACATTGAATCTCTCTCTCTCTTTTCTTTTCTTTTCTTTTTTTTTAATCATGATATCAATGCATGGGTTTTGGCTCAATAATATAATTAAAGGTGGGAGGGGATTCTAGGTTTCTCCCTCCCTAACCATTCTGCAACTTCCACGGTTTCTATATATATATATATATATATATATAAAATTTTAATTTAATTTAATTTCATATAATTAATGGAAACATAATATATAATAAATTTGTAAAAAAACATATAAAGTAGATAATAGACCTTTACATTTACTCCTACTATATAGTCATGACCACGGTTCGGTTTCGGTTCTGAACTGCCAGTTCCGATTTTTGGTTCGGAACTGTAACCTTTATAAGCGGTTCCTATTCCGATTCCGGTTCCAATCTGGTTTCGGTTCAGTTCTGGTTCCAAACCGAAACCTTAGGCTCTTTTTTCAAAATTTTTTAATTACTTTTCTAAATTTTATTAAATTTTGTTTAAATAATATATATATATTAAAATAAGTAAATTTAATTCCAAATATATAAAAATTAAGTGTTTACGCATCTAATTTTTAAAAAAATTATTAAATGTAATAAATCTTTATAGTTAAACTAACATTATATAAAAAATAAATGATAAATAATAATATAATAAATTTATAATGTATTACTTACATGATATTATTATATAAATATACCATAAAATTTATCTTAAGACATATATATTATACCTCATTATTATTAAATAAAACTATATTACAAATAAGAAAAAAAATTATTTGTAAAAATAAAAAATAATAAAATAATAAAATTGGAACCGAAACCGGAACCGAAACCACCAAAAGAGGAATCGAACCAGAATCGAAACCTTTCCGATTTCGGTTTGGTTTCGGTTCCAAAACTGCAAAAAGGTTCGGTTATGATTTTCTAGGTTTCAGTTTCGGTTCGGTTCCACAGCTCGAATCGAATCGTAGTCACCTCTACTACTATATTTAGCTCTTACCAAATACTATATTCCTCAATTTTATGTTTATTCTTACCTCTTTTATGTTTAATTTTACACTATTTACATTTACTCTTATCACTTCTACATATGTTCAATATTTGTACAAAGTCTCTATTTAAAAGTCACGGTTCCTAATTATGTATTTGTATATAGTTATACTCATGGTTTCAATTGAGTAATTGTACGCAGTTCCAAAAAAATGAATAAATTTTAAATCTTGTACACATTTCTCATTTAAAAGTTAGTATCTTCAATTAAGTATTTATGCACAGTCCCTATTAAATATTTGTACTCTGTCTCCATTTAAAGGTCATGATCTCCAATTATATATTTATATATGGTTCTCATTTAAAAATCATAATCTCCATTGGAGCATTTGTATACGTTCTTCATTTAAAATCATGGTCTTCGAGAAAGAAAGGAACAAATTTTAAATTTTATACACAATTTCCAATTGAAAATTTTAAATCTTGTGCACAAAAAAAAGGAACAAATTTTAAATATTGTGCACAGTTCTCATTTGAAAGTTACGATCTCTAATTGAGTATTTATATATAGTTAAAGTCACAATTCTTAATTAAATATCTGTATATAGTCTTCATTTAACAGTCACGGTCCTACGAAATGAATAAATTTTAAATATTGTATAAGGTTCCCCATTAAAAAGTCACAATTCCTAATTGAGTATTTATATGCGGTCCATAATTGAAAGTCACCATCCCAAAAAATGAAAAAATTTTAAATCATGTACATTAGTATCAATTGAGTATTTATGCACAATCAAAGTTATGATCTCCAATTAAGGTTATGATCTCCAATTGAGTATACGATCCCCATTAAGTATTGAGTATTCATACATAATTCCCATTAAATATCTCTATAGGTGTCCCTATTTAAAAATCACAGTTTCTAGAAGAGGAACAAATTATAAATTTTGTACATAGTCCTAAGAAAAGAATAAATTTTAAATTTTGTACATAGTCCCAAGAAAAGAATAAATTTTAAATTTTGTACATAATCCTTATTAAAAAGTCACGATCTTCAATTGAATATTTCTATATGGTCGTCTTTTAAAAGTCATGGTCCCAAGAAAGGAACAAATTTTAAATCTTATAAGTCTTATTTAAAAGTAATGATCTCCAATGAAAATTGTAGACACTTGTTTTTAAATTTTAATTAGTTAATTAGCTTATTAATTGGTTAATTAGTCAATTAATTAATTGATCATTTTTACAGCAAAAAAAAGAATTAATTAATTGATCATTTCCAAATTTTATTTTACTTATCCTTTTTAAGTTTAGTTTATTTTTGTTTATTACTATTACTTTATTTTACATAATCTAATTTTAATTTTGTCTCATTACCTTGCAGGTAATTTTGAACCAAAACCAGGAAGCCAAAGCCAAGCTGACTCAACTTCCATGCAAGTCAAAAGCCATGCAAAAGCCAACCAAGGCCGTATCTATATGCATATATATTTATAGGTGATGTGGAAAGAATTTTAATTAAAATTGGAACAAGAAGCAAGTATGAACAAAGGAGAGAAAGAGAGAGAGAGAAAGACAAACAAAACGAAAGAAGAGAGATCTAATTATTTCTTCTCTTCATTCGATATCAATTTATAGACGAAATAATTACTATGCAAACTTTGAAAATTTTGCACATGTGAGCCTCACGGTTTGAAATTTTCACATGTGGGCCCCATGTACTATTCATCAATAGTGATATGCACTATTCATTCTGCAGATTTGATATGCACTATTCATCCTGCAGATTTTCACATCTTAGACAATTTACACAACTTGCATTTGTCCACTTTCATAACACTCCCCCTTGGACAAATGCCACTATTAAAATTTGGACGTGTACTGCCTCGTTAAAAACCTTAAGTTGGAAAAATCCAGTGGGAACAAAAACCGAACATAAGGGAAAAAGAGTACAATACAATTAAGTCCGTCTAATATGTCTTCAGGACAACATGTGCTTGTCTTCAGGACAATATAGGTGGGCCTACTTTAGTGGCCTGATTGGACGTGCTATTACTGCCTCATTAAAAACCTTAAGCCGGAAAACCCAGTGGGACAAAAACCGGACAGAAAGAAAAAGAGTACAGTGCACTTATGTCCATAATCGCTCCCCCTGAGATAAAACAAACTACTACTTCTGGAGCATCTAAATTTCCACTTTTGGGGAATTCAATCTTGCATCTTACTGACTTGCCGCATACCAATGCCATAAACTAATTTCTCAAATGTTGATGTTGGCAAAGATTTGGTAAATAAATCTGCAAGAATATCGACGGAGCGAATCTGTTTAACATCAACTTGTCTACTTTCTTGGAGTTCATGAGTATAGAAAAATTTCGGCGAGATGTGCTTGGTCTTATCACCTTCAATATATCCTTCCCTGACTTGTGCAACACAAGCAGCATTATCCTCATAAATTATAGTGGGAGAATCTATCACCGGTTTGAATCCACTAGCATTGTGAAGAATATGTGATATCATAGATCTTAACCAAACACACTCTCTTCCGACCTCATAGAGGGAAATAATTTCAGAGTGGTTGGAAGATGTAGCAACTAGTGTTTGCTTAGTGGAACGCCAAGAAATGGCTGTATCATTATAGCAAAATAGATAATCGGTTTGGGAGCGAGCTCTGTGCGGATCAGATTTATATCCTACATCAGCATAACCTACTAAACCAGAGTTAGTAGTATTCTTAGAATAGAATAACCCCAAATCAATGGTTCCTCGGAGATAACGGAAGATCTGTTTAATCCCATTCCAATGTCTCCAGGTTGGCTCAGAACTGAAACGTGCCAACAAATTTACCGCAAAAGCGATATATGGTCTCGTGTACTGTGCCAAGTACATTAAAGCCCTGATTGCATTGAGGTGTGGTAATTCAGGACCAAGTATATCCTCACTAGATTCTTTAGGATGAAACGGGTCCTTTTGGGGTTCAAGAGACCTTACAACCATAGGGGTGCTCAATGGGTGAGCCTTGTCCATGTTAACGTCTAAGCAATCTCTCAGTGTATGCTGACTGATGGACAAGTATTCCATTCTTTTTGTGCTCAAGCTCTTGACCAAGGCATAGTTTGGTTTTACCCAAATCTTTAACCTCAAACTCCTTTTTCAAATATTCAGCAGTTTCAGATAACTCTTCAGGAGTCCCAATTAAATTCATGTCATCGACATAAACTGCTATAATAGCAAATCCGGTTTCAGATCTTTTAATAAACACGCATGGGCAGATGGGATCATTTATGTACCCTTCCTTAGTCAGGTATTCACTCAAACATTGGTACCACATGCGGCCGGATTGCTTTAACTCATATAAAGATCTTTGCAACTTTATTGAGAATAAGTTGCGGGGAGTGTATGCTTCAGGCATTTTGAAACCTTCAGGAATTTTCATATAGATATTGGAATCTAATGAACCATATAAATATGCCGTCACAACGTCCATAAGACGCATTTCAAAATTTTCTTGGGCAACCCAACTTATATTTAAACGAAAGGTAACTATATTCACTACTGGTGAATATGTTTCATCATAATCTATTCCAGGCCTCTGCAGGAAACCTTGGGCTACGAATCGGGTTTTATACCTCAAGATCTTGTTTTTCTCATTTCGTTTCTGGACAAAGACCCATTTGTATCCAACAGGTTTTACATTGTCGGGGGTTTTAGTAATAGGCCCTAAAAACATTACGTTTGGCAAGGGAAGTCAATTCAGCTTGGATTGCTTCCTCCCATTTAGGCCAATCTTGCCTATGACTACATTCGGTTATAGACCGAGGTTCATAATCATCATTCATAATCTCATGAGCAACTGAGAGAGCAAATGCATCATCGATGATTTTCTCATTTCGATCCCATATCTCATTACAATAACTGATGGAAATTTCAGTATTCCCAAGGTTGGTGATCTTTTCATGGGTTTGTACCACTTCAGGGGCAATATGCTCATGAACTTGTGCCATTTCAAGGGCAATATGCTCTCTTTGAATATTATGTTGTGGCACTTCAGGTGTAATTTTCTTTCCTCGAGAAAGATTAATGTGCTCATCTGGAGCAGAATTATGCTCATCTGGAGCAGATTCTAAATTCCTCCCCCTTCTTTTTCGAGGAATAGTGTCCTTTGATCCCATCGGTCTACCACGCTTCAGGCGCGGGACATTTAGATCCATTTCGGGTGGTTCTACAAGAACATCTATCCTTGCTGGAACATTCGCAGCTGGGATATGAGACTTTGTAACTTTAGCAGTCTCATTAAATGCATCAGGCATTTGATTTGCAATAGCTTGTAAATGGATCAATCGTTGCACCTCATTTTCACATTCAGGTGTTCTTGGGTCTAAATGAGACAAACTTTTCTCATTCCATGAGAAAATCTCAACATTTTTTCTGCTTTCCATATGTGGAAGCTTTTGGTATCCCAAGTGATGGGAATACTGTCTCATCAAAATGACAATCTGCAAATCTAGAGGTAAATAAATCACCCGTCAATGGTTCAAAGAACCAAATAATAGACGGTGAATCAAACCCAACATAAATGCCCAAACGGCGTTAGGGACCCATTTTGGTCCTTTGTGATGGTGTTACAGGCACTTGTACCGTGCAACCAAAGGTGTGAAGATATGACATGTCTGGCTCCTGGCCCAAGACTAATTGAAGAGGGGAATATAAATGAGAAGTAGTGGGGTGCAATCTAATTAAAGATGCAGCATGTAAAACAGCATGACCCCACGCTGAGGATGGGAGCTTTGTCCTCATCAATAAAGTTCGAGCAATAATCTGAATGCGCTTAATCATGGATTCTGCTAATCCATTTTGAGTATGAACATGTGGGACAGGATGTTCAACTTCAATTCCTAATGAAGCGCAATAAGCATCAAAATTCTTTGATGTGAACTCACCAGCATTATCCATTCTTATGCTTTTAATTTGATAATCTGGGAAATGAGCTCGAAGCTTTATTATCTGTGCAAGCAAACGTGCAAAAGCGACGTTGCACGTTGATAATAGGCAAACATGGGACCATCTGCAGGATGCGTCCACTAGTACCATGAAATATCTAAATGGTCCACTTGCAAGCTGAATCGGCCCACAGATATCACCCTGGATTCTATGCAAGAATGAAGGGGATTCATAATCAACCTTTGTCATGAAAGGTTTAGTAATGAGCTTTCCTTGTGAACAAGATTCACAAATGTAATCTTTGGACAACAACACCTTTGTATCTTTTAAAGGGTGTCCACGAGTATTTTTAAGGATTCTTCGCATCATTGTAGCTCCTGGATGACCAAGGCGATCATGCCAAAGTCCGAACACATCAGGGTTCACTAGTTTCCAGGGCATCGTAGCATATGATTCTATAGCTCGTATTGGGACAAAATATAATCCCATACTAGAAGCTTCCAGCTTCTCATGGATGGTCTTCTGGCCCATCTTGTAGGAAGTGATGCAAAGAAATTCCTTATTTTGCTCATTAATTGTTTCTAGATGGTACCTATTACGGCGTACATCTTTGTAGCTAAGTAGATTTCTTTTTGATCTACCGCTCAACAATGCATCTTCAATATACAATGTTGTGCCATTTGGCAAAATAACTGTGGCAGTCCCATAGCCATCTATAATATTAACAGGACCAGATATTGTCTGAACATTTGCCTTGCGCAATGTCACATTTGAGAAAAAGTGTTTGCCACAAAGTATAGAATGCGTTGTAGCACTATCAAGCAAACATATATCTTCCTTTTTCTCAATGTGTCCCATTTGCATTTATCTTGACAATTTCAGGTGTCAAGTTCCATAAAATTTAACAAATTAATAATATGATGCAAAATATAAACCAATAAATATGGAATAAAACTCATGATTTTATAAACCAACAAATATGGATATTGTCCGCTTTGGTACTTCAGGACCTCACGGATTTTATTGACGACCATATTTATTTAATATCTTCCTTGGTAACATAATTATCCAAGGGTATGGCAAAACATAGATGAAAACCCTCAGGATCTATTTCTGGGGACTTATTATTTTCATCAACATTATAAAAAGAAATCAGAAACCTCAAAAGGTTTTTCATTGCCAAGAATATGACAATTTTCATTGACCAAAACCTTATTGACTTCAGCATCAGTCTCAGTTAGGTCAATGGCATGGGTCTCAACATGCTTGCCTTTATCCTTCTGGGATGCTTGGTATAGATCAACCAAATGTCTGGCCGTACGACAGGTACATGACCAATGACCAGTCATTCCACAACGATGACAGGTACTATCATCATGCTTCTTCATGGGCTTTTTACCTTTAGGGTTGTGTGGGGAGTTATTTATATTACCGTTAAATCTCCCACCACCCTTACGGAAGAAATTCCCATGCCTGCCCTCACGGCCTCTAGGACGGCCAACATTCTTACTTGAGCAGACATTTGCTTCAGGAAATGCCTTAGAACCAGCAGGTCTTAAATCATGATTTTTAAGCAGCAACTCATTTGTTTGTTCTGCAGTCAACAAGACTGAGATCAATTCAGAATATGTTTTAAACTGGCGCTGCCGGTATTGCTGTTGCAATACAATATTCGAAGCATGAAAGGTGGAGAATGTTTTCTCTAAAAGCTCAACCTCAGTAAGCTTAACACCACAAAGTTCAAGCCGTGATACAATATCATATAATGCCGAATTATAATCGGACACGGACTTGAAATCCTGCAACCTCAGATGTTGCCAATCATATTGTGCTTGAGGGGGGATGACAGTTTTGGTATGATCGTACCGCTCTTTCAATCTTGTCCATAAGATCAAGGGATCTCGGACAGATAGATATTGAACTTTTAGGCTATCACTTAGATGCCGATGGATAAAAATCAAAGCATTTGCCTTATCTTAATCATTAGCATTTCCATTTTCACCAATGGTAGCTGCAAGACCTTGGCCTTGAAGATGCAGTTCAATATCGAGACACCATGACAAATAGTTATTGCCACTTACATCCAAAATATGGAATTTGGGCTTTTCAATATTTGCTATAATTCTGAAACGAATGGTCTCAATTAGATTGATAACTTCTGGTGTCAAAATTAGGTTGACAACTTCTGGTGTCAAAAATGTTTAGAAGTAAATCTTTACACAATAAAAATTTAAATTATCTAGTGTAAAGAAAAAAGTTAAATAAAATAATGGAATCAAACCTTAAGAACTTACCAAGCTTTAAATTTGCTTCACTTTAGAATACTCGTGCAAACTTCAAAATTGCTTCTCTTTAGAACACTCGTGCTGATAACATAATGTGGAAAGTATTTTAATTAAAATTGGAACAAGAAGCAAGTATGAACACAGGAGAGAAAGAGAGAGAGAGAAAGAGAAACAAAACAAAAGAAGAGAGATCTAATTATTTCTTCTCTTCATTCGATATCAATTTATAGACGAAAAAATTACTATGCAAACTTTGAAAATTTTGCACATGTGGGCCCCACGGTTTGAAATTTTCACATGTGGGCCCCATGCACTATTCATCAATAGTGATATGCACTATTCAATCTGTATATTTGATATGCACTATTCATCCTGCAAATTTTCACATCTTAGACAATTTACACAACTTGCATTTGTCCACTTTCATAACAATAGGTACACATATATATATATATTTACGTATATATATATATATATTTTGTGTATATATATTTTTATATGTGTGTGTATATATATACATATATATATATATGTATATATGTATATACTCCAAAGGCCATGTACATCACTAGCACTTCCTCATCAACCACCCAACTTTGTTTTGCTACCTTCTATAACACGCGGCAATGTGAGTGCAAGTCACTGTGTGAAATAGCTTTTACAGTTGAAGGATTTGATTTTAATGGTGGGGTTGGTCTTGTCCCTCAAAGTTGCAAAGCCAACAATTGTTGACTTCATGAACCACGATTTTTGTTTGTTGTTCTTTGATTCTATTTGGATCAAATTTTGCTGTGGAGCCAACAATTGTTGACTTAATCAGCCACAAATTTGGTTTATTGTTCTTTCTTTCTATTCAATCATTTTGTCATTTTGTTTTTATTTCTTTTGAATACTTCATTGCTTTCCATCGTGTTTTCCATTTTGGTGTGGAGCCAACAATTGTTGACTTAATCAGCCACAAATTTGGTTTATTGTTCTTTCTTTCTATTCAATCATTTTGTCATTATGTTTTTATTTCTTTTGAATTCTTCATTGCTTTCCTTCATATTTTCCATTTTTTCTGTGGAGCCAACAATTGTTGACTTAATCAGCCACAAATTTGGTTTATTCTATTCGTACAAGAGCAGCGACATTTTCATTTTTGTTTTGGAGCATCAGTCGAAATTCTTACACTCCAAACCCTGAAAAAAGAGTTTCAACTCTTCAAACTTTCTGCAGTTATTGTCGCTAACAAAGCAGTTAACTTGTCAAAGCAACCAAAAGCCATGCCACCTTGCCCATGCAGAGGAATAAAAGAAAGAAACCAAAGTCACAAAGAAGGACAAAGGTTACGCCATTAAAGAAAGAGAGGCTGGGCCATGCATCTCTTCTGATATGACAAGTGCATCAACTTTCTAGCTTTAAACCTGTCACATTTCTTGGTTTTTGTATTAATACTCTATACCAAGTGTGTGAGATTTTCAAAAAGGCTAAAAAGTGGGACATTCTAGGGGGGATGCAGCCAATTTCTCAAGAGATGGCCAGTAATTCCATTGCTGCAACTGACTAAAAGGCCAGCAATTATCGAAGCAAATGAGCTCTCCTTCTACTTCCACCGTGCTTTTTTCTTACTGCCGTAGAACCAAATCCCTTGCCTTTGCTAATTCCTTCACTGGAATAAATTAACTATTGCGCTGGTGAAGTTAGAGCCCGGGCTATATATGTTAAACTTCAAATGGAGATATGGTGATGTTTGTATATATATAATGCTTGCCACTTAATCAGTCATCATGCAAATATATATATATATATAATACCAAAAGCCACCAACGTTTCTCACTCTTTCTTTTAGCTTTATTTTATAATAAAAAAAAATGTTCTTCCCCACCACACTCCATTATTCACCAATATAATTGTTGTGAAGGGTCCCCTGAAGAAAAGTCCACAAATTTCAGCGTATGCCAGCACATCACCTTGAACAGCTGCTCTTTCATGCAGCTGGATACCCCTTCAAGACAAAAGAAAATGAAAGTAGCCAATCAAAGCAGAGGAATGGAGGGTTAAAAATAGGAAAGCATGACCAAAATAATAGGAGCCATCAGATGAGAAAGAAAGGAAGAGGGGTAGCCAACGGATTAAAAAGAGAAGAGAGGCATAAAAAGGCTAACTTTCAGCACATTTAAAAGGGAGGCAATTTTCTTTCGGTTTTCGCTAAAAAAAAAAACAAAAAAGCAAGGTTTTCAAAACAGCAAAAAAAGAAAAAAGAAAAACAAAGCTTCTTTAAAAAAAAAGAGAGCATTTCCTCGATATAGAAAGGCTGGCCGAAGGAAGAGAAAGGGGTGAGTTTGTTTTTCAAACATAAGCTATTCTTCCCTCTAAAACAAAAACAGCCATTATTTTGGATGGCTCTTTTGTTTCCGTTTTGGAGAAAAGAAACCACTTTGAAAAACTTCTTTCTTTTCTTTCTTTCTTTCTGAAGTTCTTTTTGGTAAGCAAAACTCCCATCCTCAAAGGGTAAAAATTCTTTTTTTCATTGTAAAGCCATCATCGTCAGCTCTTATGATTATATTTTTGCCTTTCCCTTTGGTCTGATTATGTATAAAAAAAGGAACCATTTTTGCTGTTTTTAGACTGTTCTTTGTGATTCATGAAACCTGATATGAAGTTTTCTTAACTCAAGTTTTCGTTTTGAATAATGGAAATCCTATTTCTTCTTGTTGCTATAAACGTGAATATATGTATTGAACTATGTTTGCCTGTTTAAGTTTGTCAAGTTCTTGCTGATCGGCTATAGTTAGTCTGTTTTACAACTCTCTCAATGTTCCTTATAGTTCTCTGTGTTTAATATGTATGTTTTATGATATCGGCTTTATTTGAATTTGATTTTGATCATAAAGTTCTCATCTTTAGACCTGTTTAGGCTTAAAAATTTAATTTTGACTGTAAAGTCCGTATCTTTAAGACCTGTTTAGGCTTAAAAATTTAATTTTGACTGTAAAGTTCTCATCTTTAAACCTGTTTAGGCTTAAAAATTTAATTTTAACTGTAAAGTTTGCATCTTTAAAACCTGTTTAGGTTAAAAATTTAGTTTTGACTGCAAAGTTTGCATCTTTAAAACCTGTTTAGGTTAAAAATTTAGTTTTGACTGCAAAATTTGCATCTTTAAAACCTGTTTAGGTTAAAAATTTAGTTTTGACTCTAAAGTTTGCATCTTTAAAACCTGTTTAGGTTAAAAATTTAGTTTTGACTGTAAAGTTTACATCTTTAGAACTTGTTTAGGTTAAAAATTTAATTTTGATTGTAAAGGTTGCATCTCTAAACCTGTTTAGGTTAAAAATTTAATTTTGACCGCAAAATTTGCATCTTTAAACCTGTTTAGGTTAAAAATTTAAATAAAAATTAACCTTGGTCATAAAAAATTTTTATTATTGTATTTTTAAGTTTGAATAGATGCATATTTAGTCTAATATTTAATTATGATTTTGTTAAATTTCTTTCTTGCCCTTAAATCCATGTTTGTCTTAATTAAAATTTAATCATGTGTGTAAAATTACTCTTTTGCCTTTGTCTACATGTTTGTTAAATCATGAATTGAATTTTATATAAAATCGTATTCTTTGACCTAATATGTGTGTTTGTTTTAATTAAGTTTACTTTGTATTATGTAATTAATTGTGTATATATGTACTAACCCATGTTTCTTTGTCCCATTCCTGCATAATTAAATTTAGAACATTGATTTTTAAAAATTCATATACATGGGGTAACCGGAGGGTACCTCGGGAGTCCGAGGTTTCTGAAGGTTTTCCCCGATGAAAAGTTTTCTCGGTGTCTAATCGGGAGTCCGATCGGGCCCGGGAGAATTTTTCATCCCTTCAAAATTAAAAAATATGTTTTTCATGTAATTTTCATAAAAAGCATGTATCATGTTTATAATTTTCTTTAATTTCTTAAAATTTGCAAATGAACTCCAAAAATTTTCTTTTTACAAAAAGGAATGTTAATTCCATAATCTTTTATTTTTATTTATTTTATTTTATTTTTAATTTTATGTTTTATTTTCATTTCATTTTAAGAAAATCTCTTGTTTAAGAGGCCCAATTAAATTGAAAGGAATGTTCATTCCGACATTAAGTTTTTAAATTTCGGATTTAACTTTTCTAATGGGATTCTTATCCCACATTAAAAGGAATATTTATTCCAACATTTAAAATTTTTTTTTCTTAAGATGATTTAAACACATTTTATTATCATTTTCCAAGTAAAATATTTTTAAGACTTTTGTGGTACTGATTTCCGGGGGTCTTGGGGGTGCTAATCCTTCCCCGAGCGTAACCGACTCCCGAACCTGAAATCTTTTTCGTAGATCAGTTTCTTTCCTTAACTTGACGTAATCTTTCTAGATTTACGTTGAGTTTAATAAGTAGGTGACTAACCACACCTATTAAAAATAAAAGGTTAGTGGCGACTCCATTTGTTTTTCAACTGTTTAGTCCCGAACATTTTTCACACCATATCGTTTATCGTCGGAGCGATAAAACGTCTCGACAAAAATATTTGTAAATAGTACTCATTTAAAAGTTTCGGTCCCCAAATATAAATTTTTGTAATACATGTCAAATTGTTTTTTGGTTTATAAGTATCTATTTAAGAAGAAAAGAATTATAATAATTACAAATTAAAATACTTACTAATAGGAATTGTAAAAAATTGTCTTCAAAGACAAATTTTAGTAATATTTTATGGTAAATTATTTTATGAGTTTATGAGTACAGGAATTAACATGAAAAAATTATAATAGTTATGAATTAGATTTCTTACTAATAGGAGTTGTTAAAAAATGTAATAGTAAAATATGAGTTTATGAGTTGCCATTTAAAAATCACGATCCCTAATTGAGTATTTGTACAAAGTCTCTATTAAGTATTTGTACACAACAAACCCATATAAAAGTCATGATTCCTAATTGAATAATTGTACACGATCCTAATTGAGTATCTGTACACGATCCCCATTTAAAAATTATAATCCCTAATTAAGTATTTGTATACGTTTTTCATTTAAAAGTCATAGTCCCCATGAAAGAAAGGAACAAATTTTATATACAATATGCGATTTCATCAAAAAGTTATAGTTCTAAATTGAGTATTTATATATAGTCTCTATTTAAAAGTCACGGACCCAAAAAAAAAATTTTTAATCTTGCACGTTGTTTTCATTTTAAAATCACGATTCTGAATGGAGTATTTGTGTACTATTAAAGTCATAAATTCTAATTGAGTATTTGTACAAAAGTCCTCATTTAAAAGTCATGGTCCCTAAGAAATAAATAAATTTTAAATCTTGTACATTATCTCTATTAAAATGTCAAGATTCCTAATTGAGCATTTACGCGTAGTTCTAATTTAAAAATCACAATCTAAAAAAGAACAGATTTTAAATATTATACATGTACAGCCCCCATTTAAAAGTGACGATCCCTAATTGAGTATTTGTACACGGCGTGCATTGACTATTTGTGTACGGTTCTTAAAAGAGGAGCAAATTATAAATTTTGTATACAATTCCAAGAAAAGAATAAATTTTAAATCTTATACGTAATCCCTATTAAAAAAGCACGATCTCTAATTAGGTATTTTCTGGTTTATGAATTATTAGTATTATTTCACGGCAAACTATTTTATGGATTTGAGTACCAATTTAAGATGAAAAGAACTTTAATATTTATGGATTAAATTTCTTACTAATAGGAGTTGTAAAAAAAATGGTAAAATATGAAGATTATGAATGTTTAAATTTATATATATATATATATTTATATGTAAGCTAATTAAAGTCTTTTCTGAAATAGGAATTTTAATTATTAAGAGTTTTATTATTATCAACAATAGTATTCTCATTCATATTTATTTATTATATTTTTCTCAATTATATATAATTTTTTCTTAAAAGATAATTTACTGTAAAGATGGAGACACAAATATATTTACTATACTAATAAATTTTACATAATCTAAATAAAATCATTAATGTAAAATTTAATAATAATAATTTAATAAAAGAGAACCGGGGGAAGCCTCGGGCTAATATTCTAGTTATACTAAAACAATGAAACTCTTTTACTTTCCACCAGTACTACCTTGCCGCAAAAGAACCTTCTCTTCTTTTCATTAATTCAAGATATAGCTAGTAACACTAATCTACAGATATATTCTGGTTGCTATTTTGATTTTCCTAAATTTACATAAAAGCATTGGAATATCTTCAAGAAAATTTCTCTCTTTTGCTTTACTAGGTTTCAGAATTACTCTATCACTTTTCACTACAAGAAAAAGGCGAAATAGCCACGGAAAACAGGGACGGATTTTTCCGTCCCTAATTTACCAAAGGAAAAAAAAATCCGTCCCTAAATCCGTCGCTAAAGAGTAGAACGGAGAAATAGGGACAGTAAAATAATCCGTACCAAAATCCGTTGGAAAATTAGGGATGGATTTAGGAAGGGAATAAATTAGGGACGGAAATTAAGGCAAAACAAATGGAATAACTTTGGGATGGTTTTAGGGACGGTTTTAGCAACCGTTTTAGCGACGGATAGAGTGAGATAAATGGATGAATATCTGCCTTATTTTAGGGACGGTTTTAGGGACAGATTATCAAAATCCGTCCCTAATTCCGTCCCAAATGTCAGCCACGGAAAAAATTATATTTGGCCAGCCAAAACTGTGCGTTTTGACTGGCCATGTTTTTAGGGTTCTGCTAAGTTTTCTCCGCCTCCCTCCCCATCTTCTTACTTCTTTCTTCTTCATTCTCTCAATTTTCCCATAAGAAAATACTAGTAAAAGTCAAGTTTTGTGTTGCTTTGGTGGAAATCAAGGTAATATCTTCAAATCTCTTTGTATATGACTTTATTTTGATGATTAACATATGTTATAAATTAAGGAATTAGATAATATTCAGATTTTGATGATTATTTTTAAATTTGAATGTTGAGTTTTGGTGATTTTTTCCATATGTTAGTGTAAAAGTGTTAGATTTCTTTGAATGTTAATTGATGAGGGTTATAAAATTGTTAGATTTCTTTGAATGTTATTTGATGAGGGTTTAGGTTTATTGTGATGCTTATTAATTTTATTATGTATGTTACATAAAGTAATTAAAATTGAATTACATAATTGTGAGTTTATTTGTGATTGGGTTTAGGTGTAATATTTATTTCGTTGTGTATAATTGTTTTAATTAATTGTAACTTAGTATTTGATATTAATACGATTCATATTTCGATTATTGTAATTGTAGAACTTTGATTGAATGGAATTACTTTTATTGCATTTGTTGAGTATTATTTAATTGCAAGAACTTACATTAAGTATCTTATTTTATATTGTGTGCAATGTAGTTTTTATTTCGCTCAAAATGACCAAATATAATTGAGTTGAAAAATGTAAAAGAAACTTCTTCATATATTTCATAATTCATTGTAGATTTTCATTGCAGTTGTTAACAGTATCGAATAGGGTTCGAGGATAGTAATCGAACTAAATTTGTGGGATATTTGACAGGAGAAATGGAAGAGTTGATATGCAGTCGACAATGGATGTATCATCGGAAGGAACCAGGAAAGAAGGGTGTAACCGACGAGTTTATAGTTGGTGTTGGAGAATTCATTAGTTGGGCAGCAAGTCAAGACGCGTCTTGGAAAAATGGGGAAGAAATTCATTGTCCCTGCACTAAGTGCAATAATATGCACTTCTTTTTACCAATGAGGGTTGCACAACATTTAATACTACGTGGATTTAAGGAGCATTATTGGAATTGGGTTAGTCACGGAGAACCATTGTGTAGTATTGAAAATAACGAGCAGCAGCAGCAGCACGAACAAGTATCATTACCGGATGAGATGTCACATTGGGGTTGCTATGATGACATGACATGGGATCAGCGTATGGTTTTTGATGCTGCACGATCGAGCTTTGCCCAAAATAATGAAGACGAGCCCGGACCCAGTGGAGAAGCAGCAAACCAGTATGGATATGAGCAAGATCCATTCACAGAGCAACCTGTGACACAGTTGGACGACAAGTGGTTTGACATCGTGCAAAATGCGGAGCGGCCTTTGTTTGAGGGGTCTAGTAAGTCACAGTTGTCTTTTGCTTCCACCTTGTTAAATGGGAAGTCGGAGTTTAACTTGTCTGAAGGTGCATTCAATTATTTTTGTGATGCCATCAGGAAAGTATTGCCGGAGGAAAATAACTTTCCTCCAAACTATTATCAACATAGGAAAACCATCAATGAATTAGGTTTACCTGTGGTAAAGATTCATGCGTGCAAGAATGGGTGCATGTTGTACTGGAAGGAACCTTCAAACTCTGATTGCTGTCGGTTTTGTGGTGAACCTAGATTCAAGGACACAAGTCGACGTGGGGATAGAACTCGTAAAAGAATTCCGACAGCCATTTTGAGATACTTGCCACTGACTCCTCGGCTGCAACGGTTGTACCATACCGCAGGCATAGCTGAACAAATGACGTGGCATGCTACACATGAAGCTCAAGATGGGGTTATGTGCCATCCATCCGATGCCGAGGCATGGAAGCATTTCGACAGGACATATCCTAATTTTGGTTTAGAAGCTCGAAATGTTAGATTGAGATTATGCACAGATGGTTTTGCACCGCATGGGCAATTCGAAAGGACCTATTCTTGCTGGCCAGTTATTGTAACTCCTTACAACCTTCCTCCGGGTACGTACATGAAGAGCCCTTACATTTTCTTAACATTGATCTGTCCGGGTCCAAAAAACCCGAAGAAAAACATAGACGTATTCTTGCAACCTCTGATTGATGAATTGAAGCAATTGTGGGAAGATGGGATCTCGACATACGATGCTTCGAGGAATGAGCATTTTCGCATGAGGGCTGCTCTTATGTGGACCATTAATGACTTCCCCGCTTATGGCATGCTATCCAGGTGGAGCACCGCTGGAGTACTAGGAAGTCCTGTATGTATGCAGGAGATCAGAGCATTCGTGCTTCCACATAGTAGGAAGACGACTTATTTTGATTGCCATAGGTGCTTCCTTGACTCGGATCATCCGTATAGGAAGGATAAGAAGTCTTTCCGCCGTGGTCGAGTTGAGAGGATGGCTACACCACCAAGGTTGATAGGGGAAGAAATATATGGACACGTTTGGCATTTTCCCACAGCTATGGATGAGCCAATTAATATGCCTGAATATTATGGCACCCATCACAAATGGACTAAGAGGAGTATTTTTTGGAATCTTCCTTATTGGAAAACAAACTTGATCCGCCATAACCTTGATGTTATGCATATTGAGAAGAATGTTTTCGATGCAGTGTTCGGAACTGTCATGGACTTGAAAGGCAAATCAAAGGACACTTTAAATGCCAGAAAAGACATCAGTGCTATATGCTTTCGAAGTTCAATTGTAGTTGATCCTGAAAGTGAGCAACGCACCAAACCTAAAGCTATCTATAATTTGTCCAAAACACAGAAGACAACTATTCTAATATGGTTGAGGAATTTAAAGTTTCCCGATGGGTATGCCTCAAATATTGGGAGATGTATTGACATGACTGAAGAGAAGGTTTCCGGCATGAAGAGTCACAATTGCCATGTCTTTATGCAGAGACTGCTTCCAATTGCATTCAGAGAGATGTTGCCTCCTAGTGTGTGGAACCCTATGATCGAACTTAGCCTCTTTTTTCGGTGCATATGTTCGAGTATGCTGGACATTAATAAGGTTCGAGATTTGAATGAGAAAGTTCCGATCATTCTTTGTAACTTGGAGAAGGTTTTCCCTCCAGGCCTGTTCGATTCAATGGAACACGTGGTTTTTCACTTACCATACGAAGCATTAGTTGGAGGGTTGGTTCAATTCCGATGGATGTATCCCTTTGAAAGGTAAACCAACAACTTTTTTATTTTGAGGACACCTAATAATTTGAGTGTTCATAATTTCTTTGAACAATGTGTATACGTGCATCCTAGTACATATTTGTTTAATTGAATTCATATAGGTTCCTTCACCAACTAAAGAAGACAATTCGTAACAAGGCTCACGTTGAAGGATCAATTTGCGAAGCTTACATTGCACAGGAATTTAACTACTTCGAGCAAAATTACTTTAATTCTGACGTGTATTGTCACACTAAGCGACCCAGGCGCAATGATGAAGGATTAGCCAATGAGTCTCTCAAATCGTTCTCCATTTTTAACTATCCAACCCGATTTCAGGGTAAGGAGAAAACGAAGTGGCTTGGTGAGAAAGAACAACGTGTAGCGCATACGTATGTTTTGCGAAATTGTCCGGAGGTGCAACCCATCCTTAAGTAAGTTAATAGCAGTTTTTCCCAAGGAAATTGTTTATTTCATTATATGTTGTTTGTTTCACTTATACCGATTTGTTTTTACCCCAGCTCCTTTGTCCAATATTATCGAAATGATGGATTCGATCAGCATACCATTGATGATTCGATTGAGGCCCATTTCGCCGATTGGTTCAAGCGATATGTTAGTATAGTTCGATTTTGATAATTAAACTGTTTAGAGATTTTTAGAGATTTAAGGGTATTAGTTTGATTATTCTAACTCTTGGGTTATCACATACAGCTTGATGCACCGGTTAATTGAGCAAAGCATATTGATGACTTGCCGGTGCTTATGCTACTTGCTTGGCCACCTTCAAGGAAGGCAACCTCTTGGCCCGGTGTTTATAAACGGGTATAACTTCCACACTCTTCAACGTGGAGCTGGCAAAGCCACAATGAATTGGGGTGTTTGTGTTCGAGGCACAAATACGGACGATCCTTCCACCAGTTATTATGGCCTCCTGAAAGATGTTTTGGTCCTTGAGTATAATTCTTCAGACAGTATGGCCATAGTTGTTTTGTTCGAGTGTGATTGGTTTGACCCTATCCACGGAATGAAGGTTCATCAAGATTACAAGTTGGTTGATGTCCATCGGCAAAAGATGTATCAGAAATATGATCCATTTGTTTTAGCACAACAAGCCATTCAAGTTTACTTCTGTGATTATCCGGGAGCTATCAGAGATAGAGCTAATTGGTTGGCCGTCTGTGAGACAAAATCGAGGAGAGTTGTTCAGAATGTTACTGAAGAAGTTGAGGAGGATGCTCCATACCAAAATGAAAAGATCGTGCAAACCCCAGCTGTTACCACTAATACAGATGCAATACAATTGTTTGACATGGCTGGTATCAACTCAGCTGTTGACTTAGGGGAGGTTCAACCAATCACGGAATTGGACGACTCGGAGGATGAGTTCAATTCAGCAGAATCAACAAGTTGCTCCGATGACATTGATGATGATGCTGGATATAATCCAAATGAATTTTAACTTGCTTTGTACTAGGATTGTAATGACCCACTTTTGCCATTATAGGTATTTCGCCAACTGCATTAGCAACATGTTAAGTTATGTACAAGTTCATGCAATCTGAGAGTGATGTTATTATAATTATATAGTGCGAAGGGAATAAACTAATACCCACCTCTAGGTAATTCTACAAAGATTTCATAGAAAGTAATTAGGGACAGATTTAGGGACAGACAATAAGAAATCCGTCCCCAAATCCGTCCCTGACATAAGTCATTTCATATAACGGTATTAGCAACGGTTTTAGCAACGGCAATACAAAACCGTCCCTAATTCTGTTGGAACGCTTGTTTGACCTTTGAATATTAGCAACAGATTTAGGGACGGAAATAGTCTAATCCCTCCCTAAATCCGTCCCTAAATAAAGGGTTTAAACCCTAAACCGAAACCCTAAATTAGTATTTCTGTCCCTAATTCCGTCCCTATATATTGATGTTAGGGTTTAAGGACTTTTTGGTACCTCAAACCCTACGGTTTATTTGTAAACCGTCCCTAACGACGATATCCGTCCCTAAAACCGTTGTAAACACAATTTCCGTTGCTATAACCGTTGGAACTCATCAATCTCGTATAATATCGATAGAAGGCCTAAACCGGCTCATTCGTCTTTCAATTTACCATTCACCAACTATAAGCTATCAGAGGTATGTAGATGAGAGTATCAGAAAGTTGGATCACTTATCGGAAGCCTCTACAGACTTTAAATTTGTTTGGAACGAAGAGTACTTGATATGTTAGTAACATAAGTATAGTATTTAACAAATACGTTTGTATATTTCATATAAAACCGATATAGTTTAAAGTTTACACCTAGGTAGTGGGTTATTTTGACCAAATTGCATATATAATTGAAAGTAATTGTCTACGTTCTTCATTTAATTGGAAATCAGTTAAAAAAACCAATTTTTAAAAGTAGGGATAGATAAAACCGTTACTATATCCGTCCCTGTATGAAATATCCGTCACAATTTCCGTCCCTATTCGCTAACTCAGCCTATTATTAATAATCATTTAGGAATGGACTTAGGGACAGAAATTGGGATTTCCGTCCCTAAATCCGTCCCTATATTAAATAATATGGCGCGTTATTTATACCGCCAAACGTTTTTTATTTAATATAGGGACGGATTTAGGGACGGAATTCCAATTTCCGTCCCTAAGTCCGTTCCAAAGCGAAAATAATTGGCGCGTTTGTTCCCGCCAATTATTTTGGGTTTCCACTAGGGACGGAAGTTGGGACGGAATTTTTGAAGTTTAAAATTTCGTCCCAAATACCGTCCCTAAATGGAGTTCTTTTATCCTCAATTTTTTTTTAAAATCAGCGGCTTAGAGACGGATTTAGGGACGGAAATTAGGATATCCGTCCCTAAATCCGTCCCAAAACTGACCCACTTTTGAACGACTTTCTGTATTCCAGCTTAATATTAGGGACGGGTTTTGGGACGGTTTTTTGAATTTTTACTTATTTAGGGACGGAATCAGGGACGAATATTTGAAGTACCGTAACTAAATCCATCCCTAGGTGCAACGACCTTTCAGTCTTTAGTTGTGGACAGTTGTTAGTTAGGGACGGATTTAGGGATGGAGTTTAGGGTTTTTTATTCTTTTAGGGACGGATTTAGGAAAATCCGAAGCTAAATCCGTCCCTAAATCCGCTCCAATTCATTAAATAAAGTCGGGCCCGACCCTTTCCCCCCATTTCTTTCTTCTTCTTTCTTCTTTCTTCTTCATCTCTCCTTCTCCTCCTCCCCCACCCCGCGAACCAGTCGCCGTGCGCAGCGCTCCCTGACACTGCCGGCCGCCATTTGCTCCGTCACAGGTGGTGGTTCTGCTCCTCTGATTGCCGGCGACGCTATCCCGCTTCAAGCCCGATCAAATTCCGTACAATGACGGTATAAATTCAACTAATTTCTTTAATTTAGTTTTCTTGTTGTTAATTTTTAAAGTTTGTTTTGGTGTTTGATGCAGTGTTTGGTATTATTAGTTAGAATATTTCATAGTTTAAATATATATTAATTACTAAAAATACTAATTACAATAATTAGTATTATTAGTTAGAATATTTCATAGTTTGGTAATTAGTATTATTATTTTAAATATATAATAAATAGTAATAATACTAATTACTCTAATTAGTATTATTAGTTTGAATATATAATAATTACAAATTACTCTAATTAGTATTGTTTTTATAAATATATAATAATTAGTAATAATACTAATTACTCTAATTAGTTTAACTAAATAATACTTTGTAATACTATTAATTACTCTAATAACTTAACTTGCTTTAACTAATAAATAATTTGTAATATTACTAATTACTCTAATTAGTACCATTAATTTATAGATATAATACTTAGTAATTAAACTAATTAGTGTAATTAGTCAAATTAGTTTAAATATTAACTCATTAGTAGTTAATTTAATAAGTTTAAATATTAAATATTAATTAAAATCTAATCACTTTGTTAATATAATTATAGTACGTATAATTACTTTAATAATGTCAAACATAAAATACTAATATATCTAATTAGTTTCAATATTAACCCATTAGAGCAACGTTTAACTATAGTAATGCATTAATGGTATAATAATTATTTAAAAAATAAATACTAATTTCTTTAATTACTTTAACTAGTTGTTCATTAATAAATAGTTTAATAATTATATAACCATTAAATACTAATTTCTTTAATTAGTTTAATAATTACTCAAATTAGTAAATAGTTTAATAATGTCAACCATTAAATACTACTTAGTTGAATTACTTTAAATATTAAATCATTAGTAATTAGTTTAATCGGTTGAATAATTAAATAATTATATTTACTTAATCATTTTAATTAAATAATACTATTCAATAATCATTTTAATTAAATAATTTATTTAATAAAATTACTTACTTAGTTGTAATTATAAAATTTGTTAATTTTAAAACTAATACATAATTGTAATAAAACTAGTTTATTATTAATGATAAGCCACAATTTTGTAGAGTTCACAGCACGATGATCATCCCTCGAGTTCCGGTCGAGGTCGAGGCCGAGGCCGAGGTCGACCGGCCAGTTCTGGTCGAGGGGGCTCCGGGACTCAGTCACACCATTCCGGATTAGGATCTCCCTCAGTCGGTCATCCTGCTTCGCGATTACCACCACCTCCACCCACCGTTCTACCTCAGGAGACGTTGCCATCCCCACTTGTTCCGGCTCCGCAGCATACACAGGTGGTTTTCAATATTTATTCGGCAAAAAATTGATTAACTGTCATGAATGTTCTTATATATAATTAATTAACTAACAAGTTTGTTATAATATTTCATACTTAGCCGACGTCTGGATCAGCGGTTCGATCTCATTCCCCATCACTTCCGTTGCTTCCGGATATTGGTCTACACTCCTCCATCCCTACATCTAGCCATGCTCCTCCAGCACAGAGTTATGGTGCATCTCTATCTCCATCTCCATCGCCAGTTCAGGAGGTGACAGTCGGAGGATTGACATACCGCCTTGTGTAGCCAGCACAGACGCCTACTTCCCAGCGAGCCTCGTCTTCCCACACTGCCCCGTCATCTTTCATGCCTACACCTACCTCCCAGCCCTCCCAATCCCCCCAACCAGCCCAGCCCGCCCAGCCATCTCAGCCTGATGTGTCCGGCCCATCTCAGCTAGATCCCCCAACACCGATGACAGTGGCCCAGATTTACGAGTAAAATCTTAACTTTTTTTAATTTTATAATGATTCCTAATTATATTTACTTGTTTTTCTTACTAACTACCTTTGATAATGGAATTTTGAAGGGATGAGAAGACAAACAAGAGGGCAAAGACAGAGATCAAGCATATCATCTACGGACATTGGATCGAGCTGTGGTTGTCCTGGATGAAGGTTCCGCACGAGACGCGCACCCGTATGTTCGATTTATGGATGGTAAGTCGAATGGAGTGGGCTTTGATATGAGACAATTGGATATGATGTAGGAATGAGCAACAGACAGCACTCTCACTTAGCTCCGAGATTCCCTCAATGCAGTCGGCGGTATGCCCCCCATTGAGCCCCATCCCACGTAGGTGAAGAACCAGATGACAGTGAAACATGGACAATGTATTTTGATGGGGCATCAAATGCAATCGGCCATGGCATTGGGGCAGTTCTGACATCCCTAGATGGAAATCATTTCCCAGCAACTGCGAGATTAGATTTCAGATGCACCAACAATGTAGCCGAATATGAAGCATGTGTTCTTGGTATTCAAATGGCTATAAAAAGAAGAGTTGAGATTTTGAAAGTGTATGGTGATTCTGCACTTGTGATCTATCAGTTGAAAGGTGAATAGGAGACAAGAGATTCAAAGTTAGTCCTTTATCATGACTATATCAAAGATCTCGTAAAGAACTTCAAGGAGATCTCTTTTTCATCATTTACCTCGAGAAGAGAAGAAAGTTGCTGATGCCTTGGCCACATTGGCCTCCATGTTCAAAGTTGATTCAGATACAGAGATTTTGTCGATCAAGATCGAGTTAAGAGGTGAGCTGGCACATTGCATGAATGTTGAGGAAGAAGAAGATGGCAAACCTTGGTACCATGATGTTGTACAGTTCCTAAAGTACCAAAAATATCCTGATCATGCATCAGAGAACGATAAGAAGATTATCCAAAGATTGTCGATGAACTTTTACTTGGATGGGGAAATTTTGTACAAGAAAACCCGTGATCAAGTCTTGTTAAGGTGTGTGGCAGCTAAAGAAGCTCAAATGATTATGAGTGAAGGGCATGAAGGAGTCTGTGGAACTCATGCTAGTGGACACAAATTGGCTAGGCAGATTATGAGATCCGGCCATTATTGGTTAACCATGGAATCAGATTGCATCAATTACACAAGGAAATGTCATAAATGTCAGATTTATGCAGATCAAATTCATGTTCCTCCGAATCCTCTTCATGTTATGGCATCAACTTGGCCTTTCTCTATGTGAGGAATGGATGTTATCGGCCCAATTACTCCGAAAGCTTCAAATGGTCATCAGCACATCTTTGTTATGATTGATTATTTCACCAAATGGGTTGAAGCAGCCTCGTATGCCAGTGTTACGGAGTCTGTGGTTGCTAAATTTTTGAAGAAGGAGATTATCTGTAGATATGGCCTCCCGGAGAGAATCATTTTCGATAACACTCAGAATCTGAATAGTAAAATGATAGAATCACTATGTTCTCGGTTCAAGACCATTCATAGTAACTCCACACCATATCGGCCAAAGATGAATGGGGCAATGGAAGCGGCTAACAAGAATATCAAGAAGATTGTAGCCAAAATCACTAAAACTTATAAGGATTGGCATGAGAAGTTGCCATTTGCTCTTCTTGCTTACCGAACTGCAGTCCGAACATCTGCTGGGGTAACTCATTTTTCATTGGTATATGGGACAGAAGCAGTGGTACCTATCGAAGTGGAAATTCCATCTCTCAGAGTGCTTAGAGAAGTGAACTTGGATGAAGCTGATTGGATCCAAGAACGACATGATCAATTGAATTTGATTGATGAGAAGCGCCTTGCCGCACTTTGTCATGGTTAGTTATACCAGAAACGAACGATGAGAGCTTATGATAAGAAAGTGAAGTTGAGGCGATTCAAAGAAGGGGAGTTGGTGTTAAAGAAAATGCTCCCGAACCAACGTGACTCTCGGGGCAAGTGGGCACCATATTGGGAAGGCCCATATGTTGTCAAGAAGATCTTTTCTGGTGGAGCTTTAATATTACAAGAGATGGATGGGAAAGAATTCTCCAGTCCTATCAATGAAGATGCTGTAAAGAAATACTATGCTTGAAGTAAAAAAATGAAAAAATGAAATGAAAATGAAACAAGGAAAAAATGGAAAAATGGAAAAAATGAAAAGAATAAAAAAATGACGAAAAAGAAAAATGAGAGATCCAAGTTGAAAACCCAAAAGGGCAGCTTGATCAATTGAGGGGTTACTTAAGTTGAAAACCTGAAAAGGCGGCTTAAGTGGAAGGAAAAAGGCATAAGCACAGTTATCGATTGAAGCAAGATCAAATTCAGTGGTTCTAATTGGGGCAGATTAGATCACTCAATAGACCGAGTTGTCAATTGATCAAAGGCAGAACTCAGGTTTCGTTCGCACATGTTTCTGAGTATTCATTGTTAGGAGGTACCTCTTATCCTTTCTCTTGTATTGAATCAATGAACTTTCTCTCTTGTTTGTATGAACCTATTTTTGAATGTGAATTGAAGTTTGAATTCCTTTCTTTTGCATGAATCTTGTCCTGAAATGCAAAAATTGAATCAAGTTATTTATTTCTTTGATCCTTTTCTTAATAATGCAATGAATCTTATTGTTAATGGGTTTGTTGCTTGTATTAAATTTTGTCATGAATTTCAAAATGTGAATAAACTGGCGAGAAACCATACAGGTATGAAAATGCTCATTTAATTTTCAAAGGCATAGGCTAGGTTTAAAAGACAGGGTTTCAACTAACCAGTCACTTAGAAGGAAAGTGGAAGCTGTTTATGGCAAATCGTCAAGAATGTGTAGAAATAACAGAAACAAGCAATCTGAGTCAGGAAAAGCACTGATACAGTTTGAAATTGTTAATCAGAATGAATGAGCAAGAAGATTGGGATTGAGTCAGAGGTCTCCATGTTGTTACAAACAAGAATCAGGCTTTGTACAAAAAGATACTAAATTTGTCATTGCAAATCAAGCATTAAGCATTGCATGCATCATGACATGATCATTGCATCATTCTAGAGCATCAGATTTTCAGATAACATGTCAGGTATTTGATACATCAACTCCAGATCAAGATGGAAGTATCATTTTCCAAGAATCCAGCAAATATGATTGTTCTTCAAGAGAGACCAGGTTATGGCTCTTATTTTTCTTTAAGCAACCAAGGTATGACATTCAATTCATTTTTGCGACCCAGTTAAGGTTTTGAGATTCACTTTATTCAGTTGGAAACCAAGTTATGGCTTTTGATTCAATTGGAAGCCAAGGTATGATTAATTTGTTCATGGGGAGACCGAATCACGACACTTATTTCATTTTAGAGACCAAGTCATGGCTCTTGTTTCATTTTGAGACCTAATTTAGGTTTTCATAGTTTAATTTGTTCATTGGGAGACCGAATCATGACACTTATTTCATTTTAGAGACCAAGTCATGGCTCTTGTTTCATTTTGAGACCTAATTTAGGTTCTCATAGTTTAATTTGTTCATTGGGAGACCGCATCACGGCTCTCGTTGCTCTTGGTGACCGAATCACGGCACTTATTTCATTTTAGAGGCCAAATCATGGCTTTTGTTTCATTTTGAGACCTAGTTTAGGTTCTCATGGTTTATTTAGTTCACTGAGAGACCAAGTCATGGCTCTTGTTTCATTCCGAGACCTAATGTAGGTTCTCGAAGTTCAATTCGTTTATTGGGAGACCGAATCATTGCTCTCGTTTCATTTTAGTGACCAAATCACGGCACTTGTTCCATTTAAAAAAGATCGAATCATGGCTCTCGTTTCATTTAGAGATCATGTCATGGTTCTTGATTTAGTTGAAGACTTAGTTTAGGTTCTGAAGATTCATTTAGTTTAGTGAGAGACCGAGTCACGGCTCTCATTTCACTTAAAGACCAATTGATGGCATTTGATTCGTTTGGAGACCAAGTTTTGGCTTTTGAAAAGTTCTAAAAACACATGGTGTCTACGTCTTGGACCATTTCCTAATTATCTTGAAGCAAACTTCAAGGTTCTTAGAAAACGCTCCAAGAGGGGTAACTGTAGACACCCTATTTTTATTATTTAATTTCTTTTCTTCCTACCTTTCTTGTTTTCTTGATTTATTTGATTTATTTGAATTTGATTTTATTCTTATTTTAACTTCATTGTTTTTCTTTTCTTTTCTTTGGATTATTATTTGGAATGGAGTGGGCTTTGATATGAGACAATTGGATATGATGTTGGAATGAGCAACAGGCAGCACTCTCACTCAGCTCCGAGATTCCCTCAATGCAGTCGGCGGTATGTCCCCCATTGAGCCCCATTGAGTCCCTAAATCCTTTGTTGCTTTCCGTTCTCAGCCTTACTAAAACAAAAAAAAAGCACCGTCATCACAAGGGGGGGCCAACCAAAGAAAAAATGTAAAAAGGGGGGGGGCAACCAAAGAAAAAATGTAGAAGGGGGGCCAGCCAAAGAAAAAATATAAAAGGGGGGGGCAACCAAAGAAAAAATGTAGAAGGGGGCCAGCCAAAGAAAAAATGTAAAAGGGGGGGGGCAACCAAAGAAAAAAAACCTAGAGAGGGGGGGGCCAAGCAATGAAAAATATATAAAGAGCTGCCAACCAAAGAAAAAAGGAGAGCAAAAAACAAAAACCATTTGGACTGGCCATCCCTCTCTACCATAAGACCATTTCTCCATTAGCCACCGTCAGGGTCTCATCCTCCAGTCATCCGAAAGTTTAGTATGCTGGCCATCCCTTTCTACTATAAGACCATTTGTCCATTATCCACCGTCAGGGTCTCATCCTCCAATCATCCGAAAGTTTAGCATCCTGGCCATCCATTTCTACCATAAGCCCATTTGTCCATTAGCCAACGTTAGGGTCTCATCCTCCAGTCATCCGAAAGTATAGTATCCTGGCCATCCCTTTCTACCATAAGACCATTTGTCCATTAGCCACCGTCAGGGTCTCATCCTCTAGTCATCCGAAAGTTTAGTATCCACTCCATCAACTCCACCATAAGGCTTGGTCCCAGGAACAATAAAAAAATCTAACTTTTCTGTGAACTAAAAAAACTTTGCTGAATCATTCTTTCAAAACCACAGACTAACTTTTCTCATTTTCGGCTAAGCATCATCACAAGGGGGGCGGAAAAATCAGAGTTAGAGTTTGAAACTTCGCAAAATAGGGTTTTCAAATTTGGGGTTTTCAAAACCTTACCTCTGTTGGCAAATCCCTTTGGTGAAAAAGAAGCTAAGGTGAAAGGGAGCAATATACCTCAGTTACAGACCAATCGGACGATTGGATTTTGAGTTGGGGAAACTTCAAAGCTGTGATTTTCTTGTTTGGAGTTAGGAGTTCTGAGGTTTTCTTTGGCGAGGAAATTTTGTGATTTGAGAAGAGGAAAGAGAAGAGGATCGTTTGATTTTAAAAGGCATTTGATGGCTCGATATTCTGACGAGGTGAAGGATGCTTGACGGTGTTTGAAGATTTTTCCAAGAAAGAGCAAAAGGAAAGGGCTCTTGGAAAAGGCGAAAGTGAAGGAATCGAGAAGAAAAGGGAAGGAAAAGGGTTGACAAATCAAAACGCAGGATTCATTGTCACTTGGTAAAAATCCCACCATTTTTTTATATATTTTTGTTAGTTCAAATGGTTACATCTCATTATTTGGATCCTTGCTAAATTGTTTTGGACTTATTATTGTTAAATAATTTGGGCTATCGATTATTGTATGTGGACCCTTGATGTTTCTTGATGCTCCATTTTGTCTATACTCATGATACTTTGATCCTGTACTTTTCTGCTCAAGTGCATCTGTTGCTAAATAAATTGGATTCATGATAGTTTGAACCCGTGCCTTTCTTTTTCATGCTTATTTGATGGACTTGATGACTTGATTTTTTTTTGTTCTTTTTGGGTTTATACTTCTTGGTTGAATGTGTTAGTGAATTCCAATTTATTTGAACTTTGCATGTCTTGAGCTGTCCCTGGTATATTAGTTTTGGATATGATCTTTTGATTGACTTTGGGCCTCCATTTTTCTTGCTATAATGATCTGTTACATATGCATGTAATCGGACTTTGATATTGAGCTTTTGTTCTTTTCTTCGTTTGTGTTAAAATTATCTTTGAGTTCCATTTATTTCTTTAATTAACTAATATTTAGTTTAGTTTCAGGTTCCAATTTGCTCTGGTATTGGGTTGTCTTTTAGTCTAGACTCGGGTAGTGAATATTTGCCTGATTTGCTCCATTACGTGTTACATTTTTTTTGGGGGCCAGCAGGCCATCCTTCATATTTTGTTTGGGTTACTAGTAATATGAATAGTGTAAGGGCCATGATCTGTGATATTTTTGATTTACTGTTTGGACTAATATTTTTAATTGTTTGGGCTGTCAGTTTGTGACAAGGATGGAATATACACATTTTTTACTAGGGGCCAAGATTTGCTTTGATTTTTTTTTTGTGACTTTCTTTTTCTATTTCATTTAGTTAATTTGTTAAATCCACGATTAAAGTTTATATATATATATATATATATGTATACATATTTTTATTTTTGCGCTATATTAATGATTTTAGACTCATCTCAAATTTATGTCATTTTAGTCATTTCTAAGTTCATTTTATTTTAATATGTTATTTAGCTTAGGCCCATTAGTATGTTAATATGTCATTTAGCTTAAGCCCATTTACATCATTTATGCCATTTTAGAAATTAAGCTCATGCATCATTAATTATTTGCTTCATATATATTTAATATATTTCTTTTGCTAACCCATCTTCTTGGTTTATTTTGTTCCATTATTTCATGCATTTAGAAATTAGGGCATCGTTTTCACAAAATTCATATGCATCGGAAGCCGGAGGATGTCTCGGAAGTACGAGATGCTCAAGGGTCTACCAAGATAAAAATTTCTCTAAGTTTCTTACCGGAAGTACGGTGGAGATTTAGGAGAGTTTTTATCCCTTCAAAAAAATTTTCTTCATTTAATTTCTTCAAAATTACATACATATTATGTTTACTCTTTCATCCAATATTTAAAGTTTTCTTTAATTAATGTCAATTTTCAAAAACAAAAAAAAAACACGTTTTCTTTCAAAATTCCCCCTTATCAATAAAAGGAATTTGATTATTCCGACATTAATTTCAAAAATCCAAAAATATTTTCGAAAGATTTCAATTTAGTCCTTAACAATTGAGGTCTTTCTAAATTTAATCCCATCTTTTTCAAAACCCTTATTTTTCTTTAAATCAAAATTTATCTTTGAAAAATTACTTGTTTTAACATTTTGATTTTCAAAGTTTATTTTTGGAAGTTCTCAACTCGGTTATTCTACATTGGGAATTTTCTAACCAAATTTCAATACAGATCTCATTAAATCGAATTTTCTTTAAGGGTGGATTAACCCATACCAAAAGGAGTTTTTACTCCGACATTCAAATTTTTTTTTTAAATTACATTTTTTATGTTGAAAGCATTTTGTCATTAACCCTAAAATTGATTTTCAAAAGACTTTATGGTTCCGATTTCCGGGCGTTTCGGGGGTGTTAATCCTTCCTCGAGCGTAACTGACTCCCGAACTCAAAACTTGTTTTCGTAGACCAACATTTGTTTGACCTAAGGTAATCTTTCTAGATTATGTTTGGTCAAACGGAGTCAAAACAGGTGGCTAACTTACCTAAATCAAATGGTTAGTGGCGACTCATTTTCTTGTTTTCAAAATCTTCTTATTCACCAAAATATTCCCGTCGGGCGCCTTTTGCCTCTTGAGACGTTTCGACAGTCGGGCCTATATATAACCCAACGATTCTCACATACTCAAAATCAATTTGAATCAATTCATTTTTGAAAATTTTCAGTTTCCCCCTTAAAAACTTATTAAGAAGCTTTATCTTTTGTTAAACCCAACCTCCAATTCATCTCTAAAACATAAAATCAACTCCTTTACATCGCAAAATCATCAAAATTCCCAATTCCAAAACCTAATTTCCCAAATGGCACCCAATAGAGGAATTTAACAACAAGGAGAGGGTCCAAGCAAGAAAGTAGAGCACATGGGGAAGAAATTAAGCAAAGGAAAGGAAATTGCAAGCGAAAATCCTCCAAGTGGTGGAGTTTGAATTCAAGTGGGTGAAGAAGAAATGGTAGCTGTCACTCAAATTGTGGACATCATCATTTCTACCTTCACCACACCAGCCGAGCTTATCCCATCTTAGCCTACCCATCTACCCCTTCCTCACCTGAACCACAATCACCTAAAGCCTTCATCTCTACTCTCCAATACCAAAAGAAAAAGCAAAAAAAAAAAGCCAAAACCCTGATGCTTCTGATGAGATGTTCTTTCTTTTTGATGATGTCAAAAAGGAGGAGAGATTGGATGAACATATTGAACATATTTATTATTTCTTATGTACAAACTTAGGGGGAGGTTGTGTTTTGATGAGAACAATGTTTTTACTTTAATTTGGTTGTTTGACAAATCAACTTTGGTTTTGTGCATTTTTTGAACTTTGAATTGCAATCAATTTGAAGTTATATATATATATATATATATATGATAATTAGTTCAGGTTTTATATTTTGATTATGTTGACTACATGTAGGTACAAATTGATGAGCTTTTAAAATACATGTATGTATGTTTAAATATATATATATATATACAATGTTTAGGTTGAAGAGAGCATAAATTCAGGGGGAACTTTTGCTCAAATCTTAGCATATGCACATCTATTTTTAACATTGATAATCTGTTTAAGTTTCTCAATTTAAAGGGATATTTTGTCGTCATCAAAAAAGGGGAGATTGTTGAACTCCATGTGTTTTTGATGAGTACAAAACAACACAATTAAATGCTTTTGATGAATCTAAGTTAAGTGTGTAGATCCTTAAGATAAAAATGAGAAAAATGCTAAGTGTGATGAAGGTTCAACGGATTGAGGTTTTTGCCCAATCGATTAAACCAGGTTGAAAAGAAGCAAAATGAAGAGATCAATGATATTGAACCGATTTAGTAAATGACTCAAAGGATTGAGTAGATTGTTGAAAGAAGAAGTTGGGAGTCAAAGATTTTCAACCAATTCACAATGAAGCTCAACCAATTGTGGAATAACCAATGAAGACTGAGAAGTCTGAAGCCATAAGCATTGAACCGATTGAGAATGATGGTGAATCGATTCAACAATTGAATCAAGAACATTAAAGGACAAGACCAGAAAGATTGAACTGATTCAGTCCAAGGCTCAACTGATTCAACTCTGCCGGAACAATATAACGACTAGTTTTTTTAAAGCTGTAAATGTGTCTCTTTCCTCATTAAATGCTCCAACGGCCAGAATTAAGGGTCTAGCTATTTAAGGGAATCCTAAATGCTGAAGACCAATAAGAAATCAAGGAGAATTGAAGAGATTTACTACACTCACTTGTATATTCATCTTGTCTTAATTTCTCTCATTGTTCTTTAACTTTCATACTTTATGATAGAAATTTCTGTGTGCTTAAAAGTCTTGTACATCTTAGATCTTGTTAGAGATCATTCCTTGTACACAAAATTCTGTTTTTTTATATTAATAGAGGTGAGGGAATCACTCTAAGGGGTTCAATCAACAAGGGGGATCCTTAGTTGATATTTGCTTGAGCTTGGGAAGAGAACTCTCTTTGTAAAGGCTTGGTGGAAGCTAGAATTTCACTCTCTTAGTGAAGAGGAAGGTTGAAAATCCTTGATTGGGAAAATTAAGGTAGTGGATGTAGGTGAGGAGCACCAAACCACTATAAGTAGAAGTGTTATTTTTTCTTTACTTAGCTTTGCAAAAAGCTCATCCATCTATCCAAAATAGCCTCAAATATTACCAACTCAACTCCAAAGTTTCAATAAAATTTGCTCCATCAAGAAAAGAAGTTTTGAGTGCTATTCACCCCCTCTAGCACTAATCTAAGGGACCAACAGGGTCATCGAAATTTGAAAAATGGCATAGAGATGGATAAAGCGAAGTTTGAAGCTATTGATAGATTACCAACTCTAATTTCAGTTCGTGCTGTTTGGAGTTTCCTTAGTCATGCTGGTTTTTACTAATGGTTTATTAAAGATTTTTCTAAAATCACTAGACCTCTTTGTCAATTATTACAAAAAGATGTTCTTTTTAAGTTTACTGATGAATGTTTTGTGGCTGTTAATAGGTTGAAAAAGGAATTGACTTCAGCTCCTATTATGGCTGCACCTGACTAGAGTTTACCTGTTGAGCTAATGTAAGATGCAAGTGACTATGCATTGGGGGCTATTTTGGGACAAAGACAGGATAAGAAACTTCATGTTATTCATTATGCTAGTAAAGTTCTAAATGAGGCTTAAATTAATTATGCTACTATTGAAAAAGAACTTTTACCTATTGTTTTTCCTTTTAAGAATTTCTGATCTTATCTTGTTTGTTCTAAAGTTATTATTTACATTGATCATTCTGCTCTTAAATATCTTTTGTCCAAAAAAGATGGAAAGCCAAGGCTAATTCGTTGGATTTTGCTTTTGTAGGAATTTGAATTGGAGATTAAACATAAAAAAAAGTAGAAAATTTAATTACTGATCACTTTTCAAAATTGGAGCAAAGAGATTAAATTGATGATGAACGGATTTGTGACCAATTTCTTGATGGAAGACTGTGGGCTGTCCAACATGTTATGACCCCTTTGTTTGATGATTAGATCATTTTCTTCGTGTCAGACATTGTCCCTGGAGAATTTTTGTATCATTAAAAAAAGAAATTCCTTTCAAATGCCAGATATTATTACTTTGATGACCCTTTGTTGTTCCAAAGATGTTTTAATGGTATTATTCAACAATGTATACTTGATGATGAGATGCAATAAATATTGCATGCTTGCCACTCTTCTTCTTATGGTGGACAACATAGTGCTGACAAAATCGCTGCAAAAGTCTTACAATGTGGGTTTTATTAGCCTACATTATTCAAGGATGTTCACAGTTTTGGGACGGCTTATGATAGATGTTGGAGAACCTAAAATATTAGCAAGCAACATGAGATGCCTCAAATTATGATTCTCCCTTTTGAACTTCTTGATGATTGGGGTATTGGCTTCAGGGACCCTTTCTCTAAATCTGATAGGAAAGAATATATCCTTGTTGTGGTGGATTA
This sequence comes from Microcos paniculata, assembly GCA_030664755.1. Lineage (NCBI taxonomy): Eukaryota > Viridiplantae > Streptophyta > Magnoliopsida > Malvales > Malvaceae > Microcos > Microcos paniculata. The sequence continues at coordinate 5,410,116 of CP131460.1, read as the reverse complement.
TGTGTCCAAGTGGGCCCAAACAATTGCTTTGGAGAATAATACTGGAGCTAGTGTGATAAAATTGGTTACACAGAACATCTTCACTTGTTTTGGAGTCCTTCAAGCCATCATTAGAGATAATGAAGTTCACTTCTAGAATTCCACCTTCAAAAACTTGTTAAAGCAACATGGATGCATCTTCAAGACTTTTGCCACTTATCACCTTCAAGCAAGTGGTCAAATTGAAGTTTTAAATAGAGAAATCAAGCAAATCTTGGAGAAAAGTGTCAATTCTTCAAGAATAGATTGGGCAAGAAAGTTAGATGATGCTCTTTGGGCTTATCGGACAACATTCAAAACACCTTTATGGATGTCACCTTATTAATTGTTTTTAGGAAATCTTGTCACCTTCGAGTTGAAATCGAACATCAAACCTCTTTGGGCAATCAAGAAGGTCAATTTTGGTTTAGCCAAGGCGAGTGAAAAGTGACTTCTACAATTAAATGAGCTTGATGAGTTTCAAAGAGAATCTTTCGAACATGCCAAGATTTACAAAGAACGCTCCAAGGCCTTTCATGATAAACATATCCTTAAGAGAGAATTTAAAGTTGGTAAAAAAGAAAAAAAACTTTTTGACTCTCGTTTTAAATTGTTTCTAGAAAAATTGAAGTCAAAATGGTCTGGACCACATTGTGAAGGAAGTGCAACCATATAGTGCAATAGATATAGAATGAGAAGCCATTTGTGGTCAATGGGCAACATTTGAAGCATTATTTGGAAGGAGATCATGTGGGATGCATGCATAAGATCATTGTTCAAGATTAACTCCATCCAGTGTCTATGTCTAGTTATAGACATTAAATTTAGCGCTTATTGGGAGGTAACCCAATTCCTAACTTAATTTAGTGATTTATATTTCTTTTCTGTTTAATTGTTCATTAACTCTTTTCTTTTTGACTTTGTAGGCACTTCGTTGGAATTTCATTGAATTCTTCATCCTCTATTTAGTATAAGAAAAAGGGAGATTTCTATATTTTTATTTATTTACATGATTTTTCTTGTCTATATGCTTAGTTTAATATTGAGAACAATGTTCATATTTAAGAGTATGTGTGTGTGTGTGGGGGGGGGGGGGGGGGGGTTTAGAAATGTCAATGTTTTATTATGTTTTGTTAAGTTTAGGAGTGTTAATTTTGCTTTTAGATAGCTTTAGTTAGACCTATATGCATGCATGCAAAGAGCCAAAGAGTCACATACTCTAAAGTTCGAGTTTAGGGCTTAAAATTTTAGTCCCGTGCAAGATTAACTAAGTCCCATGTGTGTTCAAGTCGAGGAAAGCTTAGAAGTCTTAAAGTTGATTGACTACCAAACGGACCTGAAACACTCTCGTGCCTGATTGCTTCTAATGTCTTGAAATTTTATCAGAAACAATGTCTTTCCTGTGGGAGACAATTGAATCTCAGGCCAAAGTGAAGGCCAAGAGGTAATATGGGCCAAAAATAAAGCCACCCCTACCGGACCCGAAGGTAACCTATACGGGACTGAACACTGCCCCACCCTTTAAACCCTAACATGAGACTTTTCAACCTTAAACTTTTCATCTTCTCCAACAACCCATAGCCATTATTCCTTCATTTTTCTTCAGCTTTTGTCAATTAAATTACCAAATCAAGCCCAGTAACTTAGAAATTAACAGTAGTTCTTCAAAATCTATTCCATTGCTTTCATTTTTATCCATTTAGTTTTTGGGTTCTTCAAAGTTTAAGGGAAAAAAGAGAGTGTTTGGGTGTTTTAACTTCTGAATTTGTTATCTTAAAAGGTAAGTTTGTTCCTATTGTTTTGTTATAAGAAGTGATATATTGAAAGTATTTAAAGAATGTAGACTTCAAATTGTGAGAAGATTTGTCTGGAACAAAACTAGCCTATTGCTTGATGTTTTGTGATGGTTTGCTGCAAATTATTGGTGCTATCTTGTTGTGAATGAGTGAAGATTTTGAGCCATGAATAACTTTCTAGTTTTGTTAACTGAATGGTTGATTGGATATGTTGATAAGTTCATTCTGTGGGTTATGTTTAGTTCTGCAAATTTATTATGTTTGCTTTGTTTATTCTGGCACAAATAGTTATTTGAAGTTATTCTTTTTTCTATAGTGAAACCATGCCAAAAGTTAAGAATGTGACTGCTAAAGCTAAAGGGAAAAGGGTTGCTTCATCTTTTCAAGCTCTTCTAGCCCAAGCTCCACGTTTCACTAGTGCTGAAAATGAAGAGTTGTATCGATGACCCACATCAATAGTCTTGTTATCGAAAAGGCAATGCAATAAGACTATGAAAGGAAGTTCAAGCTCTGAGAGGTGTTTCAAACTTTGGGTTGGGAGCAGATTCTTCTCCTTAATAATGATTATTATCTAGACATGGTGAAATAGTTTTATGCCAATCTCTCCAGCAAGTTTGTTGTCACACCGACCGAGATTCGCTTTACAGTTAGAGGGGTGGATGTGGTTATTTTTAAGGCGATGATTGAGGCTTTTCCATAGTTACCACTAGGGGTAGGCAGGTTTCTTTCAATAATATAGGCCCATTTGATCATAAGGCTTGGGATAGGAGGGCAGTTGCACTCGGATTTGGAATTCCAAAAGGAAACCTTCACGAAAACTTTCATTTACGTTGCAAGTTCTTAGCCATGCAGCCTCGTATAGTGCTTTATATTTTAGGCCATAATGTCAAACCTCAAGCGAGTAGTCTACACTTGATTCGTATTTCATATCTATACTTCATGGATTTACTTTATCATGGGTTAGGAGAAGATGTTCAGCCTATCCAGATTTCAACTACTATGATGCAATCTATTGCTTCTGTTAGTCGCCATGGTTCTTTGAACAAGACTTTTATCTTTCTTGTACTCTTGAGTCAGTTGTTGAGGCATCAAAGAATGGATCTTTCTCATTTTGATGTAGCTAGTACTAGGATGGAGAACTACATCAATGACGAGAGGATGAGATTGTGAAAGTATAAATGTCGTCAAGATTATCCTCACTTATGGATAAATGAATTGAGACCTGATCTTGGATATTCTAATGGCTTGGCTGCATTTGGTGTTGAGGAGGATGAGATGGAGGATGGAGGAGATGGCCAAGCGCCTGAGGAGAAGGATGCACCAAAAGCACCTAGGTGAGTTACCTTGTAGGCTCCTTCTAAGATAATCAACCAGTTGAGTGATAGTATAGCTGGAGTGTTACAAATTTTCTTAATATCAAAAAGAAAAACAAGACTTTAAGGCGCCAAGCATTCTCAAATATAATATTGCTAAACTATTCTTAAGCAATTTGTATAGAGGATACAACAAAGTCTCTTGAAGAACAATTAGAAATGGTAGAGAAGTTATATCAACAATGGGGAAAACAATTCATATTTATAATGAATCAACCGACGTTTAGTTAACAACAGTTTCATACAATTTAAATTTGAAAAGATGTCTTTTCAAATTAAACTTGTTTAATCAGTTTATTTCTTATCCAAAAAATATGTATGATTAACAAAATAAATCTTTTCTTAAGGAACAAATTAATTTCTAAGTCTTTTGAGTCCAAGTGTCCCAAGTGTCTTCATCAAAAGACTAATAATTTAGTCTTTGGGCAAGCCCAATTCAAAGCCCAATAAAATTCTAATCCTTATGGGCTTCATTGTTCTAAATTACTTATAAAAATATTCTATCATTTATAAAGTTCTACAAGAGCTTTTACTTGAACAATGTGGGATATAGGTCTTTTATGTTTCTTAACAAACTATCTAACATGGAGTGCACACGAGGTTGGATACCATGTGGGTTTTCATGCAAAAGCCAATGATTTGGCTTATTCATTTTATGCGTGTGGTTTTATTTTATGGTTATTTAGTTTTCAGACTTGTTTTAGTTTATTTTATGTTATTTGCTAATCGTTTCTTTCTTATTTTCTTATTTCTAGCTATTTAATTTGAAACTTTGGAACTAATGTTATGTAATTATTATTATCTTTTATTTTCTTTTTCTTCTCCATTTCTTTAGTCTCAACAGATGCAGTCAAAAGGTATATTGGAATTGGAACTTAGTTTTCTCACACACAACTATTTTTAAAGAGTTTTTAAATTCTTAATCTATACTTCTTTTTGTACAATATTAGGGATAATATTGCTTTAAGTGTTGGGGGGGGGGGAATTTGAAAATTTTTGATGATTTGGTTACGAGCATGATATTTTTATTGTTATTTACTTTTTGAGTTAACATGTTTTTCTAAATTTTAGGGTTTGTATTGATTGCTTTGAATCGAATTTATGAGATTATATTTAGTTCTTTGTAATAGATTAATTGTTAATAATTAGATGCATAATATAATTAAGTAGTTATATTATAATTTAGGTTTTGTAAATGCTAGGACACTGAATTTGTTAGGAGAAATGCTTTGAATTGATTTTGTTATCTGGTGAGATTTTGAGCCTTCATGCTTATTTTTCTTGCTTATTTTATATATATCTTCTATAATTTTATAACTTCTAGAACTTGAGATTCATCTTTTTTATATTACATATTTTTAATATATGTGCAATCATTAAGATTAAGGCATTTAGGATTTCGTTTGTGTCAAAAAACCAACCCTTTGTACATTAATCCATTAGCGAACCCTTTTAAGCTTATCATTATATTTAGACATTTTCTTTGTAGCCTTTCCAAAAAACATTGAACCTAAACATGAAAAACAAATTTTTGCACCATAATTCTTAATTAGTAGAATTACTTGTAATTTTCATTGGCTTTAGGATTGATTGCAAAAGAATAAGTGTGGGAGATAGAGATGTATGTAGGAGGTGATAAAAAAAAAAAGAATTCTTGCCCTCCCCCCCCCCCCCCCCCCCTAAAAAAAAAAAAACAGAAAAAGAATTATTGGCATGGCTTCTAAACAATGAAAAAAAGAAAGTGAGTATTGCAAAACATTTAAGTTAGTTGAGTAATGCTAGATCAAGATATCTTAGGCCCTTCTTGGTTTGTTTTTACTCTATTAATTTTGAATTATTTTATTCTTCTCTTAACCTTTTCTTCGTTACCCTATTTATTCTTTTTTTGCCCCATTACAAACTTGGACTAAAAGCTTATGATTGTTGTTTGTATTTATATATTGGAGTAGTAGAAATTAGATGTTTTTCAAGCTTATAGATAGTTTAATTTCATATAAAGATCATGAGAATACCTCACCATAGAATTTAAACATATGTGTATTAGAAAGATATCTTGTGAGAAATATATATAATTGATTTGAAGCATTAGATCCTAATGAATGAAGTAGAATAGTATTTGTATTACTTAGATTTTTTAGTAATTTATTTATGAAATATTATGTGTTTGATTACTGACATTTTAATTTATTTGCTTTGAATTTTATATAACTTGTATTTTGATTTAAAGCTAACCAATGTCTTTTGAAAAATATTTGTGGGTATAATTCTAATAAACCCTTAGGAGACTACAACTCTTCCTCTCTTGACATTTAGGGGTTTAAAGGCTTGTAGCATATGCTAAATGTCATCGTACACCTACAAAAGTGGAATAGTTACTTGTTTTATAATTAGTTTTAGTTCTTACTTGAGGACAAGTAATTAGCTAAGTATGGAGGAATTTAATATGTGTATTTTTATACCTATATTTTGGACTATTTTAGAACACTTATATGGCCTTTTAATTATATTTATGGTCCATATTTATTTAATTTTCTTACTTTAGTTTAATTACTTGTTTTGTAGGAATTGAAGTTTAATTTAAAGGATTTTAATGGAATTTGAAGCTTGAAGACTTATCGGTTAATGGGATGAAGCTATTACATGGTTTGTACAAATTCATTCAAAAATATAAAAGTACGTCCAAGTGCTGATTGCTCAAAGTGCCAGATAAGCTTAACTCTTTCCATTTCATTGCCATATAGTGTCTTGACATGGCTTTGTATTTCCCTTTTTTCTCTTTCTAACAGGACTGTGTTCTTTCCCTATGCTTTCATTGTGTACTTTTTTCTTATCTTAATTTTTTCTATTGCAGTTGCCCTACACAAATGAGAGGACCAGTGTTTGTTTATTTTTCATATATTAATTTATTTTGTACTTGAGGTCAATACAAGATATGCAAATATGCATGAATTGAGAGTAGGTTTTCCTCAATCTCGCCACATGTAAGTTGATGTACAAGATATACAAATCTGGATGTTCTTTCCAATATATTGTCATGTCTTTCCTCTTCCTACCTAGACTTTCTGCTTTCCGCATTGTTTTTTCTTTTGTACTTTTTTGCTTATAAATTTTGCACATGCCCTAAACGAATTAAAGAATTTGTTCCTTAGTTTCATATCTCTTTTTATTTTTTAGTTCTACTTAAAGGTCAACACAAGATATGGAAAATCTTCTTTAATCTCGCCACATGCACGTTTTTGTTAAAGAAATGAAAATCTTATGGATTGCCTAAGATCTTCTTTCCTATCTCTTTTTATTTTTTTTTAAGTTGAGTTTTGCTACATGACCCATCTAAATCCATCCCTCCAATATCTCTTATGATGTGACAGGTCGCATTTATTTTTCTTTCTAAAACCCTTCCCTTATAATTGTCAAGAAGATGAAACTTGTCACGCCTCGACCCGCCCGGGGTCGGCCACGTGGCAACCGCAGCGCTGCCTCGAAGTACGTGACGACCGGTCACTCACCAGAAGCACCGCAAGGCATTGAAATGGATATCATCGCTGCAAAACAGCTAAAACTTTAATTAAAAATCTTTTTAATAAAATAATAAACTGTAAAGTAGTACCAACGAATAAATTTTAAGGAATACCTATGCAGCAGAAAACTACTAAGCCTAAGCCACCGACTCCTTCTAGAGAGCCTCCATTCTATTGGCTAACCCCGCACGCGGATCTACATCCATCCACAATTGGATACAGGTGAGTGACAGAGATTCAATGGGTCTCCATCAGGGTTAGGGAAAACAGGGTAATCAAAGATATAATAAAATAAAATAATTAAAGTAAATAAAATAAATTTTGTTTTCAAAATCTCTTTTGAAATTCTCCCAAGGAGAATTAAATTTAAAACCTTTAAAATAATTAAATACTCATGGGCTGGCACCTAATACACTGAAGGCACGATTGGCCGGTCGTATGCCTTACTGCACCGAAGGCTATTTCTTTTCTCTTCATATTCATTTTCTCTTTATCTCAAATACTAGCCCGTTCCCCCAGTGGTGCCTCACTGTGGTGGAACATAGTGAACTGGAGCTCTGGCGAGTTTCCCTACGCGCCTCTCCCAACCAGGCTCGACTCACCGTGCCCCTCGATAGGCGGTCCACGGCTGAGTATCATGCATGCTCTCAAACTCGGTCCACGCTCCCGCAATTGGAGCCCCGAGGAATCCCACTCAATCACTCCTCTTCCAGGGGCATCATACCCCAAATATCATAAAAATAATAATATTATTATTTCTTATATAAATATTAAAACATGTAAACATACGCAAGCTTTTGTATTTTTAAAATCATCCCACCCCCATAAGTTGGCGTATCACAAAATAAAAAGTGTGTGTCGTGGATTATCCTTATCCCAAAACCGTTTTAAAACCTTTTTAAAACAATTTATGTTTTTAAAACATTTTGCCCTAGTGGCTAAGCACTGAAAACTAAGCCACTCACAGTGATGGGAGATTCGTATACTCCCAAGCACTCCATGTAGCTCAACCTCCGGAGCATCGCCGCACTCGATTCAACCGGAGCCCTAGTACACGGAAATATACGTTAGCATTCATAATTAAATTTATGAATGCACCTACGAGGCTCTAGTATGACCTAAGATGACGCTTGGATGTGGTTTAGAATACTCGGAAGTGTTTCGGATCAATTTGGGGTCAATTAGGGTTTCGGGAGGTAAAATGACCGTTTTGCCCCTAAAGGGCAAGAACGGCGCCGGATCTAGAGTGAACCGGCACCGATTCTTTTTTACCCAAAGGTCGGTCGCCGACGTGTAGAAACGGCACCGTTTTTGGACAGAACCGACGTCGGTTCTGTTATGGGTTTCAAACCTGGAAATTCTCTAATTTTTCTCTTAATTCGAAAACCTATGCAATCATCCACCAATTTGGCTACAATTTCAGATGCATGTACCTTAATGCATCCACGACACGTTTACCGAAAGAAAAACGAGAATCACAAACTCAAAGTTCCCAGATCTCGAATCTAAACTTAAAATCTAACTAAAAGCTGAACCTAACTTTGAGCTTAGATCTCTCCTAAACCAATGCTTGGAAAAGCGTACAAACTTAGAAAAACGTAGATCGAGGAGTTAAGAATAACTCACCAAGATCTCACCTCGAACTTGCGGTCGGTTTGTCCGGATTTGCCAATTGTCCAAAATGCCTCCGTTTGGCTCCAGAGAGAAAAAGAAAAGAAAATGAAAGAAAAAGAAAAAGAGAAATGAAGAAAAGCTTCGGCTCACCCCTATTTATAGGGGAGCCCGACACCGGGTCTACTCGGGTCCCGGGTCAAACTTTTTCCCCTTTTTTAACTTTCTTTCATTTTCACCCGTTGGCTAAATCCTTTGCTTCCTTGTGCCAACGGGGCCCATAATAAATTTCTAGGGACTTATTTGGAGGTCTTTTGGGCATCCTACTAATTTTCATGCACGGTTAATTACTTTTTCTTCTAACTCCGTCTTATCCTAAGCTTATGTTCTCTTCTGACCTGACACAGCCGGACCGACTTATTATTCAATTATTACGTCATCTTACACTATTCCGTTCGTACGAAAAGGTCGTGCTAGGTCCGGGTGTGTCAAAACTTATCCTATAAATATGGTAACTTTTTAATGTGGGGCTAAACCTTATTAAATGAGGGGCTAAACTTTTGTGATACTCATAAAAGCTTGTCAAATAAAAGAAACCCATGTTATGAGGGTTAAATATTAGAGGGTCAATAAGCATTTTTCTTTTAGTTTTACTTAAAGGTCAACACAAGATTTGGAAAATCTTCTTTAATCTGGCCACATGCATGTACATCTTTGTTAAAGAAATGGAAATTTGATGAATTGCCTAAGATCTTCTTCAGTCTCTGCACATTGAAGTTGAGTTGGTACATTAAATGATATCCGAATTCTTTTTCAATCTCGGCACATGCAAGTTGATGTACAAGATATGCAAATATGATGAATTGCTTCAAGATCTTCTTCAATCTCACCACATGCATCTTGAGTTGGTTCATTAAATAAGATGAATTAAAGAATATGAGCTTCTTCAATATCACCATATGCAAGTTGAGTTGGTACATTAACTTAAATAAGATGAATTAAAGAATATGAATTTGTCCTATATGATTTTCAATTGCATATAAAACGGCATTACTTCCCTTCATCCCGGAATATATATACTAGAATAGAGAGATGCAAGTTTACAAAGTGTCAGTGTTGATAACAAGTGATCCGTTTTTTCCGCTTTTCGGATGGTAAATATTTCTCAGAACGTTGATATTTCTTGTGGTTAATTTGTGAGTTTGTAAGTTGTCAATAAGCTAAGGTTGAACTCTCTATTTCTATTTACTTTTTCCCTTCACTTATCACATTACGTTAATGATTTTTTCTTCTGAATTTTGTTATTGAATTACCATGCCATTGATAGATTGCTTCCCCTTTTTTAAGACCTTCATTGAATGATTTTGGTCATTTTCATCGTGAATTCATATTAATTTTCTTTACAGTTTACCATGTATTGTTAATCATATACCATGACATGACCTTGGTCAAATATGGAGACTATTTCCATAAACTATGAACTATGAGTGGACAATTACAATGGATGCTACATCCATAAACCATGATTTATTATTGGACAATTCTAGCCGCTTATTTTATGATATAATTGTTGGATTTTAATCCCCTTAAAGCCAGGATCAGTTCATACTAAGTCATCAAGTATCAATTAAATAGAAGCGGAAGCATACCTGAATTCTCCATTGGAAAATCTCTTTGGAGTCTTGTGGTTTGTCTTCCAAATTAGAACGCAGCCCTAAATTTCTTTCTGATGATGGGATGTCAAAAGAATAAGCGTACGTTTAATTTGGGGACCATAACCACTTATATAGGGTGAAACCCTAAGTTAATAATTTCTAGTTTGGCCCATCATTAAACTAGAAATTATAGTCTGGTCTCTACACATATGAGGCCCATACTTAAATTAGATGCATTAAGCCCAAATACCTTAAACCATATTAGATCACTTTAATTAATTGGGCTCAACCTTATATGATAGCCTTTATACACAATTATACACATATAAGCCCACATGGAATATTTAAAATTCCTAACAATCTCCCACTTGGGCTATATGTGTTATCTTACCATTATGTGTTAACCTTATGTGCACTTAGAATTTTGCTATCATAACCGAATGCATCCCCAAACAATCCGGTCCATTAATTATACCAACATAGGATCAAAGCGACTTTCGCTACATTCAATCGTAACTAAGCCCATCAATGGTCACAATGCTGATATAACCAAATGACATGGATCAAGCATGGATGTGTAGCATGGAATTACAAGCAGCGTGATCTCAGCATGCTTGTTTCCAACTGGTCCTACCTTATGCCTTAGTGAGATCAGTTTTAAATGAGTTCAGAGTAAAATAAACCAAAAACTTTATAACTGAAGATAACCTCAAATGAATTAACCAAAAACTGTATCCAAAACGACAGTGAAATATGTCTAATCAAAACAGCATCTAAAATACAAACTCCCACTGAAACTAAATATCCTGAATAAATGCAACACCCATATGAGCAGTGTGCTCATGAAAGACCTTGGGTGGCACTCCCTTAGTAAGCGGATCCGCGATCATGGAGTTTGTCCCAATGTGCTGAATAGACAACTGTCCACTCTGAACTCTCTCTTTAACAATTAGGAACTTGATATCTATATGCTTTGACTTTATCGAGCTCCTATTGTTATTGGAATATAATACTGCTGATTTATTGTCACAAAATAACTTAAGTGGTCTTTTAATAGTATCCACAATGCGCAGCCCCGTGACAAAGTTTCGCAGCCATATTCCATGGTTGGATGCCTCAAAACATGCTACAAACTCCGCTGCCATGGTGGAAGAAGCTATGAGTGTCTGCTTAGCACTCTTCCAGGAAATAGCTCCTCCAGCAAGCAGGTAAATGTAGCCCGAAGTGGATCTCCTACTGGCATCCGGCAAAATCAGAATCAGAAAAACCAATGATCTCTAACTGATTCGATTTCTTGTATGTGAGCATATAATCTTTTGTTCTCTGCAAGTACCGCATAACCCGTTTGGCTGCTTTCCAATGATCCAATCCTGGGTTACTTAAGTATCTCCCTAACATTCCAACAATGTACGCAATATCCGGACGCGTACAAACCTAAGCATACATCAAACTCCCTACAGCCAAGGCATAAGGAATCTTCTGCATTTCCTTAGTTTCAAAGTCATTCTTGGGGCATTGACTTAAACTAAACTTATCTCCTTTAGATACAGGGGTATCACCTGGTTTACAATCCTGCATGCCAAACCTTTTAAGTACCTTATCGATATAGCTCTTTTGTGATAATCCAAGAATACCTCGAGAGCGATCTCGGTGTATCTGAATTCCCAAAACAAAAGAGGCATCACCAAGGTCTTTCATTTCAAATTTCTTTGTTAGAAATCTCTTGGTTTCATGCAATAAACCTATATCATTTGTGGCAAGCAGTATGTCATCGACATATAAAACCAGAAAAATGAACTTACTCCCACTAAACTTATGGTATATACAATCATCCGCCAAGTTCATCTCAAAACCAAACGAGATGACAACTTGGTGGAATTTGTAATACCATTGACGAGATGCTTGCTTGAGTCCATAGATGGATTTCTTTAGTTTGCAAACCATTTGCTTTGCATCTCCAGACACAAAATTTTCTGGTTGCACCATATAAATCGTCTCATCAATGTCACCATTGAGAAACGCTGTCTTAACATCCATCTGATGTAACTCAAGGTCAAAATGTGCCACTAATGCCATGATTATCCTAAAAGAGTCTTTTGAAGAAACCGGAGAGAAAGTCTCTTTATAATCAATGCCTTCTTTCTGTGTAAAGCCCTTTGCGACAAGACGAGCCTTGTACCTTTCTACATTACCTTTCGAATCCCTCTTGGTTTTAAATATCCATTTGCAACCAATGGGTTTCGCACCTTCAGGTAATGGTACAAGATCCCAAACATCATTGTCCTTCATGGACTTTATCTCTTCATTCATGGCATCAATCCACTTTTGAGAGTTAGAACTTTCCATGGCTTGACGGAAGTTGATTGGATCATCTTCCACCACTCCAATGTCAACCTCATGTTCTTGAAGAAATACAACATAATCATCCGAAATTGCATTTCTCCTCTCTCTAGTGGATCGCCTTAATGGCATAGGTTCTTGAGGTTGTAAAGTTTGTTCTTCTGAAACAACTTGTTGAACTTGAGTAGGAGTATCTATGACATTGTCTTGATCTGGAATTGCTTCTTGAACAATGTTAGGAATAGTAGCCTGACCCTGATCATTGTCAATAGCAATTAGAGGAAATTCAACATTTTCCTCTTCAAAGACAAAGTCATTAATCCTTTCTCCCTCCGCAAACTCTACATCCTCAAAGAACCGAGCATTTCCCGTCTCAAAAATTGCCTTAGTAGTGGGATCATAAAATTTGTAACCCCTAGATCTTTCAGAATATCCAATAAAGTAACAACTGACAGTCCTTGCGTCCAGTTTCTTTTCATTGGGCCTATAAGGCCTTGCCTCAACTGGACATCCCCAAATGTGCAAGTGCTTCAAACTAGGCTTCTTGCCTGTCCAAATCTCATAAGGGGTTTTGTTAGTCGCTTTAGTTGGAACTCTGTTGAGTATATACACTGCGGTCTTTAATGCTTCACCCCAGAGTGATTGCGGTAAGGTAGAATGACTAATCATACTCCTTACCATATCCTTAAGCGTTCTGTTTCGTCTTTCAGCAACACCGTTCATGCTAGGTGAACCGGGCATAGTGTACTGAGGGACGATACCGCATTCCTCTAGGAATTTAGCAAAAGGTCCTGGACGTTGTTCACCTGATCCATCATATCTACCATAGTATTCACCACCACGGTCAGATCTGACGGTTTTGATTCTTTTGTTGAGTTGGTTCTCAACTTCAGCTTTATAGTTTTTGAACACATCCAAAGACTGCGATTTTTCATGAATGAGATAAAGGTAGCCATATCGTGAGAAATCGTCTATGAACGTTATAAAATACGTTTGACCATTCCAAGAAGCTGTAGGGAATGGCCCACAAATATCCGTATGTATAAGTTCTAAGACATCTGAAGTCCTATTGGCACCAAATCTCCTAATGTTTGTTTGTTTCCCCTTGATACAATTAACACAAGTATCAAAATCCATAAAATCAAGGGGATCGAGAATTCCATCAGACACAAGTCTCTCAATTCTCCTTTTAGAGATGTGACCTAATCTCTTGTGCCATAATGAGGCAGAATTCTCGCTAGTTAATTTGCGCTTTATACCTTGTGTACTTACATGCAAGGATTCATTAAATGAAGCAATAGTGTCAAGTAAATATAGATTATCGTAACTTAATAAAGAACCAGAACCAACCAAATTTGAATTTTGATAAAGACTTATTTTTCCATTTCCGAATGAACAACAATAACCGGAATTGTCCAAAACAGGAACAGAAACCAAATTCCGTCTAAGAGACAGTACAACATGAGTCTCAATCAAATCCAAATAAAATCCAGTTCTTAACAATAATCTAAAAGTCCCTATTGCCTCAACTTCCACTGGATTGCCATCACCAACATAGATGTATCTTTCATCATCACTTGGTTTTCGGCAACTCAGGCAACCCTGCATAGACACACTGATGTGAGTTGTTGCAGTCGAATCTAACCACCATGTGTGTCTAGGTACCGAAGTCAAATTAACCTCAGAACAAACCAAAGTAAGAAGCATACCTTTCTTTGCACGCCATGCGTGATAATTGGTACAATGCTTCTTTATATGACCTCCAGATCCACAAAAGTAGCAGCCATTTGGATTTTCATCCTTCTTCTGTTTCTTTTGTGGTTCCGTAACCGCAGCGTCCTTAGGTTTCTTTCTTTTGTTCCTTTTGTCCTTAGATGTTATGGCTATGTGAGCACTTTCTGTCTTATCATGCTTCAACCTTTCCTCTTCTTGGACACAGTGTGATATGAGCTCATTAAGAGACCATGTCTCCTTTTGACAGTTATAGCTCACTTTAAACTGACTATACTGCGTCGGAAGAGATATCAAAACCAAATGCACTAACAAGTCTTCGGATAAATCCAACTTGAGTGCTTTCAATTTTGAAGCAATATGAGACATTTCCATAATGTACTCCCTTATGTTTCCTTTTCCTGTATACCTCATTGAGACAAGCTTTGCCAAAAGTGTACTTGTTTCAGACTTTTCACTTTTGGCAAATCTTTTCTCAAGATCTTCAAGGAAACCCTTAGCCGTAGTAATCTTATCGGACATAGTGCCCCGAAAAGCTTCTGGAATGGCACGCTTCATGATCATCAAGCTTATATGATTTGACCTTTCCCACTTGTCCATCTCCCTCTTTTGGTCAGAGGTACTCCCACTCGTAAGTGGAGCAGGTTGGTCAACTCGTAAAGCAAGATCCAAGTCCATGACCCCGAGAACAATCAAAACATTGTCCTTCCATGACTTGAAATTAGTGCCATTAAGCATTGTAATGGAATTAATATTAGCAGAGATATTTGCAGCAGAACCAGGAACTGAACAGAGAACAAAGCAAATAAACTAAATTACTCACATATCCAAAACCATAATATGCAAAATTAATTAATCACAGATAATGGTAGGCCCCATCACAAGATACCTAGCACAACATTAATATCTAGTCTTTGGACAGAAATATTAACTTGTAAGTGGCACCTTGGTGTAGTAATCAAACACTGACAATAAGACATGTTAAATATTAAACCTTTCTTTGGACCGATTTAATGTTCACATGTTATACCGAATAATCGTCACATGTTTACCACCATAGGTATATATGCAATTCGGCCAAACATTAACCTTCCTTTGGGCCGATTAATATCTGCATGAATAGCATACACACAAAACCTTTTAACATTTAAATTAAATTAATCTCCACAATAGAGGTTGCTTTGGCAACATATTGTTTTAATTAATTTAATTTCAAATGTTATATATCTTTAATTACCAAAATCTGAAATATCCAAATTTTGCATCCAAATTGAGAGTTGGGTCAATTTACAAATCAAACCAGAAATTGTAAATTGAATCCCTATATCTCTTCCTTATTATCTTAATCCTTAACATGCATAGACACAATATATACAAAATTCTCAATCATGCAAGTAAGCCATATAAACCGAATACATATATTGCCATAGAATTTTCAAATATCAATAATATGCTAAATTTGCTTTAATTATCCGAAAGTAACCAAAGCCAGATTCCAAATATATATTAATGACTATACGAATCATAAAAATATCCTGATGACGGCTAAAGCAGGAAGCCGTCCTAGCATAGCATTACGATTTTAACACGTAAAGACTAAGTCGAAGGAGAAAGCCTTACAAACTGAATATTGGACTTATGTAAATTCACAGAAAACCGAAGCCATTAGAATATTTTATTCCAAGGCTTTCAAATTGCATATTCGGCTTATGTAAATCCGAAAATCAAAGCCTAAATTCTGTTCAAGGCTACTCTAAATCTCTAATGAGTAAACCTTAATGGCTAAAGCATAGAAAAACAAAACCATATATTACCAATTCCTTAGCTGCAATCTTTAAACACCAAAGCCGAAACATATTCTTTTATATGCAGACAAAATTTTTACGACATGTAAAACCCAAAATATAAATGAAGCCATATAGTTTCTAAATTACCAAATTCATGGAAGATAAAAAATCAACCATTCTTGACGACCTAATCATGAACAAAGGCTCTTGATACCACTTGTTGGATTTTAATCCCCTTAAAGCCAGGATCAGTTCATACTAAGTCATCAAGTATCAATTAAATAGAAGCGGAAGCATACCTGAATTCTCCATTGGAAAATCTCTTTGGAGTCTTGTGGTTTGTCTTCCAAATTAGAACGCAGCCCTAAATTTATTTCTGATGATGGGATGTCAAAAGAATAAGCGTACGTTTAATTTGGGGACCATAACCACTTATATAGGGTGAAACCCTAAGTTAATAATTTCTAGTTTGGCCCATCATTAAACTAGAAATTATAGTCCGGTCTCTACACATATGAGGCCCATACTTAAATTAGATGCATTAAGCCCAAATACCTTAAACCATATTAGATCACTTTAATTAATTGGACTCAACCTTATATGATAGCCTTTATACACAATTATACACATATAAGCCCACATGGAATATTTAAAATTCCTAACAATAATTTAATATAACTATTAAAACATAATATGATATATAATTATAAAAGTTAATGGAGATGATTAAAAGATTCATTATCGTAAATATTTTTCCTTTTCCAGGTTGAGTCATGATTAGTTGGCGAACTATTACTTCATTTGTCTTCGTCTCTCTTATCGGTATGTATTAATATGCTTGCTATATTTTATTGTGTTGGTATGCCTTGACATTTCTCTCTTTACTTTTTCTTTCGTAGTTGTGGTCTTTTCAGACAATTTCGTTTTGTACTTTTTGTTCTTGAAAAGTTGCAATTGATCTATTTGAATTTAAGAGTTTTTTTTGTCTTAAATGCAGCTGAATTTAAGACATCTTTTTTTATCACTTGCAAAGTAAATTTGTGGTGGATTGCAAGCATATGAAACATTTATTTGCTTATGTTTTATGAAACATCTTTGGCCAAGTCTTCCATCATAAGCTCATCACATATTTTGGGAGATCCAATGGTAAGTGAATGAGTTCTAAGTGAGAGTTTGAAAATAAGTGTCCGGTTTCTAAAAGAGTTTTAAGTCAACCAAGTGAGGCAATTAAACTCGGTGAAAAGCTGAGAACCTCGACTCGATTTTATTTTTAGACACTAAAAACAACCCCTTGACAGCAAGCTATCACTAAAGAATTTCTAAAAAATTGATGAGCAGTTTAATAAGTTAGTTATGAAACCATCTCTTTCAGAAAAGGTCAAAGGTAAAATACTTGAACAAGCTAATATATACTTCAAAAAAGTGTCTATATATTCAACAAAAGCTCATCAAACTAAAAATTTTCATCATGATTTTAACGATTTTTTGCTGGTTTATAAGAAAGCGATTGCAAGGAGTAGTGGAAAGTGTTTCTGGAGCATTGAAAATCATCGGGCAAGCAGAACGAAAATCATGCTTCATGATTTTGAAGATTTTGATGCGCCAGGAATAATTTCATTGAAAAACATGTACATTTGATGCTTATTGAAAAACATGCATTATGCAAAACTACAAGATTGATGCTTGATTTTGAACATTGAAAATCATGCATCAAGCAAAATTCCAATATAAAAGCATTAAGCAGAACATTGAAAATCATCAAGAACAAAAAACTAAGGCTATGTTTGGTACATGAAAATATTTTCTGTTTTCATTTTCTAAAAAATACAAAGAAATCACCATCTAAGATATGTATAGTATATATAAATGTATACATATTTAGAAAATGAAAATGAAAATAGATCTAGAATTGAGAATAAGGCTATGTTTGGTATGAGAAAACATTTTCTGTTTTTATTTTCTAAAAAATACAAAGAAACTATCATATAAGATATATGTTGTGAAAGAAAATGTATGCATGTTTTAGAAAATAAAAATGAAAATGGACTTAGAAATGAAATTAAAAAAAAATTGTTTTGAATTTTAGGTCCATTTTCATTTTCATTTTCTAAAACATGCATACATTCTTATAAACTATACATATCTTAGATGGTGATTTCTTTGTATTTTTAGAAAATGAAAACAGAAAATGTTTTCGTGTACCAAATATAGCCTATTTTTTTTATTCTTATTCCTAAGTCCATTTCCATTTTCATTTTTTAAAACATATATACATTTTTCCTTTTAACACATATCTTAGATGTTAGTTTCTTTGTATTTTTTAGAAAATGAAAACAGAAAATGTTTTCTCATACCAAACATAGCCTAAGTTTTATAACCTAATTTAATAACCTATTGGTTCAAAACCACTTAAACCAATAAATTATCGGTAAAAAACCACCTATTTAAAATCATATAAAATTTGTAACAAAAAAATCATATAAAATTTAGCAAATGTGGAGTCCGATATCCGAACTCTTCCACGAGTTGGTTCAACATTACCCTTTACATAATGAAAACAAATCCTATCATAGTTCTTGCAATGTCTATGGTTGCCAGGATATGTTTAATTATTAAAATGTATACGCTTTAAGTCTGGGAGGAAAGCAACACTCCTTTTGAATAATGACTTAAAGTCTAAATTGACCCCTAATTTTTTTAAAATAATCAAATATATCTCTAAACTTCTTTTTTTAACTCAATAAACCCTCAACCTTTTATTTATAGTAAATTTGGCCCTAAATTGGACATTAGATTGATGGCTCTCTTAGATCTTAGAGTTAAACTTCAAAGGTTGAAGGCTTATTTGTATATATAAAAAAAAAGTTATGAACTTATTTGAGTTATTTCGTAAAGATTAGGGGCTAAATTGAGCTTTACATTTTCATGAGTAGGTCCCATATGCAATTTGAAAAAGTTGCATTAACGCCGGTTTAATGGAGTTGCTAGCCATTGGAAAAGATTGATTATTTATTTGGGTAAAAAAAGAAAGAGATTAGGGGCTTATTTGGTTTATTTTCAAAAAATTAGGGGTCAATTTGGGTTTTAAACCTTTAAATAATCACTCAAAAGGATGGATCAAGTTTAGTTACTCCCTCCATTCCTAAATAAGTGTCGCTTTTAAAGATTTTTTTTATTTCACAATAAGTGTCATTTTAAAAATTCTATGCTTCATTAATTGTTTCTTTTCCAATTTTACCCATCTTTTTCCTAACTAATTACATTGAATGAACTTTGTTTATAAGAGAGAGAGTATGTGTTTTAATAGGAGTTAAGAATCCCAATACAAGGGTAAACTTGATATAAGAAAAAATTTATTTCTAAATTTTAGAATTTCTCAATCCACATGCCAAGCCAAAAAACGACTCTTATTTAAGAATGAAGGGAGTATTAGATATGGGAATTTATCATTAAGAGATATGATCAAAAGGCCTAGTCTGTTTGGGTTACAGATAATAATAGAATTCCATGGAAACAACTTAGGATATATTATTACTATTATTATTATTATTATTTATATAATAATCATAATACCAAATGATTCAGAGAAAGAGCCACGATTCTCATTAGTTTATTCCCCTGTTTCTCATGTTTCCTTTGGACAAGGTTGGGAAGAAAGCAAAAGATCCTGCAGAGAAGCAAAAGTTGGACACGGCTGGCTGTGCAGCTATGGGAGGGGATCTGGGTTCCTCCCCTCCCCAAACGTGCCAGCAACTTCCTCCGTTTTAGATTCTATCATATAATATATAGCTGATCCTTTGTATTTTAATTCCTATATTAATAGGAAGATTAGATTCTCCCATTCTTGGATGAAGTCCCTACACATCAGTAGAAAGGATGTGGCTCTTCGAATTTTAGGTGAAAAATTAAGCATATCCTTGAATGATAAATGAGATGATAAAAAGTAACTTCACGACACAACTTCCACCGGGATTACATAATCATAGACTCTCTCAGTAGCTTTTCTAGCCTGAACAAAGTTGTTAAAAGTCAATCTTTAGTAAGCCATTGTGTATCAAAAAATATATAAACGATCATAGCAGAGCAGAGAGATGATTAAATTATTGAAAAGAGATGAATTCTTACCTCTTGTTGCCAGTTGGCTCGTACTGTAATAATGCTAAGAGAAGTTACTTGAACGACAAGTGCACATATGATTCCCAGCCATAGCCCCTAAACACCAGAACAGAGACCATCATGTATGACAGCTAGAAGAGATTAGAATCCAAAAAAATCACTCTGATTGCTACTTGCTACCAAGTAAATCACCAAAAAAATATTGTAAAAATCCTTCGAAGAAAGAAAGAAAAAGAAAATGGAGAATTTTACCCTTCCACCAGCGTCGAGTACAAAAGCAAACAATAAAGCACATGGAATCCCCACTAGATAATATGATCCCAGATTGATATATGCACCAATCTTTTGCCATCCACATCCTCTAGCAGTGCCTGAAACATTAGACAAATACTGACTGATAAGCAGGTGGATTTTGTGATGATTAGTCTTGGAATTGCTCACTCTCAGAAACTTGAGAAATTGCAAGTGATGTCGGAAAAGGGGAAAACCTGAGAGAACACATTGCAGGCCATCCAAAAAGTTTGAAATAGCTAGAATTGGCATCATGTCTGCTACATATTTAATCACTTCTACTTCATTGCTATAGGCATACCCCCAAACGTTGCGAATCAATATCAAGATTGATCCCACCAAAAGTCCCTCTGAAATAGCCATGGTTATGACAACACATACAGCTAAACGTGCTACTTCTGGATGCCCTGCCCCTAATTCATTTGAGACCCGAGTGCTGTATAAAACATCGAACATTAGGAGGAAATAAGTGAATATCCTATTGAAATCAAGATGGTGCTACAAAAACAAGAAAAATTTTTATTAGCATGTAGCATGTCACACCTTACTGCGCCACTGAGTCCAAAGGGTATCATCCAAACCGTGGAGGCAGTGTTCAAGCTGGAAACCCAATGGATAAGGTTGATCATTTACATTGATAAGCAACATTAATCATTTAAAATGTTCGACAAATCGTTATTGAGAATAGCTATAGGAAGTTCAAAACTTACCAAATAGAGAGCACTGAAGTTTGTAATTCTGGATCAGGAAGAAGACCTGAGAGCAGAACCATCATTTCAAAAGACCACATCTCCAAGCTGTTCAGGTCATGGCACATAACAGATAAGAATGGGGAAAATTAGAAAGTATACACATGCACAACCAAAACTGATACCATGTTTTACTTCTAGCCTCTAGGTGATTAAAAGTGATCTTCTTGTGATTGGGTTGATGGGTTCTTAGCAATGTAGTGCTGGAAAGAAATTCACTTCAATTACCAGACCATAATAGCTGATGGAATAGCAAGTCGAAGAAAAGTGAAGATATTTTGAAAGGCTTCCTTTGAGAATCCTGCCCAAGTCTTTGCACATGAAGGAGACAACTTAACATAAAGCACCAGCAAGAGCACATTTATCCAATTGGAGATCGAATTTGCCAACGCAGCTCCTTTAAATCCAAGGCCAGACTTGAAAACCATGATCCAACAGACGAGAATGTGCAGTAAAGTTGTAATGCCAGAGCACATCATCATCGGGAATACGATGTTTTGAGTTTGCAAGAATTTGACGAGACACTGAAGAAGACCATATGCAAAAAGGCTGGGAACCATGAAACAAGCATACTCTCCTGCTGCCTTGGAAATGTCATGATCTTGACCAAGAAGAATTAAAATTGGTCTTGTGTTTACCCATATGACCGCAAGGGGTATGCTGACAATTAGAAGAATGAACATGGCTCTTTGCATGTGTATGCCCAGCATAGAATACTGCTTGGCCCCATACGACTGCCCGCAAAGGGTATCCAGTGCAGTTGCCATTCCCAACTATGCAGAAAGAATAACACAAGGACAGAGTGATCAGAATGAATGATTACTCTACAACTTTTTTCAGATTAGAATCCAAATTCTAAGAGCCTACCATCCACCCGAAAAGTAACAGTGTCCTAAAACCTGGGAGTTGGGACCTTAAATGAAGCACAAATAAATCTAATTGAGTACTCAATTTCCAACATTGTCTCATAACGACCTGTATGTTGGTGGCAAACAGAACAAATACTTGCACAAAGAACTACATTAGCTGCAAATCTATTGGAACATTGTTAATTCTCGTATATTATACTTTATGTATTTTTGTTCATGCTTCCCTGGTAAATTTACTTGTGTCACTATTGACTTGTTTGGATTTACAACTTTTGTAACATTTCCGTTTTCCGGTGATCATATCTCAAAGACAATATATTGGCAAATACCAACTTTGTTCTTTCGAAACCCACAATTAAGCAGTGACCACATATCAAAGGAGAAGAGCTTTTCCAAAGTAGAATGCTGCTCTCGTGTTTGCAGCCACAAAAACAATTTGTGGATTCAAGACCCTATCAGTAGATATTGTTAAATGATTTAGATCTATGTGGTTAAAGTTTCTATTCTATCTCATTTTTTGATACCTTTTGTTTTCAAAATAATATTTTATGAATAACAAAAACTATACTACATTTTTCATCAGAAAAAAAAAATTATATATACCACATCTAATTGACAATTTATTTTAATTATTCTTTTTTATAATTTTAATACCATGATTTTTTCTAGTGTTTGTAGTTTATAGATTAATTAACTTTGGAGAAATTATAAAAGTAATGAATCAAGAAAAACTTGCACCAAAGGTTTCACAAAGCGAAAAAGGACAGAATATCCATGTTTTTTACCCCTGAACAATTAATGTGATTATTGGTGATATTAATTAGGAAACCCCATAAGTTCTTTATAGGGAAATAATAAATTAACAAAGGATTTTTCTTCGTTACTCTCACTCCCTCCCTTTCTCTCCTATATTTTCCTTTTCACAATATCGTACGTAGCAATATATATCACTTTTTAAATTCCACTTACGGTATAAAATGTTAACATCTGTAATGTGTTAACATCATCATGCTAATAGATTTCTGACCATTCTAATTTTATCTACTCGTGAAATCTAAAAACTTTACCCTCAATATGTATAAAAGTCTCAAATCTCTACCTTTATAGTGTATGTATTGTATGGTAACTATCCTCTAACGTTTATCCAAATAAATTGTATTTTACTTTGGATTTTTTGCTTAAAAAAAAAAACACTGATGCATTAAAAAAAAAAAAAAAGAAAGAAAGTCCATGAACCTGATCCTAAAGATTAAGGTGAAAATTAACAGGACAAATATTTTTTTTTTGGCAAAGCAAAGAGTCTAATTAAAGCAGGAAGTGGAGTCCAGCATGGAACAAGAATACATCAAAAATAGAAACGCAGTGAATAAAAAATCGAACCGGTTGACGAACCGATTGACCATCCGATTTTCGGTTTGACCGATCCAACCGGTTCAACCGGGTTGATTAAATAAATGATTTAATTTTATTAATTTCTTTAAATATTAAAAAAAATTCAAAAAAAAGTAAAAAATATTAATTAAAAATAACTAAAAAAATAAAAAAATTAAAATTCTAATTAAACCGGTCTAATCGGTTCAATCGGTTCATCGGTCCAACTGGTTCAAAAACGATTCAACAGTAATCGGTTTGTTAACCTTTAACAGACCGAACTTGTGACCGATTCCAGATTCAACCGGTTGAACCAGACGATCCGGTCGGTTTTTTATTCACTGACAGAAACCAATTAGGACGTCAACACTCTAGGCCATCACAATATCAAAAACCAACAAGGTTAGCAAAAGACTCGGACCAGAAACCAAAATAAAACACGCCTCTAAAAAGAACAACATCAACACGCAACGAAGAAACAATTAATCACAAACATCATAAAGCAGCAATCATTCAAGATTAAGGTGAAACAGGACAAATATTAATGCACATACATACATGAATACCACATACACATTGATGCCACAGAGGCAAAGTGGTCTTGTAAACAAACAAGAAAACCTCTTCATCATCTCAAACAAACCAAAGAAGAAAACCAAATTAAACTGACCAGCAAGCTGAAGCCAGTAACTGTTGCAAAGGAAGTAGCCATTGAAGCACCAGAGAGAGCAAGCTCACCAAGATGACCCACAAACATCACTGATATCATCTGTATACAGTTCTGCAACAGATTCACAGCTATCAAAGGCCCTGCCAGCCATAGCTGTTTCTTCACTTCCTCAATAATCTTCTTTCCTTTTCTGTCGTTTTTATTGCTAATAAAATCATCATTTTCTCTGGATATCTGAACCAAAGGTGAATTCAGAGAGGATTTTTGTTCTTCTCTCTCCATATTCTTTTCCGCTGAGAGAGAAGAGATGTTTGTTTGTATTGTTATTTACTTCACACGTCCACTGGATATTCAGCAAAGTGTTCATGGATTTAACTTTTAAGTAGGGGACAAGTAAGTTTTTTAAAGGACTGGTCTTGCCCTAAGACCCTAATGATTTGTTTGTGTAGTAGATTGATGAGCTGAGGGTGTTGAAGTAATTTTGGAACTATCCCAAGCATTTATAAATTATGTTCCATTCTAAAATGAAAATCATGGTCCATAGAGAGTACTCCACATATAATGACAAATTTAATAAATTACGGGACGCCAACCTCAATGGATTTTGACCATTTGACTTAGATGAAAAAGTTATATACCATATAAATGCATATTTTGTGACATCATATACTCGAGGATTGAGAGTTTTTTTTTTTTTTTTATAAATTCATTGTGCCATATATAAAGTAATTAAATGATATCTACCATATGATACGCACATATAATAAAGAAGCAGCTTTTTCTATTTAAAGTTCTATCACGGCTCGATTATGATTCAATTAATATGACAACGAATCAAAGCTGTTCACATAATGTGAGGCGAGCCTTATTAATTAGGTCAAATAAGATGGTTACATATATCATCTCATCTCTTTATATTGAGCAATGATTACAGAAGGTATACGGTATATCTGTACGTACTAAGAATAGTCTAATTAATTATAAACTAATCTTTCTGTAATTAAAGATGTCAGACACTTCCTGCTCTCGTACTTTTTTTTTTCTAATTTTTTTAGTATTAATTCACTCGTATCAGCCAGACAGAGATTTCCCTGACCAAAAAAAAAAAAAAAAGCCAGACAGAGATTTGATTACATTTGGTCTCTCGGAAGGTCTTGGCTGTTTGGGACATTTAGATATAAAATAATATACTCATGGAAAGCAACTGTATATTATATATATATATATATATTTATATAATATACTAGTAATGATCAAGAGAAAGAGCCAAAATTTTCATTAGAAGTCAACATGTTCTTTGCCTTTTCCAATTTTCCTTTGGGGACAAACTTGGGCAGAAAGCGAAGGATCCAGAGAGCAAAAGTTGGACACGGCTGTGCAGGTATGGCATGGTGATGAGTGATGAGTGATGAGTTGTATGTATCTCTTAGACTATCAATCCAAGCGACAAATTTTCCAACTTTGATTAATGAATGAATCCTATTAAATTTGAAATTGGAGTCGTGTCAAATATCCAAATAAGAAAATCGTTATAATTAGAACCTATTTTCTTCATATTTATAAATTTGTTGTGGAAAGTATATAAATTAAAATTTGAACAAGAAACAATTATTAACAAAGGAGAGAAAGAGAGAAAGAGAAAAATGAAGAAATGATAAGAAGAGATATATGAATTCACTCTTCATTCTCATTCTTCAATTTATAGACGAAATAATTATTATTCATCCTGCAGTACACTATTCATTCTATAGTATACTATTCATTCTGTAGTATACTATTTATTCTGTAGTACACTATTCATTCTGTAGTACATTATTCATCCTGTAGTACACTATTCATTCTGTAGTACACTATTTATTCTGCAGTACACTATTCATCATGTAGTACATTATTCATTCTGCAGTACACTATTCATTCTAGACAATTTGCACAACTTGCATTTGTCCACTTTCATAACACTCCCCCTTGGACAAATACCACTATAAAAATTTGGACGTGTACTGCCTCGTTAAAAACCTTAAGTCGGAAAAACCCAGTGGGACAAAAACCGAACAGAAGGAAAAAAGAGTACAGTGCACTTATGTCCATAATCGCTCCCCCTGAGATAAAATAAACTGCTACTTCTGGAGCATCTAAACATTTCCACTTCTGGGGAATTCAATCTTGCATTTTACTGACTCGCCGCATACCAATGCCATAATCTAATTTCTCAAATGTTGATGTTGGCAAAGATTTGGTAAATAAATCTGTAAGATTATCGACGGAGCGAATCTGTTTAACATCAACTTGTCAACTTTCTTGGAGTTCATGAGTATAGAAAAATTTCGGCGAGATGTGCTTGGTCCTATCACCTTTAATATATCCTCCCCTGACTTGTGCAACACAAGCAGCATTATCCTCATAAATTATAGTGGGAGAATCTATCACCGGTTTGAATCCACTAGCATTATGAATGTGTGATGTCATTGATCTTAACCAGACACACTCTCTTCCGGCCTCATAGAGGGAAATAATTTCAGAGTGGTTGGAAGATGTTGCAACTAGTGTTTGCTTAGTGGAATGCCAAGAAATGGCCGTATCATTATAGCAAAATAGATAACCGGTTTGGGAGCGAGCTCTATGCGGATCAGATTTATATCCTGCATCAGCATAGCCTACTAAACCAGAGTTAGTAGTATTCTTAGAATAGAATAACCCCAAATCAATGGTTCCTCGGAGATAACGGAAGATATGTTTAATCCCATTCCAATGTCTCCGGGTTGGCTCAGAACTGAAACGTGCCAACAAATTTACCGCAAAAGCGATATCTAGTCTCATGCACTGTGCCAAGTACATCAAAGCCCCGATTGCATTGAGGTATGGTACTTCAGGACCAAGTATATCCTCACAGGATTCTTTAGGACGAAACGGGTCCTTTGGGGGGTCAAGAGACCTTACAACCATAGGGGTGCTCAATGGGTGAGCTTTGTCCATGTTAAATCGTCTAAGCAATCTCTCAGTGTATGCTGACTGATGGACAAGTATTCCATTCTTTTTGTGCTCAAGCTCTAGACCAAGGCATAGTTTGGTTTTACCCAAATCTTTAACCTCAAACTCCTTTTTCAAATATTCAGCAGTTTCAGATAACTCTTCAGGAGTCCCAATTAAATTCATGTCGTCGACATAAACTACTATAATAGCAAATCCGATTTCAGATCTTTTAATAAACACGCATGGGCAGATGGGATCATTTATGTACCCTTCCTTAGTCAGGTATTCACTTAAATGTTGGTACCACATGCGGCCGGATTGCTTTAACCCATATAAAGATCTTTGCAACTTTATTGAGAATAAGTTGCGAGGAGTGCATGCTTCAAGCATTTTGAAACCTTCGGGAATTTTCATATAGATATTGGAATCTAATGAACCATATAAATATGCCGTCACAACGTCCATAAGACGCATTTCAAAATTTTCTTGGGCAACCCAACTTATAAGGAAACGAAAGGTAACAATATCCACTACTGGTGAATATGTTTCATTATAATCTATCCCAGGCCTCTGCAGGAAACCTTGGGATACGAGTCGGGCTTTATACCTCACGATCTCATTTTTCTCATTTTGTTTCCGGACAAAGACCCATTTGTATCCAACAGGTTTTACATTGTTGGGGGTTTTAGTAATAAGCCCAAAAACATTACGTTTGGCAAGGGAAGTCAATTCAGCTTGGATTGCTTCCTCCCATTTAGGCCAATCTTGCCTATGACGGCATTCGGTTATGGACCGAGGCTCATAATCATCATTCATAATCTCATGAGCAACTGAGAGAGCAAATGCATCATCGATGATTATCTCATTTCGATCCCATATCTCATTACAATAACTGATGGAAATTTCAGTATTCCCAAGGTTGGTGATCTTTTCATGGGTTTGTACCACTTCAGGGGCAATATGCTCATGAACTTGTGCCACTTCAGGGGCAATATGCTCTCTTTGAATATTATGTTGTGCCACTTCAGGAGCAATTTGGTTTCCTCGAGAAAGATTAATAAGCTCATCTGGAGCAGATTCTAAATTCCTCCCCCTTCTTTTTCGAGGAACAGTGTCTTTTGATCCCATTGGTCTACCACGCTTCAGGCGCAGGCCATTTAGATCCATTTCGGGTGGTTCTACAGGAACATCTATCCTAGCTGGAACATTCGCAGCTGGGATATGAGACTTTGTAACTTTAGCAGTCTCATTAAATGCATCAGGCATTTGATTTGCAATAGCTTGTAAATGGATCAATCGTTGCACCTCATTTTCACATTCAGGTGTTCTTGGGTCTAAATGAGACAAACTTTTCTCATTCCATGAGAAAATCTTGACATTTTTTTGCTTTCCATATGTGGAAGCTTTTGGTATCCCAAGTGATGGGAATATTGTCTCATCAAAATGACAATCCGTAAATCTAGCGGTAAATAAATCACCCGTCAATGGTTCAAGGAACCGAATAATAGACGGTGAATCAAATCCAACATAAATGCCCAAACGGCGTTGGGGACCCATTTTGGTCCTTTGCGGTGGTGCAACAGGCACTTGTACCGCACAACCAAAGGTGCGAAGATATGAAATGTCTGGCTCCTGGCCCAAGACTAACTGAATAGGGGAATATAAATGAGAAGTAGTGGGGCGCAATCTAATTAAAGATGCAGCATGTAAAACAGCATGACCCCACGTTGAGGATGGGAGCTTTGTCCTCATCAACAAAGTTCGAGCAATAATTTGAATGTGCTTAATCATGGATTCTGCTAATCCATTTTGAGTATGAACATGTGGGACCGGATGTTCAACTTCAATTCCTAATGAAGCGCAATAAGCATCAAAACTCTTTGATGTGAACTCACCAGCATTATCCATTCTTATGCTTTTAATTTGATAATCTAGGAAATGAGCTCGAAGCTTTATTATCTGTGCAAGCAAACGTGCAAATGCGACGTTGCGCATTGATAATAGGCAAACATGGGACCATCTGCAGGATGCGTCCACTAGTACCATGAAATATCTAAATGGTCCACTTGCAGGCTGAATCGGTCCACAGATATCACCCTGGATTCTTTGCAAGAATGAAGGGGATTCATAATCAACCTTTGTCATGAAAGGTTTAGTAATGAGCTTTCCTTGTGAACAAGATTCACACATGTAATCTTTGGACAACAACACCTTTGTATCTTTTAAAGGGTGTCCACGAGTATTTTTAAGGATTCTTCGCATCATTGTAGCACCTGGATGACTAAGGCGATCGTGCCAAAGTCCGAACACATCAGGGTTCACTAGTTTCCAGGGCATCGTAGCATATGATTCTATAGCTCGTATTGGGACATAATATAATCCCATACTAGAAGCTTCCAGCTTCTCATGAATGGTCTTCTAGCCCATCTTGTAGGAAGTAATGAAAAGAAATTCCTTATTTTGCTCATTAATTGTTTCTAGATGGTACCCATTACGGCGTACATCTTTGTAGCTAAGTAGATTTCTTTTTGATCTACCGCTCAACAATGCATCTTCAAGATACAATGTTGTGCCATTTGGCAAAATAACTGTGGCAGTCCCATAGCCGTCTATAATATTAACAGGACCAGATATTGTCTGAACATTTGCCTTGTGCAATGTCACATTTGAGAAAAAGTGTTTGCCACAAAGTATAGTATGCGTTATAGCACTATCAAGCAAACATATATCTTCCTTTTTCTCAATGTGTCCTATTTGCATTTATCTTGACAACTTCAGGTGTCAAGTTTCATAAAATTTAACAAATTAATAATATGATGCAAAATATAAACCAACAAATATGGAATAAAACTCATGATTTTATTGACGACCATATTTATTTAATATCTTCCTTGGTAACATAATTATCCAAGGGTATGGCAAAACATAGATGAAAACCCTCAGGATCTATTTCTAGGGACTTGTTATTTTCACCAAC
Source organism: Microcos paniculata (assembly GCA_030664755.1). Taxonomy (NCBI): domain Eukaryota; kingdom Viridiplantae; phylum Streptophyta; class Magnoliopsida; order Malvales; family Malvaceae; genus Microcos; species Microcos paniculata. The sequence continues at coordinate 5,380,274 of CP131460.1, read as the reverse complement.
ATTATAAAAAGAAATCAGAAACCTCAAAAGGTTTTTCATTGCCAAGAATATGACAGTTTTCATTGACCAAAACCTTATTGACTTCAGCATCAGTCTCAGTTAGGTCAATGGCATGGGTCTCAACATGCTTGCTTTTCTCCTTCTAGGATGCTTGGTATAGATCAACCAAATGTTTGGCCGTACGACAGGTACGTGACCAATGACCAGTCATTCCACAACGATGACAGGTACTATCATCATGCTTCTTCATGGGCTTTTTACCTTTCGGGTTGTGTTGGGAGTTATTTATATTACGGTTAAATCTCTTAGCACCCTTACGAAAAAAAATTCTCACGCCTGCGCTCACGGCCTCTAGGACGGCCAACATTCTTACTTGAGCCGGCATTTGCTTCAGGAAATGCCTTAGAGCCAGCAGGTCTTAAATCATGATTTTTAAGCAGCAACTCATTTGTTTGTTCTGCAGTCAACAGGACTTAGATCAATTCAGAATATGTTTTAAACTGGTGCTACCGGTATTGCTGTTGCAATACAATATTCGAAGTATGAAAGGTGGAGAATGTTTTCTCTAAAAGCTCAGCCTCAGTAAGCTTAACACCACAAAGTTCAAGCCGTGATACAATATCATATAATGCCGAATTATAATCGGACATGGACTTGAAATCCTGCAACCTCAGATGTAGCCAATGACACGCCCGGATCTAGTCCGCACGTGTCAAGTTGTATATTTATGTATTGTTGTCTAGTCAATATACCAAATTTGAATTCCCATGGATGTTTTAAACTTTATTTAGCTCAATTTCAAGCTTAAAAACCCTAAAATTGAAGTCCGGGGATGTGGGCCCCACTTGGACACGGATCCCAAAGAAATTGAGCTGAGTTGACCGGAGTCAACTCGGAAATGGTTGACTCCAGCGCCGGACAGGGACGGGTCTGGCGCCGGACCCGTGATTTCTATAAGGGGTCTCGGGTGGCCTAGACCCCCCATTTTCATTTCTCTCCCAAGTTCTTCATTTTTCTCCAAGATCTCTCTTGATTCCTTTGAAATCAAACCTTGAATCCCTCTTCAAACACTCAATCAAACATCAATATCAACTTCTTTTGTATCCTTGAAGATCAAAACATCAAAGTTTCCAAGAAAATCACCAAATCTAGAAATCTGGAATTTTGGCGACAGATTGTTCATCAGCTCATATCTTTTGATTCAACCGTGGTTTGTGGCTGGGAATTTGGTATGTTGTTCTAGACTCATCAAGCTTTAATTTGATAGCTTACATGCTTGATTTCATGGTCTGTGCTAAGAGAATTCGTTGATTGAAGTTGAGATTTCTATTTTGCCCGAGTTAAGTCAACCCTTAGTGTTTTGATTCAAAATTCGAGCATGTTTAATGGTTTAATTTCGTTCTTGAAGCTGTGAATCCATAGATCATGTGTTTAACTTGCTGTGTTTCAATTTTGGTGAGAATTGGTGATGAATCGAACTCGAACTGAGCTCGATTTGGTACATGGCCGATCAGGTCCGGCGCCGGACCTGGATAGTCCCGTGCCGGAGCTGCCAAATTGTGGGATTTCATCCCATTTTGGCTCACTCCCGCCCAGGAGTGAGCCACCTACCGACTTGACACTATAGCACTAGGGGCATTTTGGTAATTTTGCAGCCCTAGACCCCATTTGACCCCAATTGACTCAAATTAGCTTCAATTGAATTCCGGACTTGCCCAATTTTATTCCGAGACCTTTAATAGGTTTTGATTTATGATTTAATTGTTGGTTGAATACTTTTATTAATCAAATTAGTTTTTTTTAATTTGATTATTTAGGTACGTGGTTGTACGAGTTTTGGACCGGTTGCAGTTTAAGCTAAGGCATTCGTGGGTAATCGGGGAGTATACAACTCTCCTCACTTGTGAGTGGTTTGGATTATATTGGTTGACCATTAAGGGTTAACCGTTTTCAAATTTATTTATAAATGTTTTATTAAATTGTTTATATATGTTTTGGGGTATGAATTGTCCACTCTCACACACCCAGTTTACAAATGATTTAAAGGGTGGGAATTTTAATAAATTTTATATATTGATATTATTATTGATTATTGTATGGGGAACGATACCCCTGAGAGATGAGAGATTGAGTGTTTTACTCAGGGCTCCAATATGTGGTAGCGTGGATCGAGTTTATGAGCATGCGTGATATTCAGCCGTGGACCGCCTATCGAGGGGCACGGGAGTTACTCAGCCGTGGACCGCCTATTGAGGGGCAGGGGAGTCGGGCCTGATTGCGAGAGGCGCGTAGAGAAACTCGCCAGGACTGCTGTGTTCCACCACAGCAAGGCAAATGTCAAGGAAGTGGGCCAGAGAGAAAAGTAAAAATGTTTTAAAAGTATAAAGTAACCCTTGACGGTCCAGTGGATACCCTAGCGCACGGGTATACCTTACTGGGAAAATTTCAGATGCCAGCCCATATAGAAATATTATTATTGATTTGATATTTGATTTGGTTTGGGATTTACTATATTTCAGTAAATGGTTTATTAAATTGATTTTTGGATTATTTCATATCCCCAGCCTGAGGTGATCGGTCTTTATAACCGAGTCTCTCACTGGGTACAAGTTTATTGTACTCACCCCATTCATTTTTGTTGTCAGATCATCAGTCTTCGGACGGCGGACGTCCTGGTGGCCATTGATCCCAGTAGGTCACTGTGGACACGACTTTGTAGGTGCCACCTCTTTTGTTTTGTGTATCTTGGCTCGGAATATTATTGCATCTTATATATACATTTATGTATTTATATAATACTTTCCGCTGCATGGAGTACCGTAAGATGCGACACTTTATTTTTAAATATTTTTGAACTGTATTATCTATGATGATTTCGTATGTTTTCATATATTGCTCGAATATCCTTTATTTTTAAGCCTTGTGCCATCTTGGTTGCCCGCCTGACGAGGCACACATCTCGAGGTGGTACGGCGGTTGTCGCGTGGCCGAGCCTGCGGGTCGGGGCGTGACAGCCAATCATATTGTGCTTGAGGGAGGATGACAGTTTTGGTATGATCATACCGCTCTTTCAATCTTATCCACAAGATCAAGGGATCTTGGACAGATAGATATTGAACTTTTAGGCTATCACTTAGATGCCGACGGATAAAAATCAAAGCATTTGCCTTATCTTTATCATTAGCATTTCCATTTTCACCAATGGTAGCTGCAAGACCTTGGCCTTGGAGATGCAGTTCAATATGGAGACACCATGACAAATAGTTATTGCCACTTACATCCAAAATTTGGAATTTGGGCTTTTCAATATTTGCCATAATTCTGAAAAAAAAAATGGTCTCAATTAGGTTGACAACTTCTGGTGTCAAAATTAGGTTGACAACTTCTGGTGTCAAAAATATTTAGAAGTAAATCTTTACACAATAAAAATTTAAATTATCTAGTGTAAAGAAAAAGGTTAAATAAAATAATGATTTTTTTTATATGGAATCAAACCTTAAGAACTTACCAAGCTTTAAATTTGCTTCACTTTAGAACACTCGTGTTGATAACGTGTTGTGGAAAGTATGTAAATTAAAATTTGAACAAGAAGCAATTATTAACAAAGGAGAGAAAGAGAGAAAGAGAAAAATGAAGAAATGATCAGAAGAGACATATGAATTCACTCTTCATTCTCATTCTTCAATTTATAGACGAAATAATTACTATTCATCCTGCAGTACACTATTCATTCTGTAGTACACTATTCATTCTGTAGTACACTATTCATTCTGCAGTACACTATTTATCCTGTAGTATACTATTCATTCTGTAGTACACTATTCATTATGCAAGTACACTATTCATCCTGTAGTACATTATTCATTCTGTAGTACACTATTCATTCTAGACAATTTGCACAACTTGCATTTGTCCACTTTCATAACAAAAATTTAATTCTACAATTTTATTTAAGTAATATCAAACTCCTTCCATTTGATATAAAAAAGTGTTGGTTTATTTTAAATTAATTTAGACCTAACTTGACCCACTTTAATAGTTAGTTGTCGTATGGAATTGATCAACTTATTGAAGCATCTATCATGTTTTTCACCAAAATATAAAAGGCGAGCAACCTGGAATTCAATGCTATATGTTATGTAATTTTTTAAAAACAAAGAGAAAAGCTGTTTACCAAAGAAAAAAAAAAGGAGAAATGCCTCACACGTATTGTTTACCTTTACTAGCAACACAGAGTGAAACAACCATATATATATATATATATATATATATGATTGGATATCCAAATTAGTCCTCAAACTATACCAAAAAGTATAAATTGTCTCCTAAATTTTTATTTTGGACAATTGACCCCTCAAACTATTATTTTTAGACAATTAACCCCCAGAGGTTTATATTGCATAGAATTCTAAAGGGTTATATTGTCCCAAAATAAAAAATTGAGGGGCTAATTGTCCCAAAGGAATAGTTTTGAGGGTAGTTGTCTGAAAATAATAGTTTGAGGGGTCAATTATCCCAAAATAATAGTTTAAGGGATCAGTTATTCCAAATAAAAGTTTAGGGACCAATATATCTAAAAATATATAGTTTAGGGGTCAATTTGGATATTCAACCATATATATATATATATATACACGTGTAATAGTAATATTCAGTTATTAAAATTTGGGAATTAAATTTATAAACATTTACGAGATCTTTGGAGATAGAAGGAACAACATTAATTTATAGGATGATGAACACTCAAGAAAACAGCCGTACAGGGACGGAAAATATCCGTTCCAAAAATAGGAACGGAAATCCGCGCCTAAATCCTTCCCTAGACAACAGCCCAACAAAATTAGCAACGGTAATAATTTCCGTGCCTAAATCCGTTTCAAATTAGAAACAGCGTTAGCAACGGATTATATTAGCAACGGATTTTAGGGACGAAATAAAAGTCCAGAATACAAAAGGTAGTTGGCTTGAGCTTTAGGGACGAATTTAGGGATGAATTTATTCCGTCCCTAAATCTATGCCAACCAAAACGAGTGCAGAACCCTCATTTTTTCCACTCTTCTCTGCCTCCCACTCCATTTTCTTTCTCTTTTCTTCTTCATTTTCTCTCATTTTGCCTAAGAGAACACTAGAGAAGTTAAAGTTTTTGTGGATTTCGGTGAAAATCAAGGTAATATCTTCGAATCTCTTTGTATATGATTTCATTTTGATGATTAATATATGTTAGAATTTGGGTATTGGGTGATTTTTGTAGACTTTAATGATGATTTTGTGTATTTTGTTGCTTGCTTTAGTATTAAAATTATATTGTTTTATATAGATCTTGAATGTTTAAGCTTTCTGTTGCATATTTTTATAATTAATATTAATTAATGATAATTATATGACATAATGTTGAGTTATGTCTAATTGTTTGGCGTAATAGTAATATTAATGTTAATATTAATATTAATATATATCTGTTTCGGCTATTATTTTGACCTTGAGCTTGATGTTGGTTGTGATGCATTTGTTGAATTTAATTAATTTTATAGAGAAGGTTATTGTGTGGGAAAATGTCAGAAAACATTAAAAGTATTTGAATATAGGTGTGATTCAATTATTAATAGTGGGGATTATACATTTTGGGAAACTAGTAGAACTAATTTAAAATCTTGATGTAGGAAAAATGGACGAGTTAATTAACAGTCGACAGTGGATGTATAATTGGAAGAAACTGGGACAAAAAGGTGTGATAGAAAAGTTTATGGTCGGTGTTGGAGAATTCATTAGTTGGGCATCGAGTCAGTATGCGTCATGGAAAGATGGAGAAAAAATTCGATGTCCATGCACAGAGTGCAAGAATATGTGCTTTTTTTTACCAGTTAAGGTTGCGCATCATCTAATCCAATATGGCTTTAAGGAGCATTATTGAAACTAGGTTAGCCAAGGTGAACCATTATGTAGAATTGAAAGTGATGAGCAACAGCAAGGACAAGCACCATTACCAGTTGAGATGGCAAACTGGGGTGACTATGAAGAAATAACATGGGATCAGCGTATAGTGTTTGACGTTGCACGGCCGAGTTTTGTCCACCATAATGAAGATGAAGCTGGACCCAATGGGGAAGCAGCAGATGAGTTTAGGTACGAACAAGATTCTTTTACGGGACAGCATGTGACGCATTTAGATGATAGATGGTTTGACATCGTGAAAAATGCCGACTAGCCTCTGTTTGAGGGCTCTAACGAGTCCAAATTATCCTTTGTTTCAACTTTGTTAAATGGGAAGTCAGAGTTTAACTTGTCTAAAGGTGCATTTGATTTTTTTTGTGAAGTAGTCAAGAAAGTATTACCGGAAGAAAATAATTTTCCTCTGAACTATTATCAACATAGGAAAACCATCAATGATTTGGGTTTACCGATTATAAAGATTGATGCTTATAAGAATGGATGCATGCTGTATTGGAAGGAACATTCGAACTCTAATTGCTGTAGGTTTGTGATGAACCTAAATTTAAGGACATTGGTCGACGTGGGGACAGAACTAGTAAAAGGATTCCAGTTGCCATTTTGAGATATTTGCCATTGACTCCTCGGTTACAACAATTGTACCATACCTCTGCCATAGCAAAACATATACCTTGGCATGCTACACATGAAGGTCAAGATGGGGTTATGTGCCATCCGTCCGATGCTAAGGCATGGAAACATTTTGATAGGACGTATCCTGATTTTAGTTCAAAGGCTCGAAGTGTTCGATTAGGACTATACGCAAATGGTTTTGCACCGCAACCAGTTCGGAAAAACGTATTCGTGCTGGCCAGTTGTTCTAACTCCTTACAACCTTCCTCCGGGTATGTGCATGAAGAGCCCTTATATGTTCTTAACATTGATTTGTCAGGGGCCTAAAAATCCAAAGAAAGACATAGATGTTTTCTTACAACCTCTGATTGATGAGTTGAATCAATTGTGGGAAGATGGGATTTCAACGTATGATGTATCGAGGAATGAGCATTTTTGCATGAGGGCTACTCTTATGTGGACTATTAATGACTTTCCTGCTTATGGCATGTTATCCAGGTGGAGTACTGCTGGAGTTTTAGGTTGCCCTATATGTATGCAGGAGAGCAGAGCATTCGTGCTTCCACATAGTAGGAAGGTGACTTATTTTGATCGTCATAGGTGTTTCCTTCACTTTGATCATCTGTATAGAAAGGATAAGAAGTCTTTCCGTCGTAGTCGGGTTGAGAGGATGGTTGCACCATCAAGGTTGACAAGGGAAGAAATATATGAACATGTTTGGCATTTGCCTATCGCGATGGATGATCCGATTCATATGCCTGATTATTACGGCACTCATCATAAATGGACAAAAGGAGTATTTTTTGGGATCTTCCTCATTGGAAAACAAACTTGATCTGCCATAACTGTAGACACTTATTTTTTAATCTTAATCAATTAGTTAATTAATTTTAATTAATTAATTAATTGATTTGTCATTTCCATATTTTTATTTTGGTTATCCTTCAAAGTTTGGTTTTTATTATTTCATCTTAATTAATTTTAATTTTATTACTTTGTAGGTAATCTTGAACCAAGACCGGAAAGTTCGACGAGCCAACTCGATTTTCATGCAAGATATATATATATGTATATATATATATATTTATATGTGCATATATATGTATGTATTTATGTTTGTATATATATATATTTATTTATTTATATGAATATATGTGTGTATATATATTTATATATTTTTATGTATTTACATATATCTATATATATATATATATTTGTTTATATACATAAGTTTATACATAGGAATGTATATATATACATATGAATATATATATATATATTTGCATGTAAAAAAAAAAAAAAAAAAAGCTGCCACGGCAGCAGCCACACCATCGCACGGCCCTCCTCCATGCGAGCCACAGCAGCTACCCGCCTCCCACGACTTCAACCGCCTCCCTTCGTGCAGCCACAGCAGCTCCTAGCAACCATCATCACTGCCAACACTCACAGCCGCAGCAGCTCGCCACCCTCAGGCCAGCAAGCTCACGACAGCAGCTCCACCATGCATCCACCGCATGAACACCAATGATAGCAGCTCACAACAGCAACCACAGCAGCAACACGCTCCTCCTCCACCGCAATGAGCAGCAGCGAATGCCGCATAACTTCTTCCTCCAAACGCCGCTACAGCAGCCAGCAAGAGCAGTCACCACCTACCTCCACCCTCCGCAGCCACCACGGCAACATCAAGCCAAGCAACATCTCAGGCAATACCGCCAGCTACAAAGCAGCGAATGCTTCAACCGGTTTAAGCAGCAGTGGTCTTAACAGCAGCCCCAACTGACTAAAATGGCAGCGGCCTTCTCCTTGTCATCGTGCCACGTTCCTTGTTCCTCGTGCTGCCGCTGCTGCCAATGGCAATGGCAACAAGAAGAAATACAAAACCAAGAAAGGTTCTTCTCAATCTCCTCCAACTCCACATCAGCTTTCCAATGGATTCTGCCATAGCTCAACGTCGACTTAAGGCCATTCACGACCATCTCGCCTCCTCGGTTGTCGCTGCCGACGATTCTCATTCCGGCCTTCGCGCTAACCCGACCGCCGGCGAGTTCGTCTCTGAACAAGGTTATAGTGTTATGCTGCCAGAGAAATTGTAGACAGGAAAATGGAATGTATACAGATCTGCTTGCTCTCCACTGAAGCTCGTGACTAGATTTCTTGGTCATCCGGATATTGGTACATTGCACGATAATTTTGTGCATGCGGTTGATACCTTCCGAGATTACAAATATCTTGGTACAAGAATTCGAGTTGACGGAACAGTTGAGGAGTACAAATGGATGACGTATGGAGAAGCTGGTACAGCTCGGGCAGCCATAGAATCTGGCCTAATATATATCATGGAATACCGAAGGGCTCTTGTATTGGGATATGTTTCATCAATAGACCAGAGTGGCTCATTGTTGATCATGCCTGCTCTGCCTATTCCCTTGTATCTGTTCCTTTGTATGACACTCTAGGTCCAGATGCTGTCAAGTATGTTGTAAATCATGCAGACCCTTGCTCGTTCTAGGACTCCCGTCACCACCGAGGATCACCCTCAACTCCCGGCCCTCGAACTAGTTTCCTAAGTGGAGATCGACACCAAAGACAGTGACTTCCGTGGCTCACGGTACACTGGCACCATCGTCAAGTATGAGGCTTCACTGAGATTGGGTGGATGGATCTTGGAACCTACCGTTGGGGGAAGATCAGCAAGTTAAGGAGAAGGTTTTGACAAAGGGACTGCAAATTCCACGCCACCTACGACCTCTGTCACAGCGCTTTCAATAACGAGAATTACACTTTTTGGGTCATCCTCATCGTCATTGCTGTTTGAAGCCAGTGGCAAGTCCCCTGTATTGTCATCTTCATCGGTCTCGGCTACAACAACAGAGCAACTCTTTTGGTCCACACCAACACGCACCATACAGCCAAACACGTGACAACGGCCAGCCATACAGCTCTTCGCCAGCTGGATGGCTTGCAAAGACAGAAGAGCTGAAGTCAACAACCGACAGCCTCATAATTATTCGGTTTGTGGTCCCATGTTTTATGGGGTGTGGCTCCATGTTTTAAGTCACTAAGATTTTCAAGATAAAAGGAAATGGGGGAAGAACGAGAGAAAGGGTGGGAGAGAGTACCCGAGGCTTTTCTTCAGCATTTTTTCTCTTCAAAGAACCGAGAGCAAAGCATAGAGCTTCAGCTTTCTTCAAAAAAGCAAAAAAAAAAGAGAGAGAAACAGAGCAGAGAAGGAGAGAAAAGGAGAGAAAGAGAGAGCACGGGGAGAGCACCCGAGGTCTTCTTCAGCAACTTTTCTCTTCAAGAACGAGAGAAAGGAGTGTGGGAGGGGAGAGAACTTCAGTGTTTTCTTCAAAAAAAATAGAGGGAGCATTCTTTCAAAAATTAGAAACAGAGGAAGAGAGCAGGAGCATTTTTCTTCAAACACAAAAAAATAGAGGGAGGAGAAGAGAGAAAGAGAGTTCAAAATTCTTTTCTTCTTCTTCTTCTTTTATTTTAAACGGATTGGCTAGAGAAAACAGAGAAAAGGCTTGTTGTTCATCAATTTTTAGCCATTCTCTTCTCCACAAAGCCATTATCATTTTTTAGTTTTGAAACTTCATCCTTTTAGGTAAGTTCTTAGTTTTATTTTCAAGATCATTTCTTTTTACTTTTAATACAATATTATTGCTTTGTTTGTTAAATTTGTTAACTTTCCTTTTTATAATGATGTTTATGATTTATAGAGCTTTTGTATATTGTTAAATAATTTGCTTAGTTTAATATATGTTTCTAATATATTCAAGATGATTTATTTTTGCTTGCTTATTTATTTTATGTTATTTTTTTTAATGTGCCATTTCTCTTAAATATTTACATGATTATATAAAAAGTTCCTAACTTTCTTGTTTTATATCCTTGTTTATTACTTTTAAAGCTTGCTTATATGTTCAATATGCTTGTTTAGTGTAAAATTTTAATCTTGATTAAAAAGATTGCATTTTTTTTAGCTTATGTTCATCCTTGATGGATTAAAAACCTAATCTTGGTTATAAAGATCGTAACTTTAAGATGATTAACTTGTTTGTTTAGTTAAATGTTAAGCTTAGGATTAAAAATTGCACCATTTTGCTTGTGGATATTTTAGCTTGATTAAAAATGAAAGTTTGGTTAATAAAAATTGAATCTTTAAATTTATTTTATTTTTTAGTATTTTCATTTAAATAGAAATAATCTCTAATCTCTTTTAAATAAAAAATTAAATTTTTAAACTTATATAAATGCATATTTAGTTTAATATTTTTTTTATCATAGAAATTATCTTTTTGCCTTTAAATATGTGTTTTGTCTAATATAAAAATTTATGTTTGCATATAAAATTACCTCTTTACCCTTATGGATATGTTAGCTTAATTAGTAATTATATCATGTGTTAAATTACTGTTTCGCCCTTTTATATATGCTTTTTAATTAAAATTTGATCTTGTATGTAAAATTACCTTTTTTTTTGCCCTCATGAATATGTTTGCTTAATTAGTAATTGTATCCTGCATTAAATTATCGTTTTGCCCTTTATGCATGCTTTCCTAATTGAAAATCTAATTTTACATGTAAAATTACCTTTTTGCCCTTGCTTATATATATTTGTTTAATTATGAGTTGAATTTTGTATAAAATTGCATACTTGACCTTGTATATGTGTTTGTTTAAATTAAGCTTGCTTATATGTGTTAAATTAGCTATCATGCAATTTGATTTTGTAAAATTAAATTTAAATTCCCATGTTCTATTTATTTATTGTATTATATTATGCAATTAATTGTGTATATGGACTAACCCTTGTTTCTTTGTTTCATTCATGCATAATTAAGTTTAGAACATTGACTTTCAAAAATTCATATGCATGGGGTGACCGGAGGATGTCTCAGGAGTCTGAGGTTTCTAAAGGTTTTCTCCGATGAGATATTTTCTCGACGTCTAATCGGGAGTCCGATCGGACCCGGGAGAATTTTTCATCCCTTCAAAAATGAAAAAATATATTTTGCTCATTTGATTTTCATAAAAAGCATACATCATGTTTATGATTTCTTTAATTCTTTAAAACTTGCAAATGAACTCCAAAAATTTTCTTTTTACAAAAAGGAATGTTAATTCCAAAATCTTTTATTTTTATTTATTTTATTTTTACTTTTATGTTTTATTTTTATTTCATTTTAAGAAAATCTCTTGTTTAAGAAGCCCAATTAAATTAAAAGGAATATTTATTCCAACATTAATTTCAAAACATGTTTTAAAGTTTTTTTGGAGAGATCTTAATTTTCCAACTATAATTAAGGCCTCTCAAATTAATCCAAATCTTATAAAAAAATCACTTTCAAAATCTCTTTTCTTATTTTTATTTCTTTTATTTCTTTTTCAATAAAAGGGAATATTTATTTTCTTTTATCCTTTTTTTAATTTAATTTTTTAAAATATTTTCCTATCAAACTAAATTTTTGTCAAACTATTCCCTTCATCAAATTAAAAGGAATATTTATTCCGATATTGTTTTAAAATTAAATATTTCTAAGAGATTTTAATTTGAGAAATCATAATTAAAGTCTCCTAATGTGATTTTCAAAACACGAATTTGAGGATGTTTATCCCAACCCTTTTGTAAAATGTTTTCTAGAAGGTTTCAATTAATATTCTCATAATTGAGACTTTCTAAAATTAAAATTAAACCTTTGTTTTTCATAAAAGGATATTTATCCTCATTTTTAAATTTGACTTTGATTTTTGAAGAATATTTATTCTTATTTAGAAATTGAACCTCCATTCTAAGTAGGAAATTTCTTCAAATTCAAAATTGGGCTATGGATTTTCACATCAAAAGGAATGTTCATTCCGACATTAAGTATTTAAATTTCGAATTTAGCTTTTATAATGGGATGCTCATCCCGCATTAAAAGGAATATTTATTCCGACATGTAAAATTATGTTTTTCTTAAAATAATTTTAAAACATTTTATTATTATTTCCCAAGTAAAATATTTTTAAGACTTTTGTGGTACCGATTTCCGGGCGTCTTGGGGGTGCTAATCCTTCCCCAAGCGTAACCGACTCACGAACCTAAAATCTTTTTCGTAGACCAGTTTCTTTCCTTAGCTTGACGTAATCTTTCTAGATTTACGTTGGGTTAAACAAGTAGGTGACTAACCACACCTATTTAAAATAAAAGGTTAGTGGCGACTCCATTTGTTTTTAGACTGTTTAGTCCCAAATATATTTTACGCCATATCATTTTATCGTCGGAGCGGTAAAACGTCTCGACAGCTTGGCGACTCCGCTGGGGACCGAATTTTTTAGAGTCGAGCCACCTTTTAAGTCCTATTTTACTTGGGTTTTAATAATGAAATGTTTTAAGTTTCATTTCATGCATTGCATCATTCATTTGCATCAAAATTTTTTCCGATAATTGTTTCAAAATTTTTCAAAAAAAAGAAAAAATAAAGAAAAGAAGAAAAAAGAAGAAAAAAAAAAGGAAGATCTTTTGAAAAATAAGTTTATTAAAATTACATCTTGCATTCATATCACATTCAATTTATATGTATGTTTTTATGTTTTGATCTTCTAGTATGTTTAGTGTGTTTAATTACTCGTCTATATTTTGCATGATTGAATTCTTAACCTATGCCTGGATCCTCTAGCATGCCCTATGTCTTAATTACTTGTATATATTTTGCATGTTCCAATTTCCTTTGTATGTCTTGATTTGCTAGTATGTTTCTATATTTACCATTTTACCCTTTTGTCACTTATATGTATTTTTCATGTTTTAATTCCTTATGTATGCCATGTATGCCTATCTTGTTTACCATGTGTGCTTATCTCATCATATTAATTATTTATCCTATACTTTGAATTGGACTGATCGTGTGTTGACATGTGTTAGTGAAATTTTTCCTGCTACCTGCTTCTGCTTCTCCGAATGTTCACTGCTTCACCGAAAGGCAATTGGTAAAGGTATAACTCCCTCCCTCACACACGACACAATTCATAACATAAAAGTTCGGGAGTCCGAACTTCACCCTTATTTAGGAGGGGGCGACGGGGTTGCCTCCACCCCATCTTGTCCGATGGGTACCCTTGTCTAGAGCTTTAAACCCAGCATGAAGAAGACCCCAAATTCTAACCTAGATAGAGCCAAACCCGTTCGAGAAAACCCGGTTTCTTAGGACACAAAAAGGGGGACGGCTTCTTACCTTTATCAATCCCTTTCGTTTTATCTGCTTATTTCATGATGGCATGCTGTTTGTCTAATTTCTGATTATTTCGTGATGACATGCTGTTTTCCTGTACATATGCTTATTTCATGATAGCACATTGTTTGTATAAACTGTCTGTTTTCTTTAACCTTTTTGTGAAAATACTTATTCCATGATGATATGTTGTTTGTATTCATTTCAGAATCTGTTTGTTTTATTTCACTTTATTTGTATATATATGCTTACTCCATATTGGCATGCTATTTGTTCTCTTCCTCACTCTGTCTGTTTTCTTTCACAATGATATGTCTATATCTGTTTTCTTCCTTACTTTATCAGTACATATTTATACTTTGTCTTATAATCCCCTTGTTTCCTTTAAATATCCATGATCATTGCGTTTTATTGCCATCATCACATGACATGCATTTCATTGTAGAATCATTCCAACAAGATAACTGTAAAAGGAAATTAGTCATGGTTGATGAATAAGGTCAATCTTCGGGTCAACGGATATGACCAGTTATCCTTTATAGTTAAATTGTTGTGAACCATTCATTTTTTACATCTACATCTAATCATTGACATGCTTCCTTTTATTCTACTTCATACTGTACTTGTATATGTGCATCCATGTATATAATTTATTTTAATGGTGAGCTAAGACATTTCCTTTTTGTCATTTCTTCCCCTTATTTTTGCATCCCATGGTCGCATTTTCATCAAGCATGTTCATACATACATTCCATTCATAATAAAGGGAATCTTATTCATCCTTGTAATTACATCAAAGGGTTTCAAGATAGCACCTCCTGATACTAGATTACGGTCCAAAATCGTAATGGAAGAGCAAACTACTGAGATTGAGCAGTTGAGGAAGGCAAATGAAGAATTGCAGAAGAAATTGGATCAGATGGCAGAAATGGTGACTACTATGAGGCAACAAAACATGGCCAGTTCGGGCAACAATTCCAATGGGCAATCTCCCCAGAATGCACTCCCACATATACTTCCCACAGCTCAGCCCACGAATGCCTCTCTCTCGCCTCTTACCCTCAGTATACCCCCACAAGAAAATCAAACACAATTTCCGCAATCAACCACGAACACATTCACCTTTCCACCACCGCCTCCGCCTGGCATATACCCTTTTATACCTCCAATGTTCAATACAAGCAGAGGACTTCCAATGCCAACCCCACAAATTACTCCTCCCACATACACCATGGCACCTCCTGTCCCTGGATTTGCCCCAGCCAACCCCGTGATTGTGCCTAACGAGCAGTTTGAGAGAGAGATGGGCGAAGTTGAAAGCCAGAAAGTGTTGAATCAAATAGAGGAGCGACTTAAAGCCATGGAAGGCACTCATGCTTATGGCACCACTGATGCATACGAGTTGAGTTTAGTTGATGGATTGGTGTTCCCAAGGAAGTTCAAAGCGCCCGAGTTTGAAAAGTACAAAGGGACTACATGCCCTAAGGACCATATTACCGTGTACTGTCGAAAGATGGCCGCTTATTCCCGAGATGATAAACTGTTGATTCATTGTTTCCAAGACAGCCTCACTGGGTCAGCAATACGGTGGTATAACAAGTTGGATAGGCGGGGTATTCATTCTTGGAATGATCTGGCTCGGGCTTTCATCGATCAATACAAGCATATGACGGATTTATTGCCTGATAGACTAACTTTGCAAAACATGGAGAAAAAGTCTTCCGAGTCATTCACTGAATATGCCTAAAGATGGAGGGACATGGCAACTCAGATTCAGCCTCCTTTGACTGAGAAAGAGATGACATGGCTATTCATTAACACCTTGAAAGCTCCATATTATAGCCATATGCTAGCTGGCGCCACCATGAGTTTCATTGACATGGTCTTAATTGGAGAAATGGTGGAGAATGCATTCAGGATCGGTAAGTTAGATGATGGGGAGCCCAGTGCAGCCAAGGAGAGTTCCAAAGAGAAAAAAGGCGAAGTGAGCACTATCAGATGTGGAGGATACCAACAACACCCACAACCCCAATGCCAACAATGCCAACACCAATACCATCCAACCAATTTCACACCACCTCAAAACACTTACCAATATCCTCCTCCCAACTATACACAACCTCAAAATGCTTACCAATACCCAGTGTCCAACACCATTTCCATTATTCCAAGACCAAACACCCAAAATCGAAATCCAAGACCACCAAAGAAAAGGAAACGATTTACTCCCATCCCCATGACTTACACAGAGCTATACACCAAGCTATTGAATAGTAAGATGATTGAACCGGTTCAGTATTCGACCCTTTTACAGCCTCCATATCCTAAGTGGTTTGATGAGAATGCAACATGCGCTTATCACTCAGGAGCCAAGGGGCATAGCATTGAAAACTGCATGAGGTTGAAAGAAGTGGTACAAGGGATTATCAAAGAAGGTCGTTTGACTTTTGATACCGGTGTACAGCCGAATGTAGGGGCAAATTCGTTTCCTAATCATGGCAGGAATGGAGTAGATGCTGTTAATGCTGAATTAGCTGGAATATGACAGCGAAACATGGGTCCTGCAGTTAGCACCGAAGACCAATTTAAACAATTGGGAGGTTTTTTGAGGCACCGATTATGATAGTAGATTTTGACATATAATAAGCTTTGGCAACTTTGAGCACTTTTTATCCTACATTTCTACCTAAAAGTGTTGGTGGTTGATCTTCATATGTTATGGGTTTTACTTTCATATTTGCTCTATCATTCATAATTTTGATATTATGCATTCTTAAACTCCCTGTCCCTATTTCATATCATAATTCTATTCATTGAACTTCGTGCTTTCTTCTCTTTACCCTTATTATTTGTTTTACCATTTTATTTTTATTCATGGATCAAATACATATATGTATATATATTATATATTCCTTTATTATCCCTTGACTTAAAGAACCTCAAGTGATGAATGCAAAGATAGCAAAGAGGGTCCTCTCGAGCCCGACTTCGACCGGCTCATGAATGCGGATGACTTTGACAATAATGATGATGATGATTACTCTCTTCCCCTGATCTTATAAGACTGATTGAATGAGAAGACAAACAGATCTTGCCACAAAAAAAAAAACTACTGGGTTGATTAATTTGGCCGAAAAAGAAAAAGTCAAAATTGGCACTTCCTTGACACTGAAAGAGAAAGAGGAATTGATGTCACTGCTCAAAGAATATGCCAATATCTTTGCTTGGCCCTATCAAGACATGCCGAGTCTGGATACTGAGATTGTGGTGCATAGAATGCCAATCAAGCTCGAGTTCAAGCCGTTGCAACAAAAATTGAGGAGAATGAGGCCGGCCATGTTACTAAAGATCAAAGAAGAAGTGAAGAAGCAACTGGGTGCAGGATTTTTGGAAGTGGCCACTTATCCTGAGTGGGTCGCAAATGTAGTACCGGTCCCGAAGAAAGATGGCAAAGTTCGAATGTGTGTGGATTACCGAGATATCAATAAAGCCAGTCCGAAAGACAATTTCCCACTGCCCCACATTGACACTTTAGTAGACAACACGGCTAAACATGCAACATTTTCTTTCATGGATGGGTTTTCGAGGTACAACCAGATTAAAATGGTTTCAGAAGATAAGGAGAAGACTGCTTTCACCACCATGTGGGGCACGTTCCAATACAACGTGATGTCCTTTGGTCTCAAGAATGCTGGGGCAACTTATCAGAGAGCTATGGTGACCCTTTTTCATGATATGATGCATAAAGAGATCGAGGTGTATGTGGATGATATGATTGCCAAAGGCCGAAATCCAGAAGAGCATATGACCGGCCTGAGGAAGTTGTTTAAGAGGCTGCGCAAGTATCAGTTGCGGTTGAATCCGGCCAAATGTACTTTCGGCATTACTTCAGGGAAACTGTTGGGCTTCATTGTTAGTCAAAAGGGGATCGAGGTAGACCCAGACGAAATCAAAGCCATTCAGAATTTGCCCCCTCCGAAAACTCAAAAGGAAGTGAGAGGTTTCTTTGGGAGATTGAACTATATCTCTCGCTTCATTTCCCAGCTAACTGCAAAATGTGACCCGGTTTTCAAGCTCTTGAAGAAGAACAATATGGGAGAATGGAATGAAGATTGTCAGAAAGCCTTTGATAAGGTCAAGGGGTATTTGTCAAACTCATCACTGCTAGTACCTCCTGTGCCTGATCGACCTCTAATCTTGTATCTGACAGTGTTGGAACACTCCATAGGCTGTGTTTTGGGGCAACATGATGAAACCGGCAAGAAAGAGCAAGCGATCTACTATGTCAGCAAGAAGTTCACAGAGTATGAGGCCAAGTATTCTCAGATAAAAAAGGTGTGTTGTGCATTGGCGTGGGCAGCTCAGAGATTAAGACAGTGCATATTGTATAAAAACCACTGGGTTGATAGTGAAGCTAGATCCGATCAGACTCCTCTTTGAAAAACCTTCATTATCAGGTAGGTTAGCTCATTGGCAAGTGCTACTGTCAGCATATGATATAATACATCTCTCTCAGAAGGCTATCAAAGGAAGTACTGCTGCTGAATTTCTAGCCGATAGATCAATTGATGATTATGAACCCATGAACTTTGAGTTTCTTGATGAGGATTTGATGGCAATCTTCCACACCGAATCAGTGAAAGATAAGAGATGGAGAATGTACTTTGATGGGGCATCAAATGCACTGGGGCATGGAATAGGAGTTGTGCTAATATCCCCAAATGGAGATCAAGACTCAGCAACAGCAAGGCTTGACTTTGACTGCACAAACTATATGGTGAAGTACGAAGTTTGCATCTTAAGAATTCAAATGGCAAAAGAGAGAAATTGTATCAATCATGCAAGGAAATTTCATAAGTGCCAGATTTATGCTAATCAAATTCACATGCTTCCCAAACCACTAGATGTTATTTCTTCTCCATGTCCTTTCCCAATGTGAGGCAAAGATGTGATTGGGGCAATTTCACCAAAGGCTTCTAATGGACATCAATTCATTTTGGTGGCCGGCGATTACTTCACCAAATGAGTCAAAGCAGCTTCTTATATAAGTCAATGGTCATCATGTTTGTGAAGAAAGAGATCATTTGCCGATGTGGGTTGCTGAAAAGAATCATCACCGACAATGCCAAGAATTTCAACAATAAGATGGTAGAGGCAGTGTGCTCCCAATTCAAGACCAAGCATAGCAATTCTACCCCTTACTGCCCTAAGTTGAATGGGACAGTTGAAGCAGTAAACAAGAACATCAAGAAGATAGTTGATTGGCATGAGAAACTTACTTTTGCTCTACATGCTTACCGCACTACTACAAGAGCATCCACCGGGGCAACTTCATATTTCTTTCGTTCATGGAATGGAAGCAGTTGCCGGTTGAGTTGGAAATCCCATCCTTGAGAGTATACAGAGAAGTAAAGCTCAAAGAGTCAGATTGGGTGTAGAAGAGATTCGACCAATTGAACTTGATTGAAGAGGAAAGATTCAAAGCACTTTGCCATGGTCAATTATTTTAGAAAAAATGATGCACACATATCACAAGAAGGTGCGTCTGTGCGAGTTCAGAGAAGAAGAATTGGTGCTGAAGAAAATTCTGCCTAATCAATATGATCCCCGAGGAAAGTGGACTCCAAATTGGGATGGTCCTTATGTGGTGAAGAAAGCATTCTCGGGAGGTGCCCTAATCTTGCAAGAAATGGATGGAGATGAATTGCCACATCCAGTCAATGTCGATGCTGTGAAGAAATACTGCACTTGAAGAAGAATAAAAAGAAAAGAGAAGAAAACAAAAAAAAAAGAAGAAAAGAAAAAAAGAAGAAAAAATGATGAAAAAATGAAAAATGAAAAAAGAAAAGAGTGTCTCAAGTTGAAAACCTGAAAAGGCGGCTTGAGTCCGAAAAAGAGAAAAGAAGAGGAGAGGTCCGAGGCGAAAACCCGAAAGGGCGGTTCGGACCCAAATAGGTTGGTTCCTAAACTGAAAACCTAAAAAGGCGGTTTAGGAAGTTGGAGAAAGCACGGCGAAATGGGTACCTAACTTGCACCAGAGATCTTGTTTGGTCATGGGGATTAGAGTAATCAGAAATCATCAAACCTTGTTGAGCGTCACTTCAGCAAAGATGAGTCAGTCGAAGGCAAGGCGTGAGATGACCAACACTTTGTTGTTTATGCATTCATCGCACTGAGGTCATGTACCTTTCTTATTCTTTCGTTATAAAATCGTTTATTATAAACTTGTTTGCTATAAACTTGTTTGTTAAATCCTTGTTATAAGTTTGTCTATTTAATATATTGTGCATTTCTTATTTTCAAGATGATCCATGAATTTCTCCTTAAAAACGAATTGCATAATGTCTTTATCATGAAAGGGAGAGCAAACAGGTAAATGAATGCCATAACATTTGAAGTCGACTCCCAACACAAAAAAGGAAAGAAATGTGAGGGTAAACATGAGCTCAACAACATACTTTTGGTGCCCAGAGCAAGGTGACACGTGAATGAAATTGTCTCAAACTGGGATGTTTAGGCAAAAATGATTTGAAATAAGAGTCTGGGGCATGTTTATGCCAGAAAAGATGTATCAAGAAGATGTTCACCAATTTCGAAGAATGTAGATCGGACCAAGCCAAAAGGCTATCTTGAAACCTTTGAGGCAAAATAGAAAAGCATTATCATTTAAGCATCAACAAGCAAAATGCATCATTTTAGCATCATTCCTCATAAACATTCATCATGCATCCTATCATTGTTCAAAAATTGCAGGCATAAATCCAATTTAAATTGCGAGGTTAGTCTTGTGTAAGAAGGTCCTCAGGTAACTCTCCCAAATTCCTTTAAGGTATTTTCTTACTTAAGGTAAATCTGTTTGAGAAGGATCTGAATTCATTTCTGTTTAGGACAGTTTTCTTAAAAGTGTTTCTTTCTAAAGTTATTTCTTCAAAAGTTTAAAATCATTCCTGTTTAGGATAGTTTTCACAAAAAAAAAAAAAGAAAGAGTTTCTTTTTAAAGCAAAGTTTAAAATCAGTCTTGTTTAGGATAGTTTTCATAAAAAAAAAAAAAAGAAGGTGTTTCTTTTTAAAGTAAAGTTTAAAAATCATTCATGTTTAGGATAGCTTTCTCAAAAAAAAAAAAGTGTTTCTTTTTAAAGTAAAGTTTAAAATCATTCCTGTTTAGGATAGTTTTCTCAAAAAGTGTTTCTTTTTAAAGCAAAATTTAAAATCATTCCTGTTTAGGATAGTTTTCTAAAAAAAAAAGGGTGTTTCTTTTTAAAGCAAAGTTTAAAATCATTACTATAGTTTTCTCAAAAAGTGTTTCTTTTTAAAGCAAAGTTTAAAATCATTTTGTTTAAGATGGTTTTTTCAAAAGCAAAGCAAGTCTTTCAAAGTTTAAAATCATTCCTGTTTAGGAAGGTTTTCCCAAAAACATTTCTTTTTAAAGCAAGTATTTCAAAGTTTAAAATCATTCCTGTTTAGGATAGTTTTCTCAAAAGCAAAGCAATCTCATTCAAAGTTTAAAATCATTCATGTTTAGGATGGTTTTCTCAAAAATATTTCTTTCTAAAGCAATTTATTCAAAGTTTAAAATCATCTCTGTTTAGGATGGTTTTCTAAAAAATGTTTCAAAGAAAAAAAAAGAGCAAAAAGAAAAAAAAAGCATTTTCTTTTTAAAGCAATTTATTCAAGTTTTAAAATCATTCCTGTTTAGGAAGGTTTTCTCAAAAGCATTTATTTTCAAAAGCAATTTCTTCAAGTTTTAAAATCATTCCTGTTTAGGAAGGTTTTCTCAAAAGCATTTATTTTCAAAAGCAATTTCTTCAAGTTTTAAAATCATTCCTGTTTAGGATAGTTTTCTTAAAAGCATTTCATTTTTTCACCAATTTCGCAAAGTTTCAAGTCATTCCTGTTTAGGATGGTTTTCTCAAAAATGTTTCTTTCTAAAGCAAATTTATTCAAAGTTTCAAGTCATTCCTGTTCAGGATGGTTTTCTTGAAAGCATTTCATTTTAAAGCAATTTCTTCAAAGTTTAAAATCATTCATGTTTAGGATGGTTTCCTCAAAAGCATTTTCTTTTCAAAGCAAGTATTTCAAAGTTTAAAATCATTCCTGTTTAGGAAGGTTTTCCTAAAAGCATCTCTTTTTAAAGCAAGTCTTTCAAAGTTTAAAATCATTCCTGTTTAGGACAGTTTTCTCAAAAATGTTCTTTTTAAAGCAATTAATTCAAACTCTAAAATCATTTCCGTTTAGGATGATTTTCTCAAAATTATTTCTGTTTAGAATAATTTCTTCAGATTTAAAATCACTTCTGTTTAGGATGGTTTTCGCAAAATTAGCATAATTTCCTCGAATTTAAAATCGCTTCTGTTTAGAAAGATTTTCTCAAAATTTAGCACAATTTCTTTAAATTTAAAGTCACATCTGCTTAGAATAATTTCTCAAAATTGGTTCTGTTTAGAACAGTTTCCTCGATTAGAGTTATCTTTTTCACGACACCAGTACTGTTTAGTACACATTAGAGTGAGGGGTGTCTACATCTTTGTTTATTTCCTAATTATCCAGAAGCTTACACTTCTAGATCATTAAGAAATAATCAAAGAGGGGCAGCTGTAGACACTTATCTTTTAATCTTAATCAATTAGTTAATTAATTTTAATTAATTAATTAATTGATTTGTCATTTCCATATTTTTATTTTGGTTATCCTTCAAAGTTTGGTTTTTATTATTTCATCTTAATTAATTTTAATTTTATTACTTTGTAGGTAATCTTGAACCAAGACCGGAAAGTTCGACGAGTCAACTCGATTTTCATGCAAGATATATATATATGTATATATATATATATTTATATGTGCATATATATATGTATGTATTTATGTTTGTATATATATATATATATATTTATTTATATGAATATATGTGTGTATATATATTTATATATATATATATGAATATGTATATATATGCATTTGCATGTATATATCTATTTATATATTTATATATTTTTATGTATTTACATATATCTATATATATATATTTGTTTATATACATAAGTTTATACATAGGAATGTATATATATACATATGAATATATATATATATATATATATATATATATTTGCATGTAAAAAAAAAAAAACTGCCACGGCAGCAGCCACACCACCGCACGGCCCTCATCCATGCGAGCCACAGCAGCTACTCGCCTCCCACGACTTCAACCGCCTCCCTTCGTGCAGCCACAGCAGCTCCTAGCAACCATCATCACCGCCAACACTCACAGCCGCAGCAGCTCGCCACCCTCAGGCCAGCAAGCTCACGACAGCAGCTCCACCATGCATCCACCGCATGAACACCAATGATAGCAGCTCACAACAGCAACCACAGCAGCAACACGCTCCTCCTCCACCGCAATGAGCAGCAACGAATGCCGCATAACTTCTTCCTCCAAACGCCGCTACAGCAGCCAGCAAGAGCAGTCACCACCTACCTCCACCCTCCGCAGCCACCACGGCAACATCAAGCCAAGCAACATCTCAGGCAATACCGCCAGCTACAAAGCAGCGAATGCTTCAACGGGTTTAAGCAGCAGTGGTCTTAACAGCAGCCCCAACTGACTAAAATGGCAGCGGCCTTCTCCTTGTCATCGTGCCACGTTCCTTGTTCCTCGTGCTGCCGCTGCTGCCAATGGCAATGGCAACAAGAAGAAATACAAAACCAAGAAAGGTTCTTCTCAATCTCCTCCAACTCCACGTCAGCTTTCCAATGGATTCTGCCATAGCTCAACGTCGACTTAAGGCCATTCACGACCATCTCGCCTCCTCGGTTGTCGCTGCCGACGATTCTCATTCCGGCCTTCACGCTAACCCGACCGCCGGCGAGTTCGTCTCTGAACAAGGTTATAGTGTTATGCTGCCAGAGAAATTGTAGACAGGAAAATGGAATGTATACAGATCTGCTTGCTCTCCACTGAAGCTCGTGACTAGATTTCTTGGTCATCCGGATATTGGTACATTGCACGATAATTTTGTGCATGCGGTTGATACCTTCCGAGATTACAAATATCTTGGTACAAGAATTCGAGTTGACGGAACAGTTGGGGAGTACAAATGGATGACGTATGGAGAAGCTGGTACAGCTCGGGCAGCCATAGAATCTGGCCTAATATATATCATGGAATACCAAAGGGCTCTTGTATTGGGATATGTTTCATCAATAGACCAGAGTGGCTCATTGTTGATCATGCCTGCTTTGCCTATTCCCTTGTATCTGTTCCTTTGTATGACACTCTAGGTCCAGATGCTGTCAAGTATGTTGTAAATCATGCAGACCCTTGCTCGTTCTAGGACTCCCGTCACCACCGAGGATCACCCTCAACTCCCGGCCCTCGAACTAGTTTCCTAAGTGGAGATCGACACCAAAGACAGTGACTTCCGTGGCTCACGGTACACTGGCACCATCGTCAAGTATGAGGCTTCACTGAGATTGGGTGGATGGATCTTGGAACCTACCGTTGGGGGAAGATCAGCAAGTTAAGGAGAAGGTTTTGACAAAGGGACTGCAAATTCCACGCCACCTACGACCTCTGTCACAGCGCTTTCAATAACGAGAATTACACTTTTTGGGTCATCCTCATCGTCATTGCTGTTTGAAGCCAGTGGCAAGTCCCCTGTATTGTCATCTTCATCGGTCTCGGCTACAACAACAGAGCAACTCTTTTGGTCCACACCAACACGCACCATACAGCCAAACACGTGACAACGGCCAGCCATACAGCTCTTCGCCAGCTGGATGGCTTGCAAAGACAGAAGAGCTGAAGTCAACAACCGACAGCCTCATAATTATTGGGTTTGTGGTCCCATGTTTTATGGGGTGTGGCTCCATGTTTTAAGTCACTAAGATTTTCAAGATAAAAGGAAATGGGGGAAGAACGAGAGAAAGGGTGGGAGAGAGTACCCGAGGCTTTTCTTCAGCATTTTTTCTCTTCAAAGAACCGAGAGCAAAGCATAGAGCTTCAGCTTTCTTCAAAAAAGCAAAAAAAAAAAAAGAGAGAGAAACAGAGCAGAGAAGGAGAGAAAAGGAGAGAAAGAGAGAGCACGGGGAGAGCACCCGAGGTCTTCTTCAGCAACTTTTCTCTTCAAGAACGAGAGAAAGGAGTGTGGGAGAGGAGAGAACTTCAGTGTTTTCTTCAAAAAAAATAGAGGGAGCATTCTTTCAAAAATTAGAAACAGAGGAAGAGAGCAGGAGCATTTTTCTTCAAACACAAAAAAATAGAGGGAGGAGAAGAGAGAAAGAGAGTTCAAAATTTTTTTCTTCTTCTTCTTCTTTTATTTTAAACGGATTGGCTAGAGAAAACAGAGAAAAGGCTTGTTGTTCATCAATTTTTAGCCATTCTCTTCTCCACAAAGCCATTATCATTTTTTAGTTTTGAAACTTCATCCTTTTAGGTAAGTTCTTAGTTTTATTTTCAAGATCATTTCTTTTTACTTTTAATACAATATTATTGCTTTGTTTGTTAAATTTGTTAACTTTCCTTTTTATAATGATGTTTATGATTTATAGAGCTTTAGTATATTGTTAAATAATTTGCTTAGTTTAATATATGTTTCTAATATATTCAAGATGATTTATTTTTGCTTGCTTATTTATTTTATGTTATTTTTTTTAATGTGCCATTTCTCTTAAATATTTACATGATTATATAAAAAGTTCCTAACTTTCTTGTTTTATATCCTTGTTTATTACTTTTAAAGCTTGCTTATATGTTCAATATGCTTGTTTAGTATAAAATTTTAATCTTGATTAAAAAGATTGCATTTTTTTTAGCTTATGTTCATCCTTGATGGATTAAAAACCTAATCTTGGTTATAAAGATCGTAACTTTAAGATGATTAACTTGTTTGTTTAGTTAAATGTTAAGCTTAGGATTAAAAATTGCACCATTTTGCTTGTGGATATTTTAGCTTGATTAAAAATGAAAGTTTAGTTAATAAAAATTGAATCTTTAAGTTTATTTTATTTTTTAGTATTTTCATTTAAATAGAAATAATCTCTGATCTCTTTTAAATAAAAAATTAAATTTTTAAACTTATATAAATGCATATTTAGTTTAATATTTTTTTTATCATAGAAATTATCTTTTTGCCTTTAAATATGTGTTTTGTCTAATATAAAAATTTATGTTTGCATATAAAATTACCTCTTTACCCTTATGGATATGTTAGCTTAATTAGTAATTATATCATGTGTTAAATTACTGTTTTGCCCTTTTATATATACTTTTTAATTAAAATTTAATCTTGTATGTAAAATTACCTTTTTTTTTGCCCTCATGAATATGTTTGCTTAATTAGTAATTGTATCCTGCATTAAATTATCGTTTTGCCCTTTATGCATGCTTTCCTAATTGAAAATCTAATTTTACATGTAAAATTACCTTTTTGCCCTTGCTTATATATATTTGTTTAATTATGAGTTGAATTTTGTATAAAATTGCATACTTGAGCTTGTATATGTGTTTGTTTAAATTAAGCTTGCTTATATGTGTTAAATTAGCTATCATGCAATTTGATTTTGTAAAATTAAATTTAAATTCCCATGTTCTATTTATTTATTGTATTATATTGTGCAATTAATTGTGTATATGGACTAACCCTTGTTTCTTTGTTTCATTCATGCATAATTAAGTTTAGAACATTGACTTTCAAAAATTCATATGCATGGGGTGATCGGAGGATGTCTCAGGAGTCTGAGGTTTCTAAAGGTTTTCTCCGATGAGATATTTTCTCGACGTCTAATCGGGAGTCCGATCGGACCCGGGAGAATTTTTCATCCCTTCAAAAATGAAAAAATATATTTTGCTCATTTGATTTTCATAAAAAGAATACATCATGTTTATGATTTCTTTAATTCTTTAAAACTTGCAAATGAACTCCAAAAATTTTCTTTTTACAAAAAGGAATGTTAATTCCAAAATCTTTTATTTTTATTTATTTTATTTTTACTTTTATGTTTTATTTTTATTTCATTTTAAGAAAATCTCTTGTTTAAGAAGCCCAATTAAATTAAAAGGAATATTTATTCCAACATTAATTTCAAAACATGTTTTAAAGTTTTTTTGGAGAGATCTTAATTTTCCAACTATAATTAAGGCCTCTCAAATTAATCCAAATCTTATAAAAAAATCACTTTCAAAATCTCTTTTCTTATTTTTATTTCTTTTATTTCTTTTTCAATAAAAGGGAATATTTATTTTCTTTTATCTTTTTTTTTTAATTTAATTTTTTAAAATATTTTCCTATCAAACTAAATTTTTGTCAAACTATTCCCTTCATCAAATTAAAAGGAATATTTATTCCGACATTGTTTTAAAATTAAATCTTTCTAAGAGATTTTAATTTGAGAAATCATAATTAAAGTCTCCTAATGTGATTTTCAAAACACGAATTTGAGGATGTTTATCCCAACCCTTTTGTAAAATGTTTTCTAGAAGGTTTCAATTAATGTTCTCATAATTGAGACTTTCTAAAATTAAAATTAAACCTTTGTTTTTCATAAAAGGATATTTATCCTCATTTTTAAATTTGACTTTGATTTTTGAAGAATATTTATTCTTATTTGGAAATTGAACCTCCATTCTAAGTAGGAAATTTCTTCAAATTCAAAATTGGGCTATGGATTTTCACATCAAAAGGAATGTTCATTCCGACATTAAGTATTTAAAGTTCGAATTTAGCTTTTATAATGGGATGCTCATCCCGCATTAAAAGGAATATTTATTCTGACATGTAAAATTATGTTTTTCTTAAAATAATTTTAAAACATTTTATTATTATTTCCCAAGTAAAATATTTTTAAGACTTTTGTGGTACCGATTTCCGGGCGTCCTGGGGGTGCTAATCCTTCCCCAAGCGTAACCGACTCACGAACCTAAAATCTTTTTCGTAGACCAGTTTCTTTCCTTAGCTTGACGTAATCTTTCTAGATTTACGTTGGATTAAACAAGTAGGTGACTAACCACACCTATTTAAAATAAAAGGTTAGTGGCGACTCCATTTGTTTTTAGACTGTTTAGTCCCAAATATATTTTACGCCATATCATTTTATCGTCGGAGCGGTAAAACGTCTCGACAATAACCTTGATGTTATGCATATTGAGAAGAATGTATTTGATGCAGCTTTTGGAACTGTCATGGATTTAAGGGGGAAAACGAAGGACACTTTGAATGCAAGAAAAGACATCAGTTTTCTATGCTCTCGAAGTTCAATTGCAATTGATCCTAATAGTGAGCAGCGCACCAAACCTAAAGCCATTTACACTTTGACAAAACCACAGAAAACAACCATTTTGAAATGGCTTAGGAACTTGAAGTTTCCAGATGGCATGCATCAAATATTAGGAGATGCATTGACATTAATGAAGAAAAGGTTTCTGGCATGAAGAGTCACGATTGCCATGTCTTTATGTAAAGACTACTACCAATCGCATTCAGAGAGATGTTGCCTCTTAGTGTATGGAAACCTGTGACAGAACTTAACCTGTTTTTCCGATGTGTATGTTCAAGTATGTTGGATTTAGGAAAGGTTCGGGATTTAAATGACAATGTTCCACTCACAATATGTAACTTGGAAAAGGTTTTCCCTCCAGCCATGTTCGATTCAATGGAATACGTCGTTGTTCACTTACCATACGAAGCCTTAGTTGGAGGTCCAGTTCAATTTAGATGGATGTATCCCTTTGAAAGGTAAAAAAAAAAATGGATTCGATTTGTATTAACTTATATATCTAGGCATTCGTATTTATACTAGTTGAATTATATTTACATGGCATACAAACTTCTCTAATTGAGTTATCATATGAGTATAGGTTCTTTCACAAATTGAAAATTCGTAATAAGGCTCACGTCGAGGGCTTAATCTGTGAAGCTTACATCGCACAAGAAATCAACTACTTAGCACAGAATTACTTATGTGATTCAGATGTCTATAGTTATATTAGGAGACCTAGGCGTAACGATAAAGGGTTGAACGATTCGACTCTCCCACCCTACTCAATTTTTAACTATCTAACTCGATTTCAGGGTAAAGATAAGACCAAATGGCTTGGTGAAAGAGAACAACGTGTTGCACATACGTATGTTTTATGAAATTGTCCACAAGTGTAACCCATGATTGAGTAAGTCAATTTGACTTGATACATTTTATTATTTATTTCATTATTGTTGGTGGAACTTAAGCTACATCATTTGAAACAGGGCCTTTAGCCAGTATTACCGCAATGCTGGGTATGCTCAAGGTCGTATTGATGAATTGATCGATGCCTATTTTTTCAATTGGTTTAAGGAGTATGTAAGTAAAAAAAAAATACATCATGTGCTTTAATATATAACGCATGAAACTTGAATTATTTCAATGATAATTATAATGAATTTTATGACTTGCAGCTTGATGTCTCAGCTAATCGAGCTAAGCATATTGATTCTTTACCGATTCTGATGCTCTAGGCTTGGGGACCTTCGAGAAAGGCAAGATCATGGCCTGGTGTGTTATTAACGGGTATAACGTCCACACTGTTCAGCGTGGAGCCGAAAAGGCCACAATGAACTGGGGTGTTTGTGCTCGAGGGTCCAACTCGGATGATCCATCTAGCAGTTTTATGGACTACTAAAAGATGTTTTGGTCCTTGAGTATAATAGTTCAGACTCCATGGCCACTGTTGTTCTATTTGAGTGCGATTGATTTCACCTTATACATGAAATAAAGGGACATCAAGATTTCAGGCTAGTTGATGTTCATAGACAAAAGATGTACCAGAAATATGATCCATTTGTTCTAGCCTAATAGGCTATTCAAGTATACTTCCATGATTATTCGGGTGCTAGCAGGGACAAATCTAATTGGTTGGTGGTCTGTGAAACAAAATCGAGGAGAGTTGTTCAAATTGTGAATGAAGAGCCTGACGACGATGCTCCACACTAGACGGAAGAAATCGTGCAACCCCTAGCCGTAGCCACTAATACAGATGCAATACAGTTGTTTGACATGGCTAGCATCAACTTGACTATGAACATAGGTCAGCTCTGACCAATCGAAGAAATCGACGAATCAGAGGATGAGTTCGATTCAGCTGAATCATCAAGTTGTTCAAATGACGAAGATGATGATTGTGTTTATAATCCAAACGAATTTTACCTAGATTTATCATAGTGACTTAAAAGAATAAGAATAGATCTAAGAAGTTTTGATCTGCTATATGGATCCACTAATTAGCATAATTTGATTTCAAAAAGCTATATACTGTATTTTTATTCATTACATGTTATGCTGGAGTGCATTTACGGCTTGATATAGGGACCAAACTTTTGACCTCGGGTTAATTGGAGGAAATCTAAATTAGTTCATAGGGACTGAAAAATCTGTGTCAAATAGGGATGGAAATAGGGATGGTCCGTCCCTAAATCCGCCCCCCTTTGAGCGCCAAATTTTCCCTCCCAATTAAACCGGGAAATTTATTTGATGCATATAGGGACGGAAATAAGGACGGATTCCTGTCATCCATCCCTGATAGGAGGCATTTTGAAACAGAGAGTTGGGGCCAGCTGGCTAGCACTCATCCTAATTAGGGACAAATATTGAACTTTCCGTCCCTATATATTTCCATCCCAAAATCCGTCCCCAAACTAAGCGTTGTTCGAATTCCAAGTTGGGCCCAGCTGTCACCAATTGGACCAGAATAGGGACGTACTTAGGGGCATATTTTCAAATTTTCGTCCCAAAGTCCGTCCCTATTATTCCTTCCCTAAATCCGTGCCTAATTCTCATTAATTAATTGGGCCAGACTTCTTTCCCCTCCCTTTTTCTCTTCTTCTTCTTATCCTCCTTCTCCTCCTCCTTTCCCCGCACCACCACCGCTGGTTTTACCTGTTGTTGAGTCCGATGCCGTGCCTTGGCCGACTCTGGCGTGCTATGTCGGACCTGTGGCATTGCTCTTATTCCCTCCTCGTCCCTGCTTCTCCTCTTCCCTGCTTCTCCTCTTCCCTCCTTCCACCGAAAAAACTAAAAAAATCTAACAAGGAATTCCGGCGACTGCGATGGTAATATAATTTTCAATTGTATGATTGTTTGTTTAATTATTTGTTTGTTTGGCATTGCTCTGATTGTGTGTTTAATTGTTTGTTTATTAATTGTTATATATATATATATGTAAATAATTAATTGTGTTAATTAACTAAATAAATTGTATAGTTTAATTAATTGTGTTTAAAGTTATATACATGTATGTTAATATAATTAATATATACTTTTGAGTTTAGGTTATAGTTAATAGATTGTAATAGTTTAGTTGTATTAATATATAATTTAATTAGATATTTGAATAATATGTTAAATAGTTTATTTTTCCTAATATATTTAGGTTTAGGTTTAATTAAATTATTCATAACTTTTATATATAACTTTAAAATATAACCTATATATATGTTTAAACTTTATATCTATGTTAATATAATTAATATATACTTTTGAGTTTAGGTTATAGTTAATAGATTGTAATAGTTTAGTTGTATTAATATATAATTCAATTAGATATTTGAACAATATGTTAAACAGTTTATTTTTCCTTATATATTTAGGTTTAGGTTTAACTAAATTATTTATAACTTTTATATATAACTTTATAAGTTTAATATATAACTTTAAAATATAACCTATATATATGTTTAAACTTTATATAAGTTATATAACTGTATAACTTTAATTAAACTATATAACTTTAATATATAGGTATAATATAAGATTAAGTTTAATTAAACTTTTATTTATAACTTTAATATATAAGTTTAATATAAGATTAGGTTTAATTAAACTTTAATATATAAATATAATATAAGTTTAGGTTTAATTAAACTTTAATATAACTTTAATATATAAACATAATATAAGTTTTGGTTTAATTAAACTTGAATATATAAGTATAATATTAGTTTAGGTTTAATTAACTTTAATATAACTTTAATATATAAGTATATTATAAGTTTAGGTTTAATTAAAATATGTATAAACAACTTTAATATAACTTTAATATATAAGTATAATATTAGTTTAGGTTTAATTCACTTTAATATAACTTTAATATATAAGTATAATATAAGTTTAGGTTTAATTAACTTTAATGTAACTTTAATATATACGTATAATATACGTTTAGGGCTAATTAAACTTTAATATATAAGTATAATATAAGTTTAGGGTTAATTAAACTTTAATATAAATTTAATAAATAAGTTTGACAAACCAACTTTAATTGCCAAATGTTAGGTTCGATAGCGATCTCAGCAGTCCGGCTCCCAGCGAGCTCAGCAATTCGGCTCCCAGCGAGCTTAGCAGTCTGGCTCCCAGCAAGCTCGACAGACGGGGACCCAGGGTGCTCAGCCGTCTGGCTCATGCGATCTTAGCCGTCCGGCACATGGCGACCTCGACAGACTTCGGAGCACAGTCAATCACCACATTCCTGCTCACACTCAGTCGAATTACCATCCGCTGTTGGATTATCGCCACCACCACCTACAGTTCTTCCACAGGACACGATCCCCCCTCCGTCCAATCATGTATCCCCTCATTCACAAGTCTGTCTATCAATTTTATTTGAGTGAAACTTATTATTGCAATTTAAGTTATTATTGCTCGCAATTTAGTATTAATATAATTGTCTACTAGCGTACTGCTTTATGCTCGTTAATGGCGTCGCATCCGATGGACCCCTGTGGACGTAGTCCTCCACCCCAGCTCATATTTCCATTATCAGCCCCATCTCCCCCTTCACATCAGGGGCATGAGCAGTTCTTGACAGTGGGTGGCAAGACATACCAACTTGTGCCACCTGATCCGCTGCCGCAGCAGCCCCCAGGTCAGCTGTCCCAGCCTGTCCAGCCTTCTCAGCCGTCCCAGCCTGCCCAGCTTTCTCAACTGACCTAGCCTAGCCAGCCTGTCCAGCCTTCTGTCCCCAGACCATCCCATCGAGTGACACCGACACCGATGTTCATGTCATCCGTACTTATGTAAGATGTTAACATTTTAATTTGACTTCAATATTGATATATTTATTAATTCATTTCAAAACTAACTAAGTTTGTTAATTCACACTTTCAAAGGGATTGGACCATTAACAAGAACATTAAGAAGGAGATCAAGGCGACAGTCAGCGGTTACTGGAAAGAGCCGTGGAGTTCTTGGACGAAAGTCTCGCGTGAGGCGCAGGATCATATGTACGAGTCATGGCTGGCAAGTTAAATTTCTACAATTCATCTGTGAAGTTTTAAATAATATTAATTGTTTAGTTAAGTTATTACATCATTATTTGTTTATGCAATAAATTTTATTAAAGTTTTACTAATATGATTTCTTGTTTTCCTTTTTAGAGACATTACTCCTTTCCACCCGAGGAGTTGAAGCCGTGTGGGCATTATTCCAGAAGATTACCGGCGTTTGGGTACGGCACAAGCTTACAAAGGCTCAAGCTAGGAACGAGCCACCCCTATGGGTATCGGATGAGGTGTGGCAGAGGCTGATGTCTCATTGGGACCAGGAGCCTTTCCGACGAATCAATGCGATAAACAAGAAAAATCGCAACACTGATCAAGCGATTGTCTTCTGAGGTGGTAGCAAAGCCACTAACTTCCATTGGGACGACGTGGTAATCAAAATCTATATATATCTTTTGTTTCGATTAAATTTTATGATTCATCAATATTTATTATCTCTTTTCAAATTTTTACTTTTGAAGGTTAAGGAGATGGGTGCTGATCCCGATCCTGCGACCTTATTTGATAGACTTTACAAGACCAAGGAGGGCACTTATCCCGAGGGTCGTGCACAGACCACTGCTGTAAGTTTTTATATATATAAATGTCTTGCATTTTACAATTTAACTATGTCATTTAAGTACATAACTGTTTAAGTTAATATTAATAGTTATATAATATTAGTTTTATATTAGTAACTTTAAGTAATTAATTACTTTAACTTTGTTTAGTTTTATTGTTCTCATTTTCATAACCATTTTAAAATATGATTATCTGATTAACTTATATTAACTTTTGTAATTAATTTATTTAATTTTTTTGTAGGAGAGCTTCGAGTCCAAGTATGCTAGAGCCGTTGCTGCAACTGGTGACGATCCATCTAGGGTCAACCCACATCAGGTATGGCAAAAGGTAGCTGGCGGCAGCCGAGGGCAATACCTAGGCTACGGTTCCATTACTCAGCACCCGAACTTCCAGGCCGACCCATCATCCGTCCCCTCTCAGTCACAAGAAAACCTTTCTTTGTGACAAGAGCTTGATGCATTGCGCACCTCCATCTATAGGAGGATGAGGAGACTACACGGTCGGCAGCATAGGAGGTTGCAAGGTCTACACAGGAGGCCGCATCACGGGTGTTGGCTGAGTCGTTGGTTGAGAGGGATCGTTTCTAGGCTGCTCAGATGCAGCAGATGATGACCCAGTTTTCTCAGCCTCCAAGAGTGCATATTCGGACACCAGAGCTATCTCAGCATGATCAGGCTTCTACTGAAGAGTCCATATCTTAGGCACAGCATCGAGCCGAGGACATAGGTTTTGCGGAAGAGGACATTGTTGATCATGGGGAGGACATTGATGAGTTCGACCCCACTTTAGGCCGTCCTTAGGGTTTATACATTTATTGGATTATGTATACATGACATTTGTTACTTTGTATATTTATACACACACACATATATATATATAGTTTTTATTATTATGGTGCTTTTTGTATTTAATAATAATAATAATAATAATAATAATAATAATGAATTTAATAATGTAGTTTTCATAATTTTTCCAAAACCGTCCCTAATTTAGTCCCATATTTTCTAAAATCGTCCCTAGTTCAAAAATCCGTCGCAAAATCTGTCCCTAATTCTTTCTAACCACCTGAAACTAAATAGTAGGGATTTTGCAACAGATAAAACCGTCCCTAAATCTGTTCTAAAATTTGTCCCTAAATTCCGTCCCTATTTCTAACTTCTGTTGTAAAATCCGTTGCTAAATGGTACACTTTGTCTCGGCTGTTGGGACAGAATTTGGCACGGAAACTTTTCGTCCCTAAATAATTAGGGACAGATTCCTAAATCCATCCTTAAAAATTAGGGATAAGCCTATAGGGACGGATTTTTGTCCGTCCCAATTTTCGTCCCTATTTGGATTAGTGACGGATTTTCATTGTTTTTCCGTCCCTATATCCGTCCCTATAGGCCAGTTTTCTAGTAGTGAAAAGTCCAAATCGCAAGTAAATTAAAAAAAAAAGACAAGAAAAGGAATGAAGAATTCCAATCACCAGATCCTTGTTTTGAAATCAAACCAAATTGACCATAAAAATTTCTTTCTCCACCTTCTCCTTTTTCTCCATTTCTTTTCAATAGTTCAATCTGTATGCCATTCCTCTCCTATTATCTCAAAGCAAAAAAGAAGCAGCATAAATGTTCAAAAAAAATAAAGAAAATAAAAGAAAAGAAGCTGTATAAAAATATATAATAAAAAATAAAAAAGTGAGAGAAGCTTTACAAAAGGCTAAAATGACTAGTTGAAGTCCTCCCACAGCTAACAAAGCCCAAAACTGTAACCCAATGAACAAGTTGTCATTGTGTCCAGCCATATTCGACACACTTTCCAGCCCAAGTTTATGTCCCTCCCTTCCGACAGTAAACTAATAAACTAATAAACTAATAAATCCTCTCCCTCAAAGCAGAGAAACCTTGTTCCTGTTCTTTTGACGCTAAGGCATCGCTACTCTCAAAGGTATGTAATCCTTGTGAAACTTGTAATAAAGAATTTAGTTTTTTCTTCCTTCTCATCATTTGAATTGGGTTTATGTTTATATAGTAGGAAATCCCTTAAAAATCAGCTCGGTTGAAAATGCCCATTTCTTGAATCCATGAATTGTAGTATATTGGTACCCATATGGATCTTTTTGTTGCTGATTACTAGCTATATTTGAAGTTTTGCCACATTTGAATCGATAGATCATATCATTCTTGATTTGTACCAGTCACGCCAGTAACCCAACAACCCATCATTCAAATCAGGAACTTGTTTTGAAGACTCTTAAGGAATCTAGAATTGGCCTTTGCAATTGCTGGTAGGAAAAGACCAACTCCAGCATGTGGTAAGAAGTTGCAACAACTGGCTCTTACACCACGAAAATCTTCAACTTCTCTGTTACTGCCATCTCACTAATGATTTTTTTGTTTAACTAACTTCTACTCAAATTTTGAAGAGCAACTTTGTATCAGCCGCATGGATCTTAAAAATGACTAGTAGTGAAAATTGGTTTCAATTTTATAGTAATTAAACTTAATCTTTCCATCTTTTAATATTTGTCTTCTATCAATCAGGAATGAGAATTACATCGCATTTAACTATATGTATATGTTGTTCCAAGTTTTAAAACAGATTGTGGAATTTAAGAGCAATGTTTTACCACATATTTATGATGTAAATATGTTATTAGGTTGGGTTTCCAATGAGATGCCCAGGTATTTTATTTCCTAGATTACCTTTTTGTTTACTAGGTTTGCTATGGCTAAAAGTTTTAATTGAACATTTGATAGAATTGAGCGGAAGATAATTAAGGAGGGTAATTTGGAAACGATGAGTGCTGGTAGTTTGAAGAACATGTTGGCCTCAGTTGTTGTAGCTGGGGTTACTGAAGCCAGAGCAAGAATATTTGGACAAGTACTTAACCCAACAGGACAGAGATCACCTTATAAGATTCTACACTAAAAGCTCATCGGTGAGAAAGTTGCAGATTGGTACCCATGTGATATCAAGAATGATGATCCACTTATCATGGCTTGGGAAGAACAAGCGCTTATCCAAGCTTGAAATGTTGAAGAGGTGAGGCAAGGGACCACCCAAGAAAGGCCAAGTAAGACGTGCTATCAAACGTAGTAAGTAGAGGTTAATCAAATCAAATTGTGTTTTGAATTCATGAAGGGTTGTTTAATAAACTCAACCATCTTCCTAGACAGCTTGTTGCCATATTTAGATCAAAATTTTCCTTGCTAAGTATGTACTTTTCCTTTCATGGTTTTTCTAGTCAAAAATTCATGTTCTATTGGCTATATTGTCAAGTAAAGAAGTGGAATGCTTCACATTTTTCATTGAGAAAGTGTACTGCCCTGGAAATGTTATTTTTTCCCATAAAGATCAGAATGTTGGGATGTTTTGCATCTAAATGGTGCTGAGTCTCTAACTTTTCCTTAATGATAAAAGAATAGTTATATTGGCAGTCCTACGTCTCATCATTTTGAAACTGCCTTCTAGTCTTCTTTTTGCACCTAGTATCTCAATTCCAATGGCATGCTACTATTTTTTGATGTTGGAATACCTTTCTTGCCTTTGTTGTTCATAGAACTTTAAAGAGCTCGCTCTGCCATAATTACTGTTTTCCTTTGGGATTCTAAACAAGAAACTTTATAAGTCTTAATTATAATAGAAAATGATGGATTTGATGAAATAGAGGTAGTTCTCCCATGCACATGGCTGACATACAACGTTTAGAATGCCATTCAAATGATATATGGCATTTGGCTAATTATTTATCATTCTTTTGCGTTATTTTGGTTCATTATGCATTCCTGGTGATGCTCTAGATTGTTAATTCTGGCTGATGTTATTGTTCCAGCCCTCAGATATACTGATTCTGTTGACAATACTAGATAATTTGGAGTACATGTTGGTAATTTATAGGTAGCCGAATTTCAATGAAGATAAGATTAACGAGCCATTTTTCTCCTATGCCTGTAATAAAATTTGTCTAAATTTTAGAAAGTAAGAAGAATTGATACTAAAGAAATAATTACGACATAATTTCAAAAGTAGGTTCATTTTGCTAATTTATATATTTATCTTCTTCATTCTTTTAAGATTTGAGAGAGATTTCATTGGCTGCGTGACTAAGTTTTCTTAATTCCTGCATAAATTCCATTCCATAAGATGTGCCAGCTGCTTTCCTGCAATTTGCTTATTGGTGTTTCTTTTCCTCCCTATTATGTTTTACATTTCCAAGCCTGTCATTTACTTGTTACATCTCTCTCAATTATTTCTTAGTTAGAGCATTTCTAGTCATGTGAACATTGGTTTCCGGTTGCAATAACTCATTAAAGTTTTGTAGTATACAAATCATGCAATTCTTTGTTCTTATCCTTAGACATGCTTCAGTGTCTGGTTAAGGGTTATTTTTCTTAAGAACTCTGGTAACTTTTTTCTTGAATTCCGCAGGCATTACGTCCCAACTTCTTGATCAGTTTTGCAATATAAAATACTTGCTTGTTGTACGTAGTTTACAAATTTTAATTGCAACCTCATGATGATCTAAACGATGCAAGAGAATGGTTTTTCTGCCCTGTTCTCTTGGTTATTATTTACTTTAGAAGATGCTATGATTATGTGGTGATGATGATTTCTATCCTGCTTCGTACTTTTTGCTTCTTCCATTTTACATCTCTTTTGGATTTCAAACTCATCAAATGAGATAAGAGATAGGGAGCGCATTAAATTTGTTGTATCAATTATGTTAATTTTCTCTACCTAGTTCTTGCATTTCTTATACTGTGTAAAATTTTCCTTTGATGGGGTAGAGGTTGTTATGCCAACCAAAAACTTTATGGCCTTGCTTGTGCAGAGAGAATCAATCTTCGGTGAATGAGATGCTAATTGTAATTAATCATACAACTCGTCACTCTCCAGCTTTAGATCTACAAACAATTGGCTCTTTCTTGGGGACCTACAGGGTAGAGACTCAATGAGATCAAAGCTTAAAACCGGAACTATTGCAAAGAATTCTACCTGATTGCAGCATGTTTGTGAGGGACTAAGAATGATTAGCTAGCGTTCTTTTAATTTACATAGGGTCTAATTCAAGTGAATTACTATTTCATAATAGTAATAAGGCAACAGGGGTAATGAAAGTGAACTTGATTTTATTTTACGCTATCATTTTTACAATGAATATTAAAAGCATTTTCATTTTCTACCAAGTTCATAAAAGAACAAAAGAAACTGAAAAATTTATCTTGCACATGATCAAATTCTGACTGTCCTTTGGATCCTTGTTTTCATTGACTCCCTCTTTGACAAACTTGTTCCCAATCCGATCTCCCAATTTCAATCAAAAAAAGAAAGAAAGAAAGAAAGAAAGAAAAAGGAAAACATAAGAAATGAGTCAGAATGTGTAGTCTATGAAATGCTCAAATTACGATGCGCTAGGGTCAGTATGCAAGAGAAGTTTGCACACATAAAAGAAATAGAATTTGCACCAACCATGCCAAATCATGCTTGTACATCACAAAGACAGCATACCAAATTAATTCCTCATTGCATCAAAGATCATAAGATTGTCAAAAGTTATTCATCAAAGTGTATTCTCACTGTTAGTAAAATCGAAACCGCCAACAATGCTACAGGGAAGGAATTAGAGAGGGAAGACGAAAGCTAGCTCAGGGGAGAAAGAAATGGCCAACTCCAAGGTTACTAATTTCATCATTGAACATAATGAGTGAGGCAGTTGCAAAGTCAGATAATATAGGAACTAAATTCAATAAAAGAATTTGATCAGCATATCAAAATAAGCTAAGTAGACTATCAGCATATCAAACAGAAGCAAAAGAACTCTGAAAATAACCACAAAACGAGAAAAAAAAAGAAATTAGACAGAGAAGCTTACTATTGGTGGAAACACCTTGACCCTACTCCTGGTTTGTTCCCCAGTCTAGGCTTTCATTCCATTGACTTTGCCACATGATTGCATAGAAACCAGGCACAATAATATTCGAAAATCATCATGGAAAATAGAAAATTTGAGTCATTGAAAGCTCTGAGCCTTGAGATTGCGGAGCATAAACTAACAGGTCCAAGATAAAAACCAAGGAAAAGCCCATCAAAGCAGGTCCCACTTATAGGCCCAGTGAAGGTGAATTCATATACCGATATGCGAGCATACCATATTTACAAGCTCATTAGGGCAAGCTCCCTAAAACCCTCAATCAGGCCCTCGAGGGACCATTACTAGACCCATCACTAGGCGACAAAGTAGGAATAATCCAGTCAGTACCTCGGATCCTAATTCAGGTACAATTGTCATATGAGAGGTAGTCATATCTTACTATAATCTCATTTAATGCCACCAACTCTTTATTCTCTTTTAATAAGATAAAAGAACATAACATTTAATAAAAACATGATAATTTTGTTATGTTTGGTATTCATTATAACAATTAAACTCACACATAGTTGATGTGGGATTCAAATACAACCCATTATCGAGGACCAACTCTTTGCTTATATAAGATAAAATATCTTCATTATTCACTATCTTCTATTTCTCTCAACTCCTGATTCTCTCTCTATTCTCCATACCCTATCTATTCTTTTTATTTAAAAGCTCACTCTCTCCATATTTCTTGGACTTATACTAATTACTAAAGGGAGCCTATTGAGCATAGTTACCAGGATCAAGGTATGCTTCGGTACGAGGTACGAGAAGAGAACATGGTACGTAAGTTAAAAATTTTGTGGTATGAAAGGGGTATACTTAGTTGGTATGATATTTTAGATCGTGATACGTTTCAAAATAATTTTTGGATCGTTAGTAGTATATAACATATTACGCAAAATCTCTTTGTATAGAATCATGAATCAGTGAAAAATTAGAGCCAAAAACTTTATAAAATTTAATGTATAAAATATGTTGTTGATTGGCTTAAACTTTATAATTACACTCCATCGAATCCCATATCCCACATTAAATTCTATAAATTCCTCCACTGTTGGTAAGGTTTGCGGTAATGAAGTTTGGTTGGAGGATTATTGTATGATTGTGAAGTAAAAGAAGGAAGACAAAAGTAAGTTGTTGAATAGGTTGGCTTTAGAGATTTCAATTGATTGAAGAGGGTTTGAGGATCTCTGGGAAAAGTAAGAAAAAGAAAAGAGAAAGAAGGGATAGAAAACGAAACAAAAGGAAAGAAAGAAGAGAAAATTCAAAACGCAACCAACAGTGTTGTTTTAGTGTGATGCACACTCGACCCAGATTCAACCAACATATGGCTAAAACTTGATCTGACCGTCTGTTGACCCATTAACTCTTTGACTTTTGGGTTGATTATATTTCTAAATTTTTTTTTCAATATAATTTTATTAGTCTTGTTATGCGCAATTAGAACCTTGCACTGCTAATTACATATTTTAGTGATAAAATTCAATAAAACTATATTTTGAGCCCTCACTTTGTTTCGAGTTTATATACTTGAGAAAATAAAAAAAATCAAAATAGTTAAAAAATTACATAAAAGGAAAGAAAAAAGCCAAACAAAGAGATAAAGAACAAAAAAGAAAATGAAAGTAATTGAAAGAAAAGAAATGAAAAGAGCAAATCCAAAATTTTGAGAGAAAAAAAAATGAAAAAACCTAAATTCTTGTAAAGTCTTTTGACATCTCCTTTTTTTTTTTCCGATATTTCTT
This sequence comes from Microcos paniculata, assembly GCA_030664755.1. NCBI lineage: Eukaryota > Viridiplantae > Streptophyta > Magnoliopsida > Malvales > Malvaceae > Microcos > Microcos paniculata. Next base: position 5,338,978 of record CP131460.1, on the reverse strand, counting down.
TCATGAAAAAGTGTTCAATCAAGACTGCCTGTAAAACCATAGTTTTACACTCTCCAATAACAACATGTCACATCAAGTTTTTTAAAATTTTTACAAAATTTTATAATAAACCGTATTACACAACTATTTCTTAAATGGCCCTTATTTAACTAAAGCTTAGTCCCATGTTTTAAAAGAATAGGATTGGTAGGAGAGGTCCTAAAGTTTAGGGTATTAGTCGGGTAGAATTTTAGTAAAGGTAATAAAATCTTCAAGTTTATGAAATAAAGAAGGTAAAAAGAGCTTTTTACTGAAATAATTATGTGTGTTGTAATCGATTGAAAAGTTTTATAATAATTTAGAAAATTTGAGATGGCATGTGTAGACACTTGTTTTTAAATTTTAATTAATTAATTAACTGACTAATTAATTAATTAATTGGTCATTACTAAATTTTTATTTATCTTCTTAAGTTCATTTCATTTTTATTCTTATGTTTACTTTTTATTTTTATTATATTTTATTCTAATCTTATCTTATTACCTTATAGGTAATTTTGAACTGAAGCCAAAGCCGAATTGATCCAGATCCATGCAAATCAGAAGCCATGCAAAAATCAAGCAAGCCAAAAAAGCCAACTGAGTTAACTCAATTTTCATGCAAGAAAATAAATAGATATATATATATATATAAGTATTTGTATATATATATATATATGTATATGTATATATTTATGTGTATATATTTATGTGTGTATATAAATATTTATATGCATATATATATAATTATATGTATATGTATAGATTTATATATATATTTATAGGTATGCATGTATATATTTTGCTTAGTGGGTCCATTGGGAATATCAAGTCAGCCATGAGACAGCCATGAGAGAAAGAGTTCATTTCTTGCTTAAAATGGTTTGATCCTTTGCAATGTTAACGTGACCCAACCTGGTGCAATTTCCCATGTTATGGAAAGTGATTTACATGCACAATCACTCACTAGGAGTTCCAACCACCGCCAGCCTACCAATACTTTGAAGACACAAGGAATTGTCTTGTTGCCATAGAAGAAGTACGAGGAGATCTGCTCTGAGTTGGCGAGCTGTTTCAATTAATAGGTATCCTCCTTCTGCTGTGTATTTCGTGTCTAGTCAACAAAGCCTTGGGACCCAACTTGCATAGCTCAGCAGAGATGCATCAGCTGCTAGAGCTGCTCGGCATATGACCATTTAAAGGAAAAATGCAGAGATGAAGTTTATCGAGGCTGCTAAATCTGATTCCAATAAATTGAAAAATACTTTCGACTGGAGTTTGTAGATAGAGAACCGGAAGACACCAACGCCATCACCTTTAACTTGCTGTCTTTAAAGCTTTTAACGATGTTCTTCAAAGAAAATACCACACCCATCAACTAAAACAACAGAGAAGAGAAAACCAGTGTTTGTGAAAGTAGATCAGCTAAAGCCAGGGACCAACGGCCACACCTTAATCGCCAAGGTCTTGTCCTCTAACATGGTCTTACAAAAGGGTCGAGCTGCTTCTCGACATCTCCGCCAAAACCGCATCGCTGAGTGCCTTATCGGAGACGAGACTGGCACTATCCTCTTCACTGCTCGTAACGATCAAGTTGACTTGATGTAGCCAGGTGCCACTGTACCACGAAACTAAGAGCACGGTGGCGCTGTCTCCGGTGCTTGGCAGCAAGATGGTGCCCGCGCCAGCTGAGGTTGTGAATGGAGCTGCTTCAACTTCAGAAACAGCACACGGTGCAACAGCAACAGCTGCTTCAACTTCAGAAACAGCACATGGTGCAACTCACAACAACAAAGCAGCAACAGCAGCAGCAGTTCGTCTCCTCCGCTCTCCGCAGCCACCATGACAAAATCAAGCCAAGCAACATCTCGGCAACATCAAGCCAAGCAACATCTCAGGCAATACCGCCAGCTACAAAGCAGCAAATTCATCGACCCAGTTCTAGTGGTCAACCAACCGCTACATCCAAGGAGAGAAACGGCCAAGCAAGAAGCCGCAGCTAAGAGGGTACATCCAACTTTGCATTTACCTACAAATTCTCAACCATCAACGCAGGTTGCTGGGTTGTTTGCCAGCTCAGCGACTCCTGCAGTGGCCTTTACACCCCACCAGCAACAAAGCTCTGAAGATGAACCAAAACGTGGCCAGAAAACTCGCTGCCGTTCAATGGCCACCATCAGCTCGTCAAGTCAACTACCAACTCCTCCATACAGCCCCAGCAGCTCGCAACAGCTGCCAAAGCAGCCATCACCGCACGACCATCCCCCATGCAAACCACCACCACTGCCTTGGACGCTGCCGGTGAAGCTGCAAAGTAGCTCCAAATCCAGCGAAACCAATAGCAATGAAAAGGAGAGAGAATTTACGTGAACAATAGTAAAAAAGGAGAGAGGAGAAGGCAAAGCAATCATGTTGATTTTACGCAGATCATCTGAGGGTGATCTTGTCTCCTTGGTTGAGAAAGAGCCAAAACACCAGCATGGAGGAATCAGAACCCAATATTGATGAAATGAAAGCTGATCTTCAGCAAGAACAAAAAGCCCACAACGCCAGCTGCACCTCTGAGCAACCCATAACGCCCATCCACCATTATTGCCAACCCATCTTCAATTATAATCATCAATTAATAAAAAAAAAATCATCGTTGGATCCCATTCGGCTATAAAGAGAGAAGAGAGGAGAGAGCACGGGGAGGTTTTTTTCAGATTCTTTCAAAAAGAGAAGAAAAAAAATAGACAAAAAAAAGAGAGCACAAAGACAGGGAGAGAGCTTCAGATTCTTAAAAAAAAAAAACAGAACAGAAGAAATAGAGAGAAAAGCAGAGGAAACAGAGAGTAAAAAAGGCTTCAGCATTTTCTGTTCAAGAAAAAAACCTGGAGCATTTTTTAAGCACCAAAAAAATAGAGAGAGGAGAAGAGAGAAAGAGAGTCCGAGGAGAAAAGGAAAAATTTTTTCTTCTTCTTCTTGATTTGTTTTAAACAGGTTGGCTAGAGAAAATAGAGAAAAGGCTTGTTGTTTATCAACTTTTAGCCATTCTCTTCTCCACAAAGCCATTTTTTTAATTTTGGTGTAAAACTTCATACTCTTTAGGTAAAGCTCTTGTTTTTATCTTTCATTTTTTTGCTTTAAATGCAATGTTCTTGCTTTGTTATGTTAACTTCATGCAAAAATGTTAGCTTTAATTTTTGTTGATATTTATGATTTATAAATTTGATTAGTTTAAAGCATGCTTTAAGAATATTTAAGATTATGCCTTTTTACTTATTTTATTTTTGTTAATATGGATTTTCTTTTAATTATTTATGTGAATATGTAAAAAGTTCCTAACTTTATTATTTTTTTTTTGAAGCATGTTTTGTATGTTCCATATGCTTGATTAATTAAAAGTTTTAACCTTAATTAGAAAGATTACATTTTTGAGTTTATTTTCATTCTTGCTTGCTTAAAAAAAAAATCTAGCCTTGGTCATAAAGATTATACCTTTAATGTTGTAAATTTGGTTGTTTGGGTTAAAATTTTGATTTAAATTATAAAGACTATAATTTTAAACTTGTAAGCATTTTTTGTTTAATTAAAAATAAAACCTTGGTGAATAAAAATTAAATCTTTGAGTTTATTTTTATTTTATTTTATTTTTTATTTATTTAAATAAAGAGGACAAATCTTGGTTGTTAAAAATTATATTTTTATGTTTGTAAATGTCTATTTAATTTAGAACTTAATTTTGGCCTTGTTAAATTATCTTTTTGTCATTAAATCCTTATTTGCTTAATTTGAAATTTAATCTTGTTTGTAAAATTACCCTTTTGCCCTTGTATGAATATTTATTTAATCTTACCTTTTTACCCTTGATTATATGTTTGTTTAATTAAAAACCAATCTTGTGTGTAAAATTACCTTTTTGCCCTTGTATGTAAAATTATTTTTACCCTTGCATGAATTTTTGTTTAATTAGTAATTGTATCATGTGTGTGAAATTACCTTCTTAATCTTGTATGTGAAATTACCTTTTTATCCTTGTAAATATAATTACCGTTTTGCCCTTGTATGAACTTTTACTTAATTAGTAATTGTATCTTGTATGTGAAATTACCTTTTTACCCTTGTATATAAAATTACCTTTTTACCCTTGCATGAACTTTAAATTGAATCTTGCATTGAATCACCGTTTTGCCCTTATATGTATGTTTGGTTGATTAAAAGTTGAATATTACATGTAAAATTACCTTTTTGCCCTTGCACATATGTTTATTCAATTATGAATTAAATTTTGCGTAGAAATTATCTCTTGGACCTTGTAAATGTATTTATTTAAATTAAGCTTGCTTATATGTGTTAAATTAGCTATCATGCAATTTGATCTTGTAAAATTAAATTTAAATTCCCATGTTCTATTTATTTATCGTATTATATTGTGCAATTAATTGTATGTATATACTAACCCATGTTTTCTTGTCCCATTCATGCATGATTAAATTTAGAACATTGATTTTCAAAAATTCATATGCATGGGGTAACCGAAAGATGCCTTGGGAGTCCGAGGTTTCTGAAGGTTTTCTCCGATGAGATGTTTTCTCAGTGTCTAATCGGGAGTCCGATCAGGCCCGGGAGAATTTTTCATCCCTTTAAAATTAAAAATATGTTTTTCATGTAATTTTCACAAAAAGCATGCATCATGTTTACGATTTTCTTTAATTTCTTAAAATTTGCGAATGAACTCCAAAAAGTTTCTTTTTACAAAAAAGAATGTTAATTCCAAAATCTTTTATTTTTATTTATTTTACTTTTATGTTTTATTTTTATTTCATTTTAAGAAAATCTCTTGTTTAAGAGGCCCAATTAAATTAAAAGGAATATTTATTCCAACATTAATTTCAAAACATGTTTTAAAGGTTTTTGGAGAGATCTTAATTTTCCAACTATAATTAAGGCCTCTCAAATTAATCCAAATTTTATGAAAAAATCATTTTCAAAATCTCTTTTCTTATTTTTATTTCTTTTTATTTCTTTTTCAATAAAAGGGAATATTTATTTTCTTTTATCCTTTTTTAATTTTTCAAAATATTTTCCTATCAAACTAAATTTTTGTCAAACTATTCCCTTCATCAAATTAAAAGGAATATTTATTCCGATATTGTTTTAAAATTAAATCTTTCTAAGAGATTTTAATTTGAGAAATCATAATTAAAGTCTCTTAATGTGATTTTCAAAATACGAATTTGAGGATGTTTATCCCAACATTTTTGCAAAATGTTTTCTAGAAGGTTTCAATTAATATTCTCATAATTAAGACTTTCTAAAATTAAAATTAATCCTTTGTTTTTCAAAAGGATATTTATCCTCATTTTTAAATTTGACTTTGATTTTTTTTTTTTGAAGAATATTTGTTCCTAGTTAGAAATTGAATCTCCATTCTAAATAGGAAATTTCTTCAAATTCGAAATTGGGCTATGGATTTTCACATTAAAAGGAATGTTTATTCCGACATTAAGTTTTTTTTTAATTTTTGGATTTAACTCTTCAATGGGATTTTTGTCCCATATTAAAAGGAATATTTATTCCAACATTCGAAATTATGTTTTTCCTAAAATGATTTTAAACATATTTTATTATTATTTCCCAAGTAAAATATTTTTAAGACTTTTGTGGTACCGATTTCCGGGCGTCTTGGGGGTGCTAATCCTTCCCCAAGCGTAACCGACTCACGAACCTAAAATCTTTTTCGTAGACCAGTTTCTTTCCTTAGCTTGACGTAATCTTTCTAGATTTACGTTGGGTTAAACAAGTAGGTGACTAACCACACCTATTTAAAATAAAAGGTTAGTGGCGACTCCATTTGTTTTTAGACTGTTTAGTCCCGAATATATCTCACGCCATGTCATTTTATCGTCGGAGCGGTAAAACGTCTCGACAGCTTGGCGACTCCACTGGGGACAATTTTTTTTTAGAGTCAAGCCACTTTTTAAGTCTTATTTTACTTGGGTTTAATAATAAAATGTTTTAAGTTTCATTCCATGCATTGCATCACTCATTTGCATTAAAATTGTTTTCCAATAATTGTTTCAAAATTTTTCCAAAAAAAAAAGGGGGAAAGAAGAGAAAAAAAAGGAAGATTTTTCAAAAAGAATAGGTTTATTAAAATTGCATCTTGCATTCATATCACATTCAATTTATATGTATGTTTTTATGTTTTGATTTTCTGGTATGCCTTGTGTGTTTAATTACTCGTCTATATTTTGCATAATTTAATTCTTAGCCTATGACTTGATCCTCTAACATGTCCTATGTTTTAATTACTTGTATATATTTTGCATGTCCCAATTTCCTTTGTATGTCTTGATTTGCTAATGTGCTTTTTTGTATTTACCATTTTGCCCTTTTAGTCACTTGTATGTATTTTTCATGTTTTAATTTCTTGCGTATGCCATGTATGCCCATCTTGTTTACCATGTGTGCTTATCTCATCATATTAATTATTTATCCTATATTTTGAATTGGACTGATCGTGTGTTGACATGTGATAGTGAAATTTATTCTGCTTCCTGCTTCTGCTTCTTCGAATGTTCACTACTTCACCGAAAGGCAATTGGTAAAGGTATAAGTCCCTCCCTCACACACGACACAATTCATAACATAAAAGTTCGGGAGTCCGAACTTCACCTTTATTTAGGAGGGGGCGACGGGGTTGCCTCCACCCCATCTTGTCCGATGGGTACCCTTGTCTAGAGCTTTAAACCCAGCATGAAGAAGACCCCAAATTCGAACCTAGATAGAGCCAAACCCGTTCGAGAAAACCCGGTTTCTTAGGACACAAAGGGGGGACGGCTTCTTACCTTTATCAATCCCTTTCGTTTTATCTGCTTATTTCATGATAGCATGCTGTTTGTCTGTTTTCTGATTATTTCGTGATGATATGCTGTTTGTATAAACTGTCTATTTTTATTTCATGATAGCACGTTGTTTGTATAAACTGTTTTCTGATTATTTCGTGATGACATGCTGTTTGTATAAACTGTCTATTTTTATTTCATGATAGCACGTTGTTTAAACTGTTTGTTTTCTTTCTCCTTATCTGTACATATATGCTTATTCCATATTGGTATGCTACTTGTATAATTTTTCCTATTCTCTTCTTCACTTTGTCTGTATACGTGTTTTCTGTTTTCTTTTGCAATGATATATCGTATGTCAATTTTATTCCTTGCTTTATCCATACATGTTTATGCTTTGAATATCCATGATTATTTTTTCTATTTGCCATCATCACATGACATGCATTTCACTGTAGAATCATTCGCAACAGGGGAACTGTAAAGGGAAATTAGTCATGGCGACAAGCAAGGTCAATTTGTAGGTTACCAGATATTTGGGCCCCCGGCCTTGTTTAGATGAAATGACTAATTATCTTTTATGGTTAAACTGTTGCGAGCCAAACATCTCTGCATCATTCATCTTAACATTATTATTTTATTCTGATACATTTCCTTTTACCTTTTTGCCATTTCTTTTTCTTCTTTATCTCTGCATCTCATTCTCGCATTCCATCCCCATCTATAATAGGTTTACTATAGAGAAAATTGGTTATGGCGAAAGAAAGTGAGGAAGTACCCATGGAGATAGATTCGATGGGAGAGTCTAAAAATTTTGATTCCGCCAGTCCGACTTTGAAACGAGCTCTGTATTGGCTAAGGCAGAAAGCTACGGAGGCATCAGCAAAGGGTCCTCCACCACAGTTACCTGCAAGACTCAGCTGTAGTTTCGTCCGAAATGATCTGACAAGACTGAAGCAGTTATGGGAAGGCATCAGTGATAAGGGTCGATTCAAGCAGTTGTATGGAGATATAGCATTGCTGATAGATGTGGAGGTGGAGGAGGAACTTCTAAAAGCAGCTTTGTACTTTTGGGATCCCTCATACCGGTGCTTTACTTTCGGTAAACATGATGAATCTTCTATGGGAAAGTATGATATGGTCCCGACAGTGGAAGAGTATCAAGATCTGTTGATGATCGGGAACAAGCCGGATAAAATATTTTGGCCAACCGAGAATCATCCTAGGAAGCTAGTGAAGTTGTTGGGGATGAAGACAGAAGAAATAAGGGGCTACATGGATGGCGACTTCCTTTCAACCAGTTTCATGATGGATATTGTGAAGAAAAATATCACCACTAGGAAAGGGATTGATGTTCTAGCCCTTTTGATTTATGGCCTAGTACTATTTCCTAGAAGGGAAGAATATGTGCATATGTCAGTAACAACTCTTTTTATGGAGATCAAGCATCAATCTGATCCGGCTTTGACAATTTTGGCTGAAACCATTCGATCTCTCAATGCATGTAGAAAAGTCGGCGGTAAATTTGAGGCTTGTGGACAGTTATTGACAATATGGTTTAAAAGCCATTTCGGATACAAAAAGTTTGTAGGAATGGTCTTCAATAACAAAGGTGAAGAGACGATAGCCATTTATAATGCACATCATTGGCCATCCCAATCAAGAACAGTGGTAGAATGGATCGAGTGGTTCATGAATTTGAAGAACCAAGACATCACATGGAGAGCAATGTGGACAACAACAAAAGATACTCCTTATTTGGATGCAAGCATACCATGGATCCCTCTTGTTGGCGTTTGGGGAACTATCAGTTACTCCCCATTGCTAGTAAGACGGCAATATGGGTCAGAACAATCTATCCCTCTCACTTTCGGGCTCAACTTGTTAGACTTCCAGCATGACACCGAAAAGGGATTTGATAAGGCCAAATTTTGGGCAAACTTGTATAAAGAAGCACAGAAAATGGATCGTGGCAATCATACTGACGATGCAATTCCTGAATACGTTGTTTGGCATAGTAGACGGGCGAAACAGATTTCAGTTCCGCCAGTCCTGGATCCTAATTACCCTTTGGTTGAGACACCGGAGGACAAATTAGAAAGGCTGGAAATTGAGAATCAAAGATTCAGAAAAGGGGCTCAGTTAGTAGAATTGACCCAAAAATATCAGCAGTTGGAGATACAGAATCGGCAACTACGAGACCAGCTTGGAAATAGCCAGATAGAGATGCAAGGATGGGTTCAAGACTGGGTAAGAGAGAGTGCCAACAATGTCAAGCTGAAAGGGGAAGTGAAAGAATGGAGAGAAGAAGCCACAGAAATGAGCCAGTTGGCAGCAAGGACCGGAATCTTCAATCAAGAACATGCCCAAAGCTGGAGAATGGCCCAAAAGCAATGCTTTAAAATTCAGGAGGAGAAGAGCGAAGTAGAAAGAGCAAAGATTGAATTGAAAAGAGAATTGGCGGAGCAGAAACGCACAATAGGGTGGTTAGTCCGGAGAAACAATGAGTTAGAGCAACAAGTTCGCGATGCTGCCAACAGATTGACTGTTTCTGAGAACCAAAGTGCTGAGATGAGGGCACAATTAGAGCAATTCAAGAGACAACCATAATGACAGATTTGTTGTAAAATATTATCGCCTTATCTTTTGATTCGGGTGGTATTCTATTATGGGTTATTAAACTCACTTTCCTATTTTCGTAATGCTAATTATCTTTATAGTAATCTTGTTATGGATGGGTTTCCACATTACATAGTCATTCAAGCATATTCATACATACATTTCATTCATATTCATGGTAAGAGAATCTGATTCGCCCTTATGGTTAAATAAAGGTTTCAAGATAGCACCTCCAACACACAGATACAATACTAGATTACAGTCCAGAATCATGATGGAAGAGGAAGCTACTGAGATTGAACAATTAAGGAAGGCAAATGAAGAATTGCAGAAAAAACTGGATCAGATGGCAGAAATGATGGCCAGTATGAGACAGCAAAACATGGCAAATTCAGGCAACAATTCCAATGGGCAATCTTCTCAGAGTACGCTCCCACACGGACTCCCCACTACTCAGCCCACGAATACCTCTCTCTCACCCCCCGCACTCAATATACCTTTGCAAGAAAATCAAGCACAAATTCCTCAACCAGCCACAAACACATTCACCTTCCCACCACCTCCACCCGGTGTGTACCCTTTTACACCCTCAATGTTTACTACAAGCCGAGGAATCCCAACAACTCAACCAACTCTCCCTCCTACCTACACTATGCCACCTCCTGTTCCAGGACGCACCCCAAACAATCCCGTGTTTGTGCCTGATGAACAATTTGAGAGAGAGATCGGCGGAGCCGAAAGCCAAAGAGTATTGAGCCAGATAGAGGAGCGGCTCAAGGCCATGGAGGGCACTCATGCTTATGGCATTACTGATGCCTATGAATTGAGCTTGGTGGATGGATTGGTGATCCCACCAAAATTCAAAGTGCCTGAATTCGAGAAGTACAAAGGAACCACATGCCCTAAAGACCACATTACCATGTATTGCCGGAAAATGGCGGCATACTCTAGAGATGATAAGCTACTGATCCACTGTTTCCAAGACAGCCTTACCGGGTCTGCAACACGATGGTACAACAAGTTAGATAGGCGGGGCATTCACTCCTGGAATGATCTAGCCCGGGCTTTCATTGATCAGTATAAGCACATGACTGATTTGGTACCCGATAGACTGACTTTACAGAATATGGAGAAGAAGTCTTCTGAATCTTTCACCGAATATGCCCAAAGATGGAGGGATGTAGCAGCTCAGATTCAACCTCCTTTAACCGAGAAAGAGACCACAAGGTTATTTGTTAATACCTTGAAAGCTCCATACTACAGCCATATGCTGGCCGGTGCCACCAAAAGCTTTACCGACATGGTCCTAGTTGGAGAGATGGTGGAAAATGCACTCAAAACTGGCAAATTGGAAGGTGGGGAGTCTAGTGCAGCTAGGAAGAATCCAAAGAAAAAAGAAGGCGAGGTGAACACCGCCGGATATGGAGGATACCAACAATACCCCCAACAGCAATATCAACCAAACCAATCCCAATATCGACCATACCAATCACAATACCGACCCTACCAATCCCAATACCAACCCCAATATCGTCCTACCAACTACACACCACCTCAAAACACCTACCAACATCCTCCTCCCAACTATGCCCAACCTCAAAACACTTATCAATATCCGGTATCCAATACCAGTTATACTGCTTCCAGACCAAACACTCAAAATTGGAACCCAAGACCACCAAGAGAAAGGAAACAATTCACCCCTATTCCCATGACCTACACCGAACTTTATGCCAAACTTTTAAGCAACAAAATGATTGAACCAGTCCAATACTTAACCCCTTTGCAGCCTCCCTATCCGAGGTGGTTCGATGAAAACGCCGCCTGTGCTTATCACTCGGGGGCTAAGGGACATAGCATTGAGAACTGTATTCGGTTGAAGGAAGTGGTGCAAGGCATAATCAATGAGGGTCGTTTGACTTTCAATGCACCGCCAAGTGTGGGCACAAATCCTCTTCCAAATCATGGTGGAAACACTGTGAATATGATTGATGATGGGGCAGTTCATGTTAAGAGAAGGGTTGAAGAAATTATCACACCAGTGAAGGTCGTATATCAGGCTTTGCTAAAGGCCCAAATGATTACTCCTTTGAAGTGTGAGGGTCATGAGATCCAGTGTTGCACTAAATTCCGAGGAAAGTTGCAAGCTATGATGGATATCGGTCTAATTGAATTTTATGTGGAGAGAAACAAAAGTACCGACATCTGTATGGTGAATAATGGAGATGAAGATTCTTCCCATTATAAACCAAGTTTGAAACTATCCGCGATTCAAAAGCCCAGCCTCGCTATTCCCATAACCTCACCAAAACCAAATCTATCAATTCCGATGACCCCTAGACCGATATTGAATATCCCCGTACTGAAACCGAGCTTGAATCTGAATGTGCCAACACCATTCCCCTATCAAAGTGATAAGGAGGTACCTTGGAGGTATGAAAGTTCAGTGCAACAGATGAATGCCAATGTCCAGGAATCTGAATCAGTGAATATTTCTGGAGTAGGAGGCATGACTAGGAGTGGGAGGTGCTATGCCCCAAATCCAACTGCCACTCTACAAAAGGAGAAAGGCAAGAAGAAAAATGATGAAGTTGCTACACCATCTGTTAGAGAGCCGGAGAAAGAAATTGAGAAAGAAGTAACCAAGACGGTGGATGAAAATGACGCTCGTGAATTCTTGAAATTCATCAAACAAAGTGAGTACAGCGTCATAGAACAACTAAACCGTTTGCCAGCCAAGATCTCTCTGTTAGCTCTGCTTTTGAACTCCGAGGCACATCGTAATGCTCTCCTCCGAATTCTGAACCAATCTTACGTGTCCAAAAATATCACCGTGGCCAATTTGGAACATATTGCCGGGGGTATCACAGTGACTGATTACATCTACTTCACTGATGAAGAGATCCCTTCCGGAGGAAGAGGCAATTACAAGGCACTGCACATCACTGTTCGGTGCAAGGATCATATGGTCGCCAAAGTATTGATTGACAATGGATCTGCTTTGAATGTGATGCCACTTCACACATTGATGAAATTGCCTATAGACCAATCTTTGATGAAAGCCAGTCGGCTAGTGGTTAGGGCATTCGATGGCACACGGAGGGAAGTTATTGGCGAGATGGCTGTTCCGATAATTGTAGGGCCGGTTGAATTTGAAATCCTTTTCCAGATTATGGATATCTCACCAACTTATAGCTGTCTCCTGGGTCGCCCCTGGATCCATATGGCCGGTGCTGTTCCTTCTTCCCTTCACCAGAAAGTCAAGTTCCGAGTTGATAACAAGATAATTTCTGTGTCCGGAGAAGAGGACATCATGGTAATGCAACCTCCAAACACTCCTTACATTGAAGCTGCGGAGGAGGCAGTGGATTGCTCTTTCAGGTCATTTGAAGTAGCTGAAGTAACATGGGTAAGAGAAGGATCCGAGATACCTAGTCCACATTTCTCTGGCTGCTTGAATATGCAACTTAATATGACTGTCGGAAGAGGCTGTCGGGCCGGAAAGGGACTCGGAAAGTTTGGCCAAGGAATCCGTGAGCCTATTGTTCTACCAAAGGTGGAGCCCACTTTTGGACTTGGATATAAGCCTTCTTGGAGAGAAAAGTCCGAAGCAAGGGAGGAGAAGAAGCGCAAGCGTATGACTGCATTGAGAGGAGGGGAACTTGAACCCAAGAAACTGAAGATTCCACCGTTGAGAGATAGTTTTGTTTTTGCTGGAACGATGAACCCAAAAAGATCAATTTTTGAGCTTGAACAGTTATTAAAGGGATTGTCTATCAGCATGCTAGAGCACGGGGAATCAAGCAGTGGAACATTGGTTCAACGGTTGGCACCGGGGACTGATTTGAATAATTGGGAGTCTTTCGAGATGCTAGTGAATTTGTCAGATCTGAACATGTAATCATTAAGCTTTGAGAACTCATTTTATCCTACACTTCTACCCAAAAGTGTGGATGGTTGACTTTCATATGTTATGGGTTTTATTTTCATGTTTGCTCCATCTTCATGATATTAATATTCACACTATTAAACTCCGCACCATATATATATATATATTTCATGCCATAATTATACCATTGTGTTTTCCTCTATATGTTTATCCTTGTTGTTCATCTTCTTCTTTTATTCATGGATTGAGTGCATATACATATACCCCTTTATTGTCTTTTGACCCCAGGACTTCAAACGATGAATGTAAAGACAACAAAAATGGTCTTTTTGAGCCCGACTTTGATCGTTTCGTTAATGCGGATGACCTCGACAACGATGATGATGATGATTGCTCTCTTCCCCCTGATCTTATGAGACTGATTGAAAAGGAAGACAAACAGATCTTACCCCACAAAGAGGCCACTGAATTGATCAATTTGAGTGATGATGAGGAAAAGAGAGAAGCTAAAATTGGCACTTCCCTAACACCCGAACAGAAGGAGGAACTAGTGTCATTACTCAAGGAATATGTTGATGTCTTTGCTTGGTCCTACCAAGATATGCCAGGTCTAGATACTGAGATTGTGGTGCATAGAATGCCAATCAAGCCCGGGTTCAAGCCAGTACAGCAAAAATTGAGGAGAATGAGGCCTGCCATGTTATTAAAGATCAAAGAAGAAGTGAAGAAGCAACTAGACGCAGGATTTTTGGAAGTAGCTACTTATCCTGAGTGGGTCGCAAATGTAGTACCAGTCCCGAAGAAAGATGGCAAAGTCCGAATGTGTGTGGATTACCGAGATGTCAACAACGCCAGCCCGAAAGATAATTTCCCATTACCCCACATTGACACTTTAGTCGACAACACGGCTAAACATGCAACATTTTCTTTCATGGATGGGTTTTCGGGGTACAACCAGATTAAAATGGCTTCAGAAGATAAGGATAAGACTGCTTTCACCACCATGTGGGGCACGTTCCAATACAACGTGATGTCCTTTGGTCTCAAGAATGCCGGGGCAACTTATCAGAGAGCTATGGTGACCCTTTTTCATGATATGATGCATAAAGAGATTGAGGTGTATGTGGATGATATGATTGCCAAAGGTCGGAATCCAGAAGAGCATATAACTGGCCTGAGGAAGTTGTTTGAGAGGCTGCGCAAGTATCGGTTGAGGCTGAATTCGGCCAAATGTACTTTCGGAGTTACTTCAGGGAAGCTATTGGGCTTTATTGTTAGTCAAAGAGGGATTGAGGTAGACCCAGATAAAATCAAAGCCATTCAGAATTTGCCACCTCCGAGAACTCAAAAAGAAGTAAGAGGTTTCTTTGGGCGATTAAACTATATCTCCCGCTTCATTTCTCAGTTGACTGCAAAATGTGACCCGATTTTCAAGCTTTTGAAGAAGAATAATACGGGAGAATGGAATGAAGATTGTCAGAAAGCCTTTGATAAGGTCAAGGAGTATTTATCAAGCCCACCAGTGCTAGTACCTCCTACGCCAGATCGACCTCTAATCTTGTATTTGACAGTGTTGGAACACTCCATGGGCTGTGTTTTGGGGCAACATGATGAAACCGGCAAGAAAGAGCAAGCAATCTACTATGTTAGCAAGAAGTTCACAGAATATGAGGCTAAGTATTCTCAGATAGAAAAGATGTGTTGTGCATTGGCATGGGCGGCTCAGAGGTTAAGACAGTATATGCTATATAATACCACATGGTTGATAGCAAGGCTGGATCCGATCAGATTCCTCTTTGAGAAACCTTCATTGTCAGGACGATTGGCTCGATGGCAAGTACTACTGTCAGAGTATGATATAGTTTATGTCTCCCAGAAAGCTATTAAAGGAAGTGCTATTGCCGAATTTCTAGCTGATAGAGCAGTTGATGACTATGAACCCATGAAGTTTGAGTTTCCTGATGAGGACTTGATGTCAATATTCAATTCCGAGCTAGAGCAAGAAAAGAAATGGAAAATGTATTTTGATGGAGCATCAAATGCACTGGGGCATGGAGTAGGAGCTATCTTAATGTCCCCAAATGGAGATCAATACCCGGCAACTGCAAGACTTGACTTCGACTGCACAAACAATATGGCCGAATATGAAGCTTGTATTCTGGGGATCCAGATGGCAATGGAGAGAAAGATCGAGACTTTGGAAGTGTATGGCGATTCTGCTTTGGTGATATATCAGCTGAAAGGTGAATGGGAAACACGAGACTCAAAGTTGGTCCGTTATCATAAGTACATCATGGAGTTGATTGAGCAATTTGAAGAAATCAGCTTTCATCATCTCCCTAGAGAAGACAATCAGTTGGCTGATGCATTGGCAACTTTAGCCTCGATGTTCAAAGTCGATAAAGGAGCTGAAATCGAAGCAATCAAGTTGGACATGAAGACTCACCCGGCACATTGCATGAGTGTTGAGGAGGAGGATGATGGCAAACCTTGGTTCTATGACATTGCCCAATACCTCAGATTTCAAAAGTATCCAGATCATGCTCTTGAGAATGACAAGAAAGTGATCCGAAAAATGTCGGCAAACTTCTTCTTAGATGGTGAAGTCCTTTACAAGAGAAGTAGGGATCAAGTAATGTTGAGATGTGTAGAGTCAGAGGAAGCAAAGAAGATTCTAGAAGAAGTTCATGGCGGAATTTGTGGAACTCATGCTAGTGGACATAGAATGGCTAAACAGATTATGAGGTTGGGATATTATTGGTTGACTATGGAGACGGATTGTATTAATCATGCCAGAAAATGCCATAAATGTCAGATTTATGCTGATCAGATTCATATGCCTCCTAATCCGTTGCATGTCATCTCGTCCCCTTGGCCTTTCTCAATGTGGGGCATAGATGTAATCGGGGCAATCTCACCAAAGGCCTCTAATGGGCATCAATTCATCCTAGTGGCCATTGATTACTTCACCAAATGGGTTGAAGCTGCTTCATATGCCAATGTAACACAGTCAGTGGTCACCAAGTTCGTGAAGAAGGAGATCATTTGTCGGTATGGGCTACCAGAAAGAATTATCACTGACAATGCTAAGAATTTAAACAACAAGATGATCGATGCAGTGTGCTCCCAATTCAAGATTAAACACAGCAATTCGACTCCTTACCGGCCAAAAATGAATGGAGCGGTCGAAGCAGCAAACAAGAACATTAAGAAGATTGTCCAGAAAATGACAGTGACTTACAAAGACTGGCATGAGAAACTTTCTTTTGCTTTACATGCTTATCGCACTACTGTAAGAACATCGACTGGGGCAACTCCATATTCTCTGGTCTATGGAATAGAAGCTGTGGTGCCAATTGAGGTAGAAATCCCATCTTTGAGAATATACAGAGAGTTGAAACTCGAAGAGTCAGATTGGGTGCAAGAGAGATTTGACCAATTGAACTTAATCGAAGAGAAGCGGCTCAAAGCACTTTGCCATGGTCAATTGTATCAGAAGAGAATGATGCGAGCATATGATAAGAAGGTGCGTCCGCGCGAGTTTACAGAAGGAGAGTTGGTGCTGAAAAAGATTCTACCTACTCAACATGATCCCCGAGGAAAGTGGACTCCAAATTGGGATGGTCCCTACGTGGTGAAGAAAGCATTCTCGGGAGGTGCCCTAATCTTGCAAGAAATGGATGGGGATGAATTGCCACATCCAGTCAATGCCGATGCTGTGAAGAAATACTACACCTGAAGGATATAAAAAAAAAAAATGAAAAAAAAAAGTGAATGAAAAAAAAAAAAAAAAAAAAAAAAACGAAAAAAAATGAAAAGAGCGTCTCAAGTTGAAAAAGCGGCTTGAGTCCGGAAAGGAAAAGAAAAGGTGGGGTCTGAGGCGAAAACCCGAAAGGGCGGTTCAGATCCAATTAGGTTGGTTCCTAAGCTAAAAACCTAAAAAGGGCAGTTTAGGAAATTTGAGAAAGCACGGCAAAATGGGCACCTAACTTGTACAAGAGGTTTTGTTCGGTTATGGGGATCGGAATAATCCGAAATCATCAGACTTTGTCAGGCGTCATTCTAGCAATGATGAGTCAATCAAAGGCAGGGTGCAAGATGACCGGCTTTTGTTGTCTATGCATTCATCGCACTGAGGTCATGTACCTTTCTTATTCTTTTGTTATAAACTTGTTTGTTAAATCCTTGTTATAAGTTTGTCTATTTACTATATTGTACATTGCTCTTCTTCAAAATGATCCATGAATTTCTCCTTAAATATGAATTGCATAATTTCTTTATCATGAAAGGGAGAGCAAACAGGTAAGTGAATACCATAACATTTGAAGTCAACTCCCAAAGGGAAGAAATGTGAGGGTAAATATGAGCTCAATAGCTTACTTTTGATGCCCAAAATGTGATAACACATGAATGAAGTTGCCTTGAGATGGGATGTTCAGGCAAAAGTGATTTGAAATAAGGGTCTGGGACATGTTTATACCAGAAAAGGTGTGACAAGAAGATGTTCTCCAATTCCAAGCTCAAAAAAGTATGAGTCGGACCAAACCAGAAGGCTATCTTGAAACCTTTGAGGCAAAGAAGAAAAGCATCCTCATTTAAGCATGAGCATATGAAATGCATCATTTCAGCATCATTCCTCATAAACATCCATTATGCATCATGTCATGGTTCAAAGATTAACAGGTGTAAATTCAGTTCAAGATTGTGAGGTTAGTCTTGCATAAGAAGCTTCTCAGGTAATTCTTCAAGACTACTTTTATATGTATGGTTTCATTCGTCAACATTGTTCCTTGTTTAAGATAATTTTCTCATGATTGAAGTAATTATGTTTAGGGTGATCTGTTCTATTTATGAATGGTTTGATTCTGTTTAGAATTATTTAGTTTAGGATAGTTCTTCAAAATCTCTTGTTTAAAAGCCTTTCAAAAATAATTCTGTATAGAATGAACTTTTGAAATACAAAATCACTTTTTTTTGATAGGAAATGATTTCTCAAAAATGTCTCGTTTTTTAAATCATTTCTGTTTAGGATGATTTTCTAAAATTGTTTCTGTTTAGAACAATTTCTTCAAAGATTTAAAATCATTTTGTTTAAGATGATTTTCTAAATTGCTTCTGTTTAGAACAATTTCTTCAAAGATTTAAAATCATTTTATTTAAGATGGTTTTCTAAAATTGTTTCTGTTTAGAACAATTTCTTCAAAAATTTAAAATCATTTTATTTAAGATGATTTTCTAAAATTGCTTCTGTTTAGAACAATTTCTTCAAAGTTTAAAATCATTTTGTTTAAGATGATTTTCTAAATTGCTTCTGTTTAGAACAATTTCTTCAAAGATTTAAAATCATTTTATTTAAGATGGTTTTCTAAAATTGTTTCTGTTTAGAACAATTTCTTCAAAAATTTAAAATCATTTTATTTAAGATGATTTTCTAAAATTGCTTCTGTTTAGAACAATTTCTTCAAAGTTTAAGATCATTTTGTTTAAAGATGATTTTCTAAATTGCTTCTGTTTAGAACAATTTCTTCAAAGATTTAAAATCATTTTGTTTAAGATGATTTTCTAAATTGCTTCTGTTTAGAACAATTTCTTCAAAGATTTAAAATCATTTTGTTTAAGATGATTTTCTAAATTGCTTCTGTTTAGAACAATTTCTTCAAAGATTTAAAATCATTTTATTTAAGATGGTTTTCTAAAATTGTTTCTGTTTAGAACAATTTCTTCAAAAATTTAAAATCATTTTATTTAAGATGATTTTCTAAAATTGCTTCTGTTTAGAACAATTTCTTCAAAGTTTAAGATCATTTTGTTTAAAGATGATTTTCTGAGATTGCTTCTGTTTAGAACAATTTCTTCAAAGATTTAAAATCATTTTGTTTAAGATGATTTTCTAAATTGCTTCTGTTTAGAACAATTTCTTCAAAGATTTAAAATCATTTTATTTAAGATGGTTTTCTAAAATTGTTTCTGTTTAGAACAATTTCTTCAAAATTTTAAAATAATTTTATTTAAGATGATTTTCTAAAATTGCTTCTGTTTAGAACAATTTCTTCAAAGTTTAAGATCATTTTGTTTAAAGATGATTTTCTGAGATTGCTTCTGTTTAGAACAATTTCTTCAAAGATTTAAAATCATTTTGTTTAAGATGATTTTCTAAATTGCTTCTGTTTAGAACAATTTCTTCAAAAATTTAAAATCATTTTTCTTTAAGATGGTTTTCCAAAATTGTTTCTGTTTAGAACAATCTCCTCAAAAAAAAAAAAATTAAAATCATTTTGTTTAAAATGATTTTCCAAAATTGTTTCTGTTTAGAACAATTTCTTTAAAGATTTAAAATTATTCTGTTTAAGATGATTTTCCAAAATTGCTTCTGTTTAGAACGATTTCTTCAAAGGTTTAAAATCATTTTGTTTAAAATGATCAAAATAATTTTCCAAAATTGTTTCTGTTCGGAGCAATTTCCTCAAAAGTTCAAAAACATTTCTGTTTAGAGTGGTTTTTTTTCAAAATTGTTTCTGTTTAGGACAATTTCTTAAAAGTTCAAAATCATTTCTGATTAGTTTGGTTTTCTCAAAATTGTTTCTGTTTAGGACAATCTCTTCAAAAGTTCAAAATGATTTCTGTTTCGAGTGGTTTTCTAAAATTATATCTGTTTGGGGCAATTTCTTCAAATTTTAAACTCATTTCTGCTTAAAAGTGACTTTTCAAAA
The DNA here is from genome assembly GCA_030664755.1 of Microcos paniculata. Lineage (NCBI taxonomy): Eukaryota > Viridiplantae > Streptophyta > Magnoliopsida > Malvales > Malvaceae > Microcos > Microcos paniculata. Next base: position 5,318,913 of record CP131460.1, on the reverse strand, counting down.
TGGGTTCTGCTTAGGAAAATTTCCTTGATTTTGAAATCATTTCTGTCAGGAATGATCGTTTTCGGGAAAGCTAGCATTGTTTAGTGCACATTGGAGTAAGGAGTGTCTACGTCTTTGCTTATTTCCTAATCATCCAGAAGCTTACACTTCTAGATCATTAAGAAATAATCAAAGAGGGGCAACTGTAGACACTTGTTTTTAAATTTTAATTAATTAATTAACTGACTAATTAATTAATTAATTGGTCATTACTAAATTTTTATTTATCTTCTTAAGTTCATTTCATTTTTATTCTTATGTTTACTTTTTATTTTTATTATATTTTATTCTAATCTTATCTTATTACCTTATAGGTAATTTTGAACTGAAGCCAAAGCCGAATTGATCCAGATCCATGCAAATCAGAAGCCATGCAAAAATCAAGCAAGCCAAAAAAGCCAACTGAGTTAACTCAATTTTCATGCAAGAAAATAAATAGATATATATATATATATATAAGTATTTGTATATATATATATATATGTATATGTATATATTTATGTGTATATATTTATGTGTGTATATAAATATTTATATGCATATATATATAATTATATGTATATGTATAGATTTATATATATATTTATAGGTATGCATGTATATATTTTGCTTAGTGGGTCCATTGGGAATATCAAGTCAGCCATGAGACAGCCATGAGAGAAAGAGTTCATTTCTTGCTTAAAATGGTTTGATCCTTTGCAATGTTAACGTGACCCAACCTGGTGCAATTTCCCATGTTATGGAAAGTGATTTACATGCACAATCACTCACTAGGAGTTCCAACCACCGCCAGCCTACCAATACTTTGAAGACACAAGGAATTGTCTTGTTGCCATAGAAGAAGTACGAGGAGATCTGCTCTGAGTTGGCGAGCTGTTTCAATTAATAGGTATCCTCCTTCTGCTGTGTATTTCGTGTCTAGTCAACAAAGCCTTGGGACCCAACTTGCATAGCTCAGCAGAGATGCATCAGCTGCTAGAGCTGCTCGGCATATGACCATTTAAAGGAAAAATGCAGAGATGAAGTTTATCGAGGCTGCTAAATCTGATTCCAATAAATTGAAAAATACTTTCGACTGGAGTTTGTAGATAGAGAACCGGAAGACACCAACGCCATCACCTTTAACTTGCTGTCTTTAAAGCTTTTAACGATGTTCTTCAAAGAAAATACCACACCCATCAACTAAAACAACAGAGAAGAGAAAACCAGTGTTTGTGAAAGTAGATCAGCTAAAGCCAGGGACCAACGGCCACACCTTAATCGCCAAGGTCTTGTCCTCTAACATGGTCTTACAAAAGGGTCGAGCTGCTTCTCGACATCTCCGCCAAAACCGCATCGCTGAGTGCCTTATCGGAGACGAGACTGGCACTATCCTCTTCACTGCTCGTAACGATCAAGTTGACTTGATGTAGCCAGGTGCCACTGTACCACGAAACTAAGAGCACGGTGGCGCTGTCTCCGGTGCTTGGCAGCAAGATGGTGCCCGCGCCAGCTGAGGTTGTGAATGGAGCTGCTTCAACTTCAGAAACAGCACACGGTGCAACAGCAACAGCTGCTTCAACTTCAGAAACAGCACATGGTGCAACTCACAACAACAAAGCAGCAACAGCAGCAGCAGTTCGTCTCCTCCGCTCTCCGCAGCCACCATGACAAAATCAAGCCAAGCAACATCTCGGCAACATCAAGCCAAGCAACATCTCAGGCAATACCGCCAGCTACAAAGCAGCAAATTCATCGACCCAGTTCTAGTGGTCAACCAACCGCTACATCCAAGGAGAGAAACGGCCAAGCAAGAAGCCGCAGCTAAGAGGGTACATCCAACTTTGCATTTACCTACAAATTCTCAACCATCAACGCAGGTTGCTGGGTTGTTTGCCAGCTCAGCGACTCCTGCAGTGGCCTTTACACCCCACCAGCAACAAAGCTCTGAAGATGAACCAAAACGTGGCCAGAAAACTCGCTGCCGTTCAATGGCCACCATCAGCTCGTCAAGTCAACTACCAACTCCTCCATACAGCCCCAGCAGCTCGCAACAGCTGCCAAAGCAGCCATCACCGCACGACCATCCCCCATGCAAACCACCACCACTGCCTTGGACGCTGCCGGTGAAGCTGCAAAGTAGCTCCAAATCCAGCGAAACCAATAGCAATGAAAAGGAGAGAGAATTTACGTGAACAATAGTAAAAAAGGAGAGAGGAGAAGGCAAAGCAATCATGTTGATTTTACGCAGATCATCTGAGGGTGATCTTGTCTCCTTGGTTGAGAAAGAGCCAAAACACCAGCATGGAGGAATCAGAACCCAATATTGATGAAATGAAAGCTGATCTTCAGCAAGAACAAAAAGCCCACAACGCCAGCTGCACCTCTGAGCAACCCATAACGCCCATCCACCATTATTGCCAACCCATCTTCAATTATAATCATCAATTAATAAAAAAAAAATCATCGTTGGATCCCATTCGGCTATAAAGAGAGAAGAGAGGAGAGAGCACGGGGAGGTTTTTTTCAGATTCTTTCAAAAAGAGAAGAAAAAAAGTAGACAAAAAAAAGAGAGCACAAAGACAGGGAGAGAGCTTCAGATTCTTAAAAAAAAAAAACAGAACAGAAGAAATAGAGAGAAAAGCAGAGGAAACAGAGAGTAAAAAAGGCTTCAGCATTTTCTGTTCAAGAAAAAAACCTGGAGCATTTTTTAAGCACCAAAAAAATAGAGAGAGGAGAAGAGAGAAAGAGAGTCCGAGGAGAAAAGGAAAAATTTTTTCTTCTTCTTCTTGATTTGTTTTAAACAGGTTGGCTAGAGAAAATAGAGAAAAGGCTTGTTGTTTATCAACTTTTAGCCATTCTCTTCTCCACAAAGCCATTTTTTTAATTTTGGTGTAAAACTTCATACTCTTTAGGTAAAGCTCTTGTTTTTATCTTTCATTTTTTTGCTTTAAATGCAATGTTCTTGCTTTGTTATGTTAACTTCATGCAAAAATGTTAGCTTTAATTTTTGTTGATATTTATGATTTATAAATTTGATTAGTTTAAAGCATGCTTTAAGAATATTTAAGATTATGCCTTTTTACTTATTTTATTTTTGTTAATATGGATTTTCTTTTAATTATTTATGTGAATATGTAAAAAGTTCCTAACTTTATTATTATTTTTTTGAAGCATGTTTTGTATGTTCCATATGCTTGATTAATTAAAAGTTTTAACCTTAATTAGAAAGATTACATTTTTGAGTTTATTTTCATTCTTGCTTGCTTAAAAAAAAAATCTAGCCTTGGTCATAAAGATTATACCTTTAATGTTGTAAATTTGGTTGTTTGGGTTAAAATTTTGATTTAAATTATAAAGACTATAATTTTAAACTTGTAAGCATTTTTTGTTTAATTAAAAATAAAACCTTGGTGAATAAAAATTAAATCTTTGAGTTTATTTTTATTTTATTTTATTTTTTATTTATTTAAATAAAGAGGACAAATCTTGGTTGTTAAAAATTATATTTTTATGTTTGTAAATGTCTATTTAATTTAGAACTTAATTTTGGCCTTGTTAAATTATCTTTTTGTCATTAAATCCTTATTTGCTTAATTTGAAATTTAATCTTGTTTGTAAAATTACCCTTTTGCCCTTGTATGAATATTTATTTAATCTTACCTTTTTACCCTTGATTATATGTTTGTTTAATTAAAAACCAATCTTGTGTGTAAAATTACCTTTTTGCCCTTGTATGTAAAATTATTTTTACCCTTGCATGAATTTTTGTTTAATTAGTAATTGTATCATGTGTGTGAAATTACCTTCTTAATCTTGTATGTGAAATTACCTTTTTATCCTTGTAAATATAATTACCGTTTTGCCCTTGTATGAACTTTTACTTAATTAGTAATTGTATCTTGTATGTGAAATTACCTTTTTACCCTTGTATATAAAATTACCTTTTTACCCTTGCATGAACTTTAAATTGAATCTTGCATTGAATCACCGTTTTGCCCTTATATGTATGTTTGGTTGATTAAAAGTTGAATATTACATGTAAAATTACCTTTTTGCCCTTGCACATATGTTTATTCAATTATGAATTAAATTTTGCGTAGAAATTATCTCTTGGACCTTGTAAATGTATTTATTTAAATTAAGCTTGCTTATATGTGTTAAATTAGCTATCATGCAATTTGATCTTGTAAAATTAAATTTAAATTCCCATGTTCTATTTATTTATCGTATTATATTGTGCAATTAATTGTATGTATATACTAACCCATGTTTTCTTGTCCCATTCATGCATGATTAAATTTAGAACATTGATTTTCAAAAATTCATATGCATGGGGTAACCGAAAGATGCCTTGGGAGTCCGAGGTTTCTGAAGGTTTTCTCCGATGAGATGTTTTCTCAGTGTCTAATCGGGAGTCCGATCAGGCCCGGGAGAATTTTTCATCCCTTTAAAATTAAAAATATGTTTTTCATGTAATTTTCACAAAAAGCATGCATCATGTTTACGATTTTCTTTAATTTCTTAAAATTTGTGAATGAACTCCAAAAAGTTTCTTTTTACAAAAAAGAATGTTAATTCCAAAATCTTTTATTTTTATTTATTTTACTTTTATGTTTTATTTTTATTTCATTTTAAGAAAATCTCTTGTTTAAGAGGCCCAATTAAATTAAAAGGAATATTTATTCCAACATTAATTTCAAAACATGTTTTAAAGGTTTTTGGAGAGATCTTAATTTTCCAACTATAATTAAGGCCTCTCAAATTAATCCAAATTTTATGAAAAAATCATTTTCAAAATCTCTTTTCTTATTTTTATTTCTTTTTATTTCTTTTTCAATAAAAGGGAATATTTATTTTCTTTTATCCTTTTTTAATTTTTCAAAATATTTTCCTATCAAACTAAATTTTTGTCAAACTATTCCCTTCATCAAATTAAAAGGAATATTTATTCCGATATTGTTTTAAAATTAAATCTTTCTAAGAGATTTTAATTTGAGAAATCATAATTAAAGTCTCTTAATGTGATTTTCAAAATACGAATTTGAGGATGTTTATCCCAACATTTTTGCAAAATGTTTTCTAGAAGGTTTCAATTAATATTCTCATAATTAAGACTTTCTAAAATTAAAATTAATCCTTTGTTTTTCAAAAGGATATTTATCCTCATTTTTAAATTTGACTTTGATTTTTTTTTTTTTGAAGAATATTTGTTCCTAGTTAGAAATTGAATCTCCATTCTAAATAGGAAATTTCTTCAAATTCGAAATTGGGCTATGGATTTTCACATTAAAAGGAATGTTTATTCCGACATTAAGTTTTTTTTTAATTTTTGGATTTAACTCTTCAATGGGATTTTTGTCCCATATTAAAAGGAATATTTATTCCAACATTCGAAATTATGTTTTTCCTAAAATGATTTTAAACATATTTTATTATTATTTCCCAAGTAAAATATTTTTAAGACTTTTGTGGTACCGATTTCCGGGCGTCTTGGGGGTGCTAATCCTTCCCCAAGCGTAACCGACTCACGAACCTAAAATCTTTTTCGTAGACCAGTTTCTTTCCTTAGCTTGACGTAATCTTTCTAGATTTACGTTGGGTTAAACAAGTAGGTGACTAACCACACCTATTTAAAATAAAAGGTTAGTGGCGACTCCATTTGTTTTTAGACTGTTTAGTCCCGAATATATCTCACGCCATGTCATTTTATCGTCGGAGCGGTAAAACGTCTCGACAGCATGATAATATTGAAATGTGTAAACACATGAGTTTATAGGCAGTCCTAATAGACTATTTACTCTTCTTTTATATCACTTTACGACACCTTTATTAGAGTTTTTTTTCCTAAATTAAGGCAGTAAATATCTTTATTTCCAAAGTGGAGTAGTTTTATTCTTAATTCCCAAAATGAGATTGACACACCTAGACCTAATTTAGCTTTTCCGTACCAATCAGAATAATGAAGGACAACTTATTTGTACGAATAATATGTCGGTCTGGATGTGTCAAATTTTGAAGAGATGTTATAGATAGGATAAGACGGAGTTGGAAGATGAGGTAACCCTAACGCATGGAAAACAACTAAACACCAATGAGACATCTTCTAAGTCCATAACTAATAGTTGTGGAGTCCAATGGTGAAAAAGGTCGGAGAACTAAGCCAAGGCTTGAGAAACGGAGAGATTGGAGAAAAGAAGAGGAAGTCCAACTCTGGGCCAAGTAGGCCCGGCGTCGGGCTGACACCTATATAAGGGGGAGGCCAAGCTTTCCCCCTCATTTCTCTTCTTTCCTTCTCTCTCTTTTCTTATTTTCCCTTACGAAGGCATTTTGGAGTTTTGGCCGATCTGAACAATCCGACCAACGGATCAAAATGAGTTCCTAGTATATTATACTAGTCACCGCCATCTTTATTTTGCCTAGCGTAGCATGTAGATCCATTCATTGGTATATGAGAAATCACGACTAGAGGTGGCAAAATGAACCTGAACCCGAAAACCAGCTTGAGCTCGAACCCGACCAAACCCTATTTGACCAAAAAAGTCAACGATCCGAACCCGAAGAAACCCGAACCCAAAATTACCCGAACCCGACAAGGCCCGAGCCCGAACCCGACCTGAACCAGAAGCCCGAGACCCGAACTTGAATTTAATATTAAAAGAGGTAATCTTATAATATTTTTTTTATAATATTTTCTATAAGATCAAAATTTTAGTTTTAATGTTAATAATTATTTAAAATAATGTATTCTTTTTTTTTCCTTTCTTAATATTATTACTAGTTATGTGTCATATCTTATAAGTTATTAAATTATTATTTTCTTTAATATAATATATAGTAATAAGTTAATTATGATAAAAGTAAAATTGATTAATTACTATTAATTACATTTCTAAAATATGTCAATTGGTTAATTATCATCCTCATTTAATAAATAAAATATAAAAATATTTAATTAAAAATAATAAAGAGTTTTAATTTAATTCAACAATAACAATGATATTTTTGAGATATATTTGAAAAACAATGGTATTTTAGATGATTGAAAAGTTTTGCAATATTCATACTTTTATATTATATATATATAAGGATATTAAATTAATAAATAATTTTAATATTTAATAATTAAAATTAATCTTACTAAAAATCATTAATTATTAATGTGAATTAATAAATAAGTTATTAATTATTAATAATTTTTAGCTTCTAATACTCAATAATAAAATAATTACTCCTTCTAATTCTGAATAATAGTCGTTTGAAGTTGTTATATAAGGATCAAGAAAGTTAATGAATTTTCTAAAATCTTTAAAAAAATTGACTATGTGATTAAACTACCACTTTTTTAGAGTATGAATTATTTAAAAATTCATTAAAGTAACTTGAAAATAATATAAAGGAAGAATGGTAAAATTGATAAAAAACAATAAATACTTTCTTGATTTTGTAAAATGACAAGTAATTTGGAACAAAAAAATTTCTAAAATGATTATTATTTAGGAAAGGAGCGAGTAATAATTTTCCAATTTCCTTTTACTTAAACTCATATTAATCATTAGATAATATATACTTTTCAATATTATCCAAGAAATGCTTTCTCTCTATTCTTGAATAATAATAGTTTAAGGTTGCTACATACTCTTTCCATCCCAAAATATATGTCACTTTTCACTGCTCCCTCTGTTTGTATATAGATGTCATAGTTAACTGAATCACACTTATGAAGAAAATCAATTATAAATAGTTATTATCATTGATTTAGTCCAAATATTACATAATTTTCCAATATTACCCTTTACTTTAATTTACCTAATTTCTCTCTCCAACTTTAATATATTTAATCTCTTCTCACTAATTACTCTCCTCAAATTTAAGTATATGTATGTTTCCAAATAAAATATTCCATCATTCTTTTGTTTTGCAATTTGAAATTTTGTTTGAATTAAAATTTTCAATTCTATCTCCCTCCAATTCTTTTCCCTAAATTTTTTTAGAAGTTTTTCCCACCAAAATTTGTTTTAAAATCTAAAACATTCATGACTTAAATATTGGTTCTTATTTATTCATCAAATAAGAACTTATTAGCATTCTTTAATTATAACTTCAGGGGAAAAACATCAAATGCCATTCCTTGAAATAGATTTACATGTAATTTTGATGCCTTCCAATATTGATGATGAAGGTAGTCAACAAGCTGTTTCAATGAAATCACAAAATTATCAATTTCCAGATCTTAACATTGCTATAGAAGAAAGTTTTCTTGCTGACCTCCACTTCAGTCCATGTTCTTAAGTGACTGAGTCATCAAATCAATTTCTTTGAAAACGTATGCAGTAATCTTTTATTTGGATCCAAATTTATAAGAAAACTTAACAAAGAGCAACAGCTATGGTCATTAATCCTTCATTAGGAACAAAAAGAAATTAAATAGGCTGCCCAATACTATCTGCAATATTTAATTTGAGTAGTTGATAATATTCTTCATTTTATTAGTGGTAAAATAGGAAAAAACTAATTAATGTTTTAATAATTTTTTAAAGTAATGGATAAAAAGGGACTAGGAATCTTTCTAGAATATGACATCTATATAGGGACAAAGGGAGTATTTTATAAGACCAAGAAAAATAGTTTTTTTTTTAATTTTTGTATTTTTCACTTATTTACCTATTTTACCCTTAATTTAACTTTTCTATCATTCATTGAAGAGAGGAGACATGAATTAAATATAGGGTTTTTAACCTTACAAGAATAATTTTAAAAAAATACAATAATATTACCTTGGTTTTGTAAAAGTGGCAAATAATTTAATACAAAAACTGTTTTCTCAAAGTGACATATATTTTGAAATGCAGGGAGTAAGGATTAAGAAAATTAATAAATCTCCTAAAGTTTAGACAAAAAATTAGCTATGTGACTAAACTATCATTTTCTTAAGATTTTAAATTACTTAAAAACTCATTAAAATAACTTGAAAATAGTGTTGAGAAAGAATGATAAAATTGATAAAAAATTTAATAAATGCTTTCTTAATTTTGTAAAATTACAATCAATTTGAACTAAAAATAATTTGTTAAAACAATTATTATTTAGGAATGGAGGGAATACTTCTAAAACAAATAAAAAATGAAAAGTAGTAAAATAAAATTCGACTTATAAAACAAAAAATAATTTTTAATTAAAAAAGTCGAAACCCGAACTTAACCCAACCTAAGTTCAAATCTGTATGAACCTGAACCTAAATCCGACTTAAGCCCGACCCCGAACCCGAAAGAGCCCGAACCCGAAAATACCTGAACTTGAAAGAGCTCGAACCCGAAGTCGCCCGAACCCGAAGTGATCGAGCCCGAACCCGATCGAACCCATCCATTTGCCACCTCTAATCACGACTCAAAATTTTAGCTTTTAGGCTAAATTTTAGTTTAGATTGAAGATTTAGGAGATTTGAGCCAATGATTTCGATTTTTCTTTCGGTGGAGATAGTTTGTCTAAATTTGTAAGACGATCCTTAGACAAACGGACATGAAATCAGAGGTGAAAATGCAGAAAAGACTTTCTATTTTGTGTCCTATGCAAGATTCAAGTGAGTCAGGCATGGGACAGCCCAATTTTAGGTGCTGGATTTATTTGTAGGACAGATTCGGTGCCAGACCTAAATGTTTTCTAGGGGTAAAATCATAATTTTGCTCATAATATCCGATTTTGACCTGAAACATCCCCGGACACTTTTCTAAACCTCGAATCTCATCCAAACATCATCTTAGGTCATAGTAGAGCCTCATAGGTGCATTTATAGATTTAATTATGCATGCTAATGAGTACTTCTGTGTAATTAGGATTCTGAGCAATCGAGTGTGGCGATGCTTCGTAGTTTAATCTACGTGGATCCTCTAGGAGTATACGAACCTTTCAGTACAGTGAGTGTCCTTGTTTTAGTGTTTAGCCACTTAGGGCTAAATGCTTTTATTGTTTTATATAAAAATGTTTTTATATATTTTGGGATTCAGGTATTCCCTCACACTAGCACACACATTATTGCATGCCACATGGGTGGGATTTTTTTTAAATAAATTTAATTTATAAAATGTATGTATGTATGTATTATATATATATGTGAGGTATGAGAGGAGTGCCTAACGGGGCATGATCATACAAGATGAGGGGTGAAGTCCCAAAAGGGACAAGATGAGACTCGGTGCTCTATGAGAGAGATAGTGGACTGAGCGGTGCATGCTTTTAACTAAGTAGTCGTGGACCACCTTTTGAGGGGCACGCGTTAGTTGCATTTTTATCGATATTTTTATGGATGATTCTTATGATTATATGCAACTAACTATTTGATTCTTGGCTAATTTACTTCTTTTATGTCTTAGGTGTCAATTGAGTGAAAATGATGAATTTGAAGTGAAAAGAAGCAAAAACAAGTCAAGTAGGAAGTCAAGTGCAAAAAGTTCAAAGTTGAGAATCTTTGCAGTTTGGATAGATCTGAACGATGCCTAATTTTCAACACCTTAGAGACTTCAGTTGCTTTTGTGGTCTTCATGAAAGTTGTATAGGATATCCTGGGCTTTCCGCAATGCTAAAGAACTTCCAAATCCGAGTCCGTTTAGCCCTTCAAATATCCATTTTACAGAGGACTGTCAAAGCCAACCGTTGTTGTCATTGGCCGGCCGACTGGCTAGTGCTCTAGCCGGGGCCGGTTGGACACGAGATTTCACCAATATTGTCCCAAATCAGTTTTCCAGGCCTTCAATGCCTCTTAACCATATGTCTTGGACCTAAAGTTTAGCTAATTTAGCTCTAAAACAAGGAATATTTAAGGAAAAGAATGAAGAATTGATTGGGCCCAAGAATATCAAGTTCAAAGTTGATTGGAAGAAGATTAAAGGAAGAAGAGTCAGGCAAAAGGAAGAATCTTGTAGAGATTTGTTAGGATTTAAACTTAGTTCTTGTAAATACTCTTTATTGGGAATAAACCCTAGGCTTTTGCCTCTAAGCTTTTTATCTCTGAGTTTTTTGACCCTCGAGCTCTTAGATATTTTAGATTTATTGGTTTTTGTTTTATGCAAATTTAAGTTCTTTTCTCCAATCTAGTGTTCTAGAGGATGCTCTTCAACTATTGTGAGGTTTCTTATGCTTAATCTAGTTTCTTTTATAATTGTTCTTTGATTTTTGGTTTAAAGTAAATAACCTTGTTTGTTTACTTGTCTATTGTATTTGCTTGTGGTTAGTGGCTAATAATTACTTGTTTATGCAATTTACTTGCTAATCTATTTGAATCCGTATTGTTTGTGATTTAATTAGATGTTAGTAGCAATTGAATTTGTTGCCTATTCAAGGGAATTCAAAGGGGTTTATTGAGTAATCTATACTGGGTAGATTTCTAATATTGATTAACTCATATTGATCTTGTTCTTAATCCTTTCGAATACTTGAAATCGGGCTACTAGGTTTTGGTTTAAGTGTTAGATTGAATAATATTTTGTGAAACACGAGTAACATTATATCTAGCCTTAGTATTAATGGAATCATTGAGAATGCTAGGTTTTCTTTGATTGGTTAATGCAATTATGATTTAAACATTATCTTTTGGTATTCCAATGATCAATAGCTTGAAAGCATTTCTAAGCACTAGGTTGGAGGTTTTTAGTCATATAATTTAGTTAGCATTAGTTCAATTTAGTTTCGATATTACTCCAAAATCCCCCAAAATTTTCTTTTCTATTTTGAAGACATAGATAACCAAATCTCTCTATGGATTTGATCCTTACTTACCCTACTACATAGTTAGTTAGTGAGCAGGTTAATTTGTGAAGCTCTATGACAAGCCTCGTTAGCACGATGAGTGGGAAACGTTGGAGTATACAGAGGTGGCAGGAGGACACTCGTCAGGGTTATTGTAGCTGTGCTTCGCAAACAGTGAATGGCACTGTCGAGGGAACGGGCTTGAGAGAAGTATAATATATTGATATATATATATATATTATATGGTTTTAAAGAGAAAGAAAAGAAGATAGCCCTCGATGATACGAGAATCTTAACCCTAGCCAAGCTTGGTCCTCGTTGTATTTTCAAGACCAGCCCATAGTTAGTTAATATTATTATTATGATTGTTATCATTATTATTATTATTGATTTATTTAGAAAGGTTTTGGGGGAAAATTGATTTTAAAACGGTTTTACAAAAGTAAAATATAAATATGTTTTCAAACTTGTTTTGGATACTCGACTTCTCAAACCTTAGGTGACTTTGCACCAAAACTCTGTCACTCACCTGTAGCCAACTTTGTTGGATGCAGCTTTCATGTACGAGGATCATAAGAAGATCGGAGGCTCATTAGGAAATGTCAATGGCGTAGGAGTTAGTAGTTTCCGCTACGTAGATATTCCCTTAAATTAATCCACTAGTACTAAATTTTAATTAAATTATTTTATTAAATGATTTATTATTATTATAAATGTTTTCTAATAAAGTTTTAGTAAATGGTTTTGCAGCGATGATACTTATTCAATACCTTACAGTGCTTCGGAGTGAGTGGCTATAGACACGTACTTCGAGGTGTTACAGCGGGTCAGGGGTGTGACATCAATTAAATTATTTTAAACGTTTTCAAAAGATATAAAATGTTTTCAAAGTATTTTCAAATGTTTTCAAACGTTTTCAAAGCCAGTCGATTACTTAGGTTGAAATCTCCTAAGTTCAAACAGGTAGTTACTCGAACATATTGCAACGACCCAAGCCTACTCTTAGGACACCCTCCTTATTAGTATGCCACCATATAGGGTATTCGAGTGTGGTCTTAAGGTGGAGTGACACCCAGACACCATATTCCTTGAAACTCGTGAAATTAAGGGTGTTTTCTAAGAAAGCCTAATTGATCAACCCCTTTGATTTTGAATACCCTTTTTCCTTGTTAACCAACCCAAACCAATCCGACCTTCCCCAATTCTCTACACTCTCAATGTGTAGAAGATTGGGGAGGATAGTGAGATAACGTAAACAAGGCAAGATGAAGAGATGGACCTGACACTCAAAGAGATCAAGGCAACCTCTCTTATGCCTAAACTCATTTATGGATAGGTTATGAGAAAGAGAACCATGCCAACGAAAGAGATGCCAAGGTAGTTCACGTAGCTGTAAACACTCATTTTTAATCCTAGTCAATTAATTAATTGATTAATTGGTTTGTCATTTTCAAATATTTATTTCATTTATGTTTTTAACTTCAGTTTATTTAGTTTATTTATCTTACCAGTTATTATCATTATTGTTACTTTACTTTATTTTAATTTCGTATTGTTATATTGCAGGTAATTTTGAACTAAGGCCGGAGAGCCAAGAGAGCCAACTCGACTCCCATGCAAAGCCAAGCAATCGGCCAACTTGGGACAATCGGCCAGCTTGAAGCAATCGGCCAACTTGGGACAATCGGCCAGCTTGAAGCAATCGGTCAACCTGAAGCAATCGGCCAACTTGGGACAATCGGCCAGCTTGAAGCAATCGGCCAACTTGGGACAATCGGCCAGCTTGAAGTAATCGGCCAACTCAGGACAATCGGCCAGCTTGGGACAATCGGCCAGCTTGAAGCAATCGACCAACTTGGGACAATCGGTCAACTTGGGACAATCGGCCAGTTTGAAGCAATCAACCAACTTGGGACAATCGGCCAGCTCGAAGTCAATCGGCCAACTCCAAAACGATCATCAGCCAACTTCAAAAGTGATCGGCCAACTTCAAGAGACCATCGGGCTACTTTAACAATGGATCGGCCTGCTTCACAGTCTTCACTTCAACAGCTTTGCTGCAAGGAGGTGCCATCGTTCTACGTACACCGATTATATCATCTCATTAAATGTGTCACAAGGCACCTGATGGCTTTGTTAGGAAGAAGCTGCTGCCCCTGAGGCCGAATGGAAGAAGATCGTCACTTGTCCTTTGCTCTTCAGCCAACCCATAACGCCAGCTTCATCTCTCGGATGCTGTCAGCCAACCCATAACGCCAGCTGCATCTCTCGGACGCTGTCAGCCAACCCATAACACCAGCTGCATCTCTCAGAGGCTGTCAATGCAACCCATAACGCCAACTTGCACCATTTTGCTTTCCCACATGCTATTCTGCCTTTCCACCATTATTGCCTGCCAACCCATCTTCAATCATGGCTCATCAGCTTTCACAATAAAAAAAAATCATCAGTTGCATTCCATTCGGTGTCTTAAAAACCGAAGGGCGCTCGAAGCAACAGAGGAGGTTGGCCTTTAGAAAAGAAAAAAAAGAGTTCCAGCGACAAGGAAAAAGGAGAGAAGAGCCGAACGGAGAACACTTTCTCCTTTGAAAAAGGGCTGGCCGAAAAAAGATAGGGGGGAGGTCGGCCATTTTTCTTTCTTTCTTCTTTTTGAAAACTGAGAAAGAATTCGATCATTTTTTATTTCTTTCTACTCTTTTTCGGTTTTCTTTCTAGTTTCTTTTCTTCATTCTTTGAGAGAAGAGAGCAGAGAAAATTTTTTTAAAAAAAAGGGGGAGAACTTCTTCTTTTTGTTTTTCTTTCTTTTCTTCACTTTCGTCTGAAGAAAAAGAGAGAACAGAGTGAGAGGTTGACGAAAAAAAAGGCTTATTTGTTATTCGGTTTTGGAGTTCAAAAAAAAAAAGGAGAAAAAAAGGGAGTTAGCTTCAGCAGTCAGCCATTGTTGTAATTTTGGGACATGCAAAGCCAAACTTTAACAATCGGCCAGGGAGAAGGAAAAACAGAGCAAAGTATTTTTTGATACTTTGAAATTCTGGTCTGCCCGCACCGTTGCAGACTCATTGCATTTCTGTTTTTATAGCTTTATCATCGTCATTACACTTGTCTTAGCATGCAAAGAGAAGAATTACAAAGCTAACACCTGTACAAACATGTGGCCTTGATTTAAACTAACAACACATGCATTATATTGCTGATCGGCCAACTTTAAAGATACTATTGGCCTACTTTAACATAGGATCGGCCAACTTCAAAGTACCATCGGGCTGTTTTAACAGGTGATCGGCCTAACAGCACAAGCATCGGGCTGCTTTAACAGGTGATCGGCCTGACTAAAATATGGTCGGCCTACTTCAGCCATAGCTGTATAGGGAGAGAGCTTCAGCCATCAAAAAAAAAAAAGAAAGAGCTTCAGCCGCTCAAAAAAAAAGAAATTTCCCAGAGAAACAAAAATGAGAGGGGTTATGGTTTATACCGAAAGGTGGAGGTTTTCCATTTGGTGGCTTCTTTAGCGAATCTGAATGGTGGAGAAGTGCGGCTTGACAAGTAGATTGACATACTCTATTCTGAAGATGAACAGACAGCTGGTCTTCCCAGGTTAAAGCTTTGAAATGTTCAGATCTAGAATGGTTTTCGGGTGTTTTTGAGAGCTGATTTCAGAAAGGGTGAAGTTTGATTTGAAGAAAGGAGAAAAAGGGAGAGAAGTCTGCATCTTCGAAAGCTCCGGTCAAGCTTGGTTGACGGTAAAACAGAGTGTCAGATAAGGGGGGCAGAGGATTTAACGACAGAGGAAAGAGGAAAAGAAGCGAACTTTGACCAAGAAAAGTCAAGCAGAGGTCTTTTATAACGATTGGAACTTCAACACAGCTTTGGGGTTTTCTTAGCTAACAACCCACGCCTCCCTTTGGATCAGTCTAGTGTTTAGCAGGTTTGGGTAATCCTGCTATAGCCCAGAGTTTAAAATTTTAGTTAATATTGATTCCAATTCCTTTGTTCGTCTGCATGCTAATCCATGTTTTATTTTGAAAGTTTGTTAATATCCTTTTAACTTTCATGATTATATATATGTGCCATGTGTTTATTTCCTTTGTCCGTTATATATGTTTGATGATTATGCTTATGTTTATCCCAAATCCCATGGATATAGTGCTCATGATATGTAAATATATACTATCTCGTGTTTTAAATTTTTGTTCCAAAAGTTCATATCTTCATGGCAGTTCGGTGTATGCTCTATGTTTCAATTCCAATTTTACATGTTAAGATATATTTGTTTATGACTTTTTATTGGATTAGATTCTTTTAAATAATTCGTCAGGATATTGCTTTCCATGCTTCACCCCTTTTGAATATACATAGTCCAAAACAAGTCAGCCAATAGCATATATTAGGTCTTTTATATCCTTGTATATATTCATGCGTGTTTGGAATGTGTGCCATGCCATTTTCGTTTTTATGCTTTGATTATACCCCTGTTTTCATGCTTTTCATATCACATATGTAAATGATCCCATGACATTTATCCAATTTAAAAAGATGTTTGCTTTTATATTTCATGAATATTTAATTTGGGTGTCATCCTCATTCTTATAGTCTTTTGCTTAAATAATCATTCATATGAATATATATTCTTGCACCTATTTATGATATGCACATACCATCATCTTGTACGTATAATTAATTGCCATATTGTAATTGGAGGATTTGTGAATATCTTTTTCCCAACTAATATGTAAATATTCTATCATGTCATATAAATATCTACGCTATATAGGAATTTAATCCAGTTCGGCATTCATAACTTTTGGTCTTGTGTCAATATTTCTTGTTGTTAATAAATGTTCATGATTAGGTTTTAAGCCATCTATGTTTGCAGTTTTAGGTCACTTGATTATCTTTTGCATGCAATATTTTTGTAAATATAATCCTATGTGTTCATCCATGCCATTTTATACCTTTCATGTATAAATATCTATGTCTTCGCATCCATTATTACCTATGACCATGACTGATTCATGTTTATATATGCTTTACTGTTATCTTGTATTCTTGTTAGTATCTATGTTTATCTATGTCTAAGTTTTGTGATCCTTATCCAATCCTATCATGCATTTGATAATTAGAAGATTGATTTTCAAAAATTCATGTGCATGGGGAACTGGAGGGTGCCTCGGGAGTCCGAGGCTTCTAAACGTTTTCCCATATGAGAGGTTTTCTCGGTGTCTAATCGGGAGTCCGATCGGACCCGAGAAAATTGTTCATCCCTTCAAAAATGAAAAATATATATTCCTCATTTAATTTTCATAAAAAGCATACATCATGTTTATGATTTATTTAATTTCTTAAAATTTTCAAATGAACCCCAAAAATTCTCTTTTTACCAAAAGAAATGTTAATTCCAAAATCTTTTATTTTATTTTTACTCTTATGTTTTATTTTCATTTTATTTTAAGAAAATCTCTTGTTTAAGATGCCCAATTAAATTGAAAGGAATACTTATTCCAACATTAATTTCAAAACATATTTTAAAAGTTTTTTTAAGAGATCTTAATTTCCCAACTATAGTTAAGGCCTCTCAAATCAATCCAAATTTTGTTAAAAAACCACTTTTAAAATTTCTTTTCTTATTTTTATTTATTCTTTTTCAATGGAATGGATTATTTATTTTCTTTTTCCTTTTCTTTAGCTTTTCCAAAAACTACCTTTTTGGGAGGACTTTAGTATGTTTAATTAATTAAGACCTTTCAAGTAAACTTCATTTTTATCAAAAGACATTTTTAGCTTAAAAAAAAGAATGTTTATTCTTTAAATCTTTAAAAGTTTCTTTCAAAATTAGTTTTATTTGATAAAAAAGACATTCATTTTTAAAGTTTTTTTTTTTGAAAGGTCTTAATTTATTAAATTTACTAAGGTTTTCCTATCAAACTAAACCTTTATCAAATTATTCCCTTCATCAAATTAAAAGGAATATTTATTCCGACATTATTTTAAAATTAAATCTTTCTAAGAGATTTTAATTTAAGTAATCATAATTAAAGTCTCTTAATGTGAATTTTAAAACATGAATTTGAGGATATTTATCCTAACCTTTTTATAAAATGTTTTCTAAAAAGCTTCAATTAACATTCTCATGATTGAGACTTTCTAAAATTAAAATTGAACATTTGTTTTTCATAAAAGGATATTTATCCTCATTTTTAAATTTGACTTTGATTTTTGAAGAATATTTATTCATATTTAGAAATTGAATCTCCATTCTAAGTAGGAAATTTCTTCGAACTCAAAATTGGGCTATGGATTTTCACATTAAAAGGAATGCTCATTCCGACATTAAATCTCTAAATTTTGAATTTAACTTTTCTAATGGGATGTTTATCCCACATTAAAAGGAATGTTTATTCCGACATTTAAAATTATGTTTTTCTTAAAATAATTTTAAACGCATTTTATTATCATTTTCCAAGTAAAATATTTTTAAGACTTTTGTGGTACCGATTTCCGGACGTCTTGGGGGTGCTAATCCTTCCCCAAGCGTAATCGACTCCCGAACCTAAAATCTTTTTTGTAGACTAGTTTCTTTCCTTAACTTGACGTAATCTTTCTAGATTTATGTTGGATTAAACAAGTAGGTGACTAACCACACCTATTAAAAATAAAAGGTTAGTGGCGACTCCATTTGTTTTTCGACTATTTAGTCCCGAGCATTTTTTTTACGCCATATCATTTATCGTTGGAGCGGTAAAACGTCTCGACAGTAGCAACAATCGAGGAAGACAAAGAGAGTGTCGCAACGTTACCCGAGACGACGACGGATTTGGGACTTAAGAGAATTTTATGGAGTCGCCACTAACCATTTTTGTTTAGGTGTGGTTAGTCACCTATTAAGAATCTACCTAACTTAACATTAGCCGTTAGATGGCGTACTTAAGCTGGGTAGGTCCCGGTCTGCGGAACGGAGAACTGGAGTCAGGAGTACGGTTACGGATGGGGAAGGATGAGCACCCCCACAACGCTCGTCAATATGACAGTACCGATTAATTTAATAATATTTAGGCCTTAAGAAAATGTCTTTAAAATTTTTCTTTTTGTTTGATTTTTTTTGTTTTTTGTAATTTTCTATTATTTTTATTGAAGTAAACTTAAAAAAAATAAAAGCAGGTTTCGAAATTTTTTTTTTACTTATGAAAAGTTGAGAGAAAACCATATTCCAAAACATTTTTTTATATTATTTTTGAACGAGATCAAAATTCATTAAATGAATCAAGGTTTATTATTATCATCTTAAATCAACATTTAAAAAAAAATATCAAATGAATTCTTTCAACTTTTGATTTTTTTTGGGAAATTCATTTTTTATTCAAGAAAAGCAATTTTTTTCTTTTTGAGAAATTGACATTTAGAATGAAACTATTGGATAGCCTTTTTTTCAAAAGTCCATTTTATTACTCCATTCTTTTTTGAACAACTTTCATTTTTTATTTTTTTATATTTTAGTTTTGAGATTTTTCAAAATTTTAATTTTTATTGAACATTTGAATGTTTGAGGAGTAAAATCTTATTTTTGCCAATTAAAAAAATGGCGAGGATTTTATCAAGGCCTACGATGAACCTCGCTCAATTCTAGGTTTGATTCAAAATGGGTCTCTTATCTAAAAATCCAGACTAAGTGTGAATTTTCACCCTCCCAAACTGGATTCCATGATTAAATCCTCATAGCTTAAACCACTTGTAAGGATTTTGTTAGACATAGGTGATCACTCTTTTACTTTTATTATTTAACGTAAAGGTTTTATTGTCCTTATTGGCTTAAGAATTTATCATTATTGATTTATTTATTTTTTTAAACTAACACCTATAATTTATTTAGATGCCTAAATGCATGGCATATGAAATGTTATCTTATCAATTTTAAAAATAAGGATAGTAAGGATTTTATCAAGACCCACCGTGAACCTCGCCCAATTCTGGGTCCGATTCAAAGTGGATCTCTTACCTAGGAACCCGATCGGGTGTGAATTTTCACCTTCCCGAACCGGATTCCATGATCGGACCCTCATTATCCCCGCATATCATTACTCGCATGGATGACAATAATAATAATAATGATATGAGCGACAATAAAATGCATGTCTTAAAATTTTAATCAATAAGTCATTCATTATTTCAATCTCAAAAGCTTATTTCTCCTTTATTATTCCATTTTAAAATAACTTTATCATTCTTTTTTTTAAAAAAAAAAACCTTATTATCACATATTCCTCTTATTATTAACTTTATTCACTAAAGAAAATATTCAAATTTACTAGAAGAATTACACAAACAATTAGCACCAATATAATTTAAAAAAAAAATAGTTTAGTTCAATTGATTTTATTATTACCTACTCCATTTGTCTTATACACATTTTGTTTCCCAAGATGTTAATAGGCTTCAGAAGTAGACATGTTGTGGGGTCATGCAAATCATAACAACGGATAACCATTATGTATTTTTAGGAGAAGATTAGTCAAGAGGAAGAGCCAATAAACGGCAAAGACAAATAAATAACAATTAATCCAGACAAAGCGGCAAAGAAAATATACCAAAATTAATGAATGACTTGCTACCAAACGGATTAGCCCACGCAGTTTTTTTTGTATATTCCCTCAAACACCAACTAAAATTTTCCAAATCTAGATTCCAGGACCATGGCTTTCCAACTCCGGTGAAGCCAATTCCACCGTTGGAATTGAGAAGAGATCATGCAAGAGCTCCTCCATGCTTGCCAAAGCTCAATCCAGACTAATACATTGTCCGATGAAGCCCATCTCCAGATATGTTTCACCTCTCACCGATTCCCACTGCCTCTCAATCCAACGCTTAAGTTCCTCTGTTTCTCTTGCTTCTCTTAAGAAACCTAGCAGCCAATAGAGGAACTAGCAGCCAAAAGAGCCCCAACGTGGAAGAGTTTTCAATCCAAAATTTTCAAGTTCAAGATTTTGCTAGTTTAAGGATGAGGGATGGAGAGAGAGATCAAGAAAGGAACCGGAAATTGGAATTAGAGTTACTAACTTTGAAAATCAGGGAGAAAAAAAATTTGGAAAGTTAGTCAACGTATTCGGTTGTGAATGGTTCTAAAAGCCAAAGAAAGTTGAAGGAGTGAGGAGAAGGACGAGTCGAAACTTGATCGGAGACGCTGCTGCACTCACCATCGACGAAATTGTTAAAGCTTTCGGTTGATAGCCAAGGTGGAAACGTGGAAGAGGAAAGCATTTAAAGGGATTTATCAATTTTTTTTTCAAGTTAGTTACGAAAGAAAGAGTTTTAAAGAAGATAGGGGAGTGGAGATGTTTTGATTAGAAATGACAAATGGGTCTTGTTATGCATTGATTGTATAATGGTCGCATATTTGAAAAATTCATCAAACGAGGCCCCACAGAAAACATGATTAGCTGATTTATGCAAGAGAATCACGTGGGGGATTTGCTATTTGAAATGACAAATGGGTCTTGTTATGCATTGATTGCATAATGGTCCCATATTTGAAAAATTCATCAAACGAGGCCCCATAGAAAACATGATTAGCTGATTTATGCAAGAGAATCACATGGGGGGTTTGCTATTTGAAATGACAAATGGGTCTTGTTATGCATTGATTGCATAATGGTCCCATATTTGAAAAATTCATCAAACGAGGCCCCACAGAAAACATGATTAGCTGATTTATGCAAAAGAATAACGTGGGGGGTTTGCTATTTGAAATGACAAATGGGTCTTGTTATGCATTGATTGCATAATGGTCCCATATTTGAAAAATTCATCAAACGAGGCCCCACATAAAACATGATTAGCTGATTTATGCAAGAGAATCACGTGGGGTTTGCTATTTGAAATGACAAATGGGTCTTGTTATGCATTGATTGCATAATGGTCCCATATTTGAAAAATTCATCAAACGAGGCCCTACAGAAAACATGATTAGGCATGCTGCAATTTTCAAATGGATGGCTTAAAAGTTGAGTAGCCCTTAAGAACTGATTTTAGAACAACAGATGCACCACCCCTAGCAGGGCTTGCAAGGGGCCAAAGTGGTGGAAATTGCAAGAAGACAAAGCCTCGACAAAGACGCTGGGGTCCTTTGCAAATAATTCAATTAGCAGCAACAATAAAAGCGGTGGAAATTGCAAAAAGACAAAGCCTCGATAAGGACGCTGGGGTCCTTTGCAAATAATTCAATTAGCAGCAACAATAAAAGCGGTGGAAATTGCAAGAAGACAAAGCCAACTCGACAAGGACGCTGGGGTCCTTTGCAAATAATTCAATTAGCAGCAACAATAAAAGCTGCTCCACTTTCGGCACCTGCTGAGGCCATTTGAAAAGGGTGGTCCTTTTTGGTTTAGCCTTACTTTCTTAGCTGTCATCGGTTGTTGGCTGACTCTGCTTTCTCATTGGCTGCTTTTTTTATCAAATTGCTAATCACACTTTCCTTCAATTTGGGTTGGGTGTAATGGGCTATGGGTCAAGGGAATATTTCTACAAGGAGTGAGACATTGGGAGATACCAATATCATTATCCCCAAATCATTCGAAACCAATTTTGATGGGAGAAATAAATCCTCAATTTTGCAAATTCCTCTTTTTTGTAATTTTCAATTTTAACTTTTTTTTTTTGTATTTTTGTGTTTTGTAATTTTTTTTGTATTTTTTTAATAAGGATGTAAACGAATTCAACTAAAGTTAAATTTATTGAGTTCATCTTTTTCATTTCTTGATCGACTTGAGTTCATCTCAACTTAGAAATTAAAATTCCTAGATAAGCAAATTAATCTTTAATTGCACCAAGCTTAAATTGGAACATTAATTCTTTCCAATGGCTAAGTTAAGACCACAACCAAATTATCAATAATAAAAAAAAGACTAGGGAACTCAGTAAAAAATTAGTGTCTACAGAGAGAAAGAAAGTTGGCAAGGTTAAGAGATCTACAAGAAGACCAACGTGAAGTACACCAACTTCTCTCATTGTCTGCACCCCTTGTGTGTAGATTTTTGAGAAGACGTTTAGTGAGGTTGGGTGAACAAAGGTAAACCAACCTTACTCTCTCTCTCATTCTTTACACCACACTTGTGTAGAATTTAAGAGAAAGAAAGAGAGAGAATTCAATGGAGTAAGAAAAGAGGTATCACTCGGGACTAAGGAAGGCCCTATATCCATATGGCAGATGAGTAGTGGACTCCTCACTATATCCAGCCATTTGATACCACAACTGAGAGACACCAAAGGCACGGAAAGGATCGAACAGACTTGAGGTCGAGAGAGATAAGCTAAAAAGAGTACGGGAAAGAGTAACGGGAAGAAAGTAAGCGATGAGGAGGAAAAAGATAAGGATGGTTGATAAGAGACGAGGAATGGAAAGAGACTCCGTATCCATATGGCGAATTAGTACTGGAGTTCAGATTACTTATCTAGCCATTGGTTACTGGCACTACGAGATATCTAAGGATGTGAGATGACCTAAGAAGAAAAAGTCAAGAGACTCGAGAATGGAAAAAGAAGGATGATAAGAAGGGTGATAAGGCGAAGAGCCATTCATGAGAAACAAGGATATCTTCCATCCAATTGGTAGATGAGTCATGGACCCCTCACTACTTATCCAACCACTGGATACCTATGCCAAGAGAAACACAGGGGAAGGAAAGGAAGGAGATCCCACATCCAAGTGGTTAGCAGCGAGTAGTAGATCCCTTACTACTTGCCCAACCATTGGATATCCACCTCAAGAGAAAGTATTGGAGAAGGAATAGGAAAGAGATTCGTGATGAAAGGAACGAAATAAGGGGAAAGATAGGTGGGAAATCTCCATATCCAAGTGATTGGCAAGTGATGGACCCTCATCACTGGATCAATCAACAAGGGTAGTAAGGATGAGACCTCTGGCACCAATAAAAAAAGAACCATGACTTTGTCATGGGAGAGTCAGCAAGCAAAATGAAATGAATGGATGACAATGTTGGAAGCACCTACATGCATACAAGTAAGAGCATGAAGAGAAACCTTTTCCCAATGAGGATGGACAAGATGCCATGATGTAGTGTAGAGGCTTTAATAAAGAAAGCATAAAACTTTAGGTTTATTAAAATCCTAGACTAATTAGAAGCGAGCAAAACCAAGAATGAGGACGCGCGTAAATTATAAAACAAATAGAATCTAGGCTATCTAGGAGTAGAGCCTTAAAACAAAGAAAAGCATAACAAACCTTAGGATCTAGAAAGCCTAAACCCTTAGCTAGTAATAATTTCATAACAACCCTTAGGTTAATAACCCCAAAATGACTAGTTAGCCTTAGGAAAAGGCTTAGGACTTAGAAAATAAGGATAAAAGCTTAGCCTAGTAGATAACCTAGAAATAAGTATAAAGGAAACGAATAAAAGACTTTAGGATTAAGATAGGTAACTGAGAAACCCTAGTAAAGGTAAACCCATAAAAGCCTTAAGGATTAGATAACTAGCGAAGAGAAAACCAAGTAAAACAAACTAAAATATGAACTCGACTAAGGCACTACATCATACCTCGTACAAGGCAAGGAGCAGCACGAATAATTGGAGACATGGGGTACGGAGATAAAAAGGGCTAAGGACGAGGATTGGTCGAAGGGAAGGACGACCTCGACAACTAAAAGAAGAAAGGAGATAAGAGTCACACCCTGATCCGAAGGTCGGGAATATGACAACCGCCGCGTTCTACGAATTGTGAACGATGCGCTTCGCCAACAACTCGGAGCTCACAAGGCTTACAATACCTTAAGCCCAAATTGTACATTGATGAAAGCCCTTGTATATGATAGGTAAAGAAATTTCAAAACACACATGTAGTGCCAATTTAAATAACAGCAGTTAATTTATAAAATTAATACCTTTACTTTTCTACACACTCATTTATGTCACGATAGGAAATATTAATAAGTTAAGTTTTTACAAGACATAAGTAATATCTACACGTTTATGATAGTTTCAAAATAGACTCAAAATTGACCGGTGGACCTAATTTTAGTAATAGATAAGTCGGGTTAACTTACTATCCACTACCCGGTGTAGAGTCGTGTCCCTTATCGATCTACCCCTTACGAACGTCCTACTAGTCTGAAAACAAATTTAAAAAGAAGAAAAAGGGGTGAGTATATAAATTATACCTAATAAGTGAAACTATACAAACATAAAAATTTTAACTAGGGAGAATATAAATACATACATTGTAGAACTTCAATTGGAAATTGTAACAACTTATAAAATGTTTAATTCG
Source organism: Microcos paniculata (assembly GCA_030664755.1). NCBI lineage: Eukaryota > Viridiplantae > Streptophyta > Magnoliopsida > Malvales > Malvaceae > Microcos > Microcos paniculata. The sequence goes on along the minus strand of CP131460.1, from coordinate 5,293,881 downwards.
TCACTTTATCTGGAAACATGAATTCATTTATCACAAAATAAGGAAAATTTAGGATAAACATTTAAAATTTTCGGCAACGTAATAGTAACCGAAAACAAGCAATCAAGCTATGAGAAAATATATTTTGGGCTCGCCAAAATTGTACTCAAACTTACATCCGGCTAAGATGGAATCTGATTTCGTCAAGGAATCGTAAGTTTCATTTAAGTTCATCAAAAGTCTAACCTCGATGTTGGCGCGTCCGCTGTACTCCCACAGGGATTAAATAATCATAACAATAATGTACACAATCAACCCCCGTATCACTTCCTCCATGGGGGAGTCATCCGTTTACTTACGCCACCTCCACAAGGTCGGATCGTGAGAAGCACCACTGCAGTGACTAACATCTCATCCACCATAATTATGTCGTAAAACAACATAATTCAACCATATACTATTCGGCCAACTAACTCATCGTCAAAATCAAGTTCAATAGTATCAAATTTCATTAATCTCACCATATATCTAAACACTTAATTGCAAAAATCATAGGTTAGGTTAATTCAGCTCAAAATCATAAATATTCAAGATTCATAAACAAGTATCAATCATCATGATTCAATTTAAATTAAAAATCAAGTCATTGCATTGAAAAGCGACTTTAAATAGTAAAACATTTATTTAGGTCTGTAAAGTCTCACTCACAAGTTTGGGGAGGGTTTTCACTCCCTTATTCCACACATTCCTTGTCTTTAGAAGAGGATTCGGCACCTATATGTTTATATTTGAATAATGTGTCAACATATGACAGTAGAAAACAATTTACTAGTTGAGTATGCAAAATGCTTACTTTTCTAATTACTAATTTAGGTTCTAAAGGTGACTTTGTGTTCTAGGATTTAAATAAATGGAGTTAGGGCAATTTGTTTCACTTAACAAAGCTTGTTTGTTAACTCAATTCGGCATAATTATGTGTAATAAAAATTTTGGATGATTTTATCCCTAGAAGAGGAAAATTTGGCCTATGGGTTTAAGGTAGAGAGAAATTTGGCTATTTTGGTTTTTCAAGGTCTAGACATATCACTAATACACACTAACTATGAGGGAACTAAATTTTTAAACTTACATTAAGGTTTGAAGCAAAATTTTTAAGATTTCCATAAATCTAGAATGATTATTTTCTTTCATAATTTTCCCATGATTAGTCTAATTATCTATTTTAATTTCTTATTTCATTTAGGACTTATACAAGTCTTGAATTTCAACTAATTAAACCTTCATACCCTACTTGTCTAAAAGGTTTATATTATGGCATAAAGTGGTTTTATTCTACAACTATCAATTTCACAATTTTTCCTATCAATATCTTGGTTCATATTCTTTCCTAGTTTCATCAATTTTTTATTAATGAAATAAAATATTAAAGTTCTTTAGCTATACTCCCTCTAGGTGGGATTTTACTACATAAATTCACATAATTTAGTAGTAGTTCTATTTAAGAAGTTTTTTATCAAATTAAACATTCATAACTTCGATTAAACACCTAAAAATATCAAGTACTAACTTATATTTTATCTTATTAAACAAAAGTATCCTAGGGTTTGGGGATTTCAAAACATGTTAATATGCATGGATTTGCATGAAGGAAACTAAAAATATAAAAGTCTTTAGAGAGAATTCACATACCTAGTTGAAAATAGGAAGAAAAAGGAAGAAAACTCCTTGAAAGTGGGATTGAAGTAACTTGAAGAAACTTGAAAATTAGCTCTTGAAATTCTTGAATAAAGTGTTAAATTTATGGGTTTGATGGAGTTTTTCTTGGTTAGGAGAGCTTGATAGAAAGTTTGGGGAGAGAGATGAGTTTGAAAATTGATAAAGTGTGGGAGAATTTGGTGTTTATCGTAGAAATATGGAGGAAGAAGATGGAAGGGTGATGTTTGGCCAAGAAGAAGAAAAACCGGGGAAAAACAAAAATCTTGTTTGAAAAATCTTATATTCTCTAGAAAAATTAAGGCTTTTCTTCAAATGAGAAAAATGTCCTCCATTAATTTTATAAATTCCTTCTATGTCCCACAAAATAAATTATCAATTTATGAATTCTATGAAGTTAATTTAGAACTAGGTTACTTCATGAAAAGGAAGGTCAACTCGTCAAAATGACTATCAAATTTAACTATCTAATAGAATGCACTCTAGGAAGTTAGAATACATTATTAAGTTGTCCAAGGGTAAAATGGTAATTATACATTAGATTTTTACGTAGCAACTAGATAGTTTTCAAGTCTCAACAGTGTGGAGTTCCCCAATACTGCGGGAAAAATCATTGAAATTTCAATTTGTAATTTTACTAATATTTACAAAAATGCCATTGGGAATTACGACATTTTTTTTTTGCAATTTTTTTCTCTAACTTAGGGTGTTCAGAAAAATAACGTGATAGCTTTGAAAATTCTTAGACACGCTAACGAAGATAACTCGGTGGTTGGAAAGGTCATATACCCTAGGCGTGATGTACGGAATTTTTGAAAAATAATACAAAAGGTTGACTTTTTCCTCCTATGTCAAAATTTATCCTAGACGTTTAGGAGTCTAATTTCTCAAAATGGAAAAAAATTTCATTAGATAAAAGTTGTTCTTATTCTTATTAAGAATACATCTATATACATACTAAGTAAAAAAACCCTCATCACATAAGTTTACTGCTCCAAGCCAAGCAAATCTAAGGCTAGGCATTACAATAAGAAGGTTGGATAAAAAGAAAAATTTGAGAAGAGAAGGAGAAAAAGGTGCATGAAAGGAAAAAAAATGATAGAGATACTTGTAACTGAGTAGGGTGATGAGTAGAGAGATACTTGTATCTAAGAAGGATGACGAGTAGTGGACTCCTCACTACTTATTTACCCTCAAGATACAAGTAAATAAGGAAATAAAAGGATAATAACGCTTGTATCTGAGAGGATGACGAGTAGTAGACTCCTTATTGCTTATCTATCCTCCGGATACAAGTGAGGAGACAATGTAGAAGAAGAAGTAGAAGACGAAAGGATAGATTCACTAAATGAAAGGAAAAGCAAACAAAGGAGAAGGAAATGAGGAATGAAGAGGATGACGACAATCGGAGTCATAAGGAAACTATAAATACAATTGAGGTAGAAGTGATGCATCTCGGATAAGAGTCAAAAAAGGACGAATCAGAATAATGGTTAGAACTGGAGAAGACAAAAAGGATAAGAAAGGATGAAGAAGTGAGATAGAAGGAATTAAGAGTAAGGAGTCAAGGAATAAAAAGGATAAGTTGGAAAACTTAGAAGGAAGGGAACAGCTTAACCCTATGAAATAGCTCCTCCTTGAAGAAATATAAGTAAAGAAAGGATGAGTGAGATCGAATCCAAGTCAATGTAGAGTTGAAGTAGCTAAGTGTGAATAGTGGAGGATAATATGGAAAATGCCTTATAAATATATCAATGATGATACGTCAAGACAAAGGATCACAAAGGGAGTGATACGAAGGAGTTAATTGGAACATATGTGGGAATGAGGAGATAAAGAAGAACCAAGGAAGAAAAGGAATAGATGAGGGAACTAAGACGAAAGAGTGAAGAGGATAAACCCCGAGTACTTAATGGAAGAAGTACGGGGACAAGAAAGAAGCTAGTCAAGCTTGTAGACTTCTATGAGCACAGCCAGTGTAAGCAAGGAAAGAAAGGAAATTCTAACACCTAAGAGAAGTAAGGTGCTAGAAGAAAGGTGATGAAGATAGTGACAAGGAAAGGAGTAGAGGATTTCAGCAAACAAGGCACGACAAGGACAACAGTGGACACGAGGCTTGATGAAAAAAGCTCGAGGATGAGGAAGCGATGAGCGAAGCCAAATGGCTATAATGTATGTGATAGACTACATCCTATGAGGAAGGGGGATAAGAGTGGAGAAAGAGAACCCAGGAAGAACTGTTGATGAAAGGAGGAAAAGAGATCGACCAGCAGCAAGGAAAATCAAAAATGTAAAGTAGAATAAAGAGATTGGAGGAAGTTATAGAGAGAAGCATATAGATGAGCCTCAAGTACGGATGTCCTGGGAGCTAAGTGAGGTATCCCACCGAAAGAAAGGATCAAATATCAAGATCTTAAGGATCTCTGAGACGACTATTCAACTGGAATGACCCAGTGTATGAGGTAGGGAGAGCGAGAGGTTTCCCAAAGTTCTCTACCCTAGAGGAAATGGTAAGTGAGATGAGACAGGCCAAGGGCCCTGTATGAGATAGAGACAGACGATCAGAGAGTAAGTCAGTAGATGAGAGCCATGAGGGCACAATTCCTAATCCCTCTAACGTAGTCTAGCCAAGAGTAGACCAGTTGTACTAAGAGCTCAACTTATATGCCAAGTGAATAAGGAAGAGATAGTGAAGAAGAAGGACACCAAGAAACAAAATGGGAAAGAAGAGCCATGGTTAAGGAAGGACAACTAACTCGTCGTACACCTTGCCTTATAGGCAAGGGAGTTAGATTGAGGTCATTCCCAATATATTGGTTACAAGGATGAGTACAAAGGACGACTTGAAGATAAAGAATATGACGAGGGGTAAACACAAAGGATGCAAAGGAAAGGAGTGAGAATTACTAAGGAAATGAAAAGTAAGGAGAGATCAAGGATGGATGCTAAGGGCATTACGATAGCACAGCTTAGGCAAAAAGAGCCTAACCTATAAAAAGAGAAAGAAAGAACTAAAAGAAAGAAGACGAAGTTCAAACTGAGGAATAGAAGTCGACCTCCCACTTTTGAAATTTTGAGGACGAAATTCTCTGAATGAATGAGAAATGACACACCCGAACCTAATTTAGCTTTTTCGTACCAATCAAAATAATGAAAGATGACATATTTGTACGAATAATACGTCGGTCCGGATATGTCAGATTTTGAAGAGATGTTAAAGATAGGATAAGATAGAGTTGGAAGATGAGGTAACCCCAATGCATGGAAAACAACTAAACACCAATTGGACATCTTCTAAGTCCATAACTAATAGTTGTGGAGTCTAATGGTGAAAAAGGTCAGAGAATTAAGCCAAGGCTTGAGAAATAGAGAGATTGGAGAAAACAAAAGGAAGTCTAACTCAAGGCCCAGTAGGCTCGGCACCGGGTCGGTGCCTATATAAGGGGGAGGCCAAGCTCTCCCCCTCATTTCTCTTCTTTCCCTCTCCCTCTCTTCTTTCATTTTCCCTTATGGAGGCATTTTGAAGTTTTGGCCGATCCGGACAATCCAACAAACAAATCAAGGTGAGTTCCTAATATGTTATACTAGTCACCGCCATCTTCATTTTGCCTAGCATAGCACGTAAATCCAAGCATTGGTTTAGGAGAAATACGACTCAAAGTTAGTTTCAGCTTTTAGGCTAAATTTTAGTTTAGATTTAAGATTTAGGAAATTAGAGCCAATGATTTCAACTTTTCTTTCGCTAAAGTCGTAGTGGAAGTCGTGGGGATAGTTTCTCTAAATTTGTAAGATAATCCATGGACAAACGAGCATGAAATCTAAGAACAAAGCCCAAAAACGGGATTTGACTGAGTCTGATGTGAGACTGCCCACCTTTGGGTGTTGGATTTGTAAGACATATCTGGTCCGGCGCCGAACTCGATATTTTCTAGGGGTAAAATCGTGATTTTGTTCCAAATGTCTGATTTTAAACCGAAACCTCCCCGGACACTTTTCTAAATCCCGAATCACATCCAAACATCATCTTAGGTCATAGTAGAGCCTCATAGGTGCATTCATAGATTTAATTATGAATGCTAACACATACTTCCATGTAATTAGGGTTCTGAACGATCGAGTGCGGCGATGCTCCGAAGTTCAATCTACGTGGATTCTCTGGGAGTATACGAACCTCCCAGTATAGTGAGTGGCCTTATTTCAGTGTTTAGCCACTTAGGACTAAATGCTTTTATTGTTTTATATAAAAATGTTTTTATATTGTAGACACCAAATTTTATCCGAGAAATAGCCTTTCTTCATTCAAAGTTAAAGTTTTAATTTTAGTATTATTTTTATTTTTAAATCTAATCTAATTTTAATTAGATAAATTTTAATTTAACTAATTAAGATCAATTATGGGTTAGACTTTAATTTGAAACTAAAATTAAATTTGGGCTTTAATTTAAAATGAAAATATTTGGGCTTTGGGTCTTTATGAGCGAGCTTAAAAATTGTGGAATATTCTAGAATGTTAAAAAAGGAAAGGAAATCATGGAGGATTTAACCCTGATACTTAGTCTGTAAGAAAACCTATTAAAATCCTAATTCTTAGAGTAGTATATAAGGAGTACCTAGGGCTAAAAAGGGACGGCTATTGGAAAAGAAAAATTTTCGGTGCTTTTTGTTTTCTAAAAAAAACCCGAACGCAACCTTGCTTGGACCAGGTAATATTTTCTCTCAGAATTAATGCTTTTTGGATTCCCTTTTGGTAAAATTCCTTTGGTATATAATTTTATACATTTACTCATTGATTGTTTGACATCTTTTTTTTAATTGTGGATGAGATCCCATGTGGTCTATAACATGATGGAAGGAAAATTGAATGAATGATTTGCCTTGGAAAAAGTAAACAGTGAATGATGTCCATTAAAGTGGACAAAACAGCAAGCCACTATTTCACATGTTTGTATATTTTCACTGTGATTGTCCTTGATCTATTAAGCCATTAGTGTTTGGTAAAATATAACAAGTCATTTGTAGCAATCTTTAAATTTGAATTGTTATTATTCATTATTATATGTATATTTGTTAAGTTTGACGCATATCCATTTCATTATTTTTATTTGTCATGTATTTGTATATAAATTGTAATTTAAAATTAAAAAGACCCAGTGAGGGTGGTCATTCCTTGAAATCGTGTAGGCGTTTCTTGGGGTGGTCCTTTAGGGCGGGTCTCCTTTGAACTCAATCGGGTAAGCCGAAGCGGTTTGGATGGGATCCTAACAAAAATATATCCTCACTAATTATTTTTAATTTAAATTAAATTATAACACTTGCATATCATATTGTACTTGTCATTGCATTTGAGATATGAATTGTCTAATGGAAAATGGACCCAGTGAGGGTGGTCATTCCTTGAAGTCGTGTAGGTGCTTCTTGGGATGGTCCCTTAGAAAGAGGTTCTCTTTAAACTTAATCGAGTAAGCCGGAGCAGTTTGGAGATAATTTCTATTAAAATTCTATTCTCGCCTTTAATTAAAAATTGAATAATTTTGCATCACATGCATCATGTATAAGCTTAATATTTTAATAAATTTTTTATAGAAAAGGTAATAAAAAAAATGAATAACAAATTGTGTAAAGAAATTTTTGGTTATCCTTAAATTAAAACACAACCTTGTTTCAATAAGACCTAGAATTAGACTAGATTAAAATGGTACTGTCATCTCGACGGGCTTTGTGGGGGTGCTGATCCTTCCCCACACATAAATGAACTCCCAAACTCAACTCTATTTCGTAAACTAAAGCCTACCTAGCTTAGTGTACTCATAACTACATTAGGATAGGTAGATTCACATAGGTAACTAATCACACCTAGGAAAAAAAGATTAGTGGCGACTCCATAAATTTTGATAAGCCAGACGATTGGGTTCCCAGACCCGCACGTTTCGACATCTACGTTTTGGGATTCAGGTATTCCCTTGCACTAGCATATATTGCATGCCACATGGGCAAGATGTTTTATTTAAATAAATTTAATTTATCAAATGTATGTATGTATGTTATGTATGTGTGTGTGTGTGTGAGAGAGAGAGGTATGAAAGGAGTTCCCGATAAGACATGATAATACAAGACGAGCAATGAAGTTTCAGAAGGGACAAGATGAAACTCAATGCTCCATGAGAGAGCTAGTGGATCGAGCGGAGCATGCTTCTAACTAAGTAGCCGTGGACCGCCTTCTGAAGGGCACAATGAGTGGGAAACCCTGGAGTATAGAGAGGCGGCGGGGGGACACTCACCAGGGTTATTGTAGCTGAGCTCCGCACATAGCGAACGGCACTATCGAGGGAACGGGCTTGAGAGAAGTATAATATATATTATTTATATATATAGTTTTAAAGAGAAGGAAAAGAAGATAGCCATCGATGATACGAGTATCTCGACCCTAGCCAATGTCGATCCTCATTGTGTTTTCATGTGTCAAACCCCGATCCGCCCGGGCCAGCCAAGTGGCAACCGCCGCGCTACCTCGAAGTATGTGTCTGCAACCACGTATCTGAGGCACCGCAAGGCTTGAAATAGATATCATCGCTGCAAAACAAAACTAAAGTTTTAATTAGAAATCATTTAATAAAATATTTAATTTATAAGCAACACCAGTGGATTAATTTAAAAGAATACTTACGCAACGAAAAACTGCTAAGCCTAAGCCACCAGCGTCTCCTAGTGAGCCTCCAATCTATTTGCTGACCCCGTACGCGGATCTGCATCCATCCACATTGGATACAGGTAAGTGACAGCGGTTCAATGAATCTCCATCGGGGTTAGGGAAAACAGGGGTAATCCAATATATAATAATAGAAATAAAATAAAATAAATAAAAACTTTGTTTTCAAAATCTCGTTTATAATTCTCTAAACGAGAATTTGATTTAAAACCTTTAAAATAAATATATACTAAACGGGCTGGCATCAAATACACTGAAGGCACGACTGGCCTGTCGTATGCCTTACTGCACCGAGGGCTATCTCTTTTCACTTTAAATACACTTTCACAATTTCTCTTTCTATAGCTCGTTCCCTCGGTGGTGCCCATTGCTGTAGTGGAACACAGCTCTGGAGCCCTGGCGAGCTTCCCTTCGCGACTCTCCTAGGGTCTCATCTCACCGTGCCCCTCGATAGGCGATCCACGGTTGAGAATCAAGCATGCTTCTCCAACTCGGTCCACACTCCCACATATATTGGAGCCCGATGATCCCCTTCAATCACTTATCTCGCATCCCATTCATATATTTATCATATATACCCATATGCGTATACAAAACATATATATTTAAAGCATTTAAACACACACACAAGTATTTATATTTTAAAATCATCCCAACTTCTAAGTAGGCGTATCACAAAATAAAAAGTGTGTGTCGTGGATTACCCTTATCCCAAAACAGTTGTAAAACCTTTTAAAACAATTTATATTTTTAAAACATTTAAAAATGTTTGTCCCTAGTGGCTAAGCACTGGAAACAAGGCCACTCACAGTATTGGGAGATTCGTATACTCTCAAGCCCTCCATGTAGCTTAACCTCCGGAGCATCGCCACATTCGATTCAACCAGAGCCCTAATACATGGAAATATACGTTAGCATTTATAATTAAATTTATGAATGCACCTACGAGGCTCTAATATGACCTAAGACTAGGTTTGAATGTGATTCGGGGCCCAGGAAAGTGCCCTAGAGATTTCGGGGCCAAAATTGAACTATTGACAAAAAATTACCAAAATGCCCCTGGGGGTCGGTGGGCCCCACACCAGGACTAGCTGGGCCCCACCCTGGTTGGGCCAAGTTCTACTCGAAATCGGGCCCAAAAAGCCCTCCCGCGAGATATTTATATATTATAATAATATAATATATAAATATCTAAACAGGGACTCGGTCGGCCTATTCCTCGGCCGGTTACTCCCCCAGTTTTCGCACTCGTTTCTCCTCCTTTTGACGTACAAATTTAGATAGGCGATCCTTATGGCATCCATGACGGATACGCCAAGGCAAAAACGAGAAACACCGGTCCAATTTTCGTAAAATTGAGATTTAGCTTAAATTGACGAAATCTTCGATTTACTCTCACCCGATGCACGAAAATGCGTGAAAACCGAGTATGACGTAGATTAAGGTAAGTACTATAACATACTAAAAACTCACCTTATTCCACTAGCCCAATATTCGTAGATTTGAGTTTTAAAATTAAACCGACCAAAACTAAAAACTCAGATCTAGACTAAAAACGATGTATGGAAATACGTGCAAACTTAATATAACGTAGATCGAGGTGAGTAGAATGACGTATTAGAAACTCACCTTGTTTTGCTGGCCGGATTGTCTGAATCTGCCAAAAGTCCAAAATGCCTCCATTTAGCTCCAGAGAGAAAAAAAAAGAAAATGAAAGAAAAAGAAAAAGAGAAATGAAGTGAAAGCTTCGGCTTTCCTCTATTTATAAAGGAGCCCGACACCAGGTTTACTCAGGCCTTGGGTCAAACTTTTTCTCTTTTTTCAACTTTCTTTCATTTTCACCCGTTGGCTAAATCCTTTGATTTCTTGTGCCAACGGGGCCCATAATAAATTTCTAGGGACTTAATTAGAGGTCTTTTTGGCATTTACTAATTTCCATGCACGGTTAATTACTTTATCTTCCAACTGCGTCTTATCCTAATTTGAACTTGTCTTCTTAATTAGACACATCCGGATCGACATATTGTTTAATTAATACGCCGTTTTACACTATTCCGTTTGTAAGGAAAAGTCGTGTTGGGTCCGGGTATGTCGACTCTCCCCTCCTTCTAAAAATTTTGTCCTCGAAATTAAATGAGGTAGATTGGAGAAGTTTGGCTTCTATTCCAAGCCCTCCTTTTGTTTTCAAATAGTGTTCGCATCACTATTCGCTGCTGAAGTCCATCACGCTTCTGCTGCGCACTCTGATCATTCTCTCCCTCAAGAGTGGCTTCATCACCCTTCTACTCTTGAGTTTGAACCTCATCTTTCCTTAATATAGCCTACCTTTATCCAATTGTGGGTTACGCTTGCTTCACTTTGGTCATAACACTTGGAGGTTCTTCCTCCGTTTTAGCTGTGCTTACTCGATCTTTTCACCTTATCCTTTCTTAAAGTCTCTCTTAACGAGACTATCCTCTTATTACTTCTGAGGTTCCATACCTCTTACTCTTCTTAGGAGTTCTCTTCTCCTTTGCATTGCCACTACCTCTCACTTCGAGGCCATCCCCCGACGAGTTTCTCGTTGTTTCGTGGTCTTGTACTCATTTTTGTAACCAAGCTATTGGGAAAGACCTTAACTTAACTCCCTCGCCTTCGCGGCGAGGATGCGGTGAGTTAAGTGTCTTTCCCCCTACCTTGGTTTTATTTCTCCGTTTCATTCCTTACTTTCATTCATTCTCTTTCTGATCTTCTTTCTTCTTTCTTTCAAATCTTGTGGCATATGAGTCGAGCTCTTGTACATACTAGCCCACACTCGCCATATCATTTTAGAGGAATCAGAGATCATGCCCTCTCAGCTCTCACAATCTGACCCATTCTCTGACCGCCCATCATAATCACACATAGAGCCCTTGACCCATCACATCACATACAGGGCCCACGGCCCATCACAGCTCGCATCCTCTCAGGGATGGAGAACTCTATGAGGTCTCATGCTCTCCCCAGTCACACACTAGGCCAGTCCTCTCGAGTGGTCATCACATAGATCCTCAAGATCTTAATCTCTGATCTTTCATCTCATGGGACGCCTCACATGGCTCCCAAGTCATCTATATTTGAGCTTCGACCTCATACCCATCCATGCCATTTCTTTCCCCACTGACATTCCCTTCAACACGGGACGTAGCCGATCGCATCATGTCGTGATCGCTGTGTACTCTTTGTCTTTGTTTTTCTCTTCATTATGACTTCCTTTTCCTCCTTTTATCAATAGTGTTATCTGGGGTTTCTTTATCCCCATCTCTATCCTTTTCTTCCTTTCATCCACTCACGTTCGTTGTGGGGTCCACATTTCTCTTGCCTTCCCGTCAATACAGGACTAGGCAAATCACGCACGTCAAACTAGTGCGGTATCTTTTGTAGCTTCTACATCTTTGCATTTTTCTATTGAGGCTTCCCTTCCTTTCACTTAACTTGACCTTCTCTCTAGTCCATTGCCACCCCTTGGCATCATCTGCAGCTCTTGTTATCTCCATACCCTTTTCTTTAGGGTTATCTCCATATCCTTTCTCTTCTCCAGACTTCTTTACATTAATTTACGTGACCTTTCACGTCATATCAAAGGGTTCCTTTACCTGGGCTTCATCTTTTCTTTCTTTGCTTCCTTCTCTAATTTTCTTCATTATCTTCATCATTATCTTCATTGTTTCTTCTAACACCCTGGTCTCTTTTGGGGTTAAAATTTCTTTTCTGCTCCTCATACTGACTGTGCTTATAGAAGCTCATGAGCTTAATCAATTCCTTTCCTTATCCTTGTACTCCTTCCACTGAGTACTCGGGGTTCTCTCTTGTCACCTTTTCTGTCTCAGTACCCGTATCTCTTACTTTTCATATATGGGTTTTCCTTTATCTTAGCCATCTTCGGCTCTTAATCCCTTAATATCTCTTCTTTGTCTTTCAATACCATGATTTATTTATTGCGGACAACGCCTTTCTTTATCCTCCATTGCCTCACAATCTTGTCCACGCCAAGCTACCTCCATTTTAGCTTGGTTTAACTCTTTCTCCTACATTCTTTCTTCACTTACTATTCTTCGGGGAGGTTATCCTCAAAGTTAGCTTACTCCCCTCCTTCTAAAAATTCAACTTGTCTTCCTTATTCTTTTAACTCCTTACCCTTAATTCCTTCTATTCCACTACTTTGCCATGCCTTAACCTTTTTGTCTTCTCCAGTTCCAACCATTATTCTAGTTCATCCTCATTCTTTCTTCAATTGTTATCTAGGTCGATCCATTTTCCTTATTCTCTGCGTTTGATTATTCTTCAAAATCGTCATTATTCTCATCATCATCATCATCGTTTCACCTTGTTTACACCATTATGTTTTAGTAACCTCATTCCTTTATTTGTCCTTTTCCTTTTCTCTCTTTTCTTTCTGTACTTATATAATCCCCATTCACTCGTTTCCTACGAGTGCTCCTTCTCTTATGTTTTCTCAAATTTTCTTTCTATCCAACCTCCTTATCTCTTCTTCTATCACTTCAATAATCAAGGGTTTTTCCTTTCCTTTTTTTTCACCATCTTACACTTTTAACCCTTATGTTCTCTTCTTCCACAATCAGGTAGTCAGGGGTTTCCTCTTCCTTTCACCAATTTATCTTTTTGACTCCTTTTTCTGTCTCTTAGTTCTAGCCTCCAATAATCCTTGTTTGTTCATTTTTTTCCTTTGACTTGTTCGTTTTATGATGTAGTGCCTTAGCTTGACTCACATTTGGGGTTCATTATGCTCGACTTCCTTTAACTAACATCCGTTTCTAAGTCTTTTATATACTTTCTTTCATTAGATCTTTCTTAGTCCTTTTTCTAGGCTTCTTTTTAATATCATTTTTATTCCTTTTCGTTAACCTATCCCTAAGTTACCTACCTAAGTTTTGTTTCGAATCCTAATTTCCTAGTCTTATTATTTTACTAATCCTAGTCAACGATTTGGAGTTATTAACCTATGGTTCATTATGAAATTATCGCTAATTAAGGTTAAGTTTTCTAGTGATAGGTTATACTTTTATTCTTTTAAGGCTCTATTCCTAGTTAGCCTATACTTAGTTCACCAACTGAACTAAGTCTTCTCTTTCTTCTAGGTCTTATTCAACTCTTATTAGCCTAGAATTTTCTTTTATCAAGGGTTTTATGCTTTCTTTCTTTATTAAGAAAGCCTCCACACTACATCACGACATTTCTTTATCATTTGTTTAAGGGCGTGCTTTTCTTTTCCTTTCCCCTTCTTCTTTCTCACCAATTCCTTCTGGTGATGTCCTTTCAGTTTTGAGGAACATTCTCTTCATATTCTTCATTTACACACATGCAGGCATTCCCATCATTGCCGTGCATCCCATTCTTTCCACGTGCTTACTTCCCATTAATTTCATCAAGATCATCTCTTATTATCCTTTGAAGGTCTCCTCATTCTTACTCTCTGTATCACCCAATAGTGAAGGTTTCATCACTTTTAATCTCTTAGGAGTGGAGGTTTATAACTTATCTTTCTCTTTATTCCATTTTCTCCATCTTCATTTCCTTTCTCTTTTGTCCATTATCCTTCTTAACATTGGTATCCCATGGTTAGACAAGTAGTAACGGACATACTACTCGTTGACCACTTGGATGTGATCTCTTTTCATTCTTTTCTCATTCTCCATCTTATCATTCTTGCCTTATTCCATCTCATCATTTCCCAAGAATGGCTCTCTTTTGCTCTCTTTCCTTACTCTTCCTTTTTGTCATCCTTAAATCCTTTGGGATTTTCTCTTATCAATCATTTTATCATCCCCAAGTGGTTCTCCATATCTCATCCCTCACGATCTTGGGCTCATTCAATCTTTTCCAATTTCCTTGGATGCTTATTCTCAATTTTCTTTAAGTGGCCCTTTTTCGTCCACCATATCCCCTTTTTTTCACCACTTACACACCACTGTGTAAGTACAAAAGAAGTCAGCTAGTCCTTGCTGCAACTCCTCTCTCACCTGATGCCCACTTCTAGGAGCATCATCTAGGCAATCTGTGGGCTTATCCCACTAAACTTGTCAACCTGTGGGCTCTTCAGCAATCGCTTCACTTCACCTCCCATTTGATGCTTTGTGGGGTCCTCCTCGATCCTTCATCTGGTTACTCAGATGCTTCATCTCAAGTCTTAAGGTTTTTGGTCAACCACATTCTCCGTGATCGACTCCTTCGATTTCTTTCATTCTAACCCAACTCTCTCTCCTAGGCTACACACTAATGGTGTAGAGAGCGAGAGAAGTGAGGTTAGCATTCACACACGTTAGGCCAAGATGAGCCTTGGCTCTTCATCTCGTTCTAGGCGCTTCACTTCCTCCCAACTCTTACATGTCACTAGTGTAAAGAATGGGGGAACGTATCTAATTTAAGTTTCAAACTCGCTACCTTACTAGCGAGTCTCGATGTTCACAACTTCAAAGATTGAACATCGAAGGTTGTGGGCATCGAGCCAGTTTCCACTGGTAAGCCTCTAACTAGGCTTCCTTGAAAAATTGGACGAGACATCATCTATCTCGTTATCCCAAGGGAATTACCATCCCTTGCATAGTTTGGATGTCGAGTAGAAGGAACATTAAAAGCCGAAGGATTGATTTTGAAAACATTCATGGAAAACGTGCTTTACTTTCATGAATCTCGAGGAAAAGGTGGTCATGGTGTCATCTCACCTAAAGACCACACTCGAGAACACTATCTGGTGGCTCGCTGCTAAAGAAGGTACTCTAAGAGTAGGCTTGATCATTTATGATGCTTTCAAGTAACTACATACTCGAACTCTGGAGTTCTAAACCTGTTTAATCCACTGGCTTCGAAAACGTTTAAAAACGATCGAAAACTCTTTAAAAATATTTTATAGCTTTTGAAAACAGTCAGAATCGTTTAAACGCTCTGATACCATTAAAGTTGTCACGCCTCGACCTACCAGGGCCAGTCACGTGGCAACTGTCGCACTACCTCGAAGTACATGTCTGCAGCCACGCATCCGAGGTACCTCAAGGCTTGAAATAGATATCATCGCTGCAAAATAAAACTATAGTTTTAATTAGAAATCATTTAATAAAATATTTAATTTATAAGCAACACCAGTGGATTAATTTAAAAGAATACCTACGTAACGGAAAACTGCTAAGCCTAAGCCACCGACGTCTCCTAGTGAGCCTCCAATCTATTTGCTAACCCCGTACGCAGATCTGCATCCATCCACATTGGATACAGGTGAGCGACAACGATTCAATGAATCTCCATCAGGGTTAGCGAAAACAGGGGTAATCCAAAATATAATAATAGAAATAAAATAAAATAAATAAAAACTTTCTTTTCAAAATCTCTTTTATAATTCTCTAAACAGGAATTTGATTTAAAATCTTTAAAATAAATATATACTAAACAGGCTAGCATCAAATACACTGAAAGCACGATTGGCCTATCGTATGCCTTATTGCACCGAGGGCTATCTCTTTTCACTTTAAATACACTTTCACAAATTCTCTTTATATAGCCCGTTCCCTCGGTGGTGCCCATTGCTGCGGTAGAACACAGCTCTAGAGCCCTGGCGAACTTCCCTAAGTGCCTCTTCCAGGGTCTCGTCTCACCGTGCCCCTCGATAGGCTGTCCACGGCTGAGAATCAAGCATACTTCTCCAACTCAGTCCACGCTCCCATATATATTGGAGCCCAAGGAGCCCACTCAATCACTTATCTCGCATCCCATTCATATATTTATCATATATACCCATATACGTATACAAAACATATATATTTAAAGCACTTAAACACACACACAAGTATTCATATTTTAAAATCATCCCACCCTCTAAGTGGGCGTATCATAAAATAAAAAGCATATGTCGTGGATTACTCTTATCCCAAAACAGTTATAAAACCTTTTAAAACAATTTATAGTTTTAAAACATTTAAAAATGTTTGTCCCTAATGGCTAAGCACTGAAAATAAGGCCACTCACAGTATTGGGAGATTCGTATACTCCCAAACGCTCCATGTAGCTTAATCTCCGGAGCATCGCCGCATTCGATTCAACCGGAGCCCTAATACACGGAAATATACGTTAGCATTCATAATTGAATTTATGAATGCACCTACGAGGCTCTAATATGACCTAACACTGGGTTTGAATGTGATTCGAGGCCCAGGAAAGTGTCCGAGAGGTTTCGGAAGTACTACCAGACTTGTTCTATACTCTTGTATGGATATTCTACTCCAAACAGAATGAAAATTTGAATTCGCTGCAACGATAGCATCTAGGATATCATGCCAAAATCCGCATAAAGAATATGAAAAATTTTCACTTCAATATCTTTACTTTTATCTATTTTGTAGTGAGTTTACAATCATCCACATATGCTAGAAATCAAAGTTTAGTGTTCAAGAGAACAAGCCTTTTGCAAAACTTAGGTATGCCAATATCAGCTCAAAGCTCAATTTGTAATTAAGCAATTTAATCTCGTATATTTGTATTCAACAAAAATGCTAGTCTACCACTATGTATATAACTTAAAACGCTATTTTCTTTAACTTTCGGCTCATGATTCACCCAAATGAAGGAACTGTTTATCTTCTGATCTAAATTTTGATTTTGAAGTTGCAGAGAGCACATCTAAGGATACCAAGCCAATATGTAGTGCATGGGAACCAATATCCAATTTCTGTGAAATCAAAGGGGAAATTAGAGTTCAAGGGAATTCCTCCACTATTTCATCGTTTCATCACAAATGGGCACTTCCAGCGAGGAAGATTTCCTACGTTATAAAGCCTTATATCCGAAAAGATAATCCAGGTGCAATGTATCTGGTTAAGAATTGGTCAGTTACTTCAGTAACAGATCCAAGTGAAATTCCCCACTGTGATCTGATTCAAAGTGCTCCAGCTATCCTTTTCTCCCATGGAGGATTTTAAGGAAACCATTTCCGCGACTTCAGTGACCTGGTGATTCCACTATATACAACTTCCAAGCACTTCAATGGAGAAGTGCAATTTCTTGTGACAAATAATTAATAAACCTTGGTGGATCACTACGTTCCAAGTAATACTTAGAAATTTATCTAGATATGACATTGTTGACCCTGACAGAGAAGAAAAAGTCTATTGCTATCCAAGCATAATTGTTGGCCTTAAATTTCACAAGAAACTTGGTATTAATCATTCCAAGTCACCAAACCAGCTATCCATGACGGATTTCAGGCTGTTCCTGAGAAGCAGTTACTCGTTGAAGAAGAGAAACATTACAAACATTGATGTAATATGACCGGCCTGCTGAGCGTGGCTCAAACTATAGACTCTTGTGATGTATTGATGGGAATCCATGGAGCTGGACTAACCAACATGGTCTTTGTTCCTGACAGTACAATTGTAATTCAAGTAGTTCCCTTAGGGTCCATTGATGGGCTGTGTAGAGAATAATTTGGGGAACCTGCCATGGACATGAACTTAAGGTACTTAGAATATAAAATAAAACAAAAGAGAGCTCTCTGATTAATAAGTACAAGCTGGATCATGTAATTATTAAGGATCCCTTATGAGTTCATAAACAGGGATGGGATGCAGTGAGCTCAACATACTTGGAGGAACAGAATGTAAAGCTTGATTTAAGGAGGTTCAGAACAACATTGTTAAAAGCTCTAGAATTGCTTCATCAGGAGAGCATTTATACTTCATATAATACTAGTATTACTTCACCTGTTTTATAGCCAATTAAGTGCATATTTTTTTATGCACATTTTATTTTTATTTCAAATTAAATTATAATATTTTTAATGCTTTTTATCTGTAATCTCTTTTAGGGCCTATTTGGGTGACAAATAATCGTCAATGGGAGGGCTTATTAGGAGGGTTTTACCTTTAATACTCCTAACCCAAGAGATAATAGTTTTGAGCCAAATTTGGAGATGTTCTTGATTAAACCAAAAAAAAAATACTGATGTAGAATTTTCTTCCTAAAGAAATAACTAATGGGCTCGTGGCCTAACTATCCCTAGTCATCAAATTAAGAGATTCTCGCAATAAATTGCAGCTCAATTTTTCAGGTGGGCTTGGATTATAGAGGATAATTATGGTATATACAAATAGGGCCAAGATCTTGCACATATATATATCTTTACTTTTTCATTTTTTGAGCAAATTTACTTCTTAGTTATTCCTAATCAGTACTTTTTTTTTTAATACGGTCAAAAGGTGTTCTCAAACTTTGCCGAAATTATATCTATCCTATCATGAAAAGTTAGATACATGCCCTAATATTGAAACACCTAATTGATGGTATAAATTGATAGTACTAGGGATATTTATGTCATTAGCTATATTAATGGATCTAAAAATTAATGGGCTTCTTCTTCAAGCCCAATCCACTAATTGAAATAAATTTTAAATCAAAATGCAAAATAAATGGCCCACAACAACATATTTAATTGGATAAATATATTTCATATTGAATTAAATATTATTAATTATTAAATTTGTAATATAAAATAATATATTATTCAATTCATATATTATCTATTTATATATTATATAATAGAGTTTCTAAAAATTATTATATATTATTGAATTTATATATTTATTTATTATATAAAATTAATTACATAAGTTAGAATTTAAATTTTAAAAATTAGAGAATCTAGAAAAAAAAATTTCTAAAAGTTTCAATAATGTTATTTTTCTCTTTATTAGCATTAATATTATATTATATTTTATAGGATAATTAACATTCTTTTGTAATTTAATTAATCATTCTCATTCTTTTTTTGAGCTTTTTTTGAAAAAATTTATTTGTTTTTATATTAAAGATGCACTTTCCAATTTCATCATGATTTATTCAAGATTTTACT
This sequence comes from Microcos paniculata, assembly GCA_030664755.1. Classification (NCBI taxonomy): domain Eukaryota; kingdom Viridiplantae; phylum Streptophyta; class Magnoliopsida; order Malvales; family Malvaceae; genus Microcos; species Microcos paniculata. Next base: position 5,274,610 of record CP131460.1, on the reverse strand, counting down.
CTTGAAAATGCTCTACAGTCTGCACTAAAACTAAAAGTTTTAACGCTCTCTCCATGGTCCTTTTTTCATTTATTTTTTTTATTTTTTGTTATGTTTTTCTCTCCATTGATTTTTTTTCTTTTGGTTAGAAGGCAAAAAGTAAATGCAATAATAATATAACAAAAACACCAATGGAGCTCTATAAGCTTTTTCAAGCATTTCAAGTTCATCTATGCCACATCCTATTAAAATGTTATATGACTTGACTTTTGGGCACTGCTCTAAAGGTTCAAACCACTTAACTACATATGCTAGAGGAGTTGATTGTGAGATGGGCTGTAGAATATCCTACTTGATGTCTTCCATCTCTTTTAACAAATATATATATATATATATAAATGTTGTGGAAAATATGTTAATTAAAATTGGAACAAGAAGTAAGTATGAACAAATGAGAGAAAGAGAGAGAGAGAAAGAGAAAAATGTCGAAAACAATCAGAAGAGAGATCTTCTTATTTTCTCTTCATTCGTTCTTCAATTTATAAACGAAATAATTACTATACAAACTTTGAAATTTTTGTACATGTGGGCCCCACGGTTTGAAACTTTCACATGTGGGCCCCATGCACTATTCATCAATAGTGATATGCACTATTCATCCTGCAGATTTGATATGCACTATTCATCCTGCATATTTTCACATCTTAGACAATTTGCACAACTTGTATTTGTCCACTTTCATAACACTCCCCCTTGGACAAATGCCACTATTAAAATTTGGACGTGTACTGCCTCGTTAAAAACCTTAAGTCGAAAAACCCAGTGGGAACAAAAACCGAACATAAGGGAAAAAGAGTACAATACAATTAAGTCCATCTAATATGTCTTCAGGACAATATGTGCTTGTCTTCAGGACAATCTATTTGTCTTTAGGACAATATAGGTAGACCTACTTCAGTGGCCTAATTGGACGTGCTATTACTGCCTCATTAAAAACCTTAAGCCGGAAAAACCCTGTTGGACAAAAACCGGACAGAAGGAAAAAAGAGTACAGTGCACTTATGTCCATAATCGCTCCCCCTGAAATAAAACAAATTGCTACTTCTGGAGCATCTAAATATTTCCACTTATGGGGAATTCAATCTTGCATTTTACTGACTCGCCGCATACAAATGCCATAAACTAATTTCTCAAATGTTGATGTTGGCAAAGATTTGGTAAATAAATCTGCAAGATTATCGATGGAGCGAATCTGTTTAACATCAACTTGTCGACTTTCCTGGAGTTCATGAGTATAGAAAAATTTCGGCGAGATGTGCTTGGTCCTATCACCTTTAATATATCCTCCCCTGACTTATGCAACACAAGCAGCATTATCCTCATAAATTATAGTGGGAGAATCTATCACCGGTTTGAATCCACTAGCATTATACTGTCTTCAGGACAATATATCATAGATCTTAACCAAACACACTCTCTTCCGGCCTCATAGAGGGAAATAATTTCAGAGTGGTTGGAAGATGTTGCAACAAGTGTTTGCTTAGTGGAACGCCAAGAAATGGCTGTATCATTATAGCAAAATAGATAATTGGTTTGGGAGCGAGCTCTGTGTAGATCAGATTTATATCCTGCATCAGCATAACCTACTAAACCAGAGTTAGTACTATTCTTAGAATAGAATAACCCCAAATCATTGGTTCCTCGGAGATAACGGAAGATATGTTTAATCCCATTTCAATGTCTCCGGGTTGGCTCAGAACGTGCCAACAAATTTACCGCAAAAGCGATATCTGGTCTCGTGCACTGTGCCAAGTACATCAAAACCCCAATTGCATTGAGGTATGGTACTTCAGGACCAAGTATATCCTCACCAGATTCTTTAGGACGAAACGGGTCCTTGTGGGGGTCAAGAGACCTTACAACCATAGGGGTGCTCAATGGGTGAGCCTTGTCCATGTTAAAACGTCTAAGCAATCTCTCAGTGTATGCTGACTGATGGACAAGTATTCCATTCTTTTTGTGCTCAAGCTCTAGACTAAGGCATAGTTTGGTTTTACCAAAATCTTTAACCTCAAACTCCTTTTTCAAATATTCAGCAGTTTCAGATAACTCTTCAAGAGTCCCAATTAAATTCATGTCGTCGACATAAACTGCTATAATAGTAAATCCGATTTCAGATCTTTTAATAAACACGTATGGGCAGATGGGATCATTTATGTACCCTTCCTTAGTCAGGTATTCACTTAAACGTTGGTACCACATGCTGCCGGATTGCTTTAACCCATATAAAGATCTTTGCAACTTTATTGAGAATAAGTTGCGGGGAGTGTATGCTTCAGGCATTTTGAAACCTTCGGGAATTTTCATATAGATATTGGAATCTAATGAACCATATAAGTATGCCGTCACAACGTCCATAAGACACATTTCAAAATTTTCTTGGGCAACCCAACTTATAAGGAAACGAAAGGTAACTATATCCACTACTGGTGAATATGTTTCATCATAATCTATCCCAGGCCTCTGCAGGAAACCTTGGGCTACGAGTCGAGCTTTATACCTCACGATCTCGTTTTTCTCATTTCGTTTCCGGACAAAGACCCATTTGCATCTAACAGGTTTTACATTGTCGGGGGTTTTAGTAATAGGCCCAAAAACATTACGTTTGGCAAGGGAAGTCAATTCAGCATGGATTGCTTCCTCCCATTTAGGCCAATCTCGCCTATGACGGCATTCGGTTATAGACCGAGGTTCATAATCATCATTCATAATCTCATGAGCAACTGAGAGAGCAAATGCATCATCGATGATTATCTCATTTCGATCCCATATCTCATTACAATAACTGATGAAAATTTCAGTATTCCCAAGGTTGGTGATCTTTTCATGGGTTTGTACCACTTCAGGGGCAATATGCTCATGAACTTGTGCCACTTCAGGGGCAATATGCTCTCTTTGAATATTATGTTGTGCCACTTCAGGTGCAATTTGCTTTCCTCGAGAAAGATTAATGTGCTCATCTGGAGCAGAATTATGCTCATCTGGAGCAGATTCTAAATTCCTCCCCCTTCTTTTTTGAGGAATAGTTTTCTTTGATCCCATCAGTCTACTACACTTCAGGCGCGGGACATTTAGATCCATTTCGAGTGGTTCTATCCTAGCTGGAACATTCGCAGCTGAAATATGAGACTTTGTAACTTTAGCAGTCTCATTAAATGCATCAAGCATTTGATTTGCAATAGATTGTAAATGGATCAATCGTTGCACCTCATTTTCACATTCAGGTGTTCTTGGGTCTAAATGAGACAAACTTTTCTCATTCCATGAGAAAATCTCGACATTTTTCTGCTTTCCATATGTGGAAGCTTTTGGTATCCCAAGTGATGGGAATACTGTCTCATCAAAATGACAATCCGCAAATCTAGCGGTAAATAAATCACCCGTCAATGGTTCAAGGAACCGAATAATGGACGGTGAATCAAACCCAACACAAATGCCCAAACGGCGTTGGGGACCCATTTTGGTCCTTTGCGGTGGTGCCACAGGCACTTGTACCACGTAACCAAAGGTGGGAAGATATGAAATGTCTGGCTCCTGGCCCAAGACTAACTGAAGAGGGGAATATAAATGAGAAGTAGTGGGGCGCAATCTAATTAAAGATGCAGCATGTAAAACAGCATGACCCCATGCTGAGGATGGGAGCTTTGTCCTCATCAACAAAGTTCACATTGCGCGTTGATAATAGGCAAACATGGGACCATCTGCAGGATACGTCCACTAGTACCATGAAATATCTAAATGGTCCACTTGCAGCCTGAATCGGCTCACAGATATCACCCTGGATTCTATGCAAGAATGAAGGGGATTCATAATCAACCTTTGTCATGAAAGGTTTAGTAATGAGCTTTACTTGTGAACAAGATTCACAAATGTAATCTTTGGACAACAACACCTTTGTATCTTTTAAAGGGTGTCCACGAGTATTTTTAAGGATTCTTTGCATCATTGTAGCTCCTGGATAACCAAAACGATCATGCCAAAGTCCGAACACATCAGGGTTCACTACTTTCCAGGGCATCGTAGCATATGATTCTATAACTCGTATTGGGACAAAATATAATCCCATACTAGAAGCTTCCAACTTCTCATGGATGGTCTTCTGGCCCATCTTGTAGGAAGTGATGCAAAGAAATTCCTTATTTTGCTCATTAATTGTTTCTAGATGGTACCCATTACGGCGTACATCTTTGTAGCTAAGTAGATTTCTTTTTGATCTACCGCTCAACAATGCATCTTCAAGATACAATGTTGTGCCATTTGGCAAAATAACTGTGGCAGTCCTATAGCCATCTATAATATTAACAGGACCAGATATTGTTTGAACATTTGCCTTGCGCAATGTCACATTTGAGAAAAAGTGTTTGCCACAAAGTATAGTATGCGTTGTAGCACTATCAAGCAAACATATATCTTCCTTTTTCTCAATGTGTCCCATTTGCATTTATCTTGACAACTTCAGGTGTCAAGTTCCATAAAATTTAACAAATTAATAATATGATGCAAAATATAAACCAACTGTTATAAACATATGTTATAACATGTGTTATAAACCAACGTGTTATAAACAGCTTGTGGATATTGTCCGCTTTGGTACTTTAGGACCTCACGGATTTAAAACGCGTCCACAAGTAAAAGCTTCAGGCCCTGCTTATAAGCACGCACACAATCCCGTGTGCAAGCGATGTGGGAACTTTAGGTTCACAACAATGATTTTATTGACGACCATATTTATTTAATATCTTCCTTGGTAACATAATTATCCAAGGGTATGGCAAAACATAGATGAAAACCTTCAGGATCTATTTCTGGGGACTTATTATTTTCATCAACATTATCAAAAGAAATCAGAAACCTCAAAAGGTTTTTCATTACCAAGAATATGAAAGTTTTCATTGACCAAAACCTTATTGACTTCAGCATCAGTCTCAGTTAGGTCAATGGCATGGGTCTCAACATGCTTGCTTTTCTCCTTCTGGGATGCTTGGTAAGATCAACCAAATGTTTGGCCGTACGACAGGTACGTGACCAATGACCAGTCATTCCACAACGATGACAAGTACTATCATCATGCTTCTTCATGGGCTTTTTACCTTTAGGGTTGTGTGGGGAGTTATTTATATTACGGTTAAATCTCCCACCACCCTTATGGAAAAAATTCCCATGCCTGTGCTCACAGCCTCTAGGACGGCCAAAATTCTTACTTGAGCCGGCATTTGCTTCAGGAAATGCCTTAGAGCCAACAGGTCTTAAATCATGATTTTTGAGCAGCAACTCATTTGTTTGTTCTGCAGTCAACAGGACTGAGATCAATTCAGAATATGTTTTAAACTGGCGCTGCCGGTATTGCTGTTGCAATACAATATTCGAAGCATGAAAGGTGGAGAATGTTTTCTCTAAAAGCTCAGCCTCAATAAGCTTAACACCACAAAGTTCAAGCCGTGACACAATATCATACAATGCCGAATTATAATCGGACACGGACTTGAAATCCTGCAACCTCAGATGTTGCCAATCATATTGTGCTTGAGGGAGGATGATAGTTTTGGTATGATCATACCGCTCTTTCAATCTTGTCCATAAGATAAAGGGATCTCGGAAAGATAGATATTGAACTTTTAGGCTATCACTTAGATGCCGACGGATAAAAATCAAAGCATTTGCCTTATCTTTATCATTAGCATTTCCATTTTCACCAATGGTAGCTGCAAGACCTTGGCCTTGGAGATGCAGGTCAATATCGAGACACCATGACAAATAGTTATTGCCACTTACATCCAAAATTTGGAATTTGGGCTTTTCAATATTTGCTATAATTCTGAAACGAATGGTCTCAATTAGGTTGACAACTTCTGGTGTCAAAATTAGGTTGACAACTTCTGGTGTCAAAAATGTTTAGAAGTAAATCTTTACACAATAAATATTCAAATTATCTAGTGTAAAGAAAAAGCTTAAATAAAATAATAATTTTTTTTATATGGAATAAAACCTTAAGAACTTACCAAGCTTTAAATTTGCTTCACTTTAGAAAACTCGTGCAAACTTCAAAATTGCTTCCCTTTAGAACACTCGTGCTGATAACGTATTGTGGAAAGTATATTAATTAAAATTGAAACAAGAAGCAAGTATGAACAAAGGAAAGAAAGAGAGAGAGAGAAAGAGAAAAATGTCGAAAACAATCAGAAGAGAGATCTTCTTATTTTCTCTTCATTCGTTCTTCAATTTATAGACGAAATAATTACTATGCAAACTTTGAAATTTTTGTATATGTGGGCCCCACGGTTTGAAATTTTCACATGTGGGCCCCATGCACTATTCATCAATAGTGACATGCACTATTCATCCTGCAGATTTGATATGCACTATTCATCCGACAGATTTTCACATCTTAGACAATTTACGCAACTTGCATTTGTCCACTTTCATAACAATATGATGATTAATTACCCTTTATTGAAATCTTAGCATGTGATTTGAGGTTTTAAAAAATAAAGATAAAAAAAATATTAATGACAAATGGTTAATAATTAAACAATTAATCAATAATTTATTTAATTGAGTGAGGTCCATTGGAATTGAATTTGTATGAGCTAATCACAATTTGTTCTTTTATTCGCCTTTGTTTTCCACCTCTTATTTAAGAATAAATACTCAATTTTAGGTCTAAATCTTTTGATTTTTAAATTTAAGTCTACACCTATATAGATTTGTCAAATAAGGTTTAAATTGGATGGAGTTTTTTTGTGTATTTTGCACTCACCGTTAGATTATTAACGGTGAAATGTGGCATATTTTTATAGGATAAAAAATAATTTATAAAAACTAATTTAAAAATATTCAAAAGAATTTAAAAAAAACTTTTTTTCTTTTTCCTTTTTTCACATTTTTCTTCTCTATCCCCCTTCTTTCCTCTTCCTCACCAACTGATAAACCCAAAATTTGCACCACACCGCCAACCTTTTGTCTGCTTCTTTCACCGACAATACCCTTCCTTTCTTTCGTCAACGTTTTCACCAAGCCCTCAACCTTCTTCGTTTGGTTTCTTCTCATCCGTGCCTCCTCCCGGACGATCCCAAGGATGTCTGCAGTAGTATGGTTCTTTGACGACAGTTTTGATGCCTTGGCTTTCTTATTTTTCGATTTACTTCCTCCATTTTCATGAAGATCTCGGAGTGCTCAATTTACTAGAAGATTATTTGAGTTTTGGGGATATAAGAGAAATAGGGGAAATAGGCATAATAGAAGAAACAGAGCAATCAAAGCCTGGAAAGAAAAATTGAGGAAGAGAGGAGATAAAGTAGATTTAGTTTCCTCAATCCATAATGCAATTCACCATCGTTCACTGCAGAGAAGCTTTGTCTATTGACTTGATATGTTTTATGGAGAGTTTAATTGTCTAGTCTATCTGCAAGTTATGAATTTCCCAATTCCTTGTGCCTACAACTTTTGCAAGTCTTGTTTCAAATGTGTATTTACTGGTAAGACTTGCTCTCAAAGAGAGAGAGAGAGAAGCAAAGATGGACAAACACTTAGATGGCAAAAATTGTCCTGTCCTTGCCCAACAGATGCCTCTGATTTTCTTCAAAGTCTTCAAGTATGGCATGTATTTACATTTTGTTTTTGCCTAATATACATGTAGCAAAATTGTTTCTAACCCATAAGTTGAAAAAATTCTTACTTTTCTAGTGCTTGATTTATTCTTGAAATAGCTATGATTATATGTTCTGAGTTTGTTTTGTTGGTTTTTTCTAGGTTTCTAGGAAAGGGATGAACCAGTTCATTGTTGAGAAGGAAAAAATTAGAGAGAAAAAAGAATAAAGACAGAGAAAAAAAGAAGAAAAGAGGTTAAAAATGTTTTTCACTGGTTTTTTCTGGGTTCCTGGGAAAGGGATGAACAAGTTCATCGTTGAGAAGGAAAAAATTAGACAGAAAAAGGAATAAAGGCAGAAAAAAAAAGAAAAGACGTTAAAAATTTTTCACGTACTTTTAACGTGTGTGTATTACGAAGTAACAGTTTAGACTTATTTGACAAATTCAATAACTTTAGACCTTAAATTTTAAAATTGAAAGTTTTAGACCTAAAATGAAAATTAGCATAAAGGTTTAGACGTAAATTGAGTATTTACTCATGTGCAAATGGAAAGTTTTGCGGCCACAGCGTCATAATATATTCCTTTTCTTTAAAAAACCATCTAAATCAATTATTTCTTAATTGGGTACTCACCTACTGGGCTAATTTTATATATATAAAAGCATGAAATTATACATAATGAAAATTGGAACTCTAGTTAGGCTCCTATCTTATTATAAATAAGTAAAGAGTGTAATTAAAGGATATATGCATATAGAGACTGTTGCACCAAATATCTCCCTAGACCGAACGGTCAGACCGGTGAGCTGGTTGCTGAGTGTGCCAGTTGCTTTTGTAACGAAAAACAACAAAAGATAAAAATAATGCGGGTTCTTGTTCAAAGTCACAGTAGGACTGTTTAAATCATTGAACAAAAAGGGAATTTCCTTAATAAACTGAATGAGAACACTGCCCGATTGGGTGATTACAATGAACTGAACAAAGAAAAAGATGGCCGATGGAAGGCTAAACAAACTCTTAAAACACTTAATAATTAGGAAAGCAAAGGATTGACTGAAAGCAATAAGACTTTGGACTAAACAGATCTTGAAAAGGGTCTCTAGTTAATAGAGAAAATAGAAGAAATCGGAGCAAGTTTGAGCAGAGTGCAGTCTGGTTTGTTTGAAGAAGTGTTGATGCCGTTTCTGTGGAAAAACCTAAGGGAAAATACTAGAAATTGAGGGCCATCGGGCAGTCTTCGAGTGTTGAAGAGGTTTCTGTGGATGATTCTGTGTGTCTTCAGTCGTTCTAGGATGAGGCTTATATAGCCCTCACAGCTCCCAATCAACTCCTCTGAATTAGCTCATTTTGATTTTCAAATCTCAGTCTTTAAGACTGAATCCCTTTGATTTCGCTTGGCTTTGAATTGGTCTTTCCAATCTTTCAAGATTGGTGCTGCCTTAATTTGGATTTTGGCCGCTGAGCTTAAACCCATCCTGCTAGTCCGATTTATAGGCCGATCAGCCTAAATTATTTCTTTTTCCTGAAAATCTGATATTTCGGACCTGAAATCGTGCTGTCTTGAATTTTGAATATCTCCAATTAAGACACGAGGCGAATTTCCTGGCTGATCATTCACGCGCTCTTCTTCCTCCATGATTATCGTGGTTATTAATTTCCCAAATAAAACCTGCTGATTCTTGTTGCCAGGCCGATCTCCCTCGAATGTTTTTCCCTCGAGCAAAAAGCCCTATTGCCTCCTCTTCAATCCATTGGTCCACTAGTGTACTCATTTCCTTCTTAGGCCTATTAGCCCAATTTTGCAAATTAAGGTACAAACAAAGACTAATTAAAAGTACTTAAAAATAATTTTCTAAATAGCTTTTTTTTAATAAAATAGATAAAATAAAGTACTCCATCTGTTTCATACTAAGTGTCCTTTTAGAGCTTTGCTTAAGGACTAAAAATGCTGTTAAAACCTCTAAAATCTAGAAAAAAAAAATTTATGATGTGACATATTTACCCTTTTGTTGTAATTAATCACTCTCATTAATACACATTCTCTTCATGTTTTAGTAAGGAAGCATTAGTTTAGAGGGAGAATGACAATCGAAACAAGAAAGCAAAGCAACTTGTGGAATCCGACCCTAATTAAACTTGGTATTTGATGTCAAATTGGAAAATTGAATTGGATGGTAAGCTTAAGGGTAAAATTGAAAAGATTTAGAAGTGTAATTGGTGATTAAATCGAGAATTTTATAAAATTATGGGGTAATTTTATAATTTTAAAAAGTGAAGGGGCAATGATCACAATTTTCCCAAAGTAGGAAAAGTATAAAACTAGAAGAAGGGGGCGGCCTGCTTACAACCACCCCACTGAATTGTCTTCCTTCTTTAGTCTAAAAACACCATTTTTGAACCTATTAAGAACCAAAACTTCTTTCTTCAATAATTTGTCCAATTCTAAGCCAAATCTTGCATGCAGATACAGTGGATCGAAGAGAATTTCGAGCTCTACAAGAATACAAAATTTATATTTGGAGAGGAGTAAGGAATCAAGCTCAGTTTATATGGAAAGTTTCAGGTTGTTTTGGGATTTTTGCAAGAAATGAGTTAACCTCGGATGAAACTGTTCGGATAAGATGTTAAACTAATTAAGAGTTTTCGATTGGTGTATTTCATGTGCATTTAGTTGAGTATGGAAGTAGTTTGGTGTTTTAGAAAGAAATTTGTCCATTTTCGGGTCTTGAAGTCGAATTGAGAATAAATTGTTGTTTGTTGGTGTTATGGCTGAGATATAAGGTTCATTGTGGCTGTGGGATGTGAATTATGAGTTTAGAAAGGAGAAACTTGGACTTGGATAGGCAGAAAATGGTGGAAGGTCACCATATGCTGCGGAGCAGTGGTGGTTCGACACCAGACCTGAACAAAAGTGTGGGATTTGAATTTTCGAAGATGAATGATGTTGAATGTGCCAGTAACAGATGCCAAACCTCTGGGTTGACTGGTGTTGACCCAATGATCCGTGTTGACTTTTTGTTGACTCTCTTACCTTAACCCGAAATTAATCCCAGTTTAGCCTAGAACCAATCCTAAGCATGTTAAAAGCATGTTTAGGGTATTCTGAGTCATAATGTGCGTACTTTGGTTTAAAATGGATTTTCTAATGAAATTTCACGCAAATTAGGAATACCAATGAAGGATCACAATGAGAACTCTTGCTGCTCAATTGGATTAGCACGAAAGTGTACAACTCTAATAATTTGTGAGTGGTTTGCCCTCACTATTTAGTGACATTGATGGCGATTGTTTTTAATTGCTTTAAAATAAATGTTATATATATATATATGTACACACACATATATGCATATATATATATATATACATATTTACATACATATATACATATATACACACATATATACATATATATGAGATATAAAATGTTTTAAGTGATTTAATTATAAACCTGATCGTGGCGTGATGACAATCGATGTATGCCTTGTTCGATCGATCGAGGTATGATATTAACCCTTACAAGATGTGATTACGGTCTATGTGTGGCCTACCTGTTTGTGGTGTTTGTTATTGGTCCATGAGGAACCAGCCCATGAGGGCCAATTTGCTAGCAACTTTATAGCCTGTGGACTATCTATTGAGAAAGGCACAAGTGAGTGTACTCTTGGACTGAGAGGCATGTAGATAACTCAATAAGAGGTTTGTAGTTGCATGGCACAACGAATAGCAACGTTGTGAGAATAGGCAACTGATTTATGTATATTATTTTATGTATGATTATGTGATGACTGCTCCCAACAATGCAAGCCTATTTGTGGATGGAATTCAGTCACTTTATTGCCGTCCTAGCACATGATATATATACTTTTAAATGAAATGATTTTCATTGGTGGGAATCGATTTAGAAATAAATTAATAATTATAAGATTATTTTTGATATAATTGTATCCCCCACCATTTCTATATTTTACATTGTTTTCAAACCACATCATTGAATCGTTTACTTATCACTGTGGTTTAAATGTTTTTGAGGAAAACAAGGCTCGTTAAGGACCAATTTGTCTATAATTAGTGTGGGTTACACTTTAGCCTAGTAGGTGATTATTTTTCTCTTAGTTCGATTATCAACTAGTGTAAATTTTACTTCCGCTGTATTTTAATTTTATTCCGTCTCCACACACCTATTAACCCTTGATATTCTTGATATTTTGTTTCAGGGGATCTTATATTATATCATGCTATATATATTATTATTTTTAGTTACTGAAAAAATTTATTTTTAACATGATATTTGATATTTATTTTGTACTTTGTACACTATGTCATGTGTTGTTTTTGGTGCATGATTGTAACACGTACTTCAAAATAGTGTGATAACTGACACGTGATCGAATCTGCTGGTCGAGGCGTGACACAACTAATGCTTTATAGAATTCTTAAAACGATAGATACTTTGAAACAAAAAAAAAATCTAAAACAACACTTACTATGAAAATGAGGGTGTAAGTATTATTAATCTTCAAAATAAAAACGGAATAGGAGGCATATATGTATCAAGGAAGATTTATACGGCAATAAGAGTCATAATCATGTTGTTAAGTATAAAGGGAGAGAATTCTCTTCACCCTGCTTGAAAATCCGAGGACGTATCCATTACTATTATGTAATCTTTTTAATTACTGTTAAATTATGTCTTTTAAACATTTATTGGATTAATTTTTTTAAGTAGTAAAAGTAAATTTTATTTATAAAAATTGGGGAACGCCGACATTCCTTGTCCCCGTGGAAGGTGGAACTGGTGACTATCATCCCTACTTACAAACGAGAGACAGCAATTTGTGGTATTCAAATTTAAGTATTATAGACAAAAGTTTCTGAACTACCATCAACGGAATTTGAATTTAAGCATTGTACCTTAACCTAGTGCCACCCCCTAATGGAGAGTTTTAATGGCTTAATACATGAAATAGCCCTTAAACTTGTACAAAATTATCATTTTGACCCTTCAACTTTTATTTTGAAACTTTTAGTCTCAAACTTTTATTTTGTATATAATATAGCCATTGATGTTGATGTGGCCTATCCATATATTGACACGTTGAATTTTTATATGACACGTGAAATTTTCTCATTGCACCACATCAACACCAAGGGTTACATTGTGCATGAAATAAAAGTTTGAGAGCCAAAACTTCCAAAATAAAAGTTAAAGGACCAAAACGGTAGTTTTATATAAATTCAATGGCCATTTTGTGTATTAAGTCGAGTTTTAACTCTTTGCCGCACTTAGCACCCATTGAATGGTATTGGTACATAAAATGTTGCAAACTCATTGTAACCGGAAATTGTTTATTTTTGGAAATGTCTTCGAACATTTCTCAAAAATAAAATTGTTTACCAAATTTGAACACTTAATTTTTTTTTATTTTAAATGATTTTTTAAAAAATTTTTCTTTAACTTTCGTTACAACCACTACCTTTTTATTAACCTTCAATTTCAAACAGGCCTTCGTAATTTCTTGTTGATAACCACTAATTTCAAACTTTCCTTTTCATTCAAATATACATACATACATATGTTTGTATGTATATATATGTATAGAAAATTTCTTTTATGAAAAGTTTTTAATTTTATTTTTGAGCATATAGCAAATCTAGCTAGCCCACTTTTTCAACTTCGATTGTCAACATTATTCTCAGGACACATGCATTTGTCATGAGGTTATGATCTAATATTTTATATATTACAGAACATATATAGAGGGGGAAGGAATCAAAAAGAGAAATAAAAAAAATAATGGTTTTTTTATCTAATTAGCTAGGGAGGCATAATCCTAGGGTGGTTGTATTATTGTGAAAACAATCCCTTAACAACTCTTGATTATAATTATCTAAAACTTTGAAAGAAAATATTTCATTTTAAAAGGAGCACACGCAATTCTTCAAAATCAGACAGCAAAATAGAATACAGGGCTTCTCCTACTCCTAAGTCCTACCCCCATCATGCATCCCACCATTACCAAACGGAGACAAAGATTGTTGACATGTCTCAATCTACAAAAACACAAACGTGTTAGTCTTGTCTGCTTTCCTCTTACCACTCTCCTACCTTTGAAAAATTTTAGGAGGATTCACCTGATCGCTCAATTCACTATTTTTGTTGGATGATAACAAGGATTAATGATTTACTTATATATATATATATATATATATATGTTTTATTGGTAGTCGAGGTTGTTACGAATCGAATTCAAGTGATGAAAACTAACGTCATATTTAATTGGTTCATATGTTCAAGGAATTCTTTATAGGATAATAATTCAAAACCCAAGGTATGTTCAGTCGTTCGATTTAAAACGGTGCTAAATTGAAAATTCTAGCGCATGGACTTTTCGGAGAACAATATTTATAATTACATTTGGGATATTTGCATTGATGAATCATTAATTATTAATTGTTTTAAACATATTATCGCTTCTTTCGTATTTCTTTGATTCTACGACTTATTTAGAACCGTAAATTACGTATATTCAGAAATGTACTCACCGACACACAACTAGAGGAATTATTTTTACCTATATATTTTTTAAACTCATTGTTTGGTCCAAATTAGAAAGGTCATCTGTAAAATTCTCGGATTTCATCGGCCAAAAAGAATTACAGAAAATGATCTTTGACAAGTATATTAATAATTTATAATTATTAAAATAATAATATAGATTAAACATATCAATGTTCTCTCACCCGTGTAGGGAAAAAAAGTATTGTTTAACTTTTAGTTGGTTTGATACCTTTCAAAGGTGGAATCCACAGCCGGCTATATTCAAATAAATTAACATTCCAATAATTAAATTTAAATAAACAAATCAATGATTGGTATAAGTGTGCTTGTCTCAACAGTCAACTGCAAGGGCCTTATCACCGAAAAGGAAAAAAAAAAAACTAATAATTGGTTCAAATGATTTGGCACTTATTCCTCTTAAATAAGATCCCGACTTCGAATCTTGTAAATAGAAAAAACCATTATTAGGAAAGTTTTACCCCCATAGTGGACCAATCCGATTCAAAAGGGATTAATCTTGGACCAAAAATCTTAGAATATCCTTAGTTAAATAAAAAAAAGAAGGAAAAAAAAAACACCCTCTTTTTTTTAGTACATAGGAAGTAGGAAAAGGAATCTACTTGAGAAATGAGAAGTTTCGAACCCGAGATCTCTTGTATGAATTTCTCAACCTCTAACCGATTAAGCTAGAGGGGGATTTCAAAAAAAAAAACACCCTTCTTCATTAATTAGAAAATTAATCAAACACTAATGCCTATTGATTTGAATGGAAGGAGTTTAATACCTTTTAAATAAGGTCTTAGATTTGAATTTTATAAATGAAAAAAAAAATATTTGAGAGACTTCTTTGAAGTCCAATGCCATTTGATTCGGCATTAATCAAGGTTTAATGTGACTACTTCACATCGAAAGCTTATTAAAAAAAAATCGGTCCAACTGTTTGGAACAATGAGATTGGACTATGAGATGAGACAAAATCGTGGGAAGCAATAATTTTCTTGGAGAAAAATCCTCCTCAACCTCCTCCAATTGTCCTACAAAAGATATAGTATGCCCCAAAAAACTTGATTCACCGTCTGCTGTTGACATGTCTCACCCTACTTCAAGGACAGCATGCATTACTCTTCTTCATATTTAAAATTGCTGTAATCTTTGCTTCCTTGCGGTTTCATTTATCCTTGTAGTTATGTATAAAGTCACACTTTATTAATGCCATGATTTTAGATTATTAATGCATGCAATTTTCTCGAGAATTGGACAAAGAAAATGGGTGAGAAAATTCTGTATGACACAATTTTCGCTCGAAGCTTTAGTCGGTATGACCAAAAGAAGTTAGGATATGGAGCATTTGTTGGTTGTTTGCTCATTGTATTCAGCTTCTTCACTGTCTTCAAGCCTTATTTGAGTCCTCTACCTGTTTGTAAGTAGCCCATTCTTTTTGTTCTATCTTTTGTCCGCATTAACTTGGTTCAACTAAAAGGGCTGATCTGGTAAGATCCATTAACCTTCATTTCTTTTGCAGTAACCATGAGGCTTTCCATGGATTCTGCTGGTCTCAAAATGCTAAGGATAAAGGATTCAACTGCCAGCTTTCAGAAGGACAGGGGCAATGACACGAGCAGTTCCATGACAATAAGTGTGAATGATGAACCAAGCAGCAGTTCTCAGCTTGAAATGGTGGTGGCCAATGATACTAGCAACTCTAATGAAACAATAATAAGCGATGACACAATAAACTTTGATATGCCTTTGCCCGTGGTTGATGATAATATCAGCAGCAGCTCTAAGACCCCAGAAGTCGATAGTTTAAGCTCTAATGCAACCACGACAACCGACACAATCAACTTGAATTTGCCATTGTCAGCTGATAATAATGATGCCAAGATCAGCAGCGGCTCTGAGACGCGAGGAAGCAATGGCACAAAGAGCAACGATGCAACCATCTCCAATGATTTGTCAGCTCCTTTAGTTAATAATGACAGGAGCAGCAGCTCTGAGATGGTAGAGATCAACGTTAGAAACAGCTCTGATCGGCAAGTCAGGGGTAAGAAACCAGTTAGAATTTAAAACTAGCTAGCTAGCTAGAGTTAGCTACTTAGCTCAGTTCCTGCATGTGCGAGTAGATTTCTTTGTGTTTGTCATTTTTACATTGATTTTTTATTGTCCAGATGCTGTCCCGGAGAAAGTTCTAAAGCCAATGTGTGACATAGAGGGAAGAACAGAAATATGTGAGATGAAGGGAGACATAATGGTAGATGGAAAATCCTCTACAGTTTTCATGGCTGCAGCTTCTCAAGCTGAAGGTATCTTGGTAGAGAACAGCTCGTGGACTATCAAACCTTATGCTCGAAAAGGAGATGAAGAGGCGATGAATAGGGTGACAAAATGGTCTGTAAAATCGGGGGTAGTCGATGGCCGTGCAGTTCCTCAATGCAAACAAAATCACAGAGTTCCAGCCATCATTTTCTCCGTTGGAGGATATGCAGGAAACAATTTCCATGACTACACCGACATCGTAGTTCCTCTGTACTTAACTGCTCGAGAGTTTAATGGAGAAGTGAAGTTTCTTATCTCTAACAGAAACCCATGGTGGATTAACAAGTTCCAAAACGTAGTCCGAGCTCTGTCTAACTACGAGCTAATGGACATTGATAAAGAAGCAAACATCCATTGTTTCAAAACTGTGATCGTTGGTCTGAGACGAAATCCTAAAGAGCTAAGCATTGATCCTTCAAAACGACCTTATTATTCCATGAAAGACTTCAGGGAGTTTCTGAGAAGTGCTTATTCCTTGAAGAAACACACCGCCATCAGAATGAAGGATAATATTGGGAAGAGAATATCAGTACCTCGGCTTCTCATTCTTTCAAGAAAAACAACACGAGCCTTTACAAATACAAATGACATTGCTAGGATGGCAAGAAGATTAGGCTACAAAGTAATAGTTGCAGAGGCAACCTCGGACGTAGCCAAAGTTGCAGAACTTGTGAATTCTTGTGATGTTTTGATGGGAGTTCATGGAGCTGGGTTAACCAACATGGTTTTTCTTCCTGAAAATGCAATTGTGATCCAAATTCTTCCAATCGGAGGGTTTGAATGGCTGGCGAAAACCGACTTCGCAGAGCCATCGAAGGACATGAACTTAAGGTACTTAGAATACAAGATTAACAAAGAAGAGAGTACTTTGAGACAACAATTTCCACCAGAGCATGAGGTTTTGAACAATCCATATGCCATTCAGCAACGGGGTTGGTATGAATTCAAGTCAATTTATTTGGAGAAACAAAATGTTAACCTTGATGTCAATAGGTTTAGACCCACTTTGTTAAATGCTCTTGAGCTTTTACATGATAAATATTTGTAGAGAAGTTTTCGCAAATTTATTTCCTTTCAATCTTCCTTATAATTATAGGGTGCACGGTGGGACAAAATCCCTTTTGTGATTAAAGAAATGTAAAGACATTTATTTATATAAAGGATATATGTGAAGTTCAGTCAAATATAAAAAACTTCATCACTTCTATGATAACAATTTTTTTTTTCATCTTTCTTTGAGATTATCGATCGAATGTTGAGTATTTTACTAACAGATTATACAATTATTCATGACGATAAAAGTTTTTTCTTTAATGCATTAATTTGTTAACTAACTCGATTGGATTTGTTACTAAAAATATTAGTTATAGAAAAAATACCTAATGCATGTGGTTGGTGAAGAAAGTCTAACTTGCACCATATACCAAGTTACCAACTATGGAAATTTTGAGCTTTATATAAGGCACACTTGTAATTGTTACTTCTGACCAAAAAAAAAAAACTTGTAATTGTTACTTGCATATATACATTTTTGCATTGATCATGAATGCTTGTCGCTGTAGACATTGCCATCACCATAAAGCTGCATATTTCTATCCAAATTCCAAAATATTACTAAAAGATTTAATTTGTTATTTTGTAGCTAAAAGTATTGATAGAAAGTTACAACTAAAGACATTTTTAATAAACACTTGATGACAAAAGGCCTAGCATCACCCACGAAATAATAATAAATTAATTAGAAAGGTAAATACCACGACGATCAATTATTGTCGGCAATTATATTTAGCTTAAACAAACACGTACGGTTGGTTTGCTTGAATTATATAATTTGCTGCCTAACCATTGACTCCAAGTCTCCAATAAAGCAAACGTAGAAATTAAATTACTATTAATTAGATATCCATCTCATGAGGCAATATATCTATATATGCCCAAATTAAGCTCGACTTCTCTGTATGGATAGCTCGACCTATCTAACGACTACCTTTCTTTTTCTTTCACTAAAAGTTACCGATGATTAAATGCAAGTTACTAAAATTAATAATACAAGACACTATCAGCAACTCATGATATATTAATTAGAAAGGGAAAATTAATTAATTAATGAAACCAACTTCATTAAAAGTTCATACATATTAATTGAGGGAAGAAAGATGGATGCCTAAGCAATTGGAGATTCACATGAAAGAAAGAAATTGATAGGTTGGTGGTTGTGGTGCACTCATAAAGTTGTTTTTCAGTCATCAACTAATTATTAAGTACTAACAATGTTTAATTAGTAACATACATATGGTAACTCTTCCTTCTAGTCAATTCTTAGAACGAATATTTTCATAATATTATTATTCGCAAATCTTAATTATTCCACTTGACATGAGGATGTATATAAGGAAAGGGAAATCGGATCAAAGAGAAATCACAACATTAGTTAAACAAATGTTTTATTTAATTAATAATAATTAAGCAGGTTCGAATCCAAGGGTGGTTGTATTATTTTGAAAACATGTACAATCCCTTAACAACTCCCTTCTTTTGGAATTGCGACTGTGTTGTTGTACATCTAAAACAATTATTAATTATTAATTAATCACAAAAATATTATGAATATGATCATGTTGCTCAAAGCAAACACGTGTCTTCTTCTTACATTTTTAAAATACATTTTTTTTCTTACAAACCAACCAATAGAAGAGACAAATTGTTAAAATGTCTCATTCTGCAAAACCACGAGATTATATATATTTATATACACCTTCTTGGTATAAATTAACTAATTTATACCTTATTGATAGATCAATTATATGGTTGGATTAAGGTATTGTGCAACAACATTTCAAATTAATCCAATATTTATGATTGGGGACACAATGTTTTTTAATATTTTTGGTGAAAACTTTCAATATTTAGAATTTGGCATGTGTAATCGACGTGAAAATATGCAATTCAAGATCAAATTAATCAAATAAAAAGATATGAATGGTTTTGAAACTAAAATTTTTACTACGGGTGCAAGTGTATGAGAAATTACCAAGCTTTTAATTAGTTGGTTAAATATCCTTAAAAAAAAAAAAGGCCCACCAAAACCAATGATTGATATGTATGTTTGTCTTTAGCAGTCAACAGCAAGGCCCTTTCAAACCCCTTCCATAAAATTAGAAAACCCAGAGCTAGAGTTACCTAGGGGAGCAATAATTCAAAGAAAAAAACTCCCCACCCCTCCTTCAATATAATTATGCTAATTAGAATCATTATGTGTTTTTTTAAGACTTGTTTCTTGTCTGTTGGACTGTCTTGCAACTAACAATCAATTAAGACTTTAGTTAATTTAACTACTCTTGAAATTTAAAAGGCATAATTATCTTAGCTTCTCCGTGTATCTTGTATATGTTCATCCTTCACATCTCTTAGCGCATTGAGTGGAAAATTATTGGCTTGAGTGTGTGGGCAGAAAAAGATGGGTGAGAAAGTTATGTACCACACAATATTTGCTAGAAGCTTTAGTCGATCTGATCAAAAGAAGCTTGGATATGGTGCATTTGTTGGTTTTTTGCTCATTGCATTTAGCTTCTGCCTTGTGTTCAAGCCTTACTCGAATCCCGCACCAGTTCGTGAGTTCCCAACTTTTGTCATTTTTTCTTTCAGTTTTAGTTACTTAATAAGATTGCCGATGGATTGAATCTCGATCACTGAAACTAAAAGTTCAGCAGATTCCTTTTTCTTTTTCTAGACAGTTACGAATGGCCTGATTTTTCCATTATTCTTTACTAATTTTTTACATTGGTTTTCCAAGGTTTGAATTCTGTACAAAAGAGAACGAAGTTAGTCTGCAGTTCGGAAAAAAGAACAGACTTCTGCGAGATCAATGGAGATATAACAATTGATGCAAAATCCTCTACTCTTTTCGTCTCCGTTTCATCCCAAGAAAGCATCCTGGCAGAAGAAAACAATTACTCGCGGGTTATCAGACCTTACGCTCGAAAAGAAGACGAATATGCAACGAGTTTTGTGAGGAAATGGTCTGTAAAACCTGTTTCGGATAGCAATGAAATCCCCCAGTGCAGTCAAAATCACAGTGTTCCAGCCATCCTGTTTTCCCTTGGTGGATATTCCGGAAACAACTACCATGACTTCACCGATATCATTATTCCACTATTCTCAACAGCGAGAGTGTTTGATGGAGAAGTCAAGCTTCTTGTCACTAACGCCAACCCATGGTGGGTTAAGAAATTCCAAAATTTAGTACAAAAGCTATCCAAGTATGAGGTTGTCTACATTGATAACGAACAAGACATCCACTGTTTCACAAATGTGATTGTTGGTCTCAAACGTAGTCCTCAGGAACTGAGTATCGATCCTTCGAAATCATCATATTCCATGAAAGATTTCAGGCAGTTGTTGAGAAGTGCATACTCCTTAAACAAGACTACCGCGATCAAGATAGAAGATGGTGAAAACAAGACAAGACCTCGGCTTCTCATTGTTTCCAGGAAACGAACAAGGTCGTTCACAAACTCAGATGACATTGCAACAATGGCAAGAAACCTGGGATACGAAGTAACTGTTGCAGAGGCTGATTCGAATGTAGCAAGATTCGCCGAGATTGTGAATTCTTGTGATGTGATGATGGGAGTTCATGGAGCTGGCTTAACCAACATGGTTTTTCTTCCTGACAATGCAGTTATGATTCAAATAACTCCCTTCGGAGTATCCGAGTGGATGGTCAGGGCTGCCTTCAAGTACCCTTGCAATGACATGAACATAAGGTACCTAGAACACAAGATTCAGGCAGAGGAAAGCAGTTTGATACAGCAGTATCCAGCAGAGCATGAGGTTCTAAGCAACCCATCCGCCATTATTAAACAGGGTTGGTTGGCATTCAAGGCAGTGTATTTGGATAAACAGAATATCAACCTTGATGTCGATAGGTTTAGACTTACTTTGGTAAAAGCTCTTGAGCTTTTACGTCAGTAAATATTGGTTTGGGTTAAATCTTGCCTTGAATTTCACTTTTCAGGCTTAGCTTGAGTGTCGGTGTGTGGCAAAATCTTCTTATAGTGATTAAAGAATTATTGAAATATATTTATCAATTAAACCATGTTGCGTCTTCAATTTTTTTTTTTTTTGGGAAGCTATAGAATCTCATGCTAGTGAGAAGTACTTATTTCAGTTTCTTGATATATCTTTACCTTATGTATCTTATATATCGGTGATAAATATATAAGGTATTGGAATTAGAAAAAGAGTAAGAAAGAAAATTTACTCGTGATTTTAAAATCACACATATTACTTTACAACTCAACCATTGGATTGAAAATTTTTCCTTTTTAGACTTATTCTTTCCTTCCTATCAAACGGATCATTAGAGATTGAAACCTAGAGTCCTAGACTCGGAAGATGAGTTTCGAGTTCTAAAATCTATATGTAGTTCTAGATTTTATCGTGTCTTATGTCCAATACACTTACTTTGCATATTACGGTTATGGACCGATTAAATACTACAAAGTTTGCTATCAAGTATGGGAATTCTTTAAGGTTACTATTTTCGGGTAAATATTTATTTTCAATGTATTAAAAGTTAGTGCATTATTTTATCGACACAAATAATATTGCTACAGTATACTCCAGCCTCAAAGGGTACCCTCAGAGTATTCCTTAGCAAAACGCAAATACAATCGAATATATTCTACACATTTGTAGAATATATGGCAATATTTAGTAAGTTTGAAAAGAACTACGGCTTTATGCCATGGTCCAGAATGCTGGTGCGTGGAGGTTTCTATGTTTCCATCTTTTGGACGTAGTATCCAACATGGTAAAATCATGGAAACTTTGGAATTTTGGTTCAAAAGCAAGACTCCCCCGTCCACTAAAAAGACTAAAACTAGAAAGAGATTTGCTAAATTGGGAATTTGCTAAATTGGCTGTCGCATTCCCTGGATCCAAATCATGGCGACTGGAGCCTCCAGAAGCCAACCACCCGCGTCCGTGGCGATAAAACCAGCCAAACTTCACCAAATGCCACGAGAAAGCCACTCTTTTGTGTACTTCTATCGAGCTCTCGATCTTTTCAAAGATACCTTTCTTCAATTTCACAGACCCAAAAAGCCACCAATCATAGATCACTACATATTCTTCTGAACATACTATTCTTTGAATTGTTCTCTTTTGTGACATAGACTGCTTGTGCAAAGAAAACGATTCTTTGTCCTTATGGAGCAATTTCCTTGGTAGTCTCACCAACATCATACCATAAAAGCCACTATAATTCCAAGTCGTGTTCCAAGAAACCAAATAAAACAAGGTAGACAGCAATGGACGCCCTCCAGCTCCACCGTCCTGCAGGGTTCTCTGTCACATGGTCCTATAGTCGAGAGCGAAAGCTATGCACCGAAGTAGGTAGATTCTCTAGAATAATTACTGCCAACATGCAGGGAAGGATCCTAACCACCGCCGCTATTCACAAAAACAGCAAGAAGGTTTTAGCCACATCAATGGCAGCAGTTGACTCTTTCACAAAGACACAAACACGGCAAAATATCCCAACCGAGAAACAGTTGGTTGATCCATTTCGCCAAGGAATAATTGTTGAAGGAGGTGTTGGATACAGACAGACAGTTGTTATAAGGTCATATGAAATTGGTGCTGATAAAACTGCTACATTGGAGAGCCTCCTAAACTTTCTTCAGGTCAGAATACCTTCTTTTTCCCGCCTTTGAATAGCTGATAACATTTCCTAAATCTTCAAATGCCAAAACTGTTCAATGGTTTTGTGATGAGCGTGCAGGAAACAGCGTTGAATCATGTCTGGGTCTCAGGACTTCTTGGCGACGGATTTGGTGCCACACATGGGATGGTTAGGAAGAATCTCATTTGGGTCGTGACTAGGATGCAACTTCAAGTCAATCAATATCCAATCTGGTGAGTCCTACTGTATTTGGGGGAAAAACCCCTCAACTTCGAAGCATACAATAACTGATCAAGTGAGTTTTCTGAAGGGGTGAAGTGGTAGAGGTTGACACATGGGTAGGAGCATCAGGGAAAAATGGAATGCAAAGAGACTGGCTTATCCGAAGTCATGTTACTGGACAAGTGTATGCCCGGGCAACAAGGTAGAAATTAGGATATCAATCATCAATTAAATCTAAAAATTTCAATTTCAAGGTTTTTAATTTGTCCTGAGTGATTGAAAATGGGCAGCACCTGGGTGATGATGAACAAACAAACAAGACGTCTCTCCAAAATGCCAGAAGAAGTTAGAGCTGAGATTTCACCTTGGTTTATCGAGAAGAATGCGATCCAAGAAGAAAATCCTGAAACTATCCAAAAATTAGACAACACTGCCAAGTACATAAACAGTCAATTGAAGGTAGATACTTACCTCTTATTTCTAGTTTTCAGAATAGAGCATCTTTCCACCACACCTCCTGATTCATCGGCAAGTAACTCTAGCACATTCCAGTTGTGTGTTATGCATCCATTTAACAAAAGCAAGAAAAGAATTGGCAAACTAGAGTTTGGCATATACTTTTCCGATACATGTTTTCTTCAGCTAAGTAATATCAGCAAACTGAATAAAATACTTAATTTCATGCATGGGGTGAGTTATACCTCCTTGCATAGTTTCCACTCTTCTAATAAGCTAAAATATTTCCATTAGTAGTGTTTAATGCCGTTAATATGAACTTTTGCAAACCATAATCCCAATGTAAAGTC
The DNA here is from genome assembly GCA_030664755.1 of Microcos paniculata. Classification (NCBI taxonomy): domain Eukaryota; kingdom Viridiplantae; phylum Streptophyta; class Magnoliopsida; order Malvales; family Malvaceae; genus Microcos; species Microcos paniculata. Next base: position 5,250,392 of record CP131460.1, on the reverse strand, counting down.
GGGCTGTAAAAATAGAATAGCATCTACTTATACTGACTTTGTTTTTGTAGCCCAAGAGGTCTGACTTGGACATGAACAACCACGTCAATAATGTTAAGTATGTGAACTGGATGCTTGAGGTGAACTAACATAACTATGCTGAGTTTCCTACCTGAATAAAAGAAACAAATGTAATACTTATCTTAAGTTTGAAATTTTCTCCCACTGCTTCTACAGACCATCCCTGAAACTTTTCTGGAGGGCTACCAACTGTTCAATATCATACTGGAGTATAGAAAAGAATGTGGAAGTTCAAGCACAGTTCAATCTCTGTGTCAACCTGATGATGCTGTATCCGGGGATGTTGTTCAAGATGATTATGGCAAAAATGACATTAAACAATCACTTGCATCAGAATTAGGAGGAGACGCATCCTCTAATAGATCCCCATTAAGCTTTACACATCTCCTTCAAATGACAGGTGACTACAAAACTGAAGAAATTGTGAGAGGAAGAACGACATGGAAAAGAAAGCCTTAGTCTATCCACTGAGATATCTACCAGCAGACACTACCCTTTCAGCCATTGTTCTGAATTGAGGACCATTTATGAAGGCAGTCCAAAAGAAAATTGCATTTTATGTGTTCCAGTTACAGCAAAATCAAAAATATAAACAAGACACAGATTGGGCAATTGTTTTTGCTATCAAAAGAGTACTACAAGATTGCAAGACAGTCTAAAAAGAGTACTAAAGGAGCTTTGCACAAAAAATTACATACAAGAGTATCAAGAACAAGGTATCCTTGCAGTATATCAAAATAACTTAGAAACATTATCATCCTCAAATTGGTACAAACAACAAGACATAAAACAAATTAGAAGAAACCAGCCCAATGTAAGTCCGAGGTTTGCTGATGCCAACTGAAGGATGAGTATCAGAAATTAATAAGAAATGACAGAGAGCAGACAACTTGTACCACCAAGCTCATTCAATCATGTTCATATTTATAAATTGTAATTAAGAGATTCCATTACTCAAATCAATATATCAATATCAATATCAATATAAGTATCTTAAAATAGAAGGGAAAAGTATATGCATTAAATCATTGGTATAAAGTCTAAAGACGTATATTATTTGAAATTAAATCATTGGTATAAAGTCTAAAGACATATATTATTTGCCAATTTCATCATAGAAATATTCCCAACTTGGATCGGCAACATTTTGCCCAGTGGCTAAAATTTTATTACAAGCAGTGACCTCAGGCTCCACCAAACTTTACCAAAAAAAAAAAAAGAAATAGTAAAAAAGAGAGAATCTGGTGGATTTAATACATAAATAACCATACAAATGCATTCCGCTATACATCTACATCTTCCAAACGAACTCTTAGCTTCTACAAAGAATTGCTGTTTATAGTTTAAACTAAACCACTAGCAATAAGATATGAAGGAATTGTGCTCACCTTGTACAGCAGTAAATTTGGGTCAACAATAGCCAAATAAGGTAACACCCTTGTGGGATTTCCAATTCTCTTGGTCTAAATTTGATATAGGTGGGCAGAATCTCCAATTTCTGCCTCTAAAGGATCTTTCAACCAGGTTTCTGTCTCTAAAGGGTTATCCCATTTGAAAAACAAGCCTTCAAACAGGTCAGCAAGTCATAAGCTTCATAAGTACGCAATCTGCCAACTACATGTAGAAAAATTGAACTCCAAAACATGGTGGCACATCAGGACAGTCACTGTTAACCAGAGGTTGTCATCTTTCTGCTTCAATTGTAAATGACATATTATACATATTTTATAATAAAGTTAACTCCACTTAGAATCATGAATTGAAGTTCTCCTCTTTTTTCTCTTTTTCAAAAGCACTGTTGCGTGGTTATCATCCCTGTAAGATGAATGGTCTTCACCCCTCAACCACAGCAGAGCCTGAGCAGCCGCATCCTTTTCTGCAAGTTTTTTACTGCTGCAAGACTGTCCCGTAAAATCCAACCCATTAAAGATCACAGTGGAGCGAAACTGGTTATTCTTTAGCTGTTTGGTCTTGTATATAGGCGCTCCATGTCGAGCCCTGGCAAGCACCATCTGCAGCTCACTTTTGGAATTATCACCCCCATCCATACCTGGTGTTTTCTCTTTAACTGCCTTCTTTGAGGATACTGGCAACTGACGTCCGAAGACAAATCTGCCTTCACATTGGTCTTCTGAGACCAGCAACCTAAAAGCAGAGAGGAGCTCACTATTTGACTGAATATTGACCATAGGGTTCAAAAGCTGCCAATAAGAATCCACAGAAATTAAGTTATGAATACATAAAGATGCTAACATTTTGGCAGTTAATTGGAGAGGGGCATACACCATTAAAATTGGGAGTTATACAGTTTGTAAATCTGATTGCACATGAAAATGAAACTATAAAACTTAGTATCTATGGACATCTAATAAAAAATTGCGCCAGATGCAAAATAGCTAATACTTACTTTCATCTGAATAAGTTCATCAAGCTCTTGCTTCAAGCTTAAATATGTATCAGCCAAAGCAGGTTTCATGAAGAACTCCAAATATCCCCCCAACATTTTTAGATGTCCATCCTAACAAAATCAAGTAAAATTTCATCAGAAATTATGGCAAAATAAGACCAAATTTAGAAGGGGTAGTACATCTTCCACTAGAAAGAAATGGTCCAAAATTAAGGATAACAATTGAATTCAGCAACTTACCAGTCCACCTCTAGAAATGTTCCCTCCAAATAAGAGCAGCACAGAATCCGAAACACCAGTTGAATCGCGGAGGAATACCGAATTCACTTTTATCTTTTCATTAAAGACTAGCCATGGATATGGAATTTTGGGTACTCCAGCATTCACAGAATTCTAGTTGAAAATAAAGCAATATAAGACAATGGAAACTTAGCACTTAGAGAACAGGAATTTTCCACTCAAACAACGTTGCGCGAAACAGCAAGTAATATATTAAAAAAGGATAAAAATAGGATGAAATTACCGAGTACAAAAGAACCTGCCCATCCTCCATTGTTTTCAGTGTAATTGATTTCTCTTTGTTCTGTGGAACGCAATTGCATGAGTGCATATTTCATCAAAGACATTCATAGTCCTAAAAGATGGATAAATCTATAAGACTTAAAATAATTCTTCGATAAACAAAATACTCTTTTAATTATTTTTACCCATTAGAACATTCGGCGAGATAAGAAATTAATATCAAACAAAGACAGAGATGCATAAATAAATGCACATGACGCGCCAGCCAAAAACACCCATCCACATGTGCATGCATGAACACAGCCAAAGATACCAGCACGCGTAAATATTAATACCAAATTAACAACTCAGAGATCAAGCTAAGAAATAAAAGAAATCAATTTTTGTTGATAAACAAAAGCGTATGTAAACTGAACCAAATATTTAAGAGTAATAATAAACTGACCACAACAGAGCATATCCCAGGAAACAAGCCAGCGCAAATGACTGCCCGTATGAGATGCTCATCATGGCTCCATTTATTGCAACTTTCTATATTTTTATCAACTAGACCGGTATCCTTGAGCAAATAAAAAAATTGCTTTCGCAGAGAGTCAATGGCCTTGAGAGTTTGCGCAGAAAGAAAATTCTTCCAACAATACTCATAGCCAGACTGCTCTCTTTCAGCTTCTTTCCAACCCTCATAGGCTCGGACAAGTGCAATATGATCACTGTACTCCTGAGCTGAGAACTGGGCTTTTGCCGATTCAGCAAGCTGCAAGAGCGAGCAAGAACATGTAAAGATCACTCTATATCTTTTTCTATTTGAGGAATTGAAACAATATATATAACCAAATCTGATTCCATAATAGTTGAAAACAAAAGACCAAAGGGTTAGAGTATTAAATAAAAGTTTTTTTCTGTAAATAAAATTGATTGAATACATTAAGTAGACATTAACTACTTCAGATTTTCAACACTTTTCATTGAAATCTTCCATTTAAGTGATTCTAAAAAGAGTTACTAAAAGCACAAAAATTATCAAATCATTGATAATTTAAATTTTCATTACTTTGTAGAACACACACTAAGTTCAAGTTGTAAAATTTTTTAGCCAATAATATCTGAATTAGCTATGCATATGCTTAAGCAGCTACGGCTAACATGAAAAAATTTTCCACTTTAAAATTAAGTTTTTAACATATAACTCACCTTAACCTTGATTATGTGAGTAGTTAACTTAACATCCAAGGGCTAGTAAATGGGGGAGAAAAATACAGTCTAGAAATTGTACAATTTTTTGAGATAGAAAGAGGTAAGCAATATAGAAGAATGAAATTAATTCATCCAACTTAAAAAATAAAAACACACCAAATTAAAATTTAAAAAAGTAAAATGCTGGAAAACCATTCATATTAAGGTAGAAATGAAAAGAAAAATGAACTGATGTCTGAAACAAGGCAACAAACTTACATCCTTCTTGTCAAATGGCATCAAGAATGGATCTCTGACACTGAGCCCAGCAACAATAGTCATTATTGGATCCAAACAGTTGAATATAGCCCCTAGTATCAGCATTTTCCCAAGTTTAGGCTCAACTGGAAGCATTGACAAGTTGCGCCCTGCAAGATCACAACCCATAATTCATGGTTCCTCCTCCGTCAAATATATTTATATTCTTATTTGAATAGATATGGTCATCCAAACATAACTAATTCTCATACCTAGCACCGTTAAATTCTCATTCTCATCTAAAGCTCCAATAATTTTCAGATATTCAACAGCATTTTGCACCTGCAAAACGACCCAAATGCATAAACCAATATTTAGTCCATATTGACAATATCAGCAGTATAAATATAATGGAGCTCAAAATTGCAAATTACCGACAGCAGTTCTGGAGGCTGCAATGCCCTAGAAAGAAACTCTGTGATACCTCCAAGTTCAAGGCTCTTGATTTGCAAACATAGAGACTGTAATGGTGTCCTTAAAAGCTCTGGAAGTTGATAATCAGCAAAAGTATCATACACACATTTGGGATACAGATGGTAACACTCTCCTGGCTGAACACGACCAGCTCTTCCCCTTCTCTAAAGAGCAAAAATTGAAACTATTATGACCAGTCTAGATAATAAAGCCTAATTTCAAGCTAAAAGAAACTAATCACTTCATATAAGTTTCATTAAGCAGCAGAAATTTCTCACGAGAAAATATGGTTCATGGTCTACAAGTCAAGTCGCAAGTTCTAGGCAGAAACAAAATACCGAGCCTGTAAAGGCTATATATTTCCCACACTCTATGTGAGATAATACTAAAAGATAGTTTCCAACGAAATTACCATAAATTCTATTCTTATAGTAACTATACCATATTTACCCTAGGACTACAATGTTCTGACCAAGGTTTTCACTGGTGTTGAAAATATTGGACCACTAAAAATGAAATGTTTTCCTCAACTACTAAGCCTTTGTTTGAGGGAAGGGGAGGGGAGGAGTGAGGGGGAGAGGAGAGAGGGATTTTAGAGGATGATGGAAGAGGATAATCCTTTTTTTTTTCTGTTTGGTTAAAAAGGAGTAAGCAGGAGTTTAATGTATGGATATTATCAAATTATCTTTATTTCTAAAATGATATAATATATGATTGTTACTTTTTTAAATTAAAATATTTAGATAAAATAAAAACATAAATATCTATTTTTAATTAAAAATATAATCCCATTATTATATGAAATTTTTAAATAAAAATGTTAAGATAAAATAAAAACTTTCAAAATAAATTTTGACAGTGTTAAACGAGCAGACTGCTCAATTTTGAATAATATGGCTTAACTCCAGATCAAGCATGCTTTTATTATGTATTTCTTCTTTCACAAATTATGTCACAAATGTGATTGTTCAACGAGGGAAAAGAAGAACAAAAAAGAGGAAAAAGAAAAAGAAAGGACACAATGAAAATAAAACTTGAATCACGGACAAAGTTGTCAAAAACAAGCCACTCCCCCGAAAGATCCCGATTTGGGGGAGTGGGACATGAGGGCTTAGGAGGATTTTTATCCTCCTCCCCTCACCCCTACCCAAACAAATAAAGTCCTTCTAAAACCCCAACACCAACCCCACCCCCCACCCCCCCCAAACACTCCACTCCACCTAAATCCCCCAACCAAACAAGGGGTAAGAGAATGCAATTTGGGGAGGGAAAAAAAGTCTTTATTTTTTATTTTATTTTATTTACTTCAGAGTGCAAAAAATACAAAATCAGTCCAGAGACAGGACCAATATAGACTAGAATAGATTCAGATTAGAGTTATCAGTCTCAAGCACAATTAAACATCAGCAGCCCTTTGCTAGGCCAGGTAAAATTCGAAGTTTCAGATATTTCAATGGCATACTTTTAGAGGAAGCTTGGTGCTGCATCTCAAAAGCCTTGTTCCACCTAAACAGCTTGAGCCAACCTGACGCGCTAATAACATGACATACTAACTGTATTATTATTCTGCAAATTAAGCTCCCAAACAAGAGAGCATACACATTTGGAGGATAAATTCTATTTTGAATATGTGGCAATCCGACTTAGATGTAAATCCAAATTATAAGTAGAGGAATAAAAGAGCTATCAGAAGTCTTACTTGCCGGGCAGCAGCCTTTGAGATCCAGGATGGAAGCAAACAAGGAGTATTATTTAGTGCATCATAGGATGTTTCTTTTGCCTTTCCACAATCAACCACAAAAACCACATCATTGATGGTGATGCTAGTCTCAGCCATATTAGTAGCTAGAACTATTTTCCTCACTCCATCTTCAGGCTTTTCAAATATTAATCTCTGTATGCAACATGAAAGAGCAACTTGTAAATGGGAGGATGCACAAACAAAGGAGAAATTAATAAATACCATCACTTCTCTCACCCAAATGAGAAATCATGGTTGTCCCTTTAAGAAAGGAAAGACAGCAAAAACATAATAACGTATTAAAACAAAAATTAGTAAAGAACAAAATTTGATTAATTTCTCATGAAAAAGAAGATATGCAAATATAAAGAAGGAAAGGATGGTAAAAAACCAAAAAGCAGTAGATGCATCATCACTTTCTCAAGAAAATACGGAACACATGCTAACTAGATGTAAGTCTAATGAAACACTGGTTGTCCATTTTAGAAAGGAAAACACAACATAAGCATAAGAATCTTTATCAGATACCAGATATGTAAATGCATAAAATGAAGGGAGATTTAAACTCTCCACAAAGAATGAGCCTCCCATCCAATAATTTTTGGTGGCCTACATTTTACAGTATGTCCAGCATAAAAACAATCATATTTTTTATGCTCACCATAGAAATGAATACATGATTTCCACCTTTGCCACACTTCAGGTTTAAGATGAATGTAACTATTTATCTCTTCCTCTCTGAGAGTGGAAGAAGAATCACATGTAGCTATTTCAAGATATGAACGGCTATCATACACATTTTTTTCACCAAAGTACATACAAACCAAGAGCAGGGTAAAGCATATGCATGGTAGAATCTTCATCTCACATCCTTAGCCATACATAACATCATCCTCCAGATTTCCTTCCATATTTTCGTTTACCCTTGCAACAAAACCTCAAATACCTCTAAACTATAACTAGAACATAATTCATATTTTTTTGGAAAAAAAAAATCTATTTCGAATGATAGGTGTCAATTTTTTAGAAAAAAGAAGTGAATGAGATTTAATCTATTGGAAACATCCTTATATCTTCCTTAAGGCACACAAATGTCCCATGGTACTAACCATATACATAAGATATCCAATAAAGGTAAATAGTGAATTCACCTGCTCAGAGCTAGGCATGGAACCATGGCATGCAAGCAACAACACCTTGCCAGGATCCCCTAGGAGAGGATGAGCCTGGAGCTGAGCTTTTAGAGAGTTTATGTCATCCCAACCAGTCATGAAAACCAAAACAGCACCAGGCCTCCCTTTCATTACGATGTGGCAAAGAACATGCTCAATGAGATTGAAACCAATTGAGTCAGGATTCCAACAGGATAAAGACTCCTGAGTCCGCAAACTATACCCCCTAAAATCAGCAGTTTCAAGTGCATCCTATCCACGGTTCAAGGGAAAAGGTGATTTTCCAAAAACAGGCACCTACAGTCAAGGACAATTTTTGCAACCAAAACCATGCGACAAAAACAAAATGATCTTGTAAAATTTAATACCTCAACTGCAGAAGTTAGCTGGCTCTTCCGCTTTCTGAGAGATTGGGCCTGTTTCTGCATTTTCCACATCTTATCTTGACCATAATCATCAATTTGATTATACGGAGTCAACCTGTATCCAGTCACCTCCAGAATATTCTCCAAAAAATGTGCTCGGACAGGGTATGTAAAACCCTGAAAATAAAATCAAAAACAAGAACACACCCCAGCACAATAAATAAATAAATATTAAAGAAGAAGAAGAAGAAGAAGAAGGTGCCAAGGTCAGAAAGAGCAAACAAGGTTAGTGTCAAGAGTACATGAGCATTCAGATCATGGTTATTCTTTCTTTCTTTCTTTCATTTTTAGCAAAATAAACGCAACAAAGCGAGCAAGATGTAAAACAACCATTTGAACTAAAACAAAAAAGAAAACCGAGGCTTAGTAAGCAATCTTGTTAAAACAAATTGGGGGCCTGTTCAATTTTGTCTCCAACAGACATTTCGTTCTTTTGATGACAATTGTAACCTTCATGAGCATCCAATATCTTTAATACAATGAAACCCACCATACTGGCATTCAAGTTTGTACAAGCCCAAGCTCCAAGTCTCATTCTATCTGTTGATTATTCAATCCATTGTGGTTACGTTTCAGCCTGACACATTTGTTACTCTGTTTTTCTATCAAATATTGCGGTATTTTAATTCCTTTTGTTGGTTTAAACATCATTGCAGCTACAAAAGGAACCCTTGGTCAAGCCATCCTTCCAAGGCCAAAATCATCCAGTCCAATCTACCTAAGGTACATTTCAATCCGGCCATTTCCATCAGCATTGCTTTTAGGAATGAAGGTCACTAAGTCACAGCTTCCTATTTTCTATCCAAAAACAGCTAGCAAACCAGACAGGATGAAGTGTGACAAAAAAAATTTCAATACTTTCACCACCAATTTGTTTTACCAATATATTCTATTAGTCAGGTTATCTTAATATCATGACCTTTATGGCATTTTGTTGTCACAAAACTTCTACTACAACTAAATTGTAGTTTTACCAAACACTTGCACCACTATGGTCTCACTACCGCCACTCTCATTATTTGGACCACACCAAAGTGTTCCAATCTCGATTCCAAGCTTGACCTTAGTCTATGGGCCTTGCATGTAATGCATTAGATTATAAAAAGACTCGAGGTATTAAGAATAGGCTTCTCTCTGAGGTCTTCTTTAAGTATGCAATGAGAATATTCTACATGAAAAGGTAAAATTTTGGCCATTAACATTCAATTTTCATTCACTATTAAAGAGTTCATGCCTTCTGCAAACAAGTGTATTAACATGATGACAAACAAGCACCCCCAACAAAGAAAGAATATAGACCACTAGTATATACTTATGCTATTGAATTCTGGCAACTAAGTTTCTATAACTTTTTAAAATAGATACTAAACTTGAACTCCTGGTCCTTAATTATGTAATTTGTTGCGCCAATTGCCCTGTCTTTCAACCAAATAATTACGACGACCATATTCATTACTTCACAGTTAAATATTAGTAGATATTATTAGAAACATTATGGATGGAAAGGGAATCTACTGCAAAGGAATATGATGGGATTGCATCCTAATATCTAGAACATACGGGAATATGGATCGTTGGGGCACCACCAAAGTAAGAAGAAAAGAGCTCTGCATTTAAGGTTGCACTCATCAAAATCAACCTCAACTCTGGCCTACGAGGAAGGAGATCTTTCAAGACAATAAGGAGAAAATCTGAAAGATATGCGAGCGATTGTTAGTGTCCCCTAAAAATAATGCTAGAACAGTATAAAACTCACTCAGAAGTCAGAACTAAATGCCAAACTTACCTTCATTCATTCCACGTTCATGAATTTCATCAACAATAACATGAGTTACACCTCTCAAATCTCTGTCAACAAGTAGTCGGCGAAGTAAAATGCCAGTGGTACAAAAGAGAAGGCGGGTGTCTCTCCCTTTCATTCCCTCAAGGCGTACTTTGAAACCCACCTTTCAAGAGATAATACAAGAAATTAATCTCAGTCTTCCAGAATAATAAAATAAATTGATAAGCATGAGTCTTTAAAACAAGATTAATTGCAGAAACTAACAGATTCTCCCAACTTCTCCCCTCTTTCTGCAGCAACTCTTTCAGAAACAGCCATAGCAGATATTCTTCTAGGCTGAGTGCAAATTATACTACATGAAGCTCCACGAGCAGCTTCAATCTCGGATTCCAATATGTACTGAGGAAGTTGTGTAGTTTTACCACAACCAGTTTCACCGGAGACAACAACCACCTGCAAAATCATAACACATAGATCAATAACTTTTATCGTGAACAAGACAATGCACAACTAACAATAGAACATTGGGCAGTGAAAACTTCATTCAACCTCATGGAAGGCCATGATAGCATAAATGCATTTAAAAGAAAGCCTCTGGTCCTCTGCTCGTCACTTGAGTGTTAATCCTAGATCCTAAGGTGTGTCTGACCAATTTCTACATCTTTATTTTGGTAATAAAGGTTAAGGCATTCAATCCTGTAAAAGTTTTAGGTTCCCCCCCCCCCCCCCCCCCCCTCCTTTTAAGTTCTGACACATTATTACTTTTAATGTTAGTAAGTTACATGTAACAATCACAAGTTTAATGAACCAGTACCTACAAAGACCATTTTACCAGAGTTAAGCAAATATGTTAAATAAATAATAATAATAGTAGGAAGGAAAAGGTGAATTATAAAAACATCAGAATTTACCTGATTCTGTGAGATGGCATTCAGCAATTCATCTCTCTCTTTATATGCAGGCAGGCTTCTACGAAACTCGAGCATCTTTTGACCTTCAGGAGACTCCTATAGAAGATACATATTAGCAGAGATTTCAACTAGTAAAAGAAGTGGATATGATAGCACATAAAATACATTAGAGAGACAGAAAATTTAGCAGAAAGAGAAAGTCAACGAGGCAGCCCTATTAGCCATAATTCCAGAAAAAAAATAAGCCACACAAACAATCAGTGTGCACTGATCATTGGTGCCAAATTGCAAACAACAACACTTGGAACCTTCCATAACAGCAAATAGAGCCATACGCACACAGAAAGTACATTGTCTGTTTATCCAAATTTACCAAGAATAAATTGTTGAAATCCACGATAAAACCAAAGGGGGCAAGAGAAGAATCAAAAGTTCAAAAATAATAGTACGACCACCAGTACACATTGACACCCACCGAAACAGAATGTGACACGTGCTGATGCAGGAAATATATCTCATCTTATATAAATAAATATCTTAATAAAAAAAGAAAAGAAAAATAACTACATGCCAAGTAGGACTTAGCATTAGTATATTGAAGAAAAAGCAATCATCAAACAAACCTCCCACTCTTGTTTCTTATTTTGTAGTTGCAAACTCCTGCGCCTAAGAATTCTCTCCATGGCAACGCTATTCTGTGTAAAAGGCTCTTGCTGCTCAGTAGATACTTCATCTGCAGCAATTCTTCCACTACTACTTGATATTGGCAAAGGTTTATCGGAAAAGCTACCACTTCTCATAGCCTTACGAGAAAGGTAAGCATTAAGGTGAAAATCTACATCTCTTTGGAGGCCAAAAGGTAAGACCACCTGATAGTGAAAGAAAATCATTAAGGAAGAACATGATGGGCAATAAGATACAATATATAATACATTTAATAAAGATTCAGAGACTTTGATTTGTGTTGAACTGAAATTTGCCCATTTCATGCAAAGACCTTATGAACAATTCAGGACAAGTCTATGAAGAGCTCAAATAGACCAAGTCCATTCCATACACATTATTGACAAGGGAAACAAAATAAGCAAGCACTAATAGGAAGTACCTCTCTTTGTGGGCGCTTATCATCCAGATCAGATCTATAATTTGGCAGTGGAAGTTTACTAAAAACAACTACTTTTGCGTATTGACGGCTGCCAAGAGAAATTATATTTCAGAACTCACAATTATATTTCAGAACTCACATTCATGGTAGAACAAAAAAAAAAAGAATAAATAGTAAAAAGATACAACATGCATGCAACGTAAGAACTTAACATACCTATGTAAACCCATTCTCGTTGCTAGAGCTGAAAGTTGCTCAAAGTCGCGCCTGTCCTTTTTCTCCCTTGACACCACCTCTTGCTCATCTTTGTTGCGAAGAAGCATAGTCAATTTCCATCTCCATTCATCAATGTTATCAATTGTTGAAGCACCCTAAAAAAACGAACCAACAAAAAGTATAGCAACCAACCATCAACGGGTAGAAGAAAGAAACTAACAACTTAATCTTAATTGCAGCAGTGTCAGACTTAACTCTATAGCACAGTTTAATATATTAATAAATTAAATTTTGAACCAAGAAAAGTTTAGTGATCCTAGTGTGAAAATTTTGAACATATTCACATTAGCAGCTAAATTCCAGACAAACTCACTAGTAATTTAAGAAGCAATGAAAGCATTTCCAACTGCCAAGTCAGTAAACCAACTATTCAAAACTAAAATCCAATTCAAACAACCAAACATCAAACAAAAAGCTTGTTCCTAAGACCAATAATTAACCTCAACGGGCAATTAAAAAATCATTCTTTTTCAATTGCGAAATCCAACAACCTGTAATATATGATGAAAAAGGGTATCAGAAACCCCTCTCTACACTAGCCTAAAAACCACATAAATAAAGAACGAGAGGGGAAAAAAAAAAACAACAACAAAAATTTAACAGAAGGGTATCTAGAAAACCAACCATTTGAGACTGTGGAGACCCGAATTCATGGTCTGAGTCATCACTGGAAACATCCTGGTAAGCATAGCGGCCATAATTAGAGCTTTGCTGCTGCTGCAAATAAGGCAAGGAAATGTTCCTCCAATCCAAACCAACAGTCTTAGAAGAAGAAGCAGCAACAGCCCGAGAAGCAGAGCACGTGACAAGGCCATGCCTCAAATGGAGACGCCTGAAACAAACAGCAGGCCGGGACCTGGACAAAAAGGAGGAAGACGGTTTTAAGAGGGTTTTAGGGGTGTTGTTGAGATACAGGGAAGTGGGTCTCAGAGACATGGCGGTTGTCCTGAGATATCCCTGAAATATAGCCGAGTAACAGGGCATTTTGTTTTAAGTTTTTGTTATTAATCGTTCCTCGGGGGGTGTTTTCCCTTTCAATCTCTTTCTGTAGGGATTTGATTACATTTGAGAGGTTGTTAGGGTTTTTGGGTGGAGAGGGTTTAAGCTACTTCTCTTAAAAAAAATATTTTGTGTTGGATGAAAAAAGATTTCATTAGACGAGATGAATATTTGAGGTTTTGGGAGCTGCGGTTGGTTGGCTGTGTTCAGCGGCTGCTCCCTCCCAACTCCTGATGTTAGGGACTACACGTTGCCATTGGAAGTTGACAAGTTGTAAGCAAACAAATATAGGAAAACATAAAGGCACCCAATATTTTCCAAAATTTTGTATTTTAGAACTCTAACTTCTCGCTTTTGTCAAATTAAGACCTGACGTGCCTAAATTTTCTTTTAATTTTATTTATTTTAAGACGAAAAGATCATAAAAATGCAGTGATTAATTATTTTTTCAAATTAAAACTTCTCTTCTTTTCTTTTTCCAACTCGTGTCTATGCTACGTGCATTCACGAATACGTATAATGCGTTGTTAATAATCATATTCAAACTAGGAATAATGCCAACGTTAACGCTGCGAGGAAAATGATATTGAATTTTTAAGTAAAATTGTAAATTTATATTGCATACATAATATTGTTGTTGGAAATGACAACCAATTAAAAAATTGCAACTAATAAGGGCACCAAATAAACCGATAAATGTAACACATATATGTTTAAACCTAATAAAGTAAAATACTGGTAAATATCGATGAGATGCAATAACCTATACGAAGAATTTTATTTTGTTTGTGTTTTTTCTTTATAAATTAATTCTTTTATTACTTTTGTTAATAGGATGTGATGTATAACATATATTAGTAAATATGTAACATTGATCAACGTTACTATGCTAGATTTACTTAAGCCAATATATTTTTTTAAATATTGAAGATGTTTTATACATTTATAGTGCAATCAGAAAAGTTAAAAAGAAAACTAAAAATTACGAATAGGACTCTAAGCATAACATGATATAACATGAAATTAAAGGGAAAAAATATTCATGTTATCAACCTTTTTATATTCATAAATATGTAAATTTTAGAACATATTTAAAATATAGAATAACGTGGATGATCTGAAAAGATTCATTTGAATTTAAAGATATAAAAATGATGTAATAAAAAAAAGAAAGACATAAAAGAATGAAAAGAAATAAATAAATGAGACAAAAAAGATAACTAAAAAGGTATGAAAGATTAAAAAATAATAATAAATGAAGAGAGAATAAAATTATAGTAGAATATTAAATGAATTTGGTATAATTGTTTTTAAAAATATTAAAAATAAAAAAATAGAGAAAAAAATCTTAAATAATGACAAGTGGATGTGTTAAAATGAGTTCTTTAGGGATAGAAATAAAAGTATGTATAGATGTATAGATGTATAGATTTTTTTAAGAATCTCATCTAATTTATTTATTATTATATTTATTTTTCTAAATACATTTGATTATAGTAATTTATATAGATTATTATCTCATCCACTGACAGTGGAGCTTAGAGCTGTCAAAAGCTGACCCGAACCCAATAACCTGACCCGACCGACCCGAATCCGAAACTAACCCGACCTGATTTGACTAAAAAAAGTAAACGACCCAAACCCGACCGACCTGAAACCAGATTGACCCGAAACCCGATAAACCCGAAACCCGATAAACATGAAACCCGATTGACCCAAGAATCTAACTCGAGAAACCCGAGAATCTAACCCGAAAGAACCCGACAAGCTAATGAAATACTCCCTCTGTCCCTATTTATCTGTCTCCTGCTAGAATCTTTATTTGTTTCTAAAAGCTTTATTTATCCCTTTTTATCTGTTTATATTCCAGCATTAATTATTAATTTTTCAAAATTACCCTTTTAAACTACTTTTTTTCTCTCTTAAATAAATATTTTTCTTAAATAGGAGAGAGAATTAAAGAAGAAGAGAGATAAGGATAAAATAAGAAAATCGATGTAAATATGTATGAAATTTTGTACCATAACTACTTTTTTTGTCCTATATGAAACGATTAATTGTAACAGACAAATAGGGACAGATGGCATATTTTTATATACCTCATAAACTTCAAATTTAATAAATAAATTTGATAAAGAAAATAAAAATAAATATTTGATAAAATTTTGATCAAAGTGAACTTAAAAAAATATTTTTTCATAATCATGTTTTTAAAATTTTATTATTATGAATTTATGATTGAATTATATGAATTTATAGAATATTATTACTTAAATTTAACAATATTAATTATGAACATTATTAAGGAAAATTTTAGAATTTACAAAAGGCCATGTTAATTTCATCATTACTGATCAAATCAATAAATAAATTTTTTCATGTGAATAACAATTTTCTATTCTAACTAAGAAAATTTGTAAATGATAGTAGTATTAATAAATTACTAATATTCATATCAAATTAGTGAATTATCTATCCAACAAAAAGCATCTAAACATTAAAAATTTGAAATTAAAATTTCAATATGTTATCATATACTTTCTCCTTATAATTTAGTTCTCGTCAAAACAAATAATTTAATGAGAATGCCGAATGTAGTGTGTGTGCAAGTTGTTCTATTATGCAGAAGTAGGTGATGTTAATTACTAATCACTATAAAGTATAGTCTATATACAAACCTTAGAAAGGAAAGAACAAAACAAAGTCATTAGCACTAAGATAATAAGATACTAAGATTAGCAGTTCATGGTGGCCATAGCTGTATGACAGTTCGGATAGCCTATTAGCTATTGGCTATTCCTTTTCAGCTATCCTATTCATTGACCAAATAAAAGCTTTTAAACTTTCAATTCAATAAGAGAAAACTAGTAAATTTTATAGTTGTATGCCAAAATTTTGACTCCTTAGTTTGTAATTATATATCAAAATTCTGGTTCCTTAGTTTGTAATTGTACTACGGACAATTCATGATTATATATTAATAATATTATGAATCATGAATTTATTATATATCAATTAGAATTTAGAAATGAATTAGTAAATAATAAAAATTTAAATATTTATTTTATTTAAAACTATAGATAATTTATAGGAAAATTTTTAAAAAAGTTATAAATATTACTTATGTAATTAATACATTTATAACATTACAAATTTAATTAATTTAATTACAATTTATAACAAATCTAATAAATAATATTTTTGATAAAATCTCTCTTAAGTATTAATTTGTAAAATCAAAACTTTAATTCAATTTAAAATAATCGACAACCCGAATGACTCGAGAGTTAAATCCAAAAAAATCGAATCCAAATTATATAAAACCCAAAAAACCTGTAACATGAAAGACTCGATGGTCAAACCCGAAAAACCCGAACCCGAAACCCGAATGACCTGAAACCCGACAAACTCGAGGACAAAAACCGAAAAACCCGAACCCCAATGACCCGAGACCCGAATGACCCGAAACCCAAATGATCCGAAACCCGAAAGACCCGAAACCCGAAATGACTCGAAAATCTCTTTTGACCCAAACTGACCCGACTTGATTGACCCGAACCCAAAACCTACCCGATCAACCCGATTTGACACCTCTAGTGGAGCTTTTAGACTCCACAAGCGAAGTTAGAAGATTGACATATGTTTCTGTAGGGTATTTTTAATATATCTTTTAATTAGTTAATTAAGTAGTGGATTATGTGTCATTCTCCTAACCCTGCTTATGAAGTTAAAAAACTTCACTGTTAATGTATGAAAGTTAAACTCAATTTATATAAGAGTAATATTTAAATTAAATTACTTTGTTTTTAGCATTACAAAACAATGTGTATAAGAATTATATTTAAATTAAATTATAATAATTCATGACGTTTTGTATTTTTCAATTGTGTAAAGTCCAATTTAAACTAATAGTATTCTTGAACACTAATGAGCAAAAGTCCTTGAAAATCTTTATGTTTAATTATTTATTTTTAAAAGCCCAAAATAAAATATAGATGACACACCCGGACCTAATCCAACTTTTCTGTACAACCGGACTAGTATAAGATGACGTATTAACTCAACAATACGTTAGTCCGGATGTGTTAAGATGAAGAAGAGAAGTGGAAATTAAGATAAGACGTAGTTGGAAGATCAGACAGGTGACCATGCATAAATTGGACTTTTTAAAGCCCATAGCCAATGGATTGGATATCCATTGGTGAATTGGTCGGTGGATTAGGCCAAGGATCGAGATTATTAGAAGTGAAAAAAGGGGAATTAAGTCTGGCTCGAGATTCGAGTAGACCCGGTGTCGAGCTTATCTATAAATAGGGGGAGTTAAGCTCTTCCTTTCTCATTTCTCTTCTCCCTCTCTTCCTTTCCTTTCATTTGCTCTCTTGAACCAATTTTGGACTTTTGGCCGATTCAGACAATCTGATCGAAGGATCAAGGTAAGATTCTAATATGCTATTCTAAATGCCTTGATCTGTGTTTTATTAAGTTTTCACGCATTTCCATGCATCGGACTAGGAGAGATCCAAGCTCAAAGTTAGGTCTAGCTTTTTGTTAGATTTTAAGCTTAGATTTAAGATCTAGGAACTTTAAGCTTGTGATTCTCGTTTTCCTTTTGGTAAACAAGTCGTGAGAGGTGTGAAAAACGTCCGTCTCGGTTTTCAGGTCGAACGGTGGACCGAGGGACTAGAAAACAGAGGAAAAACCTCAGCTCCCGAGGCTAGAGACCGTCTCCCACGTGGGAGCCAAGTCACTCCCGCGCAGGAGTGGCCCTATTCATGTGGGGCCCACTGTAACCCTAGTGGCATTTTTGTAATTTTTCACCAAGTGTCCGATTTTGACCCTGAATTCTTCCGGACCTTTTCTAAGCCCCGAAACACATCAAAACACTGTCTTAGGTCATGCTAGAGCCTCATAGGTGCATTCATAAGTTTTATTATGAATGCTAACACATATTTCCGTGTATTACGGCTCCGAATTATCAAGAGCGACAATGCTCCGGAGGTTAGCTATGTGGATCTGTTAGGAGTATACGAACCTCCCAATACTGTGAGTGGCTTAGATTTCTCTGCTTAGCCACTAGGGCCAAAGGTTTTAAAAAGATTTTAAAAACATAAATGTTTTTCAAAGGTTTTGGGATACGAGGAATCCACACGTACACACACTTGCTTGGTGATATACCCACGTAGAAAGTGGGATGATTTAAAAGAAAATGTAAAGATTTATGTGTGTGTGTGTGTTTATATGTTTTAATTATATATGTTTATACATATATATATATATGATATTTGATGCGGATGGGACACGAGATGAGTGATTGAGAGGGTTCCTCGTGGCTCCGATTTTAGGGAGCGTGGATTGAGTTGAGAGGCATGCAGAGACGTAGCTGTGGACCGCCTAGTGAGGGGCACGGTGAGTGGAGACCCTACGGGAGGCACTTAGGGAAACTCGCCAGGGCTCGATGTAGTTGTGTTTCATTACAGCGTCTGGTACCACCGAGTGAACGGGCTAGAGAAAGATAAAACAAGAAAATGTTTTAAAAAGAAAAGTGATAGCCCTCGGTGTAGTGAAGCATACAATCGTCCAGCCATGCGTTCAGAGTGTTTGAGGCCAACCCGTTTTATTTATATATTTATTTTAATGATTTTAAATCAAATTCTCACATGGAGAATTTGAAAAGAGGTTTTAAAGAAAACAAAAAATTTATTTAATTTATTATTATTATGTTTTGGATTACCCCTGTTTGCCCTAACCTCTGATGGAGATTCATTGAATCTCTGCCATTCACCTGTATCCAATGTGGATGATGCAGATCCGCGTACGAGGACAACAGATAGTTCGAAGGCTCACTAGAAGGCGTCAGTGGCTTAGGTGTAGTAGTTTTCGCTGCTTAGGTATTCCTTTAAATTAGTCCACTAGTATTGCTTTTAAAGTTTATTATTTTATTAAATGATTTTTAATTAAAGTTTTAGTTGTTTTGCAGCGATGATATCTATTTTTATGCCTTGCGGTGCTTCTGGTGTATGATCGGCCGATACGTACTTCAAGGCAGTGTGGCGGTTGCCACGTGGCCGGCCCTGGCGGGTCGGGGCGTGACAGTAGAGCCCAAATTTAATGGTATTTTTAAATATGTTAGAAAAAAAAAGAAAATGCTAAAAGGTGTGCCATGTATCCTTTATCATGACCTGACCCTCGACCCGAGCACGTGGCAACCGCTGTGTTGCCTCGAACTACATATTTACAACCATGCATTTCGAAGCACCACAAGACATTTCAATATCGAATCTCACAATTTGCAACAAAACCCCATAAGCTAATCCAAACATTACAACGAAAAGATAATTCATACCTATTGATATAAAGAATTGATTTGCAAGAAGTAAATTGTATCTTAAGTACTTTAAAAAATGATTATACATTAAAATTTACTATAATATTTTTATAATGAAATAGTTTGAGAATAACAAGAGCAATCTATAATTTTTGTTAAAACTTGTCTATCTTGCCCCATGGATCCCTTTTGCAATCAAAGTATGTGCACCTTTAGAGGACCTACTCAAAGTGAGGTCCAAGACTAGTTAAGGGAAAATCCATAATCATGCGAGCTCAACAAGCCATGAGCTCAACCATTAATCACACCTGTAAAAGATTGATATGCCCGGACTTAATTCGCATGTGTCAAGTATTATATTTGTGTACAATTGTTTGGCCAAGAAACCAAATTAGATTTTCCATGGGTGTTTTGAACTTCTTTTAGCTCAATTTCGAGCCTAGGAGCCTAAAATTTTATCCGGAGTCGGTGGGGTCCGTGGGCACGAAGACCGAGGCAAGAAGGCCAGGTTGACTAAAAGTCAACCCATAGTTGGGTTGACCAAAAGTCAACTCAACCATTTAAATGGTAGTGGTCGGCCAACCCACCACCATTTTTGCCCATTTCTTCTTCTTCTTCATTCTTCTTCAAATTCTCTCAAATTTCCTCAATATTTCAGCCTTTAATATCTCTTTAAACACTTCATTAATCATCAACACCAACTCCTTTAGCTTCTTTGGAAATCAAAAACATCAAATTTGTCAAAAAGTTTCGAAATCCACAAATCTGTCAAACTAGCGACAGTGTGTTCTTCGAGCTGTAACTTTTGATTCACTGGTTGGAATTGGCTGAATTTTTGGTATGTTGTTATAAAATCTTTAAGCTTTAATTTGATAGTTTATACGCCTCATTTCGTGGTCTGAGTTGAAAGTTATACTAGTTTGAAATAGGAATTTCGCTGCTGCCCAGAAAATTCTGCACTTTGATGTTTTGATATTCTTGCTAAATTTATTGTTTAATTTCGTTTTTCTTGCTATGGGTTATGAGGTTAAGTGTTTAAGATTATGGTTTTCAAATCTCATGCAATTTGGTGGAAGATGGAAGAAGAATTGGATTTGGGAACGTGGAAGCCAAATTTTTGGCTTACTGAAGAACATGTCCAACCCGAATCTACTTGGATCCGAGTTGGATCCACCTGATTTGGGGCACTCCCAATTCTGGTCCTATGGGGGGCAAAATTGTTATTTTGCAACCTTAGGTCCCAATTAACTCCAATTAGCTTTAATTAATTCCCGGACTTGTCCAATTTTACTCCGGGACCTTAGAACTCTAATTAGATCTTGCCTAAATATTTAATTGTTAGCCAATTGCCTTTATTAATCAAATTAGATTTTTAATTTGATTATTTAGGTACGTGATTATACGAGGTCGGGCACTAACGTGCGAGCTTAGGCATTCGTGGGGATTTATTTGGGAGTATACAAACCTCACTTACTTGTGAGTGGCTTGAATTATAGTGGTTGACCATTAAGGGTCAACCGTTTTCTAATTATTTTATAAATTGTTTATAATTGTTTATAATGTTTTGGGATATGAAATGTCCACCCTCACACACAAAGTTTATAAAGGATTTAAAGGGTGAGAATTTCAAGAGACTTTATAAATTGTTATTATTATGATTATTTGGGGTACGATGCCCCTGGGAGTTGAGTGATTGCGTGGGTTCCTCGGTGCTCCAATTATGCAGGAGCGTGAACCGAGTTCGAGAAGCATGCTTGATTCTCAACCGTGGACTGCCTA
The DNA here is from genome assembly GCA_030664755.1 of Microcos paniculata. Taxonomy (NCBI): domain Eukaryota; kingdom Viridiplantae; phylum Streptophyta; class Magnoliopsida; order Malvales; family Malvaceae; genus Microcos; species Microcos paniculata. The sequence goes on along the minus strand of CP131460.1, from coordinate 5,228,982 downwards.
TCGAGGGGCACGGTGAGACGAGACCCTGGGAGAGGCACATAGGGAAGCTCGCCATGGCTCCAGTTTACTGTGTTCCACCACAACAAGGCTAATGTTAAGGGAACGGGCCAACAAATATAGATAAAGAATTTGAAATATGAGATAGCCCTTGACGGTCCAGCGGGATACCCAGGGCACGGGTGTACCTTTGGGACGATTTCAGAAGCCAGCCCACTTATGAAAATTATATTTGATATTTGTTTTAGCATGGGTTTCATATGATTTTACTAAATGATTTAATAAATGAAAGTTTGGATTATTTCATATCCCCAGCCTGAGGTGATAGGTCATTATAACCGAGTCCCTCACTGGGTACAAATATATTTGTACTCACACCATTCACTTTTGTTGTCTGGTCATCAGGCTACAGACGACAGGCGTCCAGGTGGTCAGTGATCCCAGTATACCATCGAGGACATGATTTTGCAGGTGCTACCCTTTTTCCTTGTGAATCTTGGCTCAGAATAGTAGTGCACATTATTATATATTATCTTTTTCTGCTGCATGTTTGCATCGTAAATCGTGCCACTTACACTTTATAAATATTTTAAATAATATTTTGTAAGTTATTTCTCATATGTTTTCATATATTGCTCATATACCCTTTATTTTATGCCTTGTGCTTCTTGGATTGCCTGCCTGACGAGGCACGCATCTCGAAGTGGTACAGCGGTTGTCACGTGGCTGGGCCTGCGGGTCGGGGCATGACAAAGATGGTAAAAGGAGTGATGATTATATACAATATAATCAGTGAGATAATGTGACACACCTAGACCTAATCGGACTTTTGTACAAACGGAATAGTGTAAGACGGCATATTAAGTCAATAATTCGTCGATCTGGATGTGTCTAATTAAGAAGAGAAGTCAAGCTTAAGATAAGACGGAATTGGAAGATGAGACAAGTGACCATGCATGGAAACACCAAAGTGGACTTCTTTAAGTCCATAGCCAATGGATTGGACGTCTATTGGTGAATTGGTCGGTGGATTAGGCCAAGGATTGAAATTAGAAGTTGAAAAGAGCAGAGAAAGTCTGACCTGGGGCTCGAGTAGATCCGATGTCGAACTCCCCTATAAATAGGGGGAAGCCGAGCCTCTCCCCCTCATTTTCTCATTTTCTCTCTTTCTTTCTTCTCTCATTTCTCTTTTCTCTCATTTGCTCTCTCGGAGCAATTTTGGACTTTTGGCCGATCCGGACAATCTGACCAAAGGATCAAGGTGAGTTTCTAATATGTTGTTCTACTCACCTTAATCTATGTTTTTCTAAGTTTTCACGTATTTCCATGCATTGGTCTATGAGAGATCCAGGCTCAAAGTTAGGTTTAGCTTTTTAGTTAGATTTTAAGTTTAGATTCGAGATCTAGAAACTTTGAGCTTATGATTCTCGTTTCTGCTTTAGTAAACGCTTCGTGGGAGGTGCAAGGATCGTTCACCTCAATTTTCGAGTCAAACCACGGACCGAGGGGCCTAGAAACCGAGGCAAAGCCTCCGAGGCAAAGCCTCTATTCCCGAGACCAACACGCGGCTCTGGTGCGGGAGCCGAGTCCCTCCCACACAAGAGACAAGGCACTCCTACACGGGAGTGCCCTGCTGGCCGAGTTCGCGTAAGACTGGGAATGGGCGGCAGCCTACTTCCCCACACGGGACCCGCCCACTCCCCCACGCAAGACTTGGGCCAGGCCCAGCCCAATCCGCATGGAAGGGCCTACCTGGCCCAGATTGGGGCCAGACTGGGCCCGACCCATGGGCCCTAAAGGGCATTTTGGTAATTTTTCTTTAAGTGTATGATTTTTACGCCAGAACCTCCCGGACACTTTTCTAAGCCCCGAAACACTTCCAAATACCTTCTTAGGCCATGCTAGAGCCTCGTATGTGCATTCATAAATTTAATTATGAATGCTAATGCGTATTTCCATGTATTAAGGCTCTTGATGAATCTAATGCGGCGATGCTCCGAAGTTTAAAGCTACATGGAACGCTTGGGAGTATACGAACCTCCCAACACTGTGAGTGGCTTAGATTTCAGTGCCTAGTCACTAGGGTAAAATGTTTTCAAAAGGTAAACTGTTTTTCAATGATTTTACAAATATTTTTGGGTAAGGGTAATCCACCACTTACACTTTTATTTTGTGACACACCCACTTAGAAGGTGGGATGATTTCAAAAATATAAAAGCTTGTGTGTGTGTTTAAATGCTTTAAATATATATGTTTCTTTTTTGTATTTATATATATATATATATATGTATGATAAATATATGGATGGGATGCGAGATGAGTGACTGAATGGGTTCCTCGGTGCTCCAATATGCGGGAGCGTGGACCGAGTTTGAGAGCATGCATGAGACTTAGTCGTGGACCGCCTATCGAGGGGCACGGTGAGCGGAGACCCTGGGAGAGGCGCGTAGGGAAGCTCGCCAGGGCTCAAGGTAGCTGTGTTCCACCATAGCAATAGGCATCATCGAGGGAATAGGCTAAAGAAAGAGAAAAAGGGTAAATGGTTTGAAAGAGAAAAGAGATAGCCCTCGGTGCAGTAAGGCATACGACCACCAGTCGTGCCTTTAGTGTGTTAGATACCAGCCCGTTTAGTATATTTTTATTTTAAGGGTTTTAAATCAAATTCTCATTTAGAGAATTATAAAAGAGATTTTTAAAAAAAATTTATTTACTTTATTATTAATATGATTTGAATTACCCCTGTTTTCCCTAACCCCGATGGAGATTCATTGAACCTCTGTCACTCACCTATATTCAATGTGGATGGATGCAGATCAGCGTACGGGGTCAGCAGATAGATCAGGGGCTCACTAGGAGACGTCGGTGGCATAGGCTTAGTAGTTTCCGTTACGTAGGTATTCCTTTAAATTAATCCACTAGTATTACTTTTAAAAAGAATAGCTATGGGAGAAATGGTTAAAGAAAAAGAAGAAAAGATGTTTCTAGAGGTGTGGGGATTTTGCTAGAAGAAGAAAAGAACTACTTCTCTTATCTTAATATTATATGAGCTTAATAACTTATTAACCCAATGTGCATATGGGCCATTAGCAAGATTTCAACCCTTGAGCCCACAATTTAACAATTCTCTATGACAATCCACAAGTGTCTTCATTTCCAGAATTGGGCCATTAGAAACAGTTTCTTAAAATTCTACAACCTCATGTATATCTTTAACATAAGACTACTCCACATAATTTCAAATAAGACAATATAATTATACACATTAAACACATTGAATTTCAAGTATTATACCCTTTATGCATTACTTATTATATTATCTATTCTTTGTTGTTTTTAAAAGTTACAAAAGTTACTTTTACACTTTAAATGTTAAATAAAATTTTACAGATATGCCATTTTAAATTTTAAAAAGTCATTAGATTTTTTATCTGATATTTTATTTTAGATTTATAAAATTATTTATATTTTGATAAATTTAGTCCCACCTTAATTTTTTTTAAAATTTTAAGGGCAAGTTTTTAAATTTCAAATTTATTGTAGTAAGGTTTTAAAAAAAATCTCAAACACTTTTGATAATTTGAGCCTTAAATTTTATTAAAAAAATAATTTTAAGGGTAAGTTTTTAAATTTAAACATTCATTGTTGTAAAGTTTTATAAATAAATTTAAAATAATTTGTTAAAATTTAATATAAAAATATAAACTTAAATATTATAAGTTTTTCAAAACCAAGCCAAAAGAGCATTATTGTCTAAAAATATTAACATTGGCTAACTTTTTCTATACGACCCACTAAATCATTAAAACACTAAATACAAAGGAAGAAAAAGTTACATTTTCCCCCAAAAAATGGTGGCTTAAAAGGTGCATGAGTGCACCCATTAGCCGGACCTTAGAGAAAAGGGATATTTAATAAGAACTAGTCAGTCTATCATGTACGTTGCGCGTGATACTACGCATTATTAATAATAATCAAAAATTAAAAAAAACTACATTAAAATAGAGGATAATTAAACTATAGAGTAAACTTCAAATTAAATTACATGAAATTAGAATATAATTAAACTATTGTCTTCGAGATAATATAATAATAGTTAATTATGATGAAAGGGAAATTGGTTAGTTACTATCATCATTTAGTAAATGTATACAAACTATTTAATAAAAGATAAATGAAGAGTTTTAATTTAACTTAACAACATCAATGGCATTACTGAAATATATTAGAAAGAAAAAGGAATTTTAAGCGACTAGTCATTCTGTCATGTGCGTTGCACGTAATATAACACATTAATAATAATAATAATAATAATAATAATAATAATAATAATAATAATAATAAAAAGGTTAAAAATTAATTATATTAGTAAATGATAATTAACCTATAAAGTAAGTTTCAAATTAAACTACATGAAATTATATTATAATTAACCTATCTTCTTCAAGTCAATATAAGAGTAAGTTAATTATAACGAAAGTAAAATTGATTAATTACCTTCATCATTTAATAAACATATAAAAAATATTTAGTAAAAGATAAATAAAGAATTTTAATTTAACTTAGTAATTCAATAGTTTTTCTAAAATATGTTGGAAAAAAAGGTATTTCTGAAATATTTAAAAAAAAGGAGGATATATTAGACGGTTCAAAAGTTTTATAACATCCGTACTTTAAAATATATAATAATAATAATAATAATAATAATAATAATAATAATAAATTAAAAAGTTTTATAACATTCATACTTTTATATAGATATTATATTATAAATAAACCTTCCACCCAACTCATACCTTTATATATTATTCTTATTATATATCTATATATATATATATATATATTTCTCTATACTTCTATACTCCTATACTATTATAATAAAGCAATCCCAATTGCAGGGAAAAGAGGGGTGCCACGTAGGATTTTTTTGATTTTTTTTCATATCTAAATTATTATTGAATTCTGTAAATATTTAATTAGATTCAATGTATGTGTGAATTATGAGATATTGTTTTTATAATTTTTTTGTGATAAATATAATAAAAATTACCTAAAGTGATTGTTATGTAGAAATTTATGGTTTTTGGAAAAACGAAAAAGCACTAAATGTGCATGTGTGAACGATAAGTTATTGTAATTGTAATTAATTTTGTAATTAATATGTGACATTTTTAAATTATTTCGAATTTCTAAAATTATTATTATTTTCTTAAAAACACATATTTACTATTTTGAGGGGTAATTTAATTATTTCATTATATTTAATCTCAAATATTGTACTAAATTTTAAAAAACCTAATATTACAATTAAAAGTCAGAAGAGAAATAAATTTGCAGTTCCATTAACATAAGAATTTAGGGTTAAAAGACTTATTATGTTTAAAATTTTTCATTAATTTTTATTTCACATGTCCTTTATAATTTTAAAAAACATGTCCATTTTGAAAAAAATTTTTAAAACAACTATTATGTTTCATGTATTGAAGAAAGACTAATTTCCTTGCTTCGGGTCCTCTACCTACTTTAATAATTTTCCTCTTGCCATATGAAAGGGAAAAATGAAAAACAGATGTATGTAGCCAACAAAGGGATGAAGGTCGAAAGGGGAAGAGGAAAAACCATTCGGTTGCCTCCATTCATGACGGTCTTCATGGTAGAGGTTGCCTCCATTCATGACGGTCTTCATGGTAGAGGGAACGTCGGCAATGAAGCTATTTTTTAGTAGTAATGATGAACCCTTATCATTAATTATTTTGGGATTTGTAAGTTTCATTATTCCTTCTTCTTCACTATTTCTGTGATGTTTGTTGCTTTATCTAATTTTTATTTTCATCTTTCTAGGTTTTTTGTTTTTGTCAAAGTACTGATTCTGTTGCAATTTCTCAGTACATACTGATCCTGTATTTGCTGTGTTATGAAATTTTTTTCCCTTCAACATTATTTTAAATTTTACATTTCCTTCGAATGAAATTGAATTTCTTATCTGTTTTATGTTTTCAATATTTGTTTTGTGTGGAATTACTCTAGGCAAAATAGATTTCAGAGGATTTGTTTGTTGTTTGTGTAATTGATTTTTCCTTAAACACAGTTTTTATGTTGACATTTTCTCCAATTAAAGGTAATTTCTTAGTTGATTTTTCTGCCTAATTGTTTTTACCGCGAATTAATCTATGGAAAATAGAGTTAAGAGGATTTCAAGGAGACATCGTGTTCGTTTACCTTATAATATTCTTGTAGTCAATACAGAACAAGCAAGCCTAAATAGGTTGAATAGATATAGAATTCTGAGGTTTAGGAATAGAACTACGAATGATATGTCAAACAGTTTTATGCAAGCTATGAATGAGAGCACTTTGCCAAACAGTAGTTCTGTGAACATGGATAAGATTGTGGTTGGTGGATTTGGTAGGAGTGCGCATATTAGATTATTTTCTTCTGTTAATGAGGAGGCGGAATTAAGAACTATAGAATGAAGGTGATGGTGTTCTCATGTTTGATGATTGTGTTAGTCGATCAGAGATTCGAGGAGAATGTAGTCGAGCAGGGCATTTGTTTTGTGAGTTACAAAATAGTACTAGTGTAATCGGTAAGTTGTTTGTCATTCCTACCCTGTCTGCTCTTTGCAGAAATTGTATGTTGTGAGTTTATTACTGTTATTATATTTTGAGTGTTTATTTTAGAGTATGTGTTTTGTTTAAAAACTTTTCCAATTTTGAGGTATCATGTTTGCTGTTGTTAAGATATGACAACAACTTCAATTGAAAAAGATATTGTCACTGGTGATTTCGCTTTGCGTTTAGCAGAGCCGTCGATAGCTGTTAATTCAAATAATGGTAAGATTATTGGTATGCATAAGTTCTAATTATCTTTTTCTTTTTTATGTTTGGTTCCTGTCCTGTAGTTATTTAGTAATCATGTCTGCATTTACTGTAAGGGTTGATAAGTTGTCCAAAGATAGAAAAAAATTTATTTAGAAGGATAAATACCATTTTGATTTTGTTTATTATAATAGTTTGTTGTTTTGTCAAATAGTTTCAGTAATCTATTTTGTTCTAAGTGTAAGAATATAATAGATACATTTAGTCAGGTTTTTGAATGTGATTTACTCTTACATCCAATACATATTATAATTGATAACTAAGGAGGTATGCAGCTATCATTCTATGTTTGTAGGCTAATATAATGATTACTACATTTAGTTGTAGTATTCTATGTAAATATACTTTTACAGATAATAGTTGTTCTTTTTGAAATTTGTAGAATTTACTTCTTTTGTTAATTGATTTTACTTAAAAAAATTGATTTCTAATATGTACTATTTTGCCTTCTTTGAATGTATGGAGGTCAACGCTGGGACTATAATTGTCACATCTCGACCAGCAGGCCAGGTCACGTGACAACCGCTATACCACCTCGAGATGCATGCCTAGTTGGGCGGGCGATCCAAGATGGCATAAGACATAAAATAAGGGTTATACGAGCAATATATGAAAACATATAAGAAATAATATACAAAATATTATTTAAAATGTTTATAAAGTGTAAGTGGCATGTTTTACGGTGCAAACATGCTGCAGAAAAAGATGATATATATATAGTAATGTGCACTACTATTTCGAGCCAATATTCACAAGGAAAAAGGGTGGCACCTACAAAATCGTGCCCTCAGTGGTATACTGGGATCACTGACCACCTGGATGTCTGCCCTCCGAAGCCTAATGACCTGACAACAAAAGTAAATGGTGTGAGTACAAACACATATGTACCCAGTGAGGGACCTGGTTATAATGATTGATCACCTCAGGCTGGGAATATGAAATAATCCAAAATTCATTTATTAAACCATTTAGTAAAATCATATGAAATCCCACACCAAAACAAATATCAAACTTTATCAATAAGTGGGCTGGCATATGAAATCGTCCCACAGGTACACCCATGCACTTGGCTGCCCTGCTGGACCGTTAAGGGTCATCTCGTAATTCAAATTCTTTTTCTTTACTCTCTGGCCCATTCCCTTGACGTTTACCTTACTGTGGTGGAACACAGCAAACTAGAGCCCTGCCGAGCTTCCCTACGCGCCTCTTCCAGGGTCTCGTCTCACCATGACCCTAGGTAGGCGGTCCACGGCTGAGAATCATGCATGCACTCCAACTCGGTCCACGTTCCCGCATATAATGGAGCACCGAGGAGCCCACTCAATCTCTTATCTCCCAGGGGATCATACCTCTAAAAATCATAATAATAACAATTTGTAAAGTCTTTTGAAATTCCCACCCTTTAAATCCTTTTATAAATTCGTGTGTGGGGGGTGGACAATTCATACCCCAAAACGTTGTAAACATTTAGTAAAGCAATTATAAAACAATTAGAAAACGATTAACCCTCAATGGTTAACCACTATAATCCAAGCCACTCACAAGTGAGGGAGAGTTGTATACTCCCAATTTACCCCACGAATGCCCTAGCTCAACTGCTACCAGTCCGATCCCGTACAATCATGTACCTAAATAATCAAATAAAAATCTAATTTAAATAAATAAATCCATTTGGCTAACAATTAAACACCAAGGCAAGATCTAATTAGAGTTTCTAGGGTCTCGGAATTAAATTGGACAAGTCCGGAGGTCAACGGAAGTCATTTAGGGTCATAGGGGTCTAGTGGTGCAAAATTACCATTTCCCCCCTAGACCCGGATTGGGATATTTTCCCAACTAGAGAGGATCCGGGCCGAGATCAGTGCTGCACCTGGCCCGGACCTTCCCTGCTCCGAGGCTGAGCTCGGCCCTTCATATTCCGTTGCTTGATTTTGCATGCAATCCAACTTTAAATTACATGAAATTCGAAACACATGTTCTTCAATACTTAAACTAAGATCCTATAGCTTCAAGAACTGATTTAAACAACTGATCATGCAAGGAATTTGAATCAAAATTCAATTGGTGTAAGTGTTCTTGAGCAAAACGAATTTCAATCTTCAATCTAGAATAACTTTCAGCTCAGAACACGAAATCATGCGTATGAGCTATCAAATTAAAGCTTCAAGAGTGTAGAACAACATATCAAGAAATCAGCCAAAGCCCATGGCTGGATTAAAAGTTGTAGCTCAAAGAACAAACTGCCTCTAAATTGGCAGATTTTGAGATTTGAAAAATTCTTCATAGATTTGATGTTTTTGATCCTTAAGCAAGCTAAAGGAGTTGTTATTAATGATTAATCAGGTGTTTGATGAGGGATTAAAGTTATGAAATTGAAGAAAATTGAAGAAGGTTGAGAGAATTTGAAGAGTTGAAGAAATGAAGAATGAAGAAGAAAAAGAAATGGGCAAATGTGGTGGTCGGTTAGCTGGCCACCACTTTTATAATGGTTAGGTTGACTTTTGGTCAACCCGGCCCTAATGCCTCAGTCTTTGTACCTAAGGACCCCACTAACTCCGGGCAAGATTTTAAACTCCTAGGCTCGGAATTAAGCTAAAGGAAGTTCAAAACATCTATGGAAAGTCCAATTTGATTTCTTAGCCACACAACTATACAATATACGACTTGACATGTGCGGACTAGGTCCGGGCGTGTCAACTCTCCCCCTTACAAAAATTTCATCCCCGAAATTCAATTAAACTAATCGTCAAACAAATGGGGAAAGTCACGTCTCATATCGCTCTCTGGCTCCCAAGTTTGCTCCTTGATTTGCGAGCTTTTCCATAAAACTCGCAGCAAAGAAACCGATTTGTTCCTCAAGGATCGAACTTTTCGATCTAGTATAGCTACAGGTCGAACCCTGAAGCTCAAACTTTTCTTCAGCTTCACGGGTAGAGTCTGAAGAACATGCGATAGATGGGACACATACTTCCGAAGCATAAATACATGAAAGACATCATGTATCCAGGTCATGTCGAGTGGCAACTCCAAATGATACGCCACTGGTCCAACCGTTTGGTGATAAGGAATGGACTAATGTATCTAGGGTTCAGCTTTCTTGCCTTGCGAAATCTGATAACGCCCTTCCAAGGAGAGACCTTCAAGAAAACTTGATCTCTCACTTGGAATTCGAGAGACGTCCTCTTCTGTTGTACATATTTTTGATCTCGATCCTGGGCTGCCTGAAGTTGTTCTCGGATGAACTTCACCTTCCTAGTGGTGAGTTTAATTTCTGCCTTGTCAAAAATTTGGTTCTCACCCATTTCATCCCAATACAATGGGGTTCTGCACTTCTTTCCGTATAGGGTTTCGTACGGAGCCATACCAATACTAGATTGGTAGCTGTTGTTGTAAGCAAACTCCGATGACGCTAAGTATGTGTCCCATCTACCAGTAATCTCAAGCACACATGCTCGCAGCATGTCCTCCAATATTTGAATGGTGCGCTCCGATTGACTGTCGGTTTGTGGATGGAAATCGGTACTGAAACGAAGTTGAGTTCCCATCGCTTGCTGAAAGCTGCTCCAGAATTAAGTAAACCTCAGATCTCGATCCGAAACTATGGAAGCTGCGACACCATGGAGTCTAGCTACTTCATTCATGTAAAACTGCGCAAACTGGTTCACATTCCATCTTATCCTTATAGGGAGAAAGTGCGCTGACTTGGTGAGTCGATCGACAATCACCCACATAGCATCAATCCCACATTTAACGTTCGAAAAACTAGTCACAAAATCCATGGTGATGTGCTCCCACTTCCATTCGGGAATTTGAAGAGGTTGAAGTGTCTTGAAAGGTTTTCGACGTTTTCACTTTCTAGCACGTCAATCATCTTGCCACGAATTCAGCAACTTCTCTCTTCATTCCACGCCACCAATAATGATCCTTGATGGTTCGATACATCTTGGTGCTACCTGGGTGCATGGCAAATGGAGAAGAATGAGCTTGTTGAAGAATGGTGCCTTTAAGGTCAAGGTCGTGCAGCATACAAATTCGACTCCGAAATAGTAAAATTCCATCACCACGAACTGAAAACTCCGATGGTTCACCCAACTGTAGCTTTTGAAGTTCTAGTTGCAATCTTGAATCGGAAGTCTAGAGATCACGAATCCGATCGTCTAGCACTGGCCTAGCTAGAATCTGGGCAATCAGCACACCGTCGTGATAATCGTAGCCTAATCTGGTTCCAGTTGACCTTAGCTCCACCAACTCTGGTAAGCGGACATCTTTGATCGTTGCCAAGAAAGTAAATGCATTTCGACTTAAAGCGTCTGCAACCACGTTTGCCTTGTCAGGATGATAGTCGATTACTAGATCATAATCATTAATGAGATCTAGCCATCGCCTTTGTCGCATATTCAAATAACACTGGCTCATGAAGTGCTTAAGGCTCTTGTGTTCTGTGTAGATGCGACAAGTTTCACCATACAAATGGTGGTGCCAAATCTTCAAGCCGAAGACTATGGCTGCAAGCTCCAAGTCATGTACTGGATATTTGACCTCGTTCAGTTTCAACTGACGAGAAGCGTACGCAATTACTTTCTCCTTTTGCATCAACACAATCCAAGTCCATCGTACGATGCGTCCATATACACAGTGAACTCCTTACCGCTTACAGGTAGGGCAAGTACAGGTGCTGTTGTCAACTTGTCCTTCAGCTTCTGGAAACCCTCTTTGCATTCGTCTGAACAAAGAAATTTGGTATTCTTGCGGGTTAGTTTAGTTAATGGTGCAGCAATTATAGAGAATCCATCCATGAATCTCCGATAATATCCAACTAGTCCCAAGAAGCTTCGAATCTCAGTGGGATTTGTGGGACATTTCCAATTGGTGATTGCCTCAATCTTGCTGGAATCCATAAATATGCCATCCCTAGACACCACATGTCCAAGGAATCTGACTTGCTGCAACCAAAACTGGCACTTGGAGAGCTTAGAGTAAAGCTGGTGATCTCGAAGAGTTTGTAGCACAACACGAAGATGGTTAGTATGTTCTCGCCGGTTTCTTGAATAAACCAATATGTCATCAATGAAAACGATAACAAATCGGTCTAGATACTGATGGAATATACGATTCATCAGGTCCATGAATGCCGCTGGAGTGTTGGTAAGTCCAAACGACATTACACAAAACTCGTAATGTCCGTATTTGGTGCGAAAGGCAGACTTGTGGATATCTTCCTCTCTTATCTTCAATTGATGGTAGCCCGATAGCAAGTCAATCTTGAAGAATACTTCGGCTTCTCGAAGTTGGTCGAACAGATCGTCAATGCGAGGTAATGGGTATCTATTCTTCATAGTCACCGCATTCAGCTTGCAGTAGTCGATGCAGAGTCACATGGAACCGTCTTTCTTTCTCACAATCAAAATCGGGGCTCCCCAGGGTAAAGTACTCGGTCGTATAAACCCTTTATCCAACAATTTAGCGAGTTGTTTCTTCAACTCAACAAGTTTAGTGGGTGTCATTCGATGTGGAGCCATAGAAATTGGGTCCGTACCAGGATAAACTTCGATCAGGAAGTCGATGTCATGCCCCGACCCACCCGGGTCAGCCACGTGGTAACCGCTGTGCTGCCTCGAAGTACGTGCCAACCGCTCACGCACCCGAAACACCACAAGGCAAAGAAATGGATATCATCTCTACAAAACAACTAAAACTTTAATTAAAAATCATTTAATGAAATAAATTGTAAACTTAAAAGCAATACCAGTGGATTAATTTAAAGGAATAGCTACGCAGTAGAAACTACTAAGCCTACGCCACCAACGTTTCCTGGTGAGCCTCTTCTATCTGCTTACCCCGAACGTGGATTTGCATCCATCCACATTGGATACAAGTGAGTGATAAAGGTTCTAAGAATCTCCATCGGGGTTAGGGAAAACAGGGAAATCGAAAATAGAATAATAACAAAATAAATTCTTTTTCTTTTCAAAAACTCTTTTCTGGTTCTCCTGTCGAAAACCCTCTTTTAAAAACTTTTAAATAAGTATATAAATCTCAAATGGGCTAGCATCTTTTCATACTAGAGGCTCGACCCGTTGATCGTATGACTCACTGCACCAAGGGCTATCTCTTTTCTTTCTAAACCATTTTCACATTTTCTCTTTCTTTGGCCTGTTCCCTCGGTGGTGCCCGTCGCTGTGGTGGAACACAACTACCTGGAACCCTGGCGAGCTTCCCTACGTGCCTCTCCCAGTGTCTCGTCTCACCGTGCCCCTCTATAGGCGGTCCATGTCACGCCCCGACCCGCCCCGGGCCGGCCACATGGCAACTGCCGCGCTGCCTCGAAGTACGTGCTGGCCAGTCACTCACCTGAGGCACCGCAAGGCATAAATGGGCATCATCGTTGTCAAATAAAACTAAAACTTTAATTAGAAAATATTTAATAAAATAATTAACTTTAAAAGTAATGCCAGTAGACTAATTGAGAGAATACCTACACAGTGGAAACTACTAAACCTAAGCCACCGACATCTCTTAGTGAGCCTCCTTTCTATAGCTGACTTCGTATGCCAATCTGCATCCATCCACATTGGATACAGGTGAGTGACAGAGGTTCTAAGAATCTTTATCTGGGTTAGAGGGGTAAGGGAAATCCAAAATAAAATAAAGTAAAATAAAATAAAATAAGATAAGATAAAAATAAATATTTTTCTTTTCGAAAACTCTTTAATAAATAAATATATACATCTCAAGTGGGCTGGCATCTCTATCATACTAGAGGCACGACCCGTCGGTCGCCTTATGCCTCACTACACCAAGGGATATCTCTTTTCTTATTTAATAGTATTTTCTCTTTTCTATTTCTCTAGTCCTTTCCCTCGGTGGTGCCTCGCTGTGGTGGAACACAGCGAACTGGAGCTCTGGCGAGTTTCCCTACGCGCCTCTCCTAACCAAGCTCGACTCACCGTGCCCCTCGATAGGCGGCCCACGGCTGAATATCATGCATGCTCTCAACTCGGTCCACGCTCCCGCAAATTGGAGCCCCGAGGAACCCTCTCAATCACTCGTCTCCCAACGGCATCGTACCCTCAATAATCATAATGATAATAATAATAATATTCTGAAAAC